>JAJHSJ010000012.1:14156327-14483413 GCA_021015155.1 Magnolia officinalis | reverse complement strand
TGGGCCTGTTGATATAAACGGTTCAGATCACTGAATCATTGTCCCCATTTATATAGATTGCATACCTCAGAATTCTTTACTCGAGGATCTTCGTACACGTGTCATATATAAATAAAAATAGCCGTCAAATTAGTGTCCCCCACTTTAGATCTGTCATAAAATAAAATAAATATACTAAA
Organism: Magnolia officinalis; assembly: GCA_021015155.1. Taxonomy (NCBI): domain Eukaryota; kingdom Viridiplantae; phylum Streptophyta; class Magnoliopsida; order Magnoliales; family Magnoliaceae; genus Magnolia; species Magnolia officinalis. The sequence continues at coordinate 14,483,234 of JAJHSJ010000012.1, read as the reverse complement.
ATGATATCCTAACCAGACATGTAACAGAATCTTAAAATGAAAAGAAATTCAACGGTCCAATTGCAATCAGAAGGTAATATCTTCTGGATAGTGTAATTTATTGTAGTAAACTATATACACCCAGAAATATGGACGGTTAGATTGAGTTATATTTATTGCGATCTCAGAAATTTCAAGATGTGCATGCGTATGAAGCATCACTCCCCTGTCAGAGTATCAAATACCCACTTTGACTGACTCACTTCTGCTGACCGTTGACTCCCACCATATTTTAAAACCCAGTCGTTTTGCCTCCGTTGCGACTGAGGGTTCAGCGTATGTCGTCGCCTACTGGGGACCACATGCTGAGTGATCCAATGATCTGCGGACCGTTCGTGTTGTGGAATATATCCTATAGAGGCCACCATAATAAAATTATCCTGATCAGATGATCTCGACCGTCACTAGTATAAATGAATCTAGAACAGTGAAAAGAAAGTTTTCGATGGATCAAATTCATTTGTAAAAATCAAAGAGAAAAATCATCGTAGAAGATTCATTTTGTGAGAATATGTTATTTACGATACTAAATAAAATATGGACGGTTCGAGTAAGTGGACCATCTCATCATGTGGGCCCCAGTGCGCGACGATAATTGCGGGCTCCTGAGTCGCGACAGAGCGAAAACGGAGTCTTTAAAACCACTCCCCCTCTCTTTCCTTTCTCTCGTCTCTCTTTCTCTGTCTCTCTCATGGCTGCTCTCAAAACCCTTCCTCTCCTTCTCTCTCTCCTCCTAATTTCGGCTCCTCCGGCTTTCTCCACCAATTCAGAAGGTAAGATCTCACATCCAAACGCTTCTAAATGGCAATCCAGATCTCTCACGATGTTTTTCAATTGCAATTCTCTCAAATTTTGTTTTCTTTTTCTCCATTTAAGGAAACGCTCTCCATACCCTAAGAACAAGACTCTCAGATCCGACGAACATTCTCCAGAGCTGGGATCCGACCCTCGTCAACCCTTGCACATGGTTCCACGTCACCTGCGACCTCCAAAACCACGTCATCCGCCTGTGAGCTTATCTCATCCGTCCATCCAGACTTCCTTTGATTCTTCTCTCGATCTTTCTTTTTCAATTTTTATTTTTGTGTGGGTGCAGCGATTTGGGGAATTCTAATGTCAGCGGTCGTTTGGGGCCGGAGCTTGGCGAACTCAAGCATCTTCAATACTTGTAAATTCATTAGCTTTCCTTGGCTATTTCTGTTGAATTTTCTTGAATTTTTTCAAAATTGTTTTTTTTTTTTTTTTTTTTTCAATGATGAGGCTGTTATATGGAAGGGAATAGCATCAATTTTCTGAATTTTATTTTAGATTTTTAATTAAATTATGAATTTTCTTTGAAATTTTTTAATTGATGCATTCCGTGAATAGAAAATCATCCTGGTCTGGGAATCCTGACCATATGTCAGGTGTTTCCTGCTGTAGATGGCTACCGTCTCAGAATTGTATGGATCAGAGACTATCTGTAGCCATCTGACTGTCGGAACTTGTCCCATGCTGGTGGATGCTAGTGTTCGCGACCCACTGATCAAATGGTTAAGATTGCCTGATCGGTGAGAATTTCCTTCAGTGGCCCATTCACTGTAGATCCTCCTGATGAATGGGTTTGGGTCACGGGATCATTTTGGCACATGTCCGAATTTTGCACCGTGCACAGGATATTTAAATCAGTTTGTTGCATTCAGGTAAGATTTCGTATTTCTCTCTGTTATTTGTGACGGTCTTTTCTGTGCACCACAGGGAGCTTTACCGGAACAATTTTGAAGGGAAAATACCCAAGGAGTTGGGTAAATTGAAGAACCTTGTTAGTTTGGATTTATACGGGAATAGGTTTGAAGGAAACATTCCGAAATCATTCTCAAAGTTGAAATCCCTTCGGTTTTTGTAAGTCCTTTTTTTTTTTTTTTTTTTTTTTTTTTTATGTGATATGAAATTTATTACAAGCACTCAAATTTTCAATATCGAGGTGTCGATGTTAATGTCGAGGCTTGTTTTGGTATATAGGCGCATGAACGACAATAGGCTTACCGGATCCATTCCTAGAGAGCTCACAGCCCTTTCAAACCTCAAAGTCTTGTACGTAACAAAGATGAAATTCACCCTTCTATTTTTGTTTCCAATTTTATGCTTGTTTGTTCATGGTTGTTTTTTTTTTTCTTATTGCAGTGATGTTTCTAATAACGATCTTTGTGGAACCATTCCAATTGACGGCCCGTTCACAAGCTTCCCCATGCAGAGGTAAATGATTCATAGTCTTCCTTTTGATTTTGGGTGATGTTTATTGGTACAAGGTTGTCCTGTATTTCTAAGACTAGGTATAGTCTCTTTAGTGTTGGGACCAATCGTGCCACACGAGATGAATGCTCTTTGAGTTTCTTCAACAGAATAAATAAATAGGAACAAAAGTAGCTTATGGGTAAAAAGCCAATGACTTCTATTATATAAGAATAGTGGAACATGATTCATGTAGCCAACCCCAATTAATTGGAATAAGGCTTAGAAGATGACGACGATTTCTATTTATATGAGAATGACAATTTATCATGAATTTATTACTCCTTCAATGATGGTTTTGGGTACCTCGTAATTAGTTTCTCCATTCTTACATCTTGATTCGTAATTCTTATTACAAATGCCAGCAGTAAATTACTACACCTACAATTTACATAAAAGACAGAGGGTTACCCACTTAAAAGTATGCTATAAACCATACAATTCTATGAAGCACCCTTCTTGAAGTCGAAGTTTTAGACAAGCAGGTGTCCAAAATCTATGTGGAATCTAGGATACATATCTTTCACAGCATGGTATTATAAAAAAGTAATGACACTTCTTTTTATGATTATAAATCCACTTTGCTTCATATGTTCAATTATTTTCGCGATGTGCTTCTTGAAATATTTTCATAATAATGAAGCTTTATTTGCTATCCGTAGTCCCACATGAATTCTTGAAGTCCCTATGAGTGAGAAGATGTTAGTACAATAACGGAGCTCACATTTGGAGAATAATTTCTGTAGTAGGCTAAAATAGGTGAGGATGGGGGAGGGCATAGTAATAAATTTTGCTCTTGGCAATTTCTGGGTGCGGGAATTTCTCAGGAGATTTTCAGATCTTGACATTTTTCTTGTGATATTTCAGGAAAATCTCGCTGAAAATAAAATATTAATTATAACTATTAAAGGATATTTAAAAATTGAATATAAAAGCATTAACTGAAGCTTCTGACAGGAGGATTTGGAGGTGAGTCTCTCCGTGTCTGGGAACTCATTTCTTTTGTCCTCCCTGACGAGTCAATTGATCAATTTTCCTCCTCAAGACCATGTTCAAGGGGGAAATAGAGGATTTGGTGCGGGCTTATCAAGCTCCAGACCTGTCCCGCAGGGAGGGAATAGATCTCAATGTCCCATCATGAGAGGGAATTATTTCTAAATAGATTTTCCATTAAAAGTGCAATTATTTCATGATGAAATCATGAAAAATTAAAACTGCCGAGATTTTGAGAATCTTGTGATATTATCATCGAGTCAAAATTCCGCAATAATATCTTGATATTTTCAGAATCTCGGTGATATTTGTCACAGTGGGGGAAGGGGGTATGATTCTGAAGGTTTCTCAAGCAAATTAGTTTAAATGACTTCATCTCAAAACTCGTTGATCTTGAAATCATGGTTATGATGTGCTATGATTTGTTGTCTCCTAGCTATAACAGTGGGACTGTGTAGGTTTCCATCGGAACTCACTTATCCATTCACCTCCTCAGTTCACGCAGACTATTGATGGTGGTAGTTCAATCAGTTCCTCTATTTTATTTTTTCCCCATCTATCGCCATGTTAGGAGTGGTTGCATCCGTATATGCAGCAGAATTAGATAAAGTTTGTTTTGCTCATACTGGATTATTGCCGGCAAGAAACCCATAGGATTTTGTTGGCACACTAAGGGATGAAACCGCCATTTCTAGAGATTGAAGTTGAAGCTAGACATGTTAACTGGGTTGAGCTGCAGAGGTGATTGAAGTTGAAGCTGCAGAGGAGTTTCAACACGAGGTCTGGGATTCGAGTACCCATAGGTGGTGAAATCCCACTACAGCGTGAGTGCGGGGGAGTGTGTGTGCGTGGGTGGGTGTGGGGTGTGTGTGTTAAAAAAAAGGTGATTGAAGTTGAAGCTACACATGTTAACTGGGTTGAGCCACAGAAGTGATTGAAGTTGAAGCTAAACATGTTTACTGGGTTGAGCTGCAGAGGTGATTGAAGTTGAAGCTACACATGTTTACTGGGTTGAGCTGCAGGGGTGATTGAAGTTGAAGCTACACATGTTAACTGGGTTGAGCTGCAGAGTGATTGCAGTTGAAGCCACACGTGAAACTGAGATTGTAGAATACTGTGGAATGAAACTGTCATTCTCGATATTGAAGTTGAATATGCACATGTTAAACTGAGATTGTAGAATACTACGGAATGAAACCACCATTTCATGAGATTGAAGTTGAAGCTACACATGTTAGCTGGGTTGAGATGCAACTGTGGCACTAAAAATGATGGGGCCCGAAGAGAGAAAACCTAGTTTCTTGAGGACTGAAATTGATGGGGATAATTGAGCAGAGTATAGATATAGAATAACAAGTATATATATGGTTTGGGCTTGGGAGATGATGATAGCTGACTTCTTTTTCTTTCTTTCTTTCTTTTTTTTTTTTTTTTTTTTTTTTTTTCCGTTTTTTCCCACACGCACACACACTCGCGCTGTAGTGGGATTTCACCACATATGGGTACTCAAACCCTTACCTGGTGTTGAAACTCTTGTGAGTCGACTACCACTGGGGCAAGAGTAAGGACCCGATGATAGCTGACTTCAAGGATGGACTGCCAAGGGAGAGCAAAGGAGCATAATAACATGAGAGTGAGGCTTTCATGTGTTTGCAAGAAGGTGATTTTAAGGACTACAGTGATGTGAATAAGCATCATTCCCCAACATATGATGGATCATTGTCACTCCTTTCTTTACAAAGTAAAATGGACTAAAGAAGAGTCAATAGACAGAGATGGTGAAAGAATGAGAAAAGATGCATTGATATGAGTGAAAAATGTGCTTTGATATAGTTGTGTGGCAAATCTTTAGAACTGAACAGATGATCCGGATGAACGAACCAAGTGATTGAAAATGAACTAAACCTTCCTAGTGAAATCAACACCTAATTCAATGAACTAAACTTATCAACAAATACAATCATTTCCAAGTATGAAAACAAACCCAAATGGAGCTTGCTGAAGAATCCGATAACTATGATTAGCACACCCTAGGACTTACAATCGGACTGAAATATCACCATAGAACTACTAATTTGGTTAAAAATATCTTGAACTTTCATATTATTTGGTGCAACCAAACGCACCCTAAAATTTGAATTAGCATATGTAATATTTCTCTTTTTCATTCTATCTGTCAAGTACACTAAGTACATGCATTCATATTGGCATCTTATGGGTTTTCCTCTTCTGAATTTCTGCCTCAAGCAACAATGCATTTTGTTAAGCATTCCCACAACCCATTACACACAGGTCTCTTTGTTTCTAGAAGAAAAAAGTAGAGAGAGAGAGAGAGAGAGAGTAACAAGAGGGTGACTCGTTAAACTTTTATTTGCATGAATTGCAGCTACATTTGTAGCTATGTTGTTTTCGTATTAAGCTTCAGTTATCATTCAGAAGATATGTATTTTGAGATTTATAACTGAACCATATTTACTTTTTTTTTTAATCTTTGAATTTCAGTTTTGACAACAACAGCCGACTCAATGGACCGGAGCTGAGAGGACTGGTGCCATATGATTTTGGATGTTGAAGAAGTGTTCAACAATCTCATTGGTCTGAGTATGGTGTTCTGCGATCCTTACCATCCATTCACAAGATCGACCTCTGGATCCTTATGATGTTGGCTATATATGATAAGGTTTTTAAATTAAGAAAGAAAGGTATATCCCTATAGATGTATAAAACGAAGTTATAGCTGTTTAAGACATGAAGAATCCTTGAACAAGCAAATAAGTTGTTGACTTTTGGACTGCGACTAGTAACAGTAATTTCCATAATTTAGGCGGCTTGATTTGATTTACATGTGCCACGTGTACAGTTTCTGAGTGCTGCGTATCAAGCATCATACGCTGCCAGAGTACCATACTCCCAACTGGTCCCTCAAGATTGAAGCGGATTTGCTAGTGTACCACTAATGTTCAAAGGAGATAAAAGTTACATGGCCCCAAAATGATGTATTTATTATATCCACACCGTTCATCCACTTGGAGAGATCATTGTAGAGCATAATCCCAAAAATGAGTAATATTCAAAGCTCAAGTGGACCACACCATAAATAACAGTGGGGATGGTGATTCTCACCGTTAAAAACATGTAGGCCCACCATAACGTTTATTTTCCTTCCAATCTGTTCATAAGGTCACAGAGACCTGGATGAAGAGTAAAAACAAATATCACGTTGAACCAATACTTCTATGACCCCCAAAAAGGTTTTCAACGGTAGACGTTCAATCCCCCACTTGTAGTGTGGTCCAATTGATCTTTAGATCTGTCTTACTTTTCGGCTTAAACCTTACAACGATCCCTCCAAATGAACGGACGGTTTGGATATAACACATGCCATACGATCTCTCTAAATGAACGGACGGTTTGGATATAACACATACCTCATGGTGGGACCCACAGAACTTGGTGACGTCACACACCAGCCAATCCGCTTCCCCTCAAGTCAAGACACGGCAAAACCGTGACCCAAACCGCGTCTTCTCCACGCTCGCCTCGTTTTTCTTCTCTTTTATAATTTCATTGACCGACCACATGCACCACTATTATCTGGCTCTCGATCTGTCCTTGTTGGAATCATGAAGAGATCCTATCCGCTGAAATGATGGACCCCACAGTGGATGGACAAGATGACCAAAAACCATTGCTTACTTGAATAAAAAATTTCTCATCAAGGTAACCTTTTGGACGTTGATTAATCTGGGCCTGTTGATATAAACGGTTCAGATCACTGAATCATTATACCCATTTATATAAATTGCATACCCCGGAATTCTTTGCTCGAGGATCTTTTAATTCCTTTTAGTGAAGAGAAACACTTCTAGACTATGTTCATTGAGATGCATGCACTCAAAATCGTACACGTGTCATATATAAATAAAAATGGCCGTCCAATTAGTGTCCACCAATTTAGATAAGTCATAAAATAAAATAAATATACTAAAATGATATCATATTGCAATCAGAAAGTAATATCTTCGGGATAGTATAATTTGCTGTGGTAAACTACATAAACTCAGGTATATGGACGGTTAGATTGAGTTAGGTTTATTGCGATCCCAGAAATTTCAAGATGTGCATGCGTATGAAGTATCACTGCTCTGTCAGAGTATGGCAGGATTTATCGGGTTTAGTCTCGAGCTTGGGCTATATACACATTAACCTAAGTTTGGGCTTGGTTGAGGTCTCAGGTTGCCTAACCCAATCAATATATATAAATTATTTATAAATTATAATTGAGTGTGGACTGTCGGTGTTGAAGGCGCATGAAATTCCAGTGCCGTCCGGCCTTATTGGTCCAGTCCAAGATACGCTGGATTTCTCTCTCCCAAATAGATTGGGTGCTGCACAACACGGCTTTTAAAGTAATTTTCCTATATTTTATCTGTTTGTTTAGAAAAAAATAAAATTCTTTATGATAAATAACTACATATATAATTAATAAAATCATAGTTACTGTTGATGCAAAAAATTGGATCAACCCTTCCTATACTTCTGTTGATGCGAAGATCTGGATTAGCCTCTTCCTGTACTTCGACATGTAATATAGCAAAGGAGAAAAGAGAGACCCTAGCTTGGGCTGGGGGTCTTCCGATGCTTAAGTCAGTAAGGGCTCAGGAAGAGAAATTCTTTTTTGGGTTTTTTCTCTTGCGTACCTTTGATTCTGGAAAGCCCTTCTTTTATAGGAGTGAGAGATCCTGGCGTAAAGGGATTTTCTCCTGATTTATCGAGAGATTTGATCTTGTTTGCGGATATTTCCCGATCCCGAGATTTCCGGGATCGGGGATCCTTTTACGAGATTCTTAGGATGGGAAGGTGTTTAAGATTACACCGTCTCCTTTGCTTGGCTCGGCCTTAATAGATTCATGATCTCGGCTGGCTTACAAAGAAAGTTGTTCGTCCACTATCAGATGAATACACATTGATTTAGAACCGATGTTTCTCTTCTATCCGATAGCCGACACTATAACCAACCATACATAGGTCGGTTTTGTAGTCGGTCAGGTGGCTTTCAGTTTTAAGGTCTTTGATGGATCCCTTTAGACATTGCTGTCTCATTAACCGAGTCAACTTGATGTGTCTAACGCTTACTTAAGGCTCTGGACTCTTTCAATCTCGGTCGGGATTCATATCCGTTACTAATCCGAGCTAAGTCTCTCCTTTAAGCTTTGTCTAATCTCGGCCCGAACTATTGGCTCGGACTCTCGGATCAATTCTATAAAAACTGATCTAGTCAATAACCGAGTCTCCGGACTTGTCATATTTTTCCCCAACAGTAAGCCCCCTACTACTGGTGTCAGTTATATCGGCACCAAGGAGTAACGTATTGCTAAGTCGGTATGTACTAGAGATCGAGGTTATGATGAAGCATTTATTGCCTCTTGTGTTGTTCTTAACGCCCGACGGTTCGTTACTCGAGGCCGCACGAGCGAACAGCCGTCAAGTCGATCTGCCCGCCTACAAGCGTCGGACACGTGGCGGAGACATTACTGGCGTCAGTCGGCGTGCGCCACGTGTCGGGCGAGGGAGTCGAAACGAGCGTCGATTCGACCCCTCCTTAATTGCGGGTGCCACGTGGCTTGGTTATAAAAGGCGCAGCGGGAGCGGTTTTAGCACTTTCGCACGCCCGCTCCATTTCCCGCTCAACCTTCTTTTCCTTCCTTACAGCGCTCGCGTCCGCCATTTTCTTGCCGCTTCTGCCCTTCTTCTTTCTCTTCCGCTGTGTCTTTTGCCTCTCCGGTGAGTTTCTCCTCTCCCTCCTTTCTTTTTCAAACACAATGAATCCCTCGAGTCCCCGGGAGGGGGTTTCCGGTGACGAGGGCGAAACGAGGCATCTCTGGAACGTCTCGGAATCGCCCTCCTTGCTGTCGGAGATGGCGATTGATGCCAATGAGGCTTTTCAACATGCCTCTAGACTGTCCAGTGGGGCTTTAGCGGAGTGCTCTACTCCGATGGGTCCCTCCGACGTCAAGCAGGAGCCTCGCAAGCGTAGGCCTCATTTGATAGGGGATGAGGTGGAAGAAGAAGAAGAAGAAGAAGAAGAAGCAGAAGAAGCTGTAATCCTATAAAAACTGATCCAGTCAATAACCGAGTCTCCGGACTTGTCATATTTTTCCCCAACAGTTACAAAAAATAACATGTCTATTAAAATATAATAGATTAATATAATAATGAAATTATTAGCATGTATCCACCCGACCAACCTGATCGAGCCCGCTTGGGTTAGGCTTGGGTTGAGAATTTCCAACCCGAGGTTAGGTCAGGTTGGGTTAGGGTTGAGGTATAGGAACCTTGGGTTGGGCTAGGGTTGAGCACCAACCCGACCTAACCCACGGGACTTTCAGCCCTATTACTGATAGTTGACTCCCACCATATTTTAAAAGGATTTTACCCTATGGCTACCTACCTTCTCGGTAATGGATCGAAAACCTCCTGCTTTAAATTATTACTTAAAACCTGCTTATGATTATTAGAGTTGGGCATCGGACCGAGTCGGATCGGATTGGGTCCAACTCAACTCGGTCCGAAATCTACATGGCCTGACCTGAACTCGATCCAATCTGAGACCGAGTCCGGGTCATCTAACTCGAACCGATCCGAACCACTGCTATCCTGATCCGATCCGAGTCCGACTTGGTCAGAAAAATTGAGTCGGATCAAATTGGGTACGGTTCGGATCCTCCAAAAGAGTCATGCCTAGTAACAAAAGCTACTCCCAAAGAACTAAGATTGCAAACAGGTCGGATCCGAGATTGCGGAGAGGACTGGGCATGTCCCGAATTTTTAACTGAAGAAACCAATCTCCCACTGCATTCCCTGGTTCGACTTCTGAAAGTTCTTCAATATACCATCTAGTCAGCTTTCTAACCCTTTTGGCTGCAGTGTGCTACATATGGAGATCTTCACTTTTCATGTCCCATTCTGTTTTGGCTTTTCTCAATCTCTTGCTAGACAAAACCCATTGGCCATCTTCCGTTAGGTTAGTCGAATTATTTGGCAAGCCTCTGCAACTATCATCTGCTAATCCAATGATTGATCTGCAGGCTGAGAACCACCATCATACTTATTGCTCTCCACCTAGATCATGCTGCTTTTTTTGCATTTTTCCGAGCTAAAGATTTCTCTTTAATTATGACACTCGTTGAAACATCACAAGAACCAGTCATCCCCATCGCTATCCGCCGCTTGAGGCACAACTTGTCCTTGACAGAAGTTTCTCGTCCAAAGGTCGCTTTGAAAGTTTCCTGAAGTTCTCTTATGAAAAGATTGTCCAAGCAGATTCTCCTTTTACAATAGAAAGTCCAGGCTTCGAGTTAGAACTAGTGCAAATGTTGAAAACTGAAGCTCCACCCATGATTGGCTTTTTTGGGGGCCTTGCACAAAACCTTAGGATCTAGCCTCCCAAAACAAACCAGAATTATGGAATAATAAAGCTGTGAAATAAATCAAAGCATAAACCACATGACACCAGAGAATTTTACGTAGAAAACCCTCAAAGAGGTAAAAAACACGGGACCTCGTCCAGATCAACAATCTACTATGAAGTAGAACATTGCAACCTTCTTCACTCATGCAGGAGTGGATAAATAATAAGAGAAACAAAGAAAATGGAGAGATCTCATCGATTACGAGGACGTGGAAGCGCTGATATATGGTAGATCACCTCTACGAGCATAGCCTCCCTTCCACTAGCTCTCTCTCTCTCTCTCTCTCTCTCTCTCTCTCTCTCTCTCTCTCTCTCTCTCTCTCTCTCTCTCACCTTTGATAGCCCTAAGCCCTCCTAGAAAACCTTAAAATACTCTAGAATAGAATACCCTAATTCCGTTTTGGAACCCCTTAAATAGAGAACCAAATGAATTAGAGTCAAATAAGGAAACTACGCTACCTCTCCTCTGAACTGAGGAGGAAAACCCCATCAAATCTCCCCTTTTTCGACTCAAGAGGAATTCGCATTCTTCAAGCCAGCCAGGTTTCTACAGACCTCAAACTTGCCCTTGAGCAATGCTTTGGTCATCATGTCTGACCCATTATCGTCTGTATTGACCTTCTCAAGCTGTAACACCTTCTGTTTCAAAGTATCCCTGATCTAGTGATACCGAATTTCTATGTGCTTCAACTTGGAGTGCTGACTTGGATTCTCGCTCAAGTGTATAACACTTTGACTATCGCAATAGACCACGTGTTGTTCCTGCTTCAGGCTAAGTTCCTGTAGGAACCTCTTCATCCAAAGCATCTCCTTACATGCCTCTGTGACTGCAATATACTCAGCCTCTGTCGTCGACAATGTTACGACCTTCTGTAGGTTGCTCTGCCAAACGTGAACATGGACCCAGATGTAGACTTCCTGGAGTCTATATCACCTGTCATATCTGCATCTGTGTAGCCCTCTAACACAGGTTTACCATCACCATAGCATAGGCTCAACCTGGATGAGCCTCTTAGATACCGCAGTATCCATTTCACCGTTGCCCAATGCTCTTTGTCAGGATTGGCAAGATACCAGCTGACAACACCAACCGCATATGCTATGTCTGGGCGTGTACACACCATAGCATACATCAAACTTCTTACAGCTGACGCGTAGGGTATCTTCTGCATCTCTTCCACCTCTGTCTTCGTCTTGGGACACTGCTTGTCGCTCAATCTGAAGTGACCATCCAGTGAAGTACTGACCGGCTTCGCTGCATTCATATTGAACATTTCTAGGACTTTCTCAATATACCGCTCTTGTGACAGCCAAAGCTTCCTCTGCTTCTGTCACGGGTTATCTCCATTCCTAGGATTTGTTTAGCCGGGCCCAAGTCTTTCATCGCAAAAGACTTGCTCAACTCCTGTTTCAGCCTATCGATCTTCTTAATGTCTTTTCTCATGATGAGTATGTCATCAACGTATAACAACAGAACTAAGAAATCATCATCTGAGAACTTGCGTGTGAACACACAGTGGTCTGACTCCGTTCTGTCATACCCATGTTGTAACATAAACGAATCGAACTTCTTATACCATTGTCGTGGAGCTTGTTTCAGCCCATACAAGCTCTTCCTCAGCCTACACACCATATGCTCTTTGCCCTTGATTTCGAACCCCTCTAGTTGGTGCATATATATATCTCTTCTTCCAGGTCACCATGGAGAAAACAGTTTTAACATCTAACTGCTTTATCTCTAGATTCATGCTTGTCACCAACCCAAGCAACACCCGTATGGATGTCATCTTCACCACTAGTGAGAATATCTCTTCGAAGTCTATACCTTTCATCTAACCAAAACCTTTCACCACAAGTCTGGCCTTGAACCTCGTCTGTGAATTCTTCTGCCCAACCTTCTTTCTAAACATCTACTTGTTGCTCAAAGCTTTCTTGCCCTTAAGCAATTTCACCATGTCATAGGTGTGGTTCTTATGCAAGCATTCCATCTCCTCTTGCATAGCTTTCAACCACTCCCCCTTATGCTCGTCGGCTAGGGTTTCAGTATAATCTTCTGGCTCTCCCCCATCAGTCAGCATAATGTACTCATGCGGCGAGTACCTCTTGGACGGCTGTGTGTCCCTAGATGACCTCCTCACCAGTGGCTCAACAGGTGGATCAAGTGGGGGTTGCTCCCCTGGTCCATCTTCTGAAGGAACTCCCTCGTCCTCTGCACCTTGTTGTACTCCCCCGTCATCAGGCACCATGGGAGGAATAACCGGGTCCATGTCCTCTAGCTCACTTGAACTAAGTTGGTTCTTCTCTGGCTTACCAATGTCTTTTATACACTGATCTTCAAAGAAAACCGCATCTCTACTCCTGACGAGCTTCTTCTTGGTCAGATCTCACAATCTGTAACCGAAACACACACTGCCTGATTTTTATATCGAGCTTGGACCTCTCGTCCTTTGGTACGTGAACGGATGCCCTGCATCCAAACACCCTGAGATGACTGTACGATGGATCCTGTCCAGTCCACACCTTCTCAGGTACTTTTCCATTTAACGGGGCTGATGGAGACCTGTTTATCAAATACACTGTTGTGTGCATTGCTTCTCCCCAGAACGTCTTAGGCAACTTTGCATGGGATAACATGCATCTGATTCTCTCTACAATAGTGCAATTCATTCGCTCAGCCACACGATTATACTGGGGGGTCTTGGGAACTGTCTGTTCATGTCGTATACCCAGGGACTTATAATACTCATGGAAGTCGCCAACGTATTCACCACCATTGTCAGTACGGATGCACTTCAATGATCTACCTGTCTCTCTCTCGACCATAGCATGAAACAATTTAAACACACCAAAGACCTCGTCCTTGGATTTCAAAGCATAACTTAAACCCTCCTACATGCATCATCTATAAAAGTGACAAAATATAATGCCCCACCTAAGGTTTTTGTCCTCATAGGACCACAAACATCAGAATAAACCAAATCTAATGCATGCACTTTATTAACATGAGAAGCAGATTTAAAAAATGAAACTATATGTTGTTTCTCTGATAAACAATCAATACAAGTTTTGAGAAGTATACCATCTAGAAGGAGCCGCTTCCTCGCTAGTAGCTGAAGCTCATTTTCACTCATGTGGCCTAGACGCCTGTGCCACATGTCAATAGCTGAATCTTCCGCTGCGTTCAACCCACCCTTGCACACACTGACACTTGCCTTGTAAAGGGTGCAATACTTCTTTCATCTAGCTGCGATCAACGAACCCTTGATGAGCTTCCATCGCCCACCAGCAAACTGACTTTCATAGTCATCATCATCCAGCCTTCCCGTCGACATCAGGTTGAGGCGAAGGTCTGGGATATGCCTCACATCCCTGAGAACCAATGTGCAGCCCACATCGGTCTTCACACAAATATCACTGACTCCTACGATCTTTGATACGCCAGAATTTTTCATCTTCACGGTCCCATAGTCACCTGACTTGTAGCTTGTGAAGAAGCCCCTGCGTGGAGTCGCATGAAATGAGGCTCCCAAGTCTATCACTCAATCGGTGTCCTGACTCGTAGCCGTGAGACATACATCGTGATCTGCTGAAAAAATAACTACAACATCGCCATCTGAAGCAATCGCAGTGGAATCTGATTCATCTTCCTTCTCCTTTCCTTTTCCTTTCTTGTCGTTCTTCTTACCACGACATTCATGCTTGTAGTGGCCCTTCTTACCACAATTCCAGCAATCAACATCATTTTTGCTACTCGACTTGCCTATTGATTTATCTCGGGCCTTCCCGCCCTTCCTATTCTTTCCTCTCCCTCGTTCCTGTGTCACAAGGGTCTCTTGCTGAGTAGACCCCTGAGACTTCCTCCTTGCCTCCTCATTGAAGAGACAACTGGTTACCTGTTCCATAGATATCTTTCTGTCTGGCGCAGAGTTACTTAGAGACACCACCAATGTCTCCCAACTGTCAGGCAATGAACTAAGTAATAGCAAAGCCTGTAATTCATCATCCAGGACCATCTTCATAAAGGAGAGTTAGTTCACTATATTGCTAACCTCATTCATGTGCTCGGCCACAGAACCATCATCCTTGAACATGAGATTCACAAGTCGCCTTATCAGAAAAATTTTATTACCGGTTGTCTTCCTCTCATACAGCCCTTCTAATTCCAGCCATAGGCTAGCTGTTGAGGTCTCTGTAGACACATGGTAAAACATAGAATCATCCAACCATTGTCTGATAAACCCCACCGCCTTTCGGTTCATCTTCTTCCAATCATCATCAGACACATCCTTGGATTTTGCTGATATGCCTAAAATTGGAGAGTATAGGTCCTTGCAATAAAGCAAGTCCTCCATTTTAGCCTTCTATATGGTCCAGGTAAAACCATTGAGGTTGATCATCCTTGATGAGACACTTTCCATAATTCAAAACCGATCCTACCCGTTCAATGAACTTAGCTCTGATACCACTTTTTTGGGGGCCTTGCACAAAACCTTAGGATCTAGCCTCCCGAAACAAACCAGAATTATGAAATAATAAAGCAATGAAATAAATTAAAGCATAAACCACACAACACCAGAGAATTTTACGTGAAAAACCCTCAAAGAGGTAAAAACCATGGGACCTCGTCCAGATCAACAATCTATTATGAAGTAGAACGTTATAACCTTCTTCGCTCATGCAGGAGTGGATAAACAATAAGAGAAACAAAGAAAACAGAGAGATCTTACCGATTACGAAGACGTGGAAGCATTGAGATATGGTAGATCACCTCTACGAGCATAGCCTCCCTTCCACAAGCTTCCTCTCTCTCTTTCTCTCTCTCTCTCTCATACCTTTGATAGCCTTAAGCCCTCTTAGAAAACCTTTAGGAAACCTTAGAATACCCTAGAATAGAATACCTTAATCCCATTTTGGAACCCCTTAAATATAGAACTAGAGGAATTAGAGTCACATAAGGAAACTGCGCATAAATGGAGGAATTATAGTCAAATAACCGCTACCTCCCCTCTGAACTGAGGAGGAAAACCCCATCAATTGGCTCATCCTTGGGTTTCTGGTATGTTTCAACACTTGCCGATTAAGTAAAATCATCATTATTTAATCTTGGCAAAACCAAAGAGACAGTTTCCTGCAAGGAATAATCAGCATGGAGCTTATCACTACTAGCTGACAACCGGTCATGCTGATCAGAAGATAATTGGAGATTCGCATAATAATCGGAGCCTCTCTTCCTGTTTAACCTTTTGTAACATCTCCTCGACTACAAGATAAAGAGTTTAAAAATGATTGGATCGGATCGGATCCATTCGGATTGAATCGGTCCGAATTGACCGCGATCCGAACTCGATCCGAAAAATTGTCGTATTTGAAAGGCCCTACTCGATCCGCAATGATCCAGGCCATTGGTTCGATTCAGATCGGGTCGGATCGGGTCGGATCGACCGGATCAGGTCAGACATGCCCAACTCTAATTGGGACATTAATTAACGATAATCGTCATGCTAGCCTAACCCAGACCATATGTCCGTCCGCTTTGATGATTTTCGAAAATCGACAATGTTCATCTGTTTTTTCATATCATTTTATCGCATAGGCATAAAAATGAGGCAGATCCACAATCATAGTGGGCCTAGATGGCCCTAGGATTTTTCAATGGTGGGAGTTCCATCCCATTCTTTCCTGTCATGTGGCACACTGGAGAGTAGTATTAGCTTCATTTCTGGGACCTTGCCAAAATATGATATGGAAAAATTGATGGACTATGGATTTATCACACACATCTTGTGGCCACACGAAGGTTTTAACGGCCGGCGTCCAATTCCCATTGTTTTATGCTTGTTTCGCCCACTTAAGCTTTAGATTGGCCTTATTTTTGGGCCCATGCCCTAAAATAAGGTTGGCAAAATGGATGAACGGAGTGGATTTGTCACAGATGTCATGGTAGGTCCCACCTACGGTCGAGATGATCATCAATTGCCCCTTGAAATTGATCAATTGACAATTAATGGTTGACCTTGATACATCTACTAAGGATAATTTGAACTTTAAATTATTAAAGTAAATAAATTCTCAAAAATTCATGTAAATCATCACAAACTATATAAAAATTCAAATTCTCATTATTAAAATAGATTTTTTTGCAAAGTCATGGGATTTTGGCATAATATTTCATAATATTACAAAATGTCACCTGAACTTTCAGAAAAATCAACTTTCAGGACTGTTACTGAAAACAAACCGAATATACAAAAATTCCAAGAGGCTAATTCTAACAGCACCTTAATGTTTGAAATATTATTTTCTAATTTATGAATTTATTCAAATGAGACATCTTAAATGGATTTAGATCAATCAAAGGTGGACCCCACCATGTGAACTAGTAAGATTAAAAATAACTTTCATTTATGTGATTTTAGGAATTTTAATTCAAATCAAACCATTAGTTTACGGAATCATCTTTACCGCATCAATGCGAATGATCCCGATGTATTTCCCCTCCATCAAGTTAAAATAAATTAATTGTTTCATATGTTGTATACTTATCCTGATGTACTTGTCATGTACTCTTACTTGATTTGGATGAACATATGATTTATGTATTAATATAGTAATAATGATACGGTTTGATTAATGTGTTAGTATAATCAATGATATGATTTACTGTATTGATGCAACCTATATGATGAATTACTAATTGGATATGAATTGAATGATATACTGATATTACAGGATAGTATGGGACTGTGTTGATTCAAATATGAAAATCAGAATGATCTATATAATGAATTATTCACGACTATTTGATATACGTGTGCATCAATCATTTGCATGCACAACACAATGCTGAATTCCTGGGGAACCTCCCTGGAGAGTATACCTGATAAAATCATTACCAGAATCTCACTGTACTAGCGGAAGCCTACTCACGTAGTAGATGCGGGCCTTGACTATGCCTACCAAATGGTAAATTCCTGTCAAGGGGCAGATGCGGGTTGACGGGTTTCTAACTCAAGCAAGTGAATGAATTCTCACTTGATGCATTCATGAATTGCATAATATTTGCATTTTCTTTACGAACTTAAATTGTGTATGATTGTTGTTATTCTATTCTAATTTGATGTGAAGAACCATGTCGGGATTTTTACTGGACTTGGCCAGCTTGCCCTGTATTAATATAAAACCGTACAGATATGATTGAGGGTGAGTCAGTAGCTCAAAAGCATGAGTACGTGGTCGAGCTGGAAAAGGATCTAGGAGATACGTGGCCTTACTTGATAGAGGAAGAAGTTGTTCTAAACCAGTCATGATTATCATTTTAATTATATTTGATGTTTTTGAATTATTAATTATTTATTTCAAGTTGTTGAACAAAATTTAATTTATCCCAAATAGAATGGTCCATAACCATATTAATAACTGATTATTGGAATTGATGATCAATTTTTTATTCATGAGATGTAACTAAACATGAATGAAACTTAGATATGCACGGTATTATTATTTGTGCTTTCCGTTGGAAAGGAGCCGGCGCATTTCGAAACACTCTTTATAAAACCACAACAGTTAAGCATCACGAGTCTACGACCCCAATTGATACCTTCCTGTAGTCGAGTCAAAAGTACCAGCGACAGTAGCATCGGTTGTGTGATGTATTTTGGATTCAGTCAGTGATAGTCCACGTGACGCTGATTCGGGCTGTCAAGGCAAACAGGATGCATGTGTCCCAAACATTGTGTTTCGACAGGAAAATGCAAGCCCGCATTTTTTTCTATCTGCCCCAAAAAATGTTATGTGCAAGATCATCCATCCAAATTTTCATGCAACGATGTATGATTTAAAAAGATTGTCAGTGCAGGTATTTCTTGTAAGTAGAGATACTTTCAATCTGAAAACACTTGCAATGGCTGGTAAATGTGTTTATTTATACATTTATGATGCAAAAAGGGGTGTTATAAAATCACCATCATCATTTTATTTTGGGGTCAGCTTTTAAACGGTGGATCAGTTAAATAGTTTTAAAATCGGCCATCTAAGACTTCACCCTGGATAGCTTAAAAAGTTTTTACGATCGGCCGCCCATCAGACATCAACCTTCCTATTTCACACATGCTTATGGAATCAGCAATTGCAAAGAGGCTCATATTGACACCATTCATGTGCTGGCCCACCTAATATCGCACACCCATATCTGAATTGCTAACATGATTCACATGCCATCATGGTCAGTTCCACACTGCACCTTTCTACAATTACTGAGCACTATCTATTGGAATTTGTGAGCCGTGGATGTCTGGAACATTCATCCAGATGGCCACACAAATGCCTCCCACAAAAATCTAAGGGAAAAAAGAAAATAGATGTTAAACATTCAAAGGTCACGCTCACGTCAGTGGCTGCACAAGATAGCCGACATTGTTGAAAATAGGGCTATAGAGACATGCATCATAACCCATGCTGAGACTCATGCTCCCATACAAGTTCTTGATTCGACCACGTTGCTATCTAGAGCCTAAAAAGAGCTTTTAAGTCATGTTATACCTTTTAATCTCAACCGTTAGTTTCAGTGCCAAGGTTTACAGTTGGCAACCGTAAGATCCCAAAATGACGCTGTTTGGCAACAAAGTTACAATAGAGTTCCAAGATCAAGCAATTTTTTTCCTTGTAGATCCAATGATATAACAAACTCTCTCCAACTGCAAAGTTGATGTCGGCTTCTTTTTTTCTCTCTTAAAATGATTAACCAGGATTTCATTCAAATAGCATTAAAAGACTAAGACTTGTTTGTTTTCTCTCTTAAAATGATTAACCAGGATTTCATTCAAATAGCATTAAAAGACTAAGACTTGTTTGGTAGACGTGTAAAAATGATTTCATCTCATTTTAGTTAGTAGTAATTATGTTTTAGAGATCTTGATCTTTATTGCATGATCACCATTAAAATTAAGTTATTATGTATCGAAGATTAAGATCTCTGATACATTATTACCATTAAATAAAATGAGAACTCATTTTTTAGGCGTGTGTTCCAGCCCATGGCTCAGTGGTAGACAGTGAGTTTCATCACTTAGGTCATGGGTTCGAGTGTCCATGTGACGTGTGTGAGTGTTAAAAATAAAAACTCATTCTTCCGCGTCTACCAAGCAGAGCCTAAAGCATTTTTCAAAAATGGCTTTGCTCTAATTCCTGCAGGTCAATTGCACCTGATGTAAAAACCAGCCATACACGAGCACAACCCGGAGGCAGAATAGAAATCTTACAGCCTTTTATCACTTCCTCTTCAAAATTCTATTTGCCAAATTCGAAAAAGCATTTACATATAATTCAAGAGCCAAATTGTCAAGGATTCAATTAACATCTTGTCTTTGAATGTAATGCATATGCAAACCTGAAGAGAGGAAAGTCCGAGCATGAGGGGATTTTACAGTTGCTCTAATGGTAGGAAAGTTGATAAGAAGGAGGTCATTTGGTTGCCTGTAAAAATCCTTAGTCGTAAAGGGGTTACAGGTAAACACTTTATAGGCAGGTGTTTGGATGGCAAAATTTGCATGTAAACACTTTATATAAGTAAACTGGCCCTCTTTTTTTATTCCAAGCAAAAAGTCATGTTTCAAATTACAGGTGCAACTGAAAAGACATTATATATGGTAAAACACAATGGTGGATACACATTCATCATGTGTGGGGCCCGCTGTGATGTGTACAGTACATATAATTTGTCCATCATGTGCGTCCCTTATGCTTTCCTCATACCCCAAAAGCAGATGGTCCACATGAGAGGGAACATTTGGAAATGGATGCCTATCATTTAAATTTAAAATATTAAATTAAAAAATAATAATAATAATAATAATATTCCAGATAGTGTAGGGCCCACTGTAATGGGTGTAGGACATCCAATCCGTCCCAGTGTGGTTGTACTTGATACTCTCTTAGGGCCTCAAAAAATTTCAAGCCCTTTTTATTTGATTTGCAAATTTTTTGGTGGGATTTACGGCCCCAAGCTCTCTATGGTGTGTACCTACTTTATATATTGTACATATTTTACATTTTAGCCAAACACAATTTGTTTTACCTGTAAACAGATTACGATTTAAAAGCCAAATAAAATAGCATGTAAACAGTTTACACCTGAAACTCTTTTCAGGTGTAAAGTGTTTATAAAACCTCTCAAGTGTTGAAAGCATAGACTTGAATGTGGGTCATATGGTCTTTAAGATGCAGGGATTTTGCAAACAGGAATGGTTCAGTTTGGAGAAAGCACCAAACATTATATGCATGTTATGTATGAACCTCTTTATATCTGTACCTTGGAAGCTCATCATAATAAACAAACTACATTAAATATCAACCACGTCCATCTACTTTTGCACAGAGGACCCAAACTCAGAGGCAGCTTCAGTACTACTGCGTACGCATCCGGCTATTCTCTGCAGCCCTTACTTGAAAGAAATACGGGTGTGCCTGCACAAATGGAAGAATATTGAATTAGTGGTAATGGGATAGAAATAGAATCTAGGCGTGGTAATGGGCTGGGTAGGCAATACGGGTACCTAAAGCCCAGCCCACCCCAGACCAGGTATGGGTGTGTAGCTAAATGGGTATATGGCTGCGGTTTTGAACATTAACTCAAGTCTGATTAATAGTTGGGAGGGGTGTTGGTATATCCTTGCCCATACTGGAACCCAGCCCAAATCCAATTATATTATATTATGTGTGTGCTACATATATATGTATGTGTGTATGCATATGCCAAATACTCCATTTGATTTACATTCAATTATTACTGATTAGTAATTATAATTATCATTATTTTAAATTCATAAAACAATAACAAAAAAAAAAAAAAGAGGCTGGTTCCACTCCAATGAAAAGGATGAGCTTATCCTAACAACATTTTGTATGTTGGCCACATTGGTGTGTGCAATGTATGCCATCAAACCATCTAATAAGGTCACCCCACCATGAAAGTGAGGATGCCCAATGTTTAGGCCGAAAAAACCATCAATGGGAGCCACCAAATGAATTTGGAGGTTATACAGAGACCGTCGACTGTTTTCTATGGTGTGGGCCAACTGATGACTGGATGGTACTTATTTTTGGGGCATTCCATCACAGGGTGGGTTGGATGGCAAACATGCAAAAAGGTGTGCCTGACATGTAAAGTGCTTCAAAAGGTTTTTCTTTTTCTTTTTTATGATGATGTCATTACGACATAATAATTAGCAATTTAAGGCATAATAATTAGCAATACAAGAGGATGGCTGTAGAAGGTGACCTGATTATCATTCCACAGCATGACATTTAGATCCAAAAAAAAGAAATATTAAAAACAGCAAAAGAAATCCAGGCCCTTTCTCCAGGCCGTTTGTCTTGACCCTTAAAAAAGTAATTGGAAAGTGGAAGGGAAAAATTTTTGATATTCTGGCAAAGTGTGATGGACCGATGGTTGATGCGCAACACTAATAGTGATGGTGGTACATGTGGGTATGGGTATGGGTACTCAACATAATTACTCTTTTTTAAAAATATCAAATTATAAATGGGTTCCTGATACCCTAGTGGGCACAGATATGGGTGCCCACGTTTAGGCCCGAAATGGCTATGGTTATTGACATGGGTATCGGTGCATTATTTATTAGTGGGTATGGGTATGGTTACCTCCATACCTGACCTGAACCCTGCCCATTGCAACCCCTAATAGAACCACCCGCAGCCACATTATATTCAGGAAACTTCCATATTCCATATCCAGAACTTAGTAATCTAAAATTAGACATTTGAAGGTTGGTAAGTAGCTGACTTTCAAGAAAAAGACATTTAGAGCATGGTGAGTCCAAAATGATGTCGCATGGTTATAGTTGTCAAAATCATATGATTTATGATTTGAGTCTAATCTTAAGCAAAACTATTTGAATCCCACCTTGAATCCTTTTTATATGAATCGTACGATTCTATGAATTAAATCCTACGATTTACGATTCAAATTGTACTTGTTCTCTTCTATTTTAAGCTTCACTTGGCTTTCATTTTATGTTTTGAAATTGGTAGGGAATTAAGAATTGTTTAGAAAAAATAAATTATTTTATTTTGTTCTTTATAAGAGATTAAACGATATATATTCTCTTCGACATTAAATCATTGAGGTTTTTTTTAATGATTTCTTACTTCTTAATTGGTCGAAACACCAAATCGATGTATGACTTATCTGGGAATTTTTTAATGAACGGTTATGATCATCAATGTTGTCAAAATCATTATCATATCGCAAATCATAATAGGGGTTGAATCATATCAAATCGCAAACTGTATCATAAATCGTAAGATTTTTTATGATTTTCTTAAAGATATGAAAAAATATAAATAAATCATACAAAATTAAAAACTTTAACACTATCATGACATGGTATTACTTATAAATTAAATAATTCTTATCTTTCCTTCTTCTTCTTCTTCTTCTTCTTCTTGTCTTTCAAGAAATTTTCCTTAAAAAACATACAAGGGTCCTTTAATAATGTATGTTCTTGTTACCTTTCTTGAATGTAGAATTGCATTGGAAAAGCAACATTTGATTATGTAGACTAACGAAAAAGATATTTTGATTTCTAACCATCATGCCATGATACATATAAGTTAACATGATTGTAACCATCCATAAAAACATTCTAGTTAAGTCATACATCAATTTAGTGGTTCGATCAGTTAAGAAATAAAAAATCATATATATATATATATATATATATATATATATATATATATATATATACACACCTCTACGATTTTGGTCCTTACTCTTGCCCGGGTGGTAGACTCTCAGGAGTTTCAACTCCCGGTCAAGGGTTCGAGTACCCATGGGTGGTGAAATTCCACCAGCATGAGTGTGTGGGGTGTGTGTGCGTGTGTTTAAAATAAATAAATAAATAAATAAAAAACATCTACGATTTAACATTGAAGAGAATATATATCATTTAATCTCTTATAAAGAACAAAATAAAATAATTTACCTTTTCTAAACGATTCTTGTTTTTTTTTATCCTATTCTAAATGATTCTTAAAGCCCCCACCAATTTAAAAACATAAAATGAAAGCCAAGTGAAGCTTAAAATAAAAGAAAACCAGTATAATTGAATAGTAAATCAGGATTTGAATCATAAATCATAGGATTCAAATCATAAAATCGTAGGATCCATATAAAAAGGGATTCAAGGGTAGGATTCAAATCGTTTTTCTTAAGATTCGACTCAAATCGTAAATCGTAAATTGTAGGATTTTGACAACGCTGATGATCATGTTGGCCTATATGTATTGTGGAATGATGGTTTAAAATCAAAATATATTTTCTTGTCGGTCCTTAGAATCAAATTCTGCTTTTCCAACATGATTTTCCAAAGGATGATTGATGAGTTTTAAATTTTCTGATTTATTTATATTTTTCAGATTTTTTTTTAACTTTTTAAGAAAATCATAAAAAACTGATGATTTATGATACGATTTTGGATCGATATGATTCACCCCTATTGATTTGCGATACAATCACAATTTGACAACATCGTTGATAGTTCTAAAACTCGGTGACCCAATTAGGAACTCAACTCGACGAGAAATCGGGCCAAGTCACTGTGAAACTCACTGACGAGCACAATTCGATTCAGAATCAGCACGACTCATCAAGTCAGCTCACACACTTGGCTGACTCAACATGACTCGGCCTAACTCGAACTGAACCGCTCGCTGAGTTAAATCATTTTTATAAAAACAATATTCAAATAGTTGGTGGAATTCAAACTCACAACCTCAAGTAGCTAGACAATGGCATCTACCAGCAGGCCACACACTGGCTTTTCTATTTAGTTCGCATATTATATACTCGTACTGTTCAAAGTATCCATTATCAGTATAATGTCATCACTATTAAATTATTAAATATATTGGTGACTTCTCAAAAAATTGAACTATTAAATATCGAGGCAAGTCGAAGACTCAACCTGACCTGGCTGGATATTGAATCGCGTCGAGTTTTCGATTTTTTAAACTGTGGTGTCAGAGACAAATGAGGAATTTGAATGACATGTGTTTGTCACCCCAGAAATCGAGTTTTTACACGGAGAACCAATATGATCCTTGATCGAAGGATAAGCACAGAATATTCACAGGTGACCAGGACAGCTGGTCTGTTTGGGCACCATCACTGATGGACCATGACCCAAAAATTTCCATGATTAACAGAATCTAGCCACCAACCATGTGCCTTTCTCATTTGGAAATGGACTATTGCTTTATCTCTTTCTAACCGTCTATTGTAAGTGGAATATCCTATTGAGAAGATTTTCGGGGTATGGTCCAGCATATTAACAGTATCGAACACTGAGCAATGGGACCGACTTGCAAAAACTGAAACCAGGCATTAAGTGCATTTCCTCAGGTCAAGGCTCCATAATTCCTCTTACATGCGGTCAAACAATGCCAATAAAATCAAGCAATCGCTAAGCTTTTTAAGCAAGGAAACATTTCAGAGAAATATAAACTAGTTGGTCACTGAAGATCAAACACTGTCATTGTAGAAGTAAAAGATGGAAATAAAATAAGTAAAAGAACTGGGTAATCACTACAAGATGCTAGAAATAGGATTACCATTGCTTCTCGTGCTGTAAGCCTTTCTTGATGATCATACCGAAGAAGTTTATCGAGGAAATCAATGGCCTGTGTGACGCATCAAGTCAAATAACCATCAGAGAACCAGTCAAATAGTAACTTTGAAGTAGATTCGACCAGAGATTAAACCAAAGCAATGTTCTGAAAATATATGAAGTGAATAACCTCTGGAGATACTAGATGCTGATTATCTGCATTAATAAATTTGGACCAGGGCTTCCTGCTGTGCCTGCATATGTATTAACTGAACATTGTCAATCACTGAGGTGCAAGGTAATACTTGTTTCTTCCTGCAAAAGCTATGGTGGGTGCTTTCAGGATGTAAGTGGCACATCTGGAGGAATTATAGGATACCATGCCTCAGGAACCATGAGTTTGCTGCCTGAGGTACAGAATTGAGCATGTTGGGCCCATGGTTTGGTGATCTAGACCATTGATCTGAAGGGCCTCGCCCAAAGCCTCCCAGAACAGAAGATCCACACCCTTGGCTAAGTGGCAGACAAATAGAAGTAAGAATTACAGCAACTTTCAGATTCAGCAGAAAATAGCCCAAAACCAACATGGAGATTTTTGGGGAATCCATAGTACATGAAGGTTCATCAGATCAGGGCTATATGGATCACCATACCATAGGCCTCTCATGTATGGAATCCTGCACTCAGCAAAATATACCTTTGCCGAGGCTCAGTGCATATAATTCCTCCTAGGATGCATGCATGTCAAATAAACATAGCCTAACAAAAAGGTCATCATGCCCCTTAATAGCATCTACCATTAGAAAAGTATGACTACCTGTCTTTGCCTAAGATGATCAAAGTTCAATCCCAACATACCTCCCAACAAGAGCATCGAGTTGAGGATCAAGTTCTAAGCGGTATTTGTTTAGATAAGCATTCAATTCATCTGTCCCAAGCACCTGGGAAAAAAAAAATTACATCAGTTACCAATGTTCAAGTCATGTGAACGCTATATGGAATAGCCAATTGTTCTGGGTTCACTAACTATAGCTGGAGGGATTTGACATTCTATATCTAGCTATGAGCGTTTTGCTTCTGCCATGTAGTAAACGACTAGACAGAGGCTAGAGAAAAAGCATAAATTTCAAAAGCTCAAGCTTGAAGTTAAAACACATGGATAAATAACAAGATGCCTAACATATATTGTGTTTGGCCAGTTTGCTACACGGTTAAAAGACTTGGTGACCTGGGCTAACTCATTTGGTCTTGAGTTGAGTTGACTCAGATGAATTGGATCCGACGTGAACAAGTCAAGACAAGTGGCCCATACCAAAAGCTTTGTGGGGCCACCAGGATTCTATGTTACATCCACTCCACCCATCAGTTATGTCAGCTCATGTTAGGATGTGAGCTCAAAAATCAGACAAATTCACAACTCAAGTGGGCCACACCACAAAGAACTGTGGGATTGAATGCCCACCATTGAAACTTTCTTAGGGCCCATGAAAGTTTTGGATCAGGCTGATATTTGTGTTCGACCTTCATCCTGGCAGGAATGACCTTATGAATGGGTTAGATAGCATATAAGCACCATTGCGGGGCCCAATAATGTTTCAATGGTGGGCGTTTCCATCCCCATTGTTTCCTATGGTGTGGCCCTCTTTAGTTTTGGATTTGCCCCATTTTTGGGCTTGCGAAACTTATGGACAGATTGGATGTCACACTGACATCGGAGTGGACCCCATAAAGCTTGTGTATGGATGGCATCTCTTTTTTAGGTGGTTAATGGCAGAGAATCATTTTCTCTTTTCTAGGCACGGTGTGGCCCCTTTGAGTTTTGGATCTGCCCCGTTTTTGGGCTTGCAAAACTTATGGACAGATTGGATGTCATGCTGACATTGGAGTGGGCCCCATAAAGCTTGTGTCTGGATGGCTTCTCTTTTTTAGGCGGTTAATGGCAGAGAGTCGTTTCCTCTTTTCTAGGCGCTTAATAGCAAATAGAGATGAGAGAGGTGTCGAACTGGGTCGACTCGGCCATATTGCCCGAGTCTCACCCAACTCGAACGAGTCCAGGCCTAGCAGCCCAAGTTGTGATCTCGAACTGGGTCAGGTGCCTCCGAGTCTGAGTTAACTCAGATGAGTCACACCGGATTTGAATGAGTCTTAAAACAAAGGTTTGCTAGGTAGGTTCTACACTCTTATGCTCACACCAATAAGCATAATATTAAAAAGTGTACAAACAAAACAAGCCCATATGTTATTTTAGTCATATCCATTTTCAAATGAGTGACCATGAAACTGATAGTAGGCTAGTAGCATATATTGTGGTGAGCCAGTTCTCTGTAGTAATGTCCATGCACCTATGCTCCAGTAAGCATGATATGCATCAACAAGAAACAAACAAAAACTTGCTAATAAAACTAATGTCATTTTAGCCATAGCCATATTCCACATATCAATTAAGATGTTGCACAATTCTTTCAGATGTTTTTCTCCCGGCTTTAAAAGATGATAAAATTCATCAACGGCACAAGAATTGCAAAAAAACAAAAAACAAACAAACAAACGGAGCTCCGAAACAACTAAAAGAAACAATCAGTGGGAATACTCAAATTACAAGCCCAATCCTTAGCATAAGACCTAGCCCTCTCCAAATGGATGGTTAGGTAGATGGTTGGGTAGAGATGGGAAACGTATATGCTTAATTGACTTCCTAATAAATAGTCCCACTGAAACAATGTTCTACAAGTCTATCAATGCCTCAGATTTAATTAAAAAAATGACAATTGTTATTCTAGTATCCTAATGATGTTATTGAAGAAATTGGAGAAGAGAGTGCTGCTGAAGTTATTACATACAATAATTCAAGTTATGTGAATGCTAGAAAAAAGTTGATAGACAAGGAAAGAACATTGTATTAGACTCCATGTGTTGCCCATTCAATCAACTAGATATTGGAGGATATTAGAAAGATGACATGTACTCTCAAAAACTTGAAAAAGCAATAAAAATGGCAAGGTTTACTTTTTGGCATGCAATTGTTCTTTGCATGATGAGAAGCTTACAAAAAAAAATCATGAGATTCTATGCCCCACGGTAACCCACTTTGCAACTGCTTAGCTTATCCTTTTAAGCTTCACAAGCAAAATTAACCCATTCAAGCAATGTTTTCATGAGATCAATTTCAAGCAATGTTTTAATGAGATCAATGACATTCTTGTACTTGGTTTAAAAAACAGAAGGAATGAAAGTAAATCCACCAAATTATAAGGAATGAAAGTGCATTCCCCTATTATTTGATCCAAAGCTATGGCCACGAGTTGCCTTGTGAATTAAGAGCACGATGCCTTACATTAATATTTGAAATAAGTAGATTTAGAAGAGAAGCATACTGATGCAGGATAATTAACCACTTGCTCTAAAAGCTCGAACTGATAGAGCATGGCGAATTAATCTCTTTATCTCATATAGCCCAGGCCCCAAATCCATGGGTTAGGTCCTCCGCCGAACCCTCTTCGTGGGCCCCAAATCCATAAGTTCCGCCTCACGAGCCACCCGCCTCACACGGGCCCCAAATCACATTGGTTATGCGGGTCGCCCACCCCAAGTGTGCCCCTGCATCCCACAGGTCACCCCACTCGAGCCCGATGTAAAAATGTCCCCGCATTAATCACCCCCGGTGAGGAGTCTCGAACACGAGACCTCCCTCTCTGATACCAATTTGATGCAGGACAATTAACCACTTGCTCTAAAGCTCGAACTGATAAAGCGTGGCAAATTAATCCCCTTATCTCATAGTCTAGGCCCCAAATCCATAGGTTAGGTCATCGGCCGAACCCTCTTCGTGGGCCCCAAATCCATGGGTTTCGCCTCACACAAGCCCCAAATCACATGGGTTATGCGGGCCGCCCACCTCGAGTGTGCCCCTACATCCCACGGGCCACTCCACTCGAGCCCGGTGTGAAAATGCCCCCACATTACATACAATAGCCTTTAGTTATGAATTGATGTACTTTACGAAAGAGAATATTGCATTCCAGTGTAACAATTTAGAAAAGAAATATCTTCCAATTTAAAATAAGATAAATGAAAAATGGACTCGGCTTCATCATACTCTATGTGCATCTAGATACTATCTGGATCCGTAATTACGGTATTCATATAAATCTCTACATGCCCTGAAATAAAAAGAATTGTTTGAGTGCATTGATAGAATGACCACTGATAGGAAAGATCTTGTTAATGTTGACATTCAATTGGACAAATATGAATGTAAAAGAGGGGGCAATGAATACTATGAGGAAGCATTCCCTGGGTGATTTTAAAGATAAATGAAAAATGGACTCAGCTTCATCATACTCTATGTGCATTTGGATACTATCTGGATCCGTAATTACGGTATTCATATAAATCTCTACATGCCCTAAAATAAAAAGAATTGTTTGAGTGCATTGATAGAATGATCACTGATAGGAAAGATCTTGTTAATGTTGACATTCAATTGGACAAATATGAATGTAGAAGAGGGAGCTTTGACTCCCAATTGGCAATGAATACTATGATGAAGCATTCCCTGGGTGATTTTAAAGAAGCTTCAGTTTTTTATGGCGTATGTTGTTTGCAGATGACATAGTTTTGATTGACAAGACAAGGCAGAAAACACAAAGCTAGATTTATGGAGGGGTGCTTTAGAATCTAAAGGATTTAAAACGAGTCAAACTAAAACAGGGTATATGGAGTGCAATTTTGGTAACAATAGGAATCAAAACGAGGAATTAGTTGGATTGTTGACCAAGGAGTTATCCAAAATGAACACTTTCGATACCTTGGTTCTAATTCATGAGTGGAAAGAAGAATGTTGCCCATAGAGTTCAAGTTGAGTTGAAGAAATGGAGATGTGCCTTTGGAGTTTTATGCGATCACTGTGTACCACTCAAACTAAAAAAAAAAAAAAAATTATAGGATAGTTATAAGAACAACAATCTTTATGGGACGGAATGTTGGGCAGTTACAAAACAATATGTTCATAGGATGAGTGCAGCTGAAATGAGAATGTTGAGATGGATTAGTAGCAAGACAAGGAAGGATAGAGTTAGAAATGAATGCATTCGAGGAACTTAAGGAGTAGCGCCAATAGGTAATAAGATGAGGGAAAGTAGACTTGATGGTTTGGTCATTTGCAACAGAGACCAAGAACCGCACCGGTTAGGAATGAGTTGGTACAAGTTGAAGGTTGTAAAAGAGCAAGGGCAAGTCCCAAAAGGATGTGGATGGAGGTAGTAACTAGTAAGAAATGACTTGATGACTTGTGGCCTAATTGAAGGTATGGCCCTTGATAAAGTGGAATGGCGGAACATGATTCATGTAGCCTAATTAATTGGGATAAGGCTTAGATGATAATGATGATGATGATGACGATTTTTAAGAATATTATAATTGTGTAATTGGAGAAAGCATTTGATTATTTATATTGAATTCTTGTAGCCAATTCGAGGGAACACTTTAGAGAGAACACCATAGCTTGTGAGGTCAACGATTCTAGTATTAAGCCTCACGTGCAACGCTTGGGGCTATGAGAGAAATTGGACTACCTTTGAGCCAACATTATTTTTCCCTTTGGTAATAATTGTTATATTAACAAGTGTTTAACATAATCATTATATGGTAGGCCGGTCCAAATGAATAGAAGAAATCAACTGAAGCAATAATAGTTAAATTTCTAGTTTATGCCATTTACAACATTAAATTAAGGAAGAGAAGTATGAAACGGCAACGTGGACGCTATACTGGTCAACTAAGGACCTGTTTGGATTGGTGGAAACCAAAGAGTAGATGAGGAGAGGAAAATTGCCAAACAGCAAAAGGTTTCCTTTTCTTGATGTCTGAGAGTGGAAAAGGAAATAGCCCTTTAGAGGAAATATGACAAAAAGGAAACTGATTACCTCGATCCTTTTATCTTTCGCAAACGAGAGAAACCATCCCATCTAAGGAAATCAGTCTCATTTCCTCAGCTACTTTTTTTATTTTGACCAATCCAAACGACCCCTGAGTTGCTACTGATGAATAGTGCACGGTGAGGAAAAGGATGATGTTCTCCTTAGTGATGCATCTTGGCTCGAAGATCAAAACATGGTATTTGATATTAGTGACATTACAACTATTCCAGAGTCTGGTATCCTTCAAAAAAAAATGAAAATAAAAACTATTCCAGAGTGTGGTGATGTAGTGAGTAGCAATGTAACACCAGCTAGTGTTTCTAATCCTACTCCTCCCACTAATCCTCCCCCTCCCTATCATAAAAGAAGTTTACAACTCCTCTAAGTGAGTACTTCTAGTTTCCAAGATGAAGTTTTACATGAATGTTTGAAAACATTCCAATGACTCTTTCTTTAATGTGTATGTGGTCTTGCTCCTGCAGTAGGGGAGAGGGCGGTATGACTGCCTCACTAGTTGATGCGGACACAAGCGCATTCAAGGTGTACCAACGAAGAAAGCGCCAACCACAAGTGTCGTCCTTGTGGATAGGCGACTATTGAGGAGCTGAAGACCTTTCACATGTGATTGGACATATAGAAGACCCCACTCAGGGAAGACACATGTGAAGGAAGATTGGAGAAAGAAGACCGAGCGCCCGAACTTTCCCGTACTTATGTTATTTGCGCGTTTTTGCTTAGTTAGGGGTATTTTAGTAAGTTTATGTCTTTATTTGCTTATTCTAGGGGTATTTTAGTAAGTTTATGTCTTTATTTGCTTATTCTAGGGGTATTTTAGTAATTTTATGTCTTTATTTGCTTATTTAAGTGGGCTAAAGCCCTAAATCCGAATTTCAACTATTGATTAATGAAAAGCAAACCCTTTGGTTGCCTCCTTCCTCTCTTCTCTCTAATGGTGCTTCTTTTCTTCCCTTGATCTTCTTCTTCTAATTTCTTCTTGTGCCCCTCCAACTTCTTCAAGGTAATAATTTTCTTCCTTCTATTTTCCAGTTTTGGCTAATCCTTCTTCGATCAAAATCTTGAGAACCGATCTAAACCCTAAACCCCCAAATTCTCAAATCCCTAATCCGAGAAACTTCTTGGTTCTTCGGACTAGTGATCTTCATTGATCGATTGGGTGTGACCATGCAAGATCGGGAGGTCTCATCCCTCGCCGGATCCAACCTAAGTAGTAATTGAACTCCATACTCCATGGTTGTGGTGATGGCCCGCTCCATTGCATGTTTCCTTTATGATTTTCTCAGTTATGATGATTACTGCTAGAATTTTAGATCATTTATTCCTTTTATTTCCGCTGTTTAATTATGTTCATGAGCATGCATCATAATTAGGGTTGTCCTGCGTCAAATTTGGTATCAAAGCCAAGGCTTGCATGGTTTTTTGTCTAGATCGAGTTATCAAATTAGGGTTTTGATTTTTAGGTTTAATTTAAAAAGTTTCCGGATTTAGAAAGTTTCCAGATTTAGAAAGTTTTCAATTTTAGAAACTTTCCAGATTTCCAGATTTAGAAAGTTTTCAATTTTAGAAAGTTCCTAATCTGAAAATTTTCCAGATTTGAGTTGTTTCCTGTTTCAACTTAATTGTGTCAGTTCATAGTAGTTTTGCATTCATCGCATTCATCTTGAAAGTCATAACACCTAGTAGTCTAGTTGGGTAGAGTTTGGTTCAAGTCTTCATGTATGCCCACGAGAAGAGGTTTCGGACTTCAACCTACCATGAATAACGAGCAGTTATCTGAGCAACTTGCTCAATTGATACAAAAGATAACCGCCCTAGAAGCGGGTCAAAAGCGTGAGTTTGTCCGCCTTGAGAATCAAATTACCACTACCATGACTAAGGTCGAGCAACTAGAAGGGTCCCAAAAGGAAAACCCCGCTGTAGGGGATGATGCGCACTCCCAAGTGAGAAGAATCATTGAAGAACGCGCAGCCACACGTGGTGGTAGTAAGGATAGAGATCGTGGTGTGGTGCTAGAGGCACGAGCCACATGTGATCATCAAGACCGCTATGATCCAGATGAGCGTGCGATGAAGAGTGTGAGAGTTGAGGCCCCGAGTTTTGATGGGCGCTTGGATCCCAAGGCATTCCTTGACTGGGTTGCTAACATGGACCACTACTTTGAGTGGTATGGCATGTCGGAAAACCGTCAAATGCGGTTTGCTAAGATGAAGCTTGTGGGTCAAGCCAAGCTCTTCTGGACCAACACCGAGCGTAGGATAGAGAGAGTTGGTAGAGCCCCTATCACACATTGGTATGAGATGAAAGAGAAGTTGAAGGAGAAGTACCTTCCTCTCTCATACCGTCAGAAGCTCCTTGACCAATGACAATCCTTACGCCAAGGGTCAATGTCTGTCGCTGACTACATCGCTAAATTTGAAGAGTATATGATGCGATGTGATATCCGAGAAGACCCTCTAGTAACGCTCTCGCGTTTCAAGACGGGCCTTTGTGCGGATCTTCAGCGCGAGCTTATGACTCGGCCCTTAACGGACTTGGATGAAGCATATCAAGTCGTGCAGGAGTTGAGCAATATCTGAAGGCTTCTGTCGTTCGTCGTTTTGAGTCCCGAGACTCCAGTGCTAGGTCTAGTTCCCAGGGAACTAGACCTAATATTGGTAGTCAACCTAGGGCATAGGCGACCATTCCGCCTAGGCCTAGGGAGGACAAGGGCAAAGGGGTTCTTGGTGCCGGTCCTAGTAACATGAGCCAAGTGAGGTGCTATGAGTGTGGCAATCTTGGCCACAGGTTTAATCAGTGTCCTACGAAGAGCCGTGGGAGAGAACCTTAGTTATAGGCGAGTCCCACGAGGGTGGAGATGACCAGGGTGACTATGAAGTTGAAGAGTATCACCCTGAAGGACTTACTGATGAAGAAGAAGTGGATGGAGAAGCAACGCTTGCAGTAGTCAGGCGTGTGCTAGCTCAGTCTAGAAGTAGTGCTGACTGGCGTCGAAGCACTATCTTCTACACTATTGCCAAGTGTGGTGAAAAGAATTGTAAGGTGATAGTGGACAGTGGAAGTTGTCAGAATGTGATTTCCACTAGCACCTTAGATCGCTTAAAACTGAAATCCACACCTCATCCAGACCCGTATAAAGTTTCTTGGGTTGACAAGACATCCCTACCTGTCACCCAGCAATGTCTAGTCCCCATCGAGTTTGGGTCATACAAAGAGTCCCTGTGGTGTGATGTTTTACCTATGGATGTGGGACATGTTATCCTAGGTAGACCGTGGCTATTCGATAATGATGTCACGATCTTTGGCCGTTCGAATGCGTGTACTTTTATGTATAACGGTAAAAAGATCAAACTTAATCCCATGCCACCTGAGAATACACTAGGGAAGAAGAAGGATGAGAAGGCAAGTGAGCCTAGAGGAATGGGGAAATCCAAACCTAAGTCTCTACATATAATCAGCGCAAGAGAGTTTGAAAAAGAGGCTAAGGAGGATTCTATGGTGTATGCCCTTGTGGCTAGAGAGATTACACCTGAGGTTCCATTAGAGTTGCCCCGTGAGGTGACCTCGGTCCTGAAGGAATACAGTGATGTATTTCCTGAAGACTTACCGAATGAGTTGCCACCTATGAGGGACATACAGCATGCCATTGATCTTGTCCCAGGGTCTACTTTACCGAACCTTCCTCACTACAGGATGAACCCTGCAGAGCATGCAGAGTTGAAGAAGCAAGTTGATGAGCTTCTGCAAAAGGGTTTCATCCAAAAGAGTATGAGCCCGTGTGCCGTGCCTGCATTGTTGACACCAAAGAAAGACGGCACGTGGCGCATGTGTGTGGACAGTCGTGCCATAAACAAAATTACTGTTAAGTATAGGTTTCCCATACCTAAACTTGATGATATGCTTGACATGATGGCCAGGTCCACTATATTCTCTAAGATAGACCTCAAGAGTGGATATCACCAAATCCGTATACGCCCAGGAGATGAGTGGAAGACGGCGTTTAAGACGAAAGATGGGTTGTATGAGTGGTTGGTCATGCCCTTCGGCTTGACTAACGCACCCAGTACTTTCATGCGGGTGATGACACAAACTTTGAGGCCGTTCATGGAAAAATTCCTAGTGGTGTACTTTGACGATATTCTTATTTATAGTACCACTAAGGAATCACACCTTGAACATTTAAAGAAGGTCTGTAGTGTCCTTAGGAAGGAAAAGTTGTACGCTAATCTTAAGAAATGTGCATTCATGTCTAGCCAAGTTGTGTTCTTAGGATTTATAGTGTCATCTGAAGGGATGCGCGCAGACCCTGAAAAAGTCAGGGCCATAGTTGAGTGGCCAGAACCAAGGAACATTCATGAGGTGCGAAGCTTTCACGGCCTAGCAACTTTTTATCGTCGGTTCATTAGGGGTTTTAGCACGATCATGGCTCCCATTACCGAGTGCATGAAAAAGGGAGAGTTCGTGTGGTCTAAAGCCGCAGTCAAGGCTTTTAAAGAAATTAAGGGCAAGATGGTGGAAGCTCTTGTCATGCGTCTACCTGACTTTTCTAAAGTCTTTGAAGTAGCGTGTGATGCGTCTGGTGTCGGTATAGGTGGAGTGTTGAGTCAAGAAGGACACCCAGTGGCCTATTTCAGTGAGAAACTGAATGAGGCAAAACAAAAATACTCCACTTACGACAAAGAATTTTATGCGGTAGTGCAATCCCTGAGACATTGGCGACACTATCTCCTACCGCAAGAATTCGTTTTGTTTTCTGACCATGAGGCTTTGAGATATTTGCATTCTCAGAAGAAACTCAACCCAAGGCATGCCAAGTGGGTAGCGTTTCTTCAGGAATATTCGTTTGTTTTGAAACACAAGGCCGGGGTTGAAAACAAACCAGCGGATGCCCTTAGTAGGAGAGTGGCGTTGCTCAACTCCTTGAGTGTAGAGGTAGTCGGATTTGAGCAACTGAAAGATGAATACCCCATATGTCCTGATTTTGGGGGTACTTACGCGTCGCTCTCTAGTGACCAGCATATTATGGGTGAATATGTTCTTAAAGATGGCTTTCTTTTCAAGGGAGACAGACTTTGTATTCCCCGTATGTCCCTTCGTGAATTCCTCATCTGGGAGCTTCATTCAGGAGGGATAGCTGGCCATTTTGGTCGTGATAAGACCATTGCCCTCGTGGAAGATCGTTTCTATTGGCCAAGCCTCAAGCGAGACGTAGCCAAAGTTTTAGGGCAGTGTCGAACATGTCAGCTGGCAAAGCAAAGAAAACAAAATACCGGGCTGTACACGCCATTGCCAGTGCCACATGCTCCGTGGCAGGACATTAGTATGGACTTCGTGCTTGGGCTTCCCAAGACTATAAAAAAGCACGATTCCGTTTTTGTCGTTGTGGACCGTTTTTCTAAAATGGCGCATTTCCTCCCATGTTCGAAGACGTCGGATGCGTCTCATGTTGCTCGTCTCTTTTTTGATGGTGTGGTGCGTCTCCATGGGTTACCTAAAACCATAGTGTCTGATCGTGATGTTCGATTTACTAGCTATTTTTGGAAGACACTGTGGCACATTATGGGAACTCGTTTGCAATTTTCTACTGCTTACCACCCACAAACAGATGGTGGGTGAACATGTTAAGACTTGGACCTAATTTTACCAACTGTTGAACTTGCTTATAATGGTCAGTTAATAGATCTACAGGGTTGAGTCCTTTTGAAATTGTAAGTGGTTATAAACCTAGAATGCCCATAGATCTCTTACCTATGTCTGTTACCCAAAGGTCTTCTGAGTCAGCCGATGCATTTGCACGCCATATTCATGATTTGCATACACATATTAGACAGCGGTTAAATAAGAGCAATGATGATTATAAAGTTTCAGCTGATTCTCATCGTAGAGTGCAAGAATTTCAAGGAGACTGTAATGGTGCGAATAAGGCCAGAGCGATTCTCTCAAGGATCTGCAAAAAAATTACAAGCGCGTAGTGCTGGACCATTCAAGATATTACAAAAGGTTGGGTCCAACGCGTATCGGGTTGACCTTCCACCTGAAATGAGCATTAATCCAACTTTTAATGTGGAAGATCTAATCCGTACCCATACTCCCATTGTTGATACATCGTCCCTTTCATGGCCTTTTTCTGAGTTTGCTACCCAACCTCTTCCACCCCCTCCTCCACCCATTACCCATAAAGAAGAAATTGAGGAAATCTTGGATGACGAGATAGTATCCACAAGAGATGGAGGTTTCCAAAGGTATCTTGTCAAGTGGAAGAACAAATCATCGTCTGAATCTACGTGGCTGTCGGGCGACGCATTGCAGGGTATTGATCCAGATCTACTAGAGCGCTACAAAAGTTTCAACTCTTCGGAGTCGAATTTTTCTCACCCAAGGGGAATTGATGCGGACACAAGCGCATTCAAGGTGTACCAACGAAGAAAGCGCCAACCACAAGTGTCGTCCTTGTGGATAGGCGACTATTGAGGAGCAGAAGACCTTTCACATGTGATTGGACATATAGAAGACCCCACTCAGGGAAGACACATGTGAAGGAAGATTGGAGAAAGAAGACCGAGCGCCCGAACTTTCCCGTACTTATGTTATTTGCGCGTTTTTGCTTAGTTAGGGGTATTTTAATAAGTTTATGTCTTTATTTGCTTATTTTAAGGGTATTTTAGTAAGTTTATGTCTTTATTTGCTTATTCTAGGAGTATTTTAGTAATTTTATGTCTTTATTTGCTTATTTAAGTGGGCTAAAGCCCTAAATCCGAATTTTAACTATTGATTAATGAAAAGGAAACCCTTTGGTTGCCTCCTTCCTCTCTTCTCTCTAATGGTGCTTCTTTTCTTCCCTTGATCTTCTTCTTCTAATTTCTTCTTGTGCCCCTCCAACTTCTTTAAGGTAATAATTTTCTTCCTTCTATTTTCCAGTTTTGGTTAATCCTTCTTCGATCAAAATCTTGAGAACCGATCTAAACCCTAAACCCCCGAATTATCAAATCCCTAATCCGAGAAACTTCTTGGTTCTTCGGACTAGTGATCTTCATTTATCGATTAGGTGTGACCATGCAAGATCGGGAGGTCTCATCCCTCGCCGGATCCAACCTAAGTAGTAATTGAACTCCATACTCCATGGTTGTGGTGATGGCCCGCTCCATTGCATGTTTCCTTTATGATTTTCTCAGTTATGATGATTACTGCTAGAATTTTAGATCATTTATTCCTTTTATTTATGCTGTTTAATTATGTTCATGAGCATGCATCATAATTAGGATTGTCCTGCGTCACTAGTTGTACATGAAGTGAATGATACAAAATCCCCCAAGTCCAGTTAGTGGTAACTAAGAATATGGTGAACCAACAATGTGAATATGAATCTCAACATCCAAGCATAAGGTTGCGCCTCGAAAGGGTTTCAAATCAATCTTTGAAAACCTGTATGCATGTCATGGTCTTCCTATAATCATAGAAATATAATTAGTCAAAAACACTTCAAGGAATTTCTACAAGAAACATAAATGTGGCACCTCTCTAGGTATCTGATGATAGCTAATTTCCATAGAGCAGGTGTTATCCTTGCATCATTTAATATAAACACTCAAGCCCAAGCAATTGCATGCAAGATCTCCACCATCACCGTCAGAGGTCCACACACTCAACTAGTGGAAATCACCACACCAGCTTTAATAGCTTACAACTCCATTCTATTCGAATTTGAGAGTGTTCATATCATTATGAAGTTCAAGCAAACACATGAATGCATACAGATTTCCTATGAGAGCATACAAAGACAACTAACCAAAAGCAATGGCTACCTTTGCAATTTTAACAAGCTGGTCGTGATTATCATGGCCATAAAAGAAAGGCTCCTTGCGGAATATCTGCAAAAGAATAATAAAGAGCATTTAGTCCTAGCATGTTAAATAGTGTAGACATTGTAAACGAGCAAAAGAAAAAAGCACATCAAGTAAACCAAACCCTTCATAATTGATCTTCTTTCAATAAAGAAACACTCACCATTCCCGCAAACATGCAACCAAGGCTCCATAAGTCCAAAGAGTAGTCATAATCTTGCAAATCAACCAGGAGTTCAGGCCCCTTAAAATATCTGGGTAACAAGATATGCCATTGTTAAATATCTCCAAGCATGAGACAAACATGTGTTAGTTCCACATGCAATAACAATAGTTTGCAGGCATCAAATAAGTATGGAACCTTATTACTTTGATCACGAGGTTTCGTAAAATCTCCTATTTCAATATATGTTTTCAAGCATAAAGTTTCAAACAATTTTGGATACTTTATCACTACGCCCACAAGGGATCATACATGTCCCCATTTCAACATGTAACGGGTTTAAACATGAACACCTGAAATCTAGATCCTCAATTACAGTAGCGTGTGCCTATCAACCACGCTGTTTTGTTCTCAGTTCCATCACTAGACAGATCTCAAGGGTGGTCAGGGTTATCTAACTTCACTTTCCAAGGAAAAGAAGGGAAGAAGAGAAAAGAAAAGAACAAACAGTAGTAAGCTACCCAAAAGAAGAAACAAGCGGCAAAAAGAAAGCTAGAGCCTAGAGTTTAAAAGAAAACACACAATGAGCCTACCCAAATGAAAGGCAAAGGGAGAATATATATATATATATATATATATATATAAAAGAAGAAGAGAACTAGGATGTGTGGAAGAGAGAAAGAGGAAAAAATCAAAAGGTATCCAACTAAGAGAAAAGGGGAAAAAAGATGATGAAACAAGAGAAAGCTAATGGTGTGACGATGGAAAAGTGAACAGTAACAGTCGCATGGCACCTGTAATGGTTGAAAAAGAACCTTTTTTTTATTATTTATAATAATAATGATAATAATAATAATAATAATAATAAAACCTTCCAAATCTTCTTTTTTTAACACTTTCCTTCTCATATCTCTTCCTTAGTACTTCAATTTCGACCCACCTTGTGCAGAAACACAAGATTAAAAACTCCTCATTGAAGATTTTTGAACAAATCAAAACTACGGGGGGCCATTTCAGGGGAAATTCAAAATTAGAGGCAAGTGGCTTTTTTTCTTGCCGGAAACTGTTTGTATGATGATGAGAAGACCAAATTGCATCAGGCTAGATTTGTGATCGATTTAGTTTTTTTTTTTTTTTTTTTTTTTTGTAGCCCTATTTATTTCATTTTAATATATGGTTGTTTTTATCTAGAAAAAAGCAAAATATTAAATTTTTTCCAATGTTCATTTTGGAATAGTCTAACATGTGTAGGATGATTGGGCATACAAAACCATGCCTTGGATTATTCTTAATATGCTACTCTATTATTTTCAAAAAACTTGTTTTCTAACCATTTTCACATGAACAGTAACTATGAGCAAAAACTTAAAAATAAATAAATTGTCCAACATTCATTTTGAAATATTCTAACATGTATAGGATGATTATGTGTACAAAATCATGCCTTGGATTGTTATTGATATGCGAATTTACTTTTTTAAAACTTTTTTATTTTCTAGATATTCTTGTATGACCAATAACTATGAGCAAAAAACCCCCCAAAATTATTTTTTTTTGTCCAATATTCATTTTAGAATACTCTCACGTGTAGGATGACAAGGTGTACAAAACCACGCCTTAGATTATTCTTGATATGCTAATTTACTATTTTAAAAAATTATTTTTTGGCTTTTTTTGCATGAACAGTAATTATGACCAACCCCCCGAAAAAATTATATTTTATCATTGTGGAATACTCTAACATGTGTAAGATGATTAGGTATACAAAACCATGCCTTAGACACACATTACAGGGGTGGGCATCGTTACACCCACCGATACCATTTCAGCATACCTTGTTTTGAGTTGACTTCATCAAAAACTCGATTTTAATTTGATTTGCAGAGTCAAGTTGACAGATTCAGTTGGAATCTTTTGCCTTTTCCCAAGGATAAAATTAAACATATACTAATGGGATAAACTTAATTCTCCATAAAAAATTTAAGGGCATTTTCAGCCATTTCAAGCTTTTTTTATCAGTTATCCACTTCAAATTTCTTTTACATAACGATATTCTTTTTTATTTGTAAATATTAAACAATGTCTTGGTAATCGACCATCAATTAAGACCAAGGTTTAAAATATCATCTGATACTGGTATGCAGACTGGTACATATCAGGCTACATACCGGTCTCGTCCATGAACGATTCAGCTGTATCAGCCCAAAACAGCATGATATAGGGCAATAAACCCCGTATCGGTCGTGAACAAAACAATCCACAAAAACCGATTTTTAAACCTCAACTGAGCCTTTGACTCGACTCAACTCGACCAAACTGACATTCAAGTTGAGTTGACTTTTTGTGCATTTTGAACCATGGGAGGAGGAGAACCATAGGAGAAACGTCACTTGTATACCTAAAAAAAGAACTTGATTTCTTCTTGAACTTAACAGCTTAAAATATCATTTCATAATTTGGACATGTAAAGTGGAAAGGGCAAATAAAAGGGAATACATGTGATAGTTCAACACCACACATGTTTCCTACAAGGCAGAAAATGTGTCTTGTGTCAGTTTAGAAACGCATTCAAATTTCACAACTGGCTTCCTGGTAACTGTGAAATGAACCCTTTGACCGGAAAACCCCAAAGCACGTCAACACTAAATTCAGTGCCAGATCAAAAGAAGCCCAAAAATAAACAAGAGGCACCCAAAATCTAGTCTTTCCACCCCGGAAGATTGGTGAGCCCACACAACAACCGTATCCATCATCTACAATCTACTATAAACACAGTATTTCCATCTATAAGTAAAATAGTGTATAAAATTTGCAAAACAGAGTACTTAGGTGCAGCACATTAAAATGTTACAGTAGTACCACCGTACACAGACAATACATCAACATGTTATGGTAGTATACGGCATAGGGGTGGCAATAGCCCCCCAATCCCCTGATTCCTGGCCCCAGCCCTGTCCTGGCCCTAGCCCTAATCGGGCTAAAACAGCCTTGGCCCTGGCCCTACATGGCAAGGCCAGGCCATGCCCAGCCCTGTAACAGAAAGAGTGAAATAATCAAGGGTTTAAAATACTCCAATCAAAAGTTTTCTTTAGGAGTCTCCATCCATCCACACATCATATAAATGGTTTTGATAATTGAAACATAACCCCGATCAAACAGTGCCTTTAATCCGATCAAACAGTGCCTTTAATCTACACGTACATAGAATCGGAACCGGTCACATGTGTCTTTGAACCATCCATTCGTTTTGCATAACAGTGGGATTCTTGATAATTGGACTGGGCAATTCATCATTAGCCAAAGCCTGGACCGGCCCAGGCACCAGGCCTAGATTTGAAGCCCAGGCCGACCCTCAGGCCAAGTTTAAGGGTCCAAGCCTTGACCCTATAGGACCGGGCTCATAGGCCGGGCCGGGCCGGGCCACTCCGCCCATTGCCACCTCTAATACTGTGGTTCACCAATAGTAAGTTACTATGTTAAGGTAGTATATGGCAGATCATACACAGTACATTAAGAGGTTATGGTAGTAAGGTGCTCACGCATGCACACACCCACTCACACCCACACCCACAACCACGAACTTATCATGTGTATGTACACTAATTTACCACAAGCTAACTAGAAGTCATTTCTGTAGGAAGGGGTGAAGG
Source organism: Magnolia officinalis (assembly GCA_021015155.1). Taxonomy (NCBI): domain Eukaryota; kingdom Viridiplantae; phylum Streptophyta; class Magnoliopsida; order Magnoliales; family Magnoliaceae; genus Magnolia; species Magnolia officinalis. The sequence continues at coordinate 14,440,249 of JAJHSJ010000012.1, read as the reverse complement.
CATATAGAGGGGAGGCAAGGTAACAACCACATCTCAGTTGCCAAATCACTCATGATGGCCACAAAAGCTTACCTTGAAGCTACACGAACGTTGTATTCCTTGCCTGGATGGTAGAATTCAGCAAGTCCCCAGTCAATCAAGCGAAGTTTTCGCAGCTCATGATCTATCATAACATTGTGAGGTTTGACATCTCGATGCATAATTCCTTGTGAATGGCAGTAATCCAGTGCCTGTAATTATAAAAGGAGTGTTACAAATAAGTTGCAACCACTTATAATGAAATCATGTATACTTACTAGTCATCTCTATGATGCAGCAATCCGCAGGCCATTGTTCAGAGGATCCCCGACATATCGATAATATCCCCAATATTATCCGTATCTCCAGCTCGGCGATACCGATAACACTGGTAGTATCAGAAATTCCAAGTATCGGTGATATATCACCAACGTATCACCAATGTTCAATATCGCCAATGTATCACCAATATTTTCAACTGTGCAAATTCCAAGTGTCACTTGTATCGCCAATGTATTTCCAATATTTTCAATTGTGTAAATTCTAGATGTCACTTGTATCGCCAGTGCATCGGTGATATTTCGACAACATCGCCAATGTATCGATATCGCCAAAAATCTATTTATTAAAAAAATCATTCTAATTTTTTTTATGAGCACATGGTTGTATGATGAAATACATATCTGCATGTGTGTATATGTATGCACGCATGGATGAATGGATGGATGGATCGTGGATGGATGTATGTATGGATGATTGGTTGGATGGATCGATGCGTGTGTGTGTGTTTGTAGGTATGTGTGCACGGATGGATGGATGGATCATGCATGTTTGTATGTATCTATATGCACAATGGATGGTTGGATGGATCTACCATTTTCCCCATGTTTCCACAATGTTTCCCTGAGTCAACTATACATTCTTTTAGGCCCTGTTAAAGAGAAATTTATTATTTGATTCCTAAAAATGCAAATATGCGTCTTCTAATCTTCTTTGCTATTATTTGATTCTTAACTATGCAAATATGTGTATTTTAGCATCTCATGAAGTATCATTGTAAATTTCCACTATTATCCCCATGTTTCTCTTAGGGCCTGTTTGGTTTTCCAATTGCAACGGTAAATGGTTGTAGATGGGTAATGATTATTTACTCTTGTAATTGTGTGGTGACCACTTAAATTTGACTACAATGATGATTTTGCTACATTGTTTGGTTCACCCAAAAATGATTGTAATAATGGTAGTGTTATAATGTGAAAATGTAATGATTACAATTTATTTTACCTACTACCTTTGCAAGTATATTTGACTCTCGATTTTTTAGCCATAATTCCTATTTAAACAAACACCCGGAAATGACAATTATGGGTCATTTACTTTGCATTTCATAGGAAATTGGAAAACCAAATAAGCCCTAATGTTTCCCCGAGTCAAAATTACATGCTTTTAGACCCCCATTGAAGAGAAACTTATTATGTATGCATCTTTTTTGCAATTATTTGATTCCTAAATATGCACGTGTATTTTAGCATCTCCTGAAATTTCATTGATAAATTCCTAAGCTCTTTTTACTCTAGCTCTTGTTTTAAATAAGCTCGTTTGGTAAAATCATGTTTTTTTTATAATAATAAAAAAAGCTCTTCTTTGAAATAAGCACGTTTGGTAAAACGTTCAAATAAGAGCTTTTTTAAGGGTAGTTGATGTAATTTTAAAGATTACAATAACTCCATTATAAGAGCAATCCAAACAATTGTTTTGGTCGATCTCATTATAGATTAATCATGCCCCAAATGGCAAAAGAATAGATGGCTACAAATACAATCTTCATGTTTTAAGACATTTGGGCCATCCATTATGTCGAACATTGGATGTGGATCGTCCATCATATGGAGGCCACCTTTGATGTGGATTGTCCATCATGTGAGCCAAACCTTCAAAGTGGGCCATCCATCATGTGAGGCCCATCTTGGATTTGGACCATTCATCATTAGCAATTGACATTTGTCGTGGATCGTCCATTATGTGGGACCCACCTTGATGTAGGCCATCCATCATGTGGGGCCCTTCAACATCCATTACCCATCACATGGAATCCACATTTGATGTGTCCATCGTGTGGGCCCTACCTTTGAAGTGGGTTATCCATCATGTTGGGCCCACTTTTGATGTCCACCATCATGTGGGGCCCACCATCAATGCTCATTGTCCTTTATGTGGGGCCCTTCAATGTCCACTACCCATCACGTGGAGTCCACATTTGATGTGTCCATCGTGGGCCCCACCTTCGAAGTGGGTTGTCTATCATGTGGGGCCCACTTTTGATGTCCACCATCCATCGTGTGGACCGCACCTTCTATGTGGATCATCCATCATGTTGGGCCACTTTGGATATGGCAATCCATCATGCGAGACCTTGGATGTGGACCATCCATTAGGTGGGGCCCACTTGATGTGGATTATCCATCACAAGTAGCCACACTTTAATGTAGGCCATCCATCATGTGAGGCCTACTCCGTCCATTACGTGGTTTACATACAGATTGTTCATCATGTGGGCACACCTTTGATGTCAATTGTCCATCACGTGGGCCCACCTTTGATATCCATCATCCATCATGTGAGTCCCACTTTTGATGTGGATTGTCCATCAAGTGGGGCCCACTTAGCATGGATGGTCCATCGTGCTCAGCCACACTTTGATGTAGGCCATCCGTCATGTGGGGCCCACCTTTGATGTGAACCATGCATTATATGGGCCCACCTTGACATGGACCATGCATCATGTGGGGGGCACCTTCAATATGGGTTGTTCATCATGCGGACCCACCTTTGATGTCCACCATCCATCATGTGGGTCCCACCTTTACTCTAAACTATCCATCATGTGGGGGCACTTGATGTGGATAGTCCATCTGTAGGGCCACAGTTTAATGTGGGCCATCCATCATGTGGTACCCACCTTTGATGTTAACCATCCATCATATGGGTCCCACCTTTCCTATGTATCGTCCATCAAATGGGGTCCAACCTTCAATATGGGTCGTTCATCATGTGGGCCCACCTTTGATGTCAACCTTCAATCATGTGGTCCCACCTTTGATGTAGATCATTGGGTGGGGCCCACTTGATGTGGATCGTCCATCTAAGTGAGGACACACTTTGATGTGGGGCATCCATCATGTGGGGCCCACCTTTGACGTGACCGTTCATTATGTGGGCCCACCTTGATGTGGACCATTCATCATGTGGAGCCCTACCTTCAATATGGGTCGTCCGCATTGTGGGCCCACCTTAGAGAGATTGTGAAGAGAAGAGAAGAGAAGAGGGCAAGATAGGAATTACTTGAAGAGTCTAAGGACAAATTTGTCAAAAAATTAGTCAAAAATGACTGCCCGCTTAAGCCAAATAAGCTCTTAAGGAAAAAGTGACCTCCCCATTACTTATTTTTTTAAGAGTTTATTTGCTAGTTTCTAAAAAAGTAAGCATTAAAATTAGAGCTTTACCAAATAGTCTATTTTCAAAATAAGAGCTTATTTTTTTAGAATAAGCAAACAAGCTCTTATTGGTAGAGGTGCCAAACAGCCCCCAAGTGTTCGAGATAAGCTTTCCAAACCACCAATCAAAATGTTTTTTGCCAAGTCAGTGTTTTAGCCCTTGTTTGGTGAGCGGAGATGAGTCAAGGGTTTACAAAGCACATCCAAGCGCACAATATCAACTGTCGTTTAGATCAAAACAGCATTTAGGCCTCAAACACGCCTATGATTCCTTCCAACTCTAATCTATAAACCCAATTACAAATCCATGAAGGTTGCTTCCCTCTCCTTCCTACAAGTGAAGACACAAACCTTGCAGTCTATTTAACCCATTAAAATCTAAGGGAAAACAAAAGCTCTATAACAAGTCAAACTTACCACTCTTTACACATCTAGAAAGTTAAGGTCCTAATGCAGAACGTAAGATTGTTAGTTGCTATATGCATTTCGGGAGAATTTGCCAAAGTTCTTGGCCAAAGTTACTGCTCTGCTAAAGAGTTCGGGAGAATTTGCCTCTTTACTCATCAAGAAAGTTGTAGATTGAAAGAATTTGGTGAATGATATCTGTTGGCTCAATGATAGGAAGCATATTGCATGGTCCCAAGCATCTCCACACAAATTTAATCCCTGAAATCTTCCATTGTGCACCAAGAAGCAAATGCACTGGCAGAAAAATTGGAATATTATTGTCTGACCTGCCTTCTTTAATGTTAGTGCTGAGCTTTAATGTTAGTGCTGAGCTTCTTATTCTCACTTGTTTTTTTTTCTTCTTCTTCTTTTTGTTTCTCATATTGTACTGGTAATTTCCTACTGTTTTCCTGTCATGATTATCTATTCACTATACTTCAAACAAAATAGCACGTATAGCATGCATGACTTTCAGATGGATCATAATTCTCAAAATGAAAAAAATGAAAAAATAAAAAACAAAACAAAATTTTATTGCAATAAGGTCAAGGAAAGACCTTGAGAAGCTCATAAATGTAGTAGCGTATGTCATAATCTGTCAGTGTCGGGTACAAAACTTTGAAATCTGTGCTGTTCACATATTCAAAAATCAGGCTAGGAGTTTTTGAGTGCTGATCTCTGACAATATCAAGCAGCTTCACAACATTTGGGCCTCCACAAAGGTTCTGAAGAATTTTTATCTCCCGTTTTATCTGCACAATAGCCAACACACATGTTATGGTTCTGTGCGATAGAGGGTGAAATGAAATTTAGTAAAACACGGAGCTAGATTTATGGTTTCTTTAGAATCTAAAGGATTTAAAATTTGTCATACTAAAATAGAGTATATAGAGTGCAATTTTAGTAACAATACGAGTAAAAGCAAGGAATTAGTTAAGATTGCTGACCAAGAAGTTTCCCGAAATGATCATACCTGGGATCACTAATTTATGAGAGTGGACAGATTGAGAAGGATGTTGCCCATAGAATTCAAGCTGGATGGAAGAAATTGGATGTGTGCCTCTGGAGTTTTATGTGATCGTCATGTACCACTCAAACTGAAAGGGAAATTTTATAGGATACCCAGAAGACCAATCATGCTTTGTGAGACGGAATGTTAGGCTGTTAAGGAACAACATGTTCATAGGATGAATGTAGCTGAAATGAGGATATTGATATGGATGAATAGCAAGATGAGGAAGGATAGAATTAGAAATGAATGAATTTGAGGGAACTTGTGAGTGGCGTCAATAGGTAATAAGATGAGGGACAATAGACTTAGATGGTTCGGTCATGTGCAATGGAGACCAAGAAACAGCCCGAAGAGTGAGTTGTTACAAGTTGAAGGCTCTAATGGGGCGAGGGGAAGGCCCAAAAGGAAGTGGATGGAGGCAATAAGAAAAGACTTGATGACCTATGGTCTAACTGAAGGTATGGCACTTGATAGAGTGAAATGGCGGAACAGGATTCATGTAGCTGACCTTCAGTAATTGGTATAAGGCAATCAACAAGTTGCACTTGAAGGTCGAGAGAAAGATATGCAATCAACAAGCTGATCAGCAGAAAATGAGGGAAAAAGAAAAGCAGAAGAAATATAAAGGCTCTCAGGATTGTGCTTTGATGGCTTCTTCTTGGGAAGTTTTGTAAATTAGCAAGGCTTTTGCCTCTTTTCTTTAATAAAACTTGATTACTGCTTCTTCTTTTTTAAGTAAAGAAAAGCAGAAGAAAAAAGTAATCAACATTCAACTATATTTCGAGGATACAACAAGTGCAATGAAATAGACATCAAAAGATCAATTAGAAGAAGCACCACTGTCATGCAAGCCAAGTGATGACAGCTACTTAAATATGATCTTCTGTTTTTTTCTTTTAAGATCAGCTCATCAAGTAGCTTGCTCCGAATTTGGTCACTTGCAGTTACATGTGACTAATGCATCAAATAGTTTATGCAATTTGATGGCTATTCATGCTGTCGATCGAAGATCAAGGCCATCCAAGGGTCCTGATCTAGGATCCAGATTATCCAACCATCCAAATTGAACATGTGGATTATGGATCACTTGACAGTTTAGATTGATATGATGGAGGATAATCTGTCCAAATGTCCATTGTAGACGAGATCAACAGACATTTAGTTAGTTATTTGAGTTAGAATTAGTTGAACCAGTTTCCCCTTAGTTTCATCATTTTTGGCGGATGACTTTTCGGGCATCGAATGATATTGACAACTTGAAACTGGTCCCTGTTGAAAGTTTGTTGAATTAGCTTTTGCAATTTTGAAAACGTTTGAATGAGTTGTGGCCAACTTACAATAAACATATAATACAGTTGAGACAGCATTCAGGGGCATTTTGGTTATTGCCTATTGCATTAGGGTTTTCTTTAGTTATTAAGCCCAAAAAGGCAATTTGGATGCATAATTCTTTTCCTAATGTAATGTTTATTTAATAAGAGAGTGGTTTTCTTTGAGGGCTTAGCATGTGCTGCTCTGCTTACCAATTTAGCATGTGTTGCTACTCGGTAGAAGATGAGGGTGTGTGCAATCACTACGTGTGGGCTAGTGGACTGTTGGGAATCATTCCCACGGTCCTTGATTATTTTTTATTCAATGATTTTTCTATGGTGGCCATTGCAGGTCGCTGGGAGGTCGCTTAACTTGATCAAAGCAGCTTTCTCAAATATGCCCCTCTATTTCATGTCCTTGTTTAGATGTCCCCAATCAGTGTTGGCTAAGCTGGAAAAGCTCATGCATGATTTCCTCTGGAGTAGTGCAGAATCAAGGAAAAAAAAATCACTTTTTAAGGTGGGAGGAGGTGTGCAAGCCTTTTTCAGAAAGGAGGGCAAGGTTGACGAATCTAGACTACATGAATCAAGCATTATTGGAAAAGCGGATGCGGCGTTTCGCTATAGAGGAAGTCTATCGAAGGATATGATGGCTAGGAAGTAGAGGACTGGCAGGGGGGTTATAGATTTGTCACATTATAAACAATGTTGTCAAATTGCATATGCCATTATAAACAATGTTGTTGAATCACATATGCGATCATGTGCGATCACATATGCCTATGTGCATATGCGATCGCACAATCGCATACGCAACTGCTTTTTTTTCAAAAAATGTAAAAATAGGGAAATTTTCAAAAACAATGTATAAAAAAATATAAGAAACTAAGGGAAACTTTTCTAAGTGAATAGATAACTAGTTTTACATATTTAAAATTCATTTGAGAGAAAAAATCAATTAAACATCAAGTCATTGGCATTCAACAATATAGTTAACAAGTTATTTATTGATTATTGTAGAAAATCAACAAGCTATCTTCCTTGAAACTTGAAAGTGCTTGAATCTTGATCTTCCAACTTTCAAGAGAGAGGGAATGTAGGAGAGATTAAGACCACTTGGAAGTAGGAAATGTAAGAGAGAGCGATTAAGACCACTTAGAATTAAGAAATGTAAGAGAAGAAGAGAGTAAGAGAGTTTTGGAGTGAGAATATTGTAAATGGAGAAGGTTTGGAAGCCTTTTTATTGGCAAAAAGTTGTTTTTTTGCAAAAATAAAAAATTAAATGTGCCATGGCCAATATGTGATCGCATATGTTGTATGCAACCGCATACATCGCAAATGTGTCACGATCGCATATGCGATCTGCATATGGATGTGCGCATATGCGGTCGCAAATGACAACACTAATTATAAAGCTTCAGGCTTATGGAAAGCGATTTTTTTGATAGCTTCCATGTTCAAAGAAGGCATGTCCTTTGTTGTGGGGGATGGAAGTCGTATTTGCTTCTAGGACGATTTATGGTTATGCGACTACACGCTTAAAGAGACCTTCCCTAGTTTAGCCCTCTTAGTGCCAGAGAAAAATATTACAGTTGCTCGCCATTTTTCCATATCTAGCGAGGAGGTGGTTTGGGCACCTCCCTATCGAAGGGGTCTTTCAGACAAGGAAGTGGTGGTGTTCATCAATCTTCTGGAAAGGCTTAAGCTCATCAAGCTTGGGGAGTCAATGGAGGATACAGTGGTTTGGTAGGGTCATAGCTTGGAAAGGTTCTCTATTCGGTCCTTCTACAGTTTGCTCGCTATCTCTCCCTCTCCTCCATGGCATAACTTTTGGTTTTGAAAATATGGGGATCCACCAGAAGGCCATCTTTGTTTGGTTGGTGGAAAGAAACAGGGTGCTAACCGTGGAAAATCTTATTAGGAGAGCATTGGTGCTCTTAAATATGTCTCAAATCCTAAATATGTCCCAAACAAGGTGTCCCGTATCGGTATCGGTTGGCGTAACGGTGACCTCCAAAACCGATACGGATACGGGGGTGTAACGGCGATACGGGGGCGTAACGGCCCGTAACGGCGCAAAAAAAAAAATTTTGCCAAAAAAATATGAAAAAATATGGATTAAATCCGGAATATTCTAAGCATTCCAAATATGCATTCATTTATAAATTGGAACATGGTTATGGTGGTGTAACGGTCCACTCTTTGGTGAGAAGTTGTATCGGACTGTCTGATGAATTTATGAACCAGATAACCTAAATTTGACTACAAAATTCATATATTTAATTTTCTAACTATCTACTATCAATGATAGATATATTAGAATAAATGTAATATGAAAATATCTTACATTAGGTGTTTGCAATTATTTTTGAGGAATTTCTCGAACAAACCTGTGCTGCTGTGCACGTGACTGTGATTCCTGTCTATAACCTGTCATCCTCAAGTCAATAATATTAAAAAAAATAAAAAAAAAAAAAAAATAGTAGTGTCTGATATACTCCCCTGCAACTTGATTAAGGATTACTTGATTGGTTGTCAGGGGAGCTATTTTAAATACAAGTTCGGCAGTGTCAAGTGTGTGCATGACTGCATGGCTTCTTGCAACAATACTGCTGTGAGCTGTCTGCTGCAAATACTTACCTTAATACAAATATATACTCACAATCACAAGTCACCACCAAAATGAAAATCTGCTTTTTTGTGGTTGCTCGACCTCCACATCATCGTCATCATCACCATCAGGCTGAGGCTGTCCAATAGGTGTAGGTGTTGCATATCCATAATATCCAGTGCCAGAAGGAAATACTAGATCAATGAAACTAGAGGATGACTGATCTTGACTAGGCAATGACTCTGACCCCGAGTAAGGATATCCACCAGTGCCCGTCGAATAGCCATACTAGTGCCCATACTCAGGCTGTTGAGAATCTTGAGATTGAGAGTGCGTCTGCTCTGATGAGTAACTTGGATTTGGATCTGGATATCTATAATCATATGGATATTGATCGGGAGGGCTACTCCAATATGAATGTGATGGAACAGGCTCAATATAACCACCATAATCATAATCCAATTGACCATAAGAATATCCATCATAATAACCAAGACCATGAGCCTGCTGATGTTCCGGACCTCCCGGTCCCCGTGCACCACTAGATGTACCCTCCTCCGGTTGGCTGTATCGTGACTCGGTACACTCGTAAGTCCGACCTCGTGTACCACGTCATCGATGTTCATCGCCATCGCGATCTGTAGACTGTTGTATAGGGGGGTAAGCAACACTAGAAGTGTCAGCACCAGGGGCAGGGGGGTCGTCATCATCTGACACGGTCACGCTACCACTGCTTGTACTCTTTTGTTGATCTTGAGCCGTATCCGTACGTGGCATAAACGCTGCCCCTCTTACTGGGTCCAACACATCTGCACGACTCTCTTGTTGCGCTCTGCGTATTTCTGGGTCATCAATTTTCAATTCTTCACTATCCTCTTCAATTTGCTTTTCCCTTGTTTCCAACCAAGGTAGAAGTGGGTCATCCTCATCATAAATATTGTCCAAGTTTATTGGACAGTAGTCTCCGTCATCAGCAGCTGTAATGCTCCTATGATGTCGTCGCATTCTTAGTTTTATTTGTAGTGCATGAAGACAAGTCTATCTAATGTTCTAGTCTGCAATCTATTCCTATTCTTTGAATGAATGAGCGCAAAACAACTCCAATTCCTTTCGCAGCTAGAGGAAGACGTTGTCTGGCTCAAAACTTTTACTACAATTTTTGGAGAGCCTTCGTACTCTCTCCGAAATTAATCCACCATTCGGCCGGTTGCAACCTAGATACTGCATGCTGTGCAAGAGCATCTCCAAAGCTACCAAGGCGATTTCCAAATGTATCTAATTCATTCAACGCCTTTATTTGCAGATCTAAGTCAGGCTCTAATCTCTTTATCACATTTTTTAGCCCGACACGAACTTCATCATCCGCAACAAATGATTGGGCATATCTATACCTAGGATTTAGGTAGTAACCTGCTGCATGAAGATCGTGATGGAGTTGCTTTGTCCATCTCTTGTCGATCATCTTCCAATAAGTCTCTCAACTTCTACAATCACGTTGAATTGCAAGCTTTGCCTTATCCATGGCATCATATAGGAAGCCCATGGTAGGTGCTTCATCGGTTTCAACAAGACGGAGTACCCTCATTAGTGGCTCCATCACCTTTAGGATCGCCTTGACTTTCTTCCAATATTTGTTGTCACGTATGGTGTTCGCAACGTCGACCGGTGTCCCTGATGTCTTCTTCCCATGTTTTGTGTTGAGCCATTCTCGAGAAGCGAACATCTCACTCAACTCTCCCCTATGCTGGAATAAACTCTAATGCTATCTAAAGTTTGTTGCGAATCTAGTCGCCGCAGGCCTCACAACTCTCATCCTTTCGTGAACTTTCTCATTATTGCTACTTGATTATGGTTGTAAATAAACGTCGTCACTTCCCTCGCCCTTTCGACCATTTCCTTAACATTCTTCTTCTTCCCAATATCTTCCAATATAAGATCAATACAATGGGCAGCACATGGTGACCAAAAAAAATGTTTTCTCTCATCCATCAACATATGTCCTGCAAGCTTATATGATGCTTCATTATCTGTCACAATCTGCACTACATTCTCATCTCCAATCTCATCCACAACTTTATCCATTAGGCCCATAATATATTGAGAATCTTTTGTTGCTTCTGAGGCATCAATTGACTTGTGGTATATAGTTCCTAAGTGGCAGTACACCATGAAGTTGATCATGCTACGTCTGGTTGGGCCAGTCCAACCATCACACATGATCGTACATCCTCTGGCTTGCCATACAGGTTTAAAGGTAGCCACGTATGCTTTCACATCCACATACTCTGCATCTGTCCATTTCCCCCTAATCTCCTTAGCCGTGGGAGCTTTTATTCCTTCACCTGCTTCTACTGCTGCATCAATTACCACCTGCCAATATGGAGAATTGGCCGCGTTAGGAGGTATGTTGGCATGTATAAATAAATTTGCTGCTGCTCTACCTAATTTCTCAACAGAAGTTCTACTCCACATTTGTTTTATCTTTTTTTGTTTAGTTGATTCTTTCCTAAATAGGATTGGATCAATAGAGGGTCTCCTAGACTCATTTACTTCTTCATCCAAACGTATAGGGGCATCACGTGAAGATGTCTGTCGTCGGCTCCCAAACATACGTCGTAACCCACCAAACCTACCCCCCCACCCTCAGTCCCACCTGCAGAAGCAGTTGCACTTCCAGTTGCACTCCCTGTCCCACTCCCACTCCCACTGCCCCTCCCTGTATCACGCACTGACCCATGCGTGCCAAACAAGCGGCGACGTTCTTCCTCTTCACGAGCTAGACGCACGCTCTCTCTCCTAGCTATAGTTAATTCCCGATCTGAATCTTCGTCAGAATCAATAATATCTTCATCACGAACGCCCATATATTCAGGACCAAACACCTCCTGTCGAGCTGCATCCAAAATATCATCTTTCTTCTTTTGTACAGCAGCACGTTTACCCTTCTACTCATCCAAACTAGCTTGCATTAAAAGCATTATCTCTTTCGGTACTCTGACACATGGCGCAACTTGGCCCTTTCGATGTGCTAAATGTTGTTTGAGATGGGTAATTCCACCAGTCACTAGTCTATCACAATACTTGCACTTCATTTGATGCCTAGTACCACCAACCTTCTCACAATGTTGTCATCCAATATCCTCACTTGTTGTTGGCCAGACCCAGACATTTCTTTAGGTTGAGGATATGAGTATGAGTGTATGACCTATGTTAATAAAGATAATTTTATGTTCTAACTAAACACTAAGAAGCTCCAAAACCTGTCCAATATAAGCAAATAAAAATATAAAGTCACTAATTTGAAAATACAAAAAAAAATTTATAAAATGACACCACAAATCTGTAAAATGCACATTAATATGTTTTACACTTATACTATGATTAACACATCATATGACATGATTAAAACAGCAAAACAACCATTAAAAATTGATCTTTCGAATTTTCAAAAAAAGGGCCAAAATAAATGTGTAAATAAAAAAATATATAAAAAATATATAAAATGGCACCCCAAATTGTAAAATGCACATAACATGTTCTACTATGATTAACACATCATATGACATGATTAAAACAGCAAAACAACCCTTAAAAATTGATTTTTCGAATTAAAAAAAAAAAAGGGTCAAAATTCATGTGTAAATAGAAAAAAAATATAAAAATATATAAAATGGCACTCCAAATCTGTAAAATGCACATTAATATGTTCTACTATGATTAACATATCATATGGCATCATTAAAACAGCAAAAGAATCATTAAAAAATGATTTTTTTCATTTTCAAAAAAAGGGCCAAAATAAATGCGTAAATAGAAAAAAAATATAAAAAATATAAAATGACACCCCAATTCTGTAAAATGCACATTAACATGTTCTACTATGATTAACACATCATATGGCATCATTAACAGCAAAAGAATCATTAAAAAATGATTTTTCGAATTTTCAAAAAAAGGTCAAAATTCATGCGTAAATAGAAAAAAAATATAAAAATATATAAAATAGCACTCCAAATCTGTAAAATGCACATTAATATGTTCTACTATGATTAACACATCATATGACATGATTAAAACAGCAAAACAACCCTTAAAAATTGATTTTTCGAATTTTAAAAAAAATGGTCAAAATTCATGCGTAAATAGAAAAAAAATATAAAAAAATATAAAATGGCACCCCAAATCTGTAAAATGCACATTAATATGTTCTACTATGATTGACACATCATATGACATGATTAAAACAGCAAAAGAATTATTAAAAAATGATTTTTTGAATTTTAAAAAAAAGGGTCAAAATTCATGCGTAAATAGAAAAAAAATATAAAAAATAAAATGGCACTCCAAATCTGTAAAATGCACATTAATATGTTCTACTATGATTAACACATCATATGGCATGATTAGAACAGCAAAACAACTATTAAAAATTGATTTTTTGAATTTTAAAAAAAGGGCCAAAATTCATGCGTAAATAGAAAAAAATATAAAAAAAATATTAAATGACACCCCAAATATGTAAAATGCACATTATCATGTTCTACTATGATTAACACATCATATGGCATGATTAAAACAGTAAAACATATTTAAAATAAATAAATACCTATTTTTGACGAATTTCTGAAAAATGGCCCACCGAGCTTTGATTCAACCAAATCCGTAATATAACGTGTTTTTGTCCCAAATAACCAGCCAAGGTTGGTCAAAATTACTATTAGAAGGTATGAAAAACAGTTTGGAAGCAAGAATTTTGGAAAAAACAGCAAAAAAAGTCCTTAAAACGAAAAAAAAAAAAAAAAGAGCCGTTTTCTGACCGTTACGTTGACCGTTACGGCTGATCGTTACGGACCGATACGGGCACAAAAAAACGTAACGGCCGATACGACCCCGTATCGCGTATCAGCCATTACCGTTTCCGTTACGTATCGGCCGATACGGCCGATACGTAACCGATACGGGACACCCCCAAATCCTAGTCGTCAACATCCAGCAACTTCTAGATCTAGATCTACATCCAATCAAAATAGCCCTATTGGCCGGGCTTGGGCATAGCATATAAGGCCCGATCAATTTTTGGGTCACGCAGGGCCAAGCTTCGAGTCAAGTCCTCATAGCCCGGCCCTTGATACATAATATTACTACGCAACTACCCCAAAACCCTAATCTCCTCTCTTCCCCAGCCCCAGAATGCGCCATCGGCACATAATTTTTGGGTCGGGCAGGGTCAAGTCCTTATAGCCCGGCCCTTGATACATAATAGACCCTAAACTGCCCCCCCTGTCAAGACTGGAGATCCAAATCCAATCAGATTTGGATTTAGTGCCTCATATATCGTACCCATTTCTGAACCAGATAGGACCCAGACCACTCCCTTAGTTGGATCCAAATACTGGTACGACAGCATCAGACAAAACATACCCATTGACAGCCCTGGAAAAGACCAGCAACATAACCAACTCTAAATCAAAGAAAAGTGAGGTGCATCAGAAAGTCAACTTAACTCCTTTTCATTAGCTTCATTCATTGCACATTCATGCCATATGCATGAGTGGAAAGAAATCATTTCAATCATGACAAACCATGACTGAGTGACACGGTTTCACTAGGAAGATGGAATGAACAAAAATGCCTCCAGCTAGAGGAATGTCAACCAACTAAATACCCCACTACAAAAACAGGAGAAAACGAGGGGAAAAAAAACAAAAAACAAAAAAAAAAAAACCTACTTAAAATCAAAGTGATGCTGACCAGAAAATCAACTTAAATCATTTTCATTGGCTTCATTCATTGCACATCCATGTCATACGCCTAAGTGGGGAAAAAATACCTTCCACTGTGTATGCCTAGAAAGCAATGAGGAATTACGTGATGCTCGACCGAAGGATATGCAAAGTATCCCCAGGCCTTTATTCTGTGCAAGTGGGGACAGTGGTCTAGTGATCCAGACCATTGATCTGATAGGCGTCACTATGAATAGACAATGCCTCAAAGATCTCCTAGAGTGGAAAGTGCCTATCCAATAGTTGAACTTCTTCCACAGAATGTGGACAGTTGTGATTTTTTTATAAAACATCTCTTTGTAATCCTTCTTTCAAAGGATGGGATGGTTCCATCCAGAAGGGTTTCAAGGCATGGCTCCTTGGCCTATTAGTAATTCAAGCCTCTTAGTAAGAGCACAAAACCAAAGGCCATTAATCAAAACTAAAACAATTTAAGCAGCAAACAGGAACAGTTAGCAAGATGCAAAATCAGAAGATTAATCATCGGACTAGACATTGGTCATCATCACATTACCATAAAAGATTGACCATTCCATTGGTCAATTGACATGCCTTTAAGTTCTAGAATGATATTGTGAACCCGTGCAGGAAGTTATGCTCCATACTCCATACAGAAATGCCTAAATCAATGTACTTCAAGATGACTTACATTTATAAACCAGGTATGTAGATCTTAAGGTTAACTATAGATCAAAAGGATATTTTATAATATGTAAATTATGTGACAGAACAGGGTTCAGAAACAACGTGTCTAAACAATCAACCAGTTGGAACTTTTTTAAGTAATAAAAGAATTGTCCAAGATTCATCAAGAAGGGTAAATGATACTCGGTTTAGCCAACAAACTTCGTATTTCAGTTAATTCCTAAAGCAAGGGCTTCATTTTGAATAGAGTTGCAATTAAATCAAAGCCAATAAAAGACTGCCAGGAACTCATAAATTAGTTCTAGAAACAGGCATGCATAGAGATCAAATGTGCAAAGATCACCTTCTTTTTCTTCACAGGCTTGAGGATCTTGATGATGCACCGCTCGGAATTTGACATGTTTATGCCTTCAAAGACCTCACTGTATTTTCCCCTACCAACTTTGCGAACAACTTCATAATCATCCTGATCACTGAGTGAAGGAGGCAAGTGGTTGGAAATATGAAGCTGAAAAGTTTCCACAATTACGTTCTTTAATTTTCGAAAAGAAAATCTATCACAAGAGTGCTTGCTTAAAAATCAAATCATATTAATTAGGTGAACCTGATTTATTCTGGCAATCATCATCACCGTCATCTAAGCCTCATCCTAACTAACTGGGTTTTGCTGCATTAAACCTCTTCCGCCATTCCACTCTTATTTTGGCAATGAACCCTAATTTATTAAAGGTCAACCAGTTTCTTAGGAGATTTTTGCTGAAATTTGTTGAAAATATGCATGAGCCGCATTGCTAAAAGAAAATAACTTCTCTTGCATCCTTGCTGAATAAATTATGAGTTTTGCCCAATTGCATCAGTTGTGCCAATATCATACATTACCAGCAAAGCATGAAGGTGATGCAAAGGTGATGTAATCATCATTACAAGGGTTCAGACTCTAGAAATAATACAGCGTGCCTTAAAATATAGAGTAACCATCAGCGTGAAAAACACAGCAAAAACAAGTTGAACACTTGGACCTCGTACCCATTGGGAATTAGCATGATCATGCCGACGGGTCAAGGGGAGCATAAATAAGCTCAAGGCACACCTATGATGAATCGTGATGAAACCACTGAAGCCATACTCTCTGAAACAAGTCGAAGCAAAGTAGCAAACCTACACCCCCCTTGTGAACCTCTTTTTTCCTCTTTGGAAAGGTTCAGCTTTCTTTGCCTCTAGACATCTGAAAAACCCACCTACGCCATCTCCCCGCTTAAAATTATGGTATTACTTTCTAATCATTGATGCTAATTTGTCGCAGAGAAGCCAAAGAGACCTTGATCAGTAGCTCTCCGAGCCTAGCTACAAGATGACGACAAGTCTCCTAATTACAGTGGACTAGCATATCCAACTATTTATGAGAGAAAGGTGTGTGGGCTGTGAGAACAATTCTTGAACATGTTGGAGTGTGACCTGCAAGAGAGGACTACTGTAAAAGCTCGTTCTCCCTGTGAAATGCTTTAAAAGGTGGAAGAATGGTGGAAGGATAAACATTCACTAAAAAACAAAAAACAAAAAGTTTGGGAGTATGACCAAGGGCCAAGTTGATCCAAGTCGCTAAACAGATTGACCAAGGAGTTTTGCACACTGCCTGAAAAGGCAGTAGAGTCTCAAATCAAGTATGAGCCTACCAGGCCCGATACCCAGTGTCTCATGGAAGAGGTTACGACAGCTTAGTGAGGATTTTTCCACCAAATAGCAGTCATAGGGGGCAATGCTTTTTTCCAACTCCTTTCGAAAGAAGAGAGGCAAAAGCTATCAAATCCAAGATCCCTAGAGGTGTTTAGATGATTGAGATTAATGTAGCAATGATTGGGATCATATTTGAAGAATTTGGAGATCTTTTAAATTATAATTCAATTTTTTGCAAAAACACGGACAACCCTGTCTTTGGGTGGACCCACAGGTTTATTAAAATAAACATACGTTTCACCAATTTGCTTTCCAGGATGAGAAGTTCATAAAGGTGATGCAATCACCCCACATCCCACACGTGCATGCTCCGCCCGTGTGTACAAGAAAGGGCCAACTTTCCCTTTATAGGCCATCCTTACTTTTCTTTTAAATCTCTACATTAGGAAGTATCTTTACTTTCCCTTTCTTTAAAACTCTACATGGGCCCGTTTGGGAGCTTGTAAATGGAGGTAAATGAATTGGGAGTAAATGACTTACTCAGGTTGTGTTTGGATGAGAGTAAATAGGAGGAATTGGAATGCATTTGAATTTTTCAATATATTCATGGGAACACATGTGATATTCTAAATAAGCTTTAATATCCCAAATCAGTGTACGTATATGATATTATAAATAATAATTATAATAAGCCCATTGAAATATATACTTGAGCCAAAAATGAGGAAATTATGAGCCTTAGGTGGGCCACAAAAGTAAGGATCACAAAGAAGCAACTTGCCAACTTTTTTAACCGTCCATTTGGATGGCCAACGTTTGGATGGTTTGGATCATTCCATTAATGTAGCCTATAAGTGGCTTGTTTCGGAGTATCATTAGTGTGCCACATGTACAGTGGACACGTGTGTGGCAACACCTTTGTTTACACGTGGGACTCTCCAAGGGAGCCCAAAAAGGCATTTACCTCCATTTACTCTCAAATCTCTCCATGTAGGGAGGATTTCATTTGCAGCCCTGTTTACTCACAGTTCATTTCATTTACCTCCATTTACTTCCATCCAAACACACCAAAAAAGACATTTACTTCCATTTACCTTCATTTACTCCCAATCCCTCCCATTTGCTCTCATCCAAACTGCCCCTTAGGAAATTTCCTTTGATATCTTTACATTAGAAAAGAAGTAATTTTAGATTTTTCTTATTTAATGCTTTCTTATTTAGGTAATTTCCTATTTTTCATATCTTTGGTAGCTAGGAATTCTATTTTGGATTCATGGATTTTATTGCAGATTGTACGGACTAATTATAAATAAGGCTTAAGCCTATGGAATAAGATAGTTGAATGATATTCTCTTTTTATGAAAATTCTCTTGTTTTCTCTGCGGTAGTTGTTGAAGGGGGGGAAGTGATCTCTAGTTCAACACTATAGGACTGTTGAGCTTGCTCATAGTCATGCATTCTTTTCTCTTTATGGTTTGAACTTCAATCCGGTATGTTGATTATCATTGTAATTAGTTTCTTCCTTGATCAAATTGCATTAATTTGATATTAGAGCAAGTTCTGCTCTTGGGATTTTATCTGTTTCTCTTTCCCATTTTCCTCTTTCCTCAATTTTTGTCCCCATATTCATCCCAAACCTACCCTCAATTCCCTAAATCAATCTAATAATTCAGCCCTTCCACTACGAACCAAATATATTCTCCATCCCGCCTAAACCATCACCCTTTCTCTACTCCAAATTCCACTACTAAACAGCCCATACCCTATCCTACACGCTAAACCCAACCTTCCGAAAACCCTTTCCATTTGCTACATAAGAAAAAATAAAAATAAAAAACTTATGCATGCTTTGCGAAAGTTTGTAGCCTTATGAGCACTAGAAGAGGGACTACTTACAACCCTAGGGTTGGGATGGCTACGCAACCTCAAGATGGAATTGTATTAACCTTGCAACAAGTGGTCAATTTGATCACGAAACGGTTGGATGATCTGAAGAGCCATTTCATGGTCAGAATGAATACTCTTGAAGGACGCGTTACTGTTCTCGAAGACGTAAACAAGGGAATCAATCAAGACCGCTAAACCTCTATGGATGGCCTTGAAGGAGATTTGGAGTCTAGAAATGTTGATTCAAGGCATCCTGCCTAAAATGGTGATCTCCAAGAAAAAGAATATGAACCTGGCTACAGGGTCCAACAACATCGCCACACGCAACTGGGAGCCAAAGGGATGAATAACCTCCGACGAGACTATCCGGGGTGTGCAATGATGGTAATTTGGATCCCAGGGTGTGCAATGACTGGCTAAAGTCAATGGAACAATATTTTCATTGGTAGCATGGTGTGCCGTAAAGGTCGTTATGGGGCCATAAAGGTAATGATGGCAACCGTTGCACGTTATGGGGTCGTAACGACCATAACAATTGTTATAGAAAAAATGATTTGTAACCGCCATTAACGGCCCGTTTCTCCCCCTGTAACGTATTGAACAACCTCATAATGGTCAATTACCGGGCATATACAGGTTTTTTGAAAAGAAAAAAATCAACTTTAGGGTAGATACATGTTTTTTGGGTTTTTTTCAATTAGAGAGAGAGAGAGAGTGTAACGGTTGTTACAGGGGGCCATAATATCCGTTATTACCCGTATCGTAAAGGTAACAATGGTGGCCGTTATGGCCACCATTACCGTTATGGAATATTGTGGTTGGTGCGAAATGGAAGAAGACATCAAGTTACGTTTTGCTGCCCTGAAACTTAAGGGTGCAACAATTCAAGACTAGCGGTATGCTATTGAAGAATATTTGCAATAGTGCGGCCTTCCTCCCGTAAGTAATTGGAGGAAATGAAGGCAAGATTGAAGCGGAGACTTCTACCACTGGATTATCAGACGACTTCTTTCCAAGAGCTCCTCATGCTTTGGCAAGACAATCTGATTGTCGAGGAATACACACATTATTATGACTTAGTTATTTGTTGCCGCCTAACAGAAACTAGAAGACAAAAAATGGCGTGTTATTGTAATGGACTACGGCTTGATATTCAAAGAGAACTAGTGACCGTTCGACTCAATAGTGTAGACGAACATATCAAATGGCCTGCAGGAGCAAAAGTTAGTGATACGGCGCAATAGTTCTCAAGGCAGAGGCTATGCATCCACCCACCTACTATTAGTGGCTCCACAGCACATCCGAAACCATTCGCGCCCTACAGTAAGTTGCCTCACGATTACAAAATTGGTCACAACTTTGCCTCCAATCATCTTGCTCGAAATTGTGATACAAAGGGAAAGTTTGTCGCAGTAATGTAGGGGAGGTCGACCAACACTTGCTCCAAGTGTGATGGTCATGGACATTACGCAACAAAGTATCCCCCTCGCAATCTTCAATTTTACAAGGTAAAAAACTTCATTACAAACCAAGTGGAAGATGAATATGAAAACGATCCAGAAGATTACGAGAAGGAACCTGAGGAAGGCCTAGATGGCCTTAACGAAAGCAAGTTATCATTAGTGGTTAGAAGGATTCTGACAGCACCAGAAGATGAGGCCTAAGAAGACTAGTTGAGAACCAATATCTTCCATACACGAGTATCGTAAGGTGGAAAGGTTGTCAAGGTCATCATTGATAGAGGTAGTTGCATGAATGTAGGCATCACAAAGCATGGTGGACGAGTTGAAACTGAAACCTCGAAAGCATCCCAAGCCATACAAGACTGTGTGGCTACGAGGTGCTTAGTGAACTTCTCTCTGGGTCATTATGAAGAATTGCTTTGGTGTGACATCATTCCAATGAAGGTCACACATATTATTGCAGCACCCATGGATATACAACAGGGATGTAACTCATAAAGGTTGCAAGAACACATACAACTTTATGTACCAAGGGAAGACCATTAGTACTCTCAACCCTATGAAGGATGATGAATCCGAAAAGGCAAACCCGGCTTCCACACTGTTGATTATGGCCCAAATTGTGGAGGAGAGTTATGAATGGGGAAATCATGTATGCCCTAGTAAGATGCAAGACCGGTCCAACTAGTGATGTCGTTGTTCAACCACCTGAGATTCAGTACATTGTCCCAATTTCAGGATCTAGTTCCTAATGTACTACCAAGTGAGCTTTCACCCATGTGCGACATTTAGCATGCAATTGATTTGGTACTTTGAGCACCATTACCAAATCTTCCTGCATACCAAATAAACCCAATAAAACATGCAAAGCTTCGTTGACAAGTGGAGGAATTGCTAACAAAGGGTTTCATTTGTGATAGCCTCAACCCATATGTCGTGCTGGCGTCGTTGACACCAGAGAAGAATGGGAATTGATGGATGTGTTCGTAGTCACGCCATCAATGAGATAACAGTAAAGGATTGTTTCCCATTCCACGTTTAGATGACATGCTGGACATGATGGTAAATGCTACAATCTTTTCGAAGATTGATTTGCAAAGCGGTACCACCAGATAAAAATTCACTCTAGAGATGAATGGAAAACCGCTTTTGAGACAAAGTGTGGATTGTATGAATGGCTAGTCACGCCTTTTAGCTTGACAAATGCACCTAGTACGTTCATGTGGGTGATGACACAAATTCTGCAACCATTCATTGACAAGTTTGTCATTGTATACTTTGATGATATCATCATCTACAGCCGTTCACAAGAACATCACTTGGACCATCATAGGCAAGTGATGAGAGTATTATTCCACGAGAAACTCTAAATTTAAAGAAGTATACCTTCATGAGTCATAGCATGGTTTTTCTAGGGTTCATCGTTTTAGCAAAAGGTGTAAAAGCTTATTCTGAAAATAGAAGGGTCATTGTTGAATAGCCTCCTCCCGTAAACATTCATGAGGTTCACAGTTTTCGCAAGCTAACAACGTTTTATCAAATGTTTGTTTAAAACTTTAGTTCCATCATGGCACCCATTACTAAATGTATGAAGGTCAGTAGATTTGAGTGGACCAAAGCAACAACAAAGGCATTTCGAGAAATCAAGTTGAAAATGACAAAAGCTCCAATTCTTAGACTTCTTGATTTTGAGAAAGTGTTTGAAGTTGGGCATTGTATAATACTTTCATCAAAATTCTCACCTTCATCTGCAAGTTAGGCAGAATGCCAGATGAATGAGAGACAATTTCACAATGATCCACGGGCCCCATACGTCGATGCATATAAATACCTCTATCGCCAGCAGAAAAATACTAACGAGATGCTAAAGCACATCGGACAAGGAGGGTGTGGATTGCGGAACCTGCATGTGACATCGAGCCATGCAATGGATAGGGCTCAACATAAACATGCTGCCCCAACACCAAGGCTTCTACATTCATCAAACGGGCCACACGTGCATGTTGAACATAGGTCGCTGGTAATTCAATTCTAACCATCCATTTTCCTCATAAAAGTGCTGCCCACACGATGAACAGATTAGATGGATTTATGTTCCACACAAGCTCACAGTGGGGCCCACTAATGTTTAGCCCGTCTACCAAACGTGTGCCGCGACTCGCCTTGTCAATCTCCCCTCCCGTGAATCGCCATAGCATTTCTCAACATCTAAATCCCCAATCCCCAATCTAAACATGCCCCGCTCCCATTCAATTGCCAACAAATTCTTTTCTTTTCTCCTAAAAAAATTCACCAAGATTACAATATATATATATATATATATATATATATATATATATATATAATATATATATATATATATATATATATATATATCCCACTCATCTCTATCAACATTGCGCCAGGAATAACACACGCAAGACAAGCAATCCGATCGCTATTTTCAGAAGAAAAATAAAATACAAGGATTCCTATTCCTACCGTTCAACAAGATTTCGTTCTTGGCACCTTTTTCATCAGAAATTCTAACAAATAAAAAACACCCAAGAAACCAAAATCTCATTTTTGAAAGAAATAAATAAATAAATAAAATGGGGAAAAGGGGGCCATTTTTTTGAGTGATTACCCCCATTGGACGGTGAGAGATTCATAGTCCCAGTACTCTTTGGGGCGGAGGACATTAACGTCTGCGTAGACTCGAGCCTTGGACATGACCGAAGCTCGTGAGGAGGAGGAAGACGATTCTCCTCTCCTTCTGCGGATCTCGATTTCGGGGTGAAGGTTAGGGTAATGCGCTACCGGCGTATAGAAGGCGACGAGCGCGCTCGCTAGTAAGAATCGGATGAGTAATTGAGGATTGGATGCATCTTTCATCTACTATATTCCCAAAATGCCCTTTTTCCAATCCAAATTCTTTGCTTCGACCGTTCCGTCTTGGTGTCTGATTTCTACCATCTTTGGGGCAAGAGAACGTTTGCCCGCAGACCATTTATACGCGGCAGAGGAAAACTTCGATACTCTGGCATAGTGGGTTGGTTGATACACAGGCAATTAGAAATTGTGTATGTGGGGCATACAATTAACTTGAACTGCCCAAATTATGATTTCCAGTTTAAATGTACAGTGAACGAAAAATTTACAGTTGAATATCTGACTATCGGATTGGTATACATTTATTGGGCAGCTAAAAATGAAAAATATGCAATGGTTTTGTTTCAATCAAACAAGTATCTACTAATCAAAGGTTGGTGGACAGTTAAAAATGAAAAACATCCAATGGTTATCATTCAATTGATCTGATTTTGGGACTGACTTAGCCACGGTGGGTTCTACAATGTGTTTTACCGCCCATGCCCACCTGATGGGTGGATGTGTGGGGCAGCCCACACTGACGTGGACCCACATGATTTATGTATTATACCCCCATCGTCCAGCCATTGACGGTGGAGCCAATGTGATGTATGTATTTTAATCCACACCGTCCAACCTGCTGGACGGTGGGAATCCACATGATGTGCGTGTCTTATCTATGCCTTCTACATAGGCTGGACCCCATCACATGCACGTGGGTCATCCAAACCGTCCGGACCATGGGTCCTACGTGAGGTATGTGTTATACCCAACCGTCCGGGCCATAGGGCCGGACCGCCTGATGTATGTGTTTTATCCGTGCTGGCCATCAACGGTGGGGCCTGCCTTGATGGCACGTGATGGGCCACACGTGTGGGACCCACCATGCTGTAAGTGTTTCATCCAGCCGTCCAGTCCACTGGACGTGGACCCCACCAAAATGTATGTGTTTCATATCCACGTCGACCATCTGTATGTTGGACGTGCAGGGTCCACCTGCTGTGTATGAGCAGGGCCCACCTGCTGCATGTGCAGGCCCACCCCACTGTGATGTTTGTTTGCAGCCCAGCAGTCGGTCCACTGATGGGATCCACCGTGTACTTGTGTTCATCCACGCTGCCGATTGCATGTGAGGCCCATCTGCCACGTATGGGACCCACCATGATGCGTTCTATTCAGGTCGTCCATCAAATGGGCTGCCCAGCAGGCCATCGTGATGTGTTTCATCCATACCGTCTATTTGCTGGATGTCGGGGAAGGGCCAGCGGCCAACACGGGCTGACTGTCCAGTCCAGCAGGGCCCATCTGTTGTATGTACAAGGCCCACCTTGATGTGTGTGTTGTAAGCACACTGTCCATCCATTGTTGGGGCCACTGGTGAGGTGTGGGGCTCCCCTACACCTTCTATCATTTTCCCAGGGCCCACTCTTCAATATGGGCCCACCATGATGCAACAGATCCAAATCTAGGGTGGATGCCCACTAGGGACTGGCTAGGCCAAGGCGTCCCACTGTGGGACTGCCTCATGAGGCCCACCATGATGTAAGTGTTGTATACATAGCGCCCTTCTATTTTACTAGTTCTCTAAGGCCGTGGGCCCCATTATCCTGTGAGATCCACCAATGATATATGTGTTATATACATGTTGTCCATCCCTTTTCTCAGGGCAGTGGGCCCCATTGAGAAGCAAGCTCAATCTCAAGTGGACTAGTGGTGATTGAGTGTCCATCATGGGTAGCCTTATGAGGCCCACTTTGATGTATGTGTTAGATACACACCATTCATCCATTTCTCTAAAGTCGTGGGCCCCATTGCCTTGAGAGGCCCAACCTGATTTATGGATTATATGTCCACTATTGGGGCTGTCCTATAAGGCCCACCTTGAGATATGTATTGTATATCTAGCCGTCCACATGGGACGTGTGCTCCACGTGACGTACGTGTTTGATCCAAGCTGTCCATCTGATGGGGCCCATTCGGAACGTGTAGGCCCACCTGCTGCATGTGCAGGGCCCACCTTAATGTTTATGTTGTACATTGCTGCCCATCTATTTTGGTTGAACCATGGGCTGCCTTATGAGGCCCATTTTGTTGTGCAACAAGCCCACTTTGATGTTTGTATTGTAAACACTCTGACCACCCATTTTTCTGGACCACAGGGCTGATCTGTGAGGCCCACCTTGATGCGTATATTGACCTTGCTACCCATTTATTTTATGGGCTATGTGGGCTGCCCTATCAAGCCCACTATGATGTATGCGATGCACTCATCGTTCATCCCTTGTGCCTAGCTCGTGGGCCCTTGTGTGAGGCCCAGTATGATGTATTTGAGGCCCTTGTGTGAGGCCCAATATGATGTATTTGAGGCCCCTGAGTGAGGCCCATTATTATGTATATGTGGCCCATGAGTGAGGCCATTATGATGCATCATAAGTGGCCCATGAGTGAGGCCCAATGTGATGCATATGTGGCCCATGAGTGAGGCCCATCGTGATGTATATTAGGCCCTTTATGTGAGGCCCATTATGATGTGTAATAGGCCCTTATCCGAGGCCATGGACCCACTATATGTTAGGCTCCATGTGGGTCACTCCTTGGGAGCAATGTTGGTTAAATGTTGATATTGATGGGCAATGATGGTTGAATGTCCACATTGTGACCTTCCCTTAGGCCTTTGTTAGGTCCATCCTCATCCTTCTCTAAGTGGGTTGACCCTAATCATCGGGCCCAATTAATAATTGCATGATCCATCTATTCTTATTAGGCTAACCCAAAATGTTGGGCCCTATTGGTTGCTTGTAAGATTATTTCGGTTTTAATCTTAAAGTCCATATAGGACTTATTTGGGCCCCTTAGGGCATCTAGCGGGCCATATGATAGTATGGCGAAGGAAGCCCGTTTCGGATCCTTAGGAATATAGGTAGGCCACCTAGGCCCAACCCTGATATGAGGATAGTACAACATCACCGTAGACAGAGGGATTCATGTTATCTGATTTGGTATATTCACCGTCGAGGACCAATCCCCATACTATGGATTAGATCTGCTGTCCTTCTATGGACCCCGCCATATATATAGGCCGATTATCGATTACGACTATGTTGGTATACGCACTGAGTATGTGTTAGCATACATTATGATTATATGAGGCTCATTGTGATTATATGAGGCCCATCGTGACCATGTGAGGCTCATTGTGATTACCTTAGGCCCATTCTAACCATGTGAGGCCCATTGTAATTGTATGAGGCCCATTGTGACCATGTGAGGCCCATTGTGATGGTATGAGTCATATTGTGAATGTATGAGGCCTATAGCACGAGGCTCGTTGTGATTGTATGAGGCTCATTGTGACTATATGAGGCTCATTGTGATTGTATGAGGCCTATTGTGATGGTATGAGGCTTATTGTGAATGTATGAGGCCCATAACACGAGGCTCGTTGTGATTGTATGAGGCCCATTGTGACTATATGAGGCCCATTATGATTGTATGAGGCCCATCGTGAACATGTGAGGCTCATTGTGATGGTATAAGGCCTATTGTAAATGTATGAGGCTCATAGCACGAGGCTCGTTGTGATTGTATGAGGCCTATTGTGACTGGATGAGGCCCATTGTGATGTGAGGGGCCCATTGTGATTGTGTGAGATCGGTCACTGTTATGTTCGATAATCATGCATAACATCATGTTACATGCCCATACGCATCATCCGTATGTTTGATATGAGATGTGGATGACCATTGCATATGCCATTGGGCAGGCTGTTTATGGGACTCTCTGATAGGCGGAGTTGTCCCACATGAGCGCACGGTATGTGCATGATTGATGATTATGATTACTGTACGCCCTAACGACATCAGGGCTGTAGCCTCCGAAGATATAGCCTGGATGACAGGATTGGACACCGGAAATCTTCTCTTTACATGGGGCACGATAGATGTCTCTGGGTGAAAGCCTCTAAACTTGACGATACCGATAGATGCTCCAATGTCTAAACCGAGTGGATGTATGAGCGCATGAGGGCCGAATACCAGGAGGTCGCGTCTCCCACTACGTCATGGTCGGTTAGAAAGGGGTGTGGCCTTACCTGCCCGAGGGTAGGGGCAATGCTAGTCTGAGTCTGACCAGCTCGTAAATGGGTCTGCTATCAACGTGCCGGATAGATATTGACAGACTATTGGTCAGGCGGATAATGAGGTCTCTTATGCTCACTTGGACTATGCGCCTGGGGAGGGGCAGTGTCATTTGGAGTGTACTAGACCCCAGTGGTTGTCCAGAGAGGAATTGTACTGATATGAGGATTCGGATGAGGATGATTGCATCTTACATATGACATTGGCCACGTAGGCCTTACACTGCATAGCCTTAGTATGGCTGGCAACATTGTACTAGACCCTGGTGATGATCCCAGGGATGTGCGGTTCTGATATTATGTTACCCCATCATTGTTGCACACGTGGGCGGACACTGATGTAGGCAGGGCCCAAGGGCCTAGCGAGCTACCAGTGATTGGCAGGTTATTGTGCATCAGTTACATACTCAGCATTTGACTCATTCATTTATTCATCCACTATCCACTCGGGTTGGTGGTGCGCAACCAAATCCAAATCATTATGTGTATCTTCGTGATGGCCAGGATTTCGGTTGGAACGCGCGACCAACCTGAGATAAGGAGTTTACGACATTGAGTTTGGCTATCCAAATTTAGGTATGAGACTGATTTGGATAGAAGTCTCATTGTGATGAACCCAACATGTAACGACCCTCATATATTTTTTTATCGTAAATTTCAACTTGAAGTAGGACCAACCACCCCACTTCGCAACACTATGAACTAACATAAATCCGATAGCGATATCCTAGCCCTAAGAAGGACTCTATCTCCCTTTAGACACACCTTGGGATTGCTAATTTTCACGCCAAAAATAAAAACTGACAGCCCCAATTAAAACGATCATACTCATGAAGAGTAAATCCGCGAGTAGGACCCCCTTGCAGGAACAAGGATATATTGACCTTCAATCCAGAGCCAATAACAAACTTGGTACGAGAAACGTGTGACTCAGATTTCACCCACGAACAATAAGGACCTATGATAATCTACCATTAAGGATCTTAAACCCTTAAAAAGTAAACATTTAACCACTTAAACCTACCAACTCTTAAATCTATAGCCATTAAAGAACTGTCTAAGATTAATGAACGGTATTGATCGGACTAGATCATGACGTTGGCCCCGCATTTAATCTATGTGTGTACACAAATAATGTGCACACGCCATGCAGGATACCCAAGTATCGGGTCAAACAATCGTTGACCCGATAAAAACCCAAAACTCCAGTGGATTCAAATGAGGAGTTTCTCCCGCTTGACGCTCGTCCAAACCGAACCCCCATTTGATGATGCAATCACCGTCCATCCGAATACAAGAGCGAAATCCACACAGTCCATATGATTTTTAGGGTCCCACCGACCACGACCATGATGAGATTCCCGATTAAAAACCACTTGAGCCACCTCGGTTAACGACCCAACAAACAACGCGCAAGGATGTCACTGACGAAGACGAGACATCCACGTCCGCCACACCTCTGACCAATCCGACCGTTGGAAATTGTCGGACGGAGGCCACACGCAGAGAAAAGCCTCATCAACCCTATAGTTTCTAAAAATGCTCCCCTACCCGTCGGAAAGCGAAAAAATCCTTTCCACTTATAGTAACGATGCATTTCATGCGTTCGTTGGCGCCTAGAAGCTTCTCCCAAGTTAATCCAGAGTGTTGAGATTAGGGCTCAACGAAAATATCCTAGCAAATGAGATGAAAACAAGAAATAGCAGCGGCGGTGGGTTTTTCGCCTGTTGAGTGACTGTTTTAATCAACGGCCCTCCTTGCGCCGTGAAATGGACCCCACATCACTTTTAGGCCATATCAGGGCCGTCCAAACGGCCCTGATCTATGGATTAGCTACACTGTTAAAAAATGCCATTTTCGTCTGTCATCTTCCTTAAACTAACTGTGAGACCCGCCTTCTGCAAAATCGGACCCATTCGCTCATCCAAGCCGTTCATCGGGTGGCCCACCCCATTTAAACTCTATCAAGGAAAGTCGTATGGGCCATACACAAGAACGAATGCGTGATGATGACCGGACGACAAGCCAACCTCAGCTAAACTGTTTTACTTCCACGCTAATCTTCGTGATTAGTTGTGAAACCCTTAAGAAATAGAACGACTATATAAAGCCATGTATTAGGGCAAATCCCAAGGAAAAACTAAAGGGGAAATAGAAAGAGGTTAGGAGAGGAAAGGAAATAGCACCGCTGGGGCGAGTTGCAGGTTGTGTTGCAACTCGACTCAGTTGGGGTTGCTCGTTTTTCTGAAAGAGGAAATAGGAAGTGAGGAAAGAGCAGAGAGTGAGAGAAGTGGGATTGAGAGGGAAAGATAAGGAATAGTGAGGAAAGAGGTGAGGTAGAAAGAGGGAAAGCAGAGGGACCTGAGAGATGAAACAGTTGCTGGAACAAATTTCCAGTTGTTGTCCAACTCAACTGCTTCACTCGGCTCTATAAGGGGCGAGTCAGAACCAGTTTCTGACCCGTTCTACTGCTAAATCGTGAGCAGTTGGAAGCAAGGGAAAGAGTTGTGCTAGCAATAGTCTGAAAATAAGCCCAAACCCGATTTAGACCATCAGTCTCCTACGTCAATAGCAACCGCAGCGGGTCGTGTCTGACCCGTTCAATGGCCTAGGAAATAGAGAGAGAAAGAAACAGGGTGAGGGAAAGGAGGAAGCTGAGAGAGAGAGGGTCTGAGAGAATCAGCTGGGACGAGTTCCTAGCCGCTGTTTCACCTTAAAACAGGGGCCGAAACCATGTCCGGGAAAAATATTCCTGACTTCCGGCATATCAGACCTTTTCCAGCTTGATTCGACAACGTTCGTTTGCCATATATCAAGAGGACCTAATCAGCCTTGGGACAGTCCCAATCAATGGATGATTCCAGGTAAACCGACCACTATCCCAACCGAGTTAATGATCGAGTTGCAGTCGAGTCCATAGTTTTCTAACCGAGGAAAACTTTGTGTTGCAGTTTCGGTTTGGTAATATCCGACCAAACCTGCTCCTCATCATCGACAGGATCACACCATAACCAGGTATGGAACCCAACACCCCTGCCTACGTTTGAAGTTCCTTCTCAACTCAGCACGAGTTGACTCGCGGGGCCTCCCTAGTGAGTTGAGTCTAATCTAAGTCTAGCCGGTCAGATCTGAATCATCACCACAGATCCGAAACCCAGTAGTCTAATACTACATCAATCGTTTCATAAATTGGAGGCTCAACTAGGTATGTGTGGTAGCGTCCGACTGAGTCATCCCAGTCACAACTCACCATTACCTTGTTAGCACCTATACAGGGACTGACTGAAACCACCTACCTGGAAGAACACTTTTCCTTCAACAAAGTCTCAACCAGATCCCTGCATTAGGACATCCCAAATCAGCAAGTACAGTAACCATCAAAGGTGAGGAGCATCCCTCATAGCTTCTTCCCTTCATAAATTCCCATGTAGATTAAATACCCACTGTTGAGGATTTTAGAAATTTATTATTCATAGTTGCATACCTCTGATTCCTAGTTGAATGAATCTCCATGAAGAAATCTTTTAATATCATGCTCCTTTGATTATGTGTAGAATGTATTGTGTCATAATTTTCATGCTACATTTATAATTAATTGTCTATGATTAGTTCCCCATTACACATGATGAGAACATGAAACTCCATGCCAGATTATCTATAAACTATATAGGCTTGCTATATTCTCTAGTTTTTAGCTTTCATGATGCTATCTTAGGGGTAGATCCTACAATATGGGAAATGAAATTTTGTTCCCAAATAAGTGCTCCAAGTAAGGATATAAATTCCGCCTCTCATAGTTGTTATGGATATATTATAGTACTAAAATTCCTCTTGACATCTCTAGATCATAAGCTTAATTCTAATAATATAACTTGGGCCTTACAACTTTTAATTCATATTACATTGTGAGTTGTGCAAGGAATGTGTATAAGACGGTTCCTTCAAGGATATAAAATGGACTCTTAAATAATTCATATGCTCACTTGAGGCTTTACATGATGATTGGTAAGCCTTCGTTGAATGTAGAGAAATTATGGAAAGCAAAGTTGAATTCATGGATGGATATTTTGTACTTACAATTTGATGAATATTCCTATCTTATTAATGAAGCATACATAAGTGTCATGGTACATAACATCCACGCATCACATGAGAGCTTTTTCGAGTGTTCATCATAAGTCATGTCTCGTTGGGTTGCTAAAGGTTCTATTACCTAAATCCAACCATCAGAGTATACGCATTTGCACCACTTTGGGCCGCTCCTTTCTTTATGAGGCTTTTCCGGGATTTTAATACATCTTCGGGCGTACCTCGAGTATTTTTCCAAGAGGTCATCCTTAAGCGCACTCACCTTCATGGCCTTTTCCAGGTAGTTTATCTATCGCGGGCGATCTTTTATTTTGACAGCTGGATGTGCATACCCAGATCTATGACTTGAACATACATTCATACATTCATGCACATGCATATGTAGTTGTACTGTTTTATGAATCGGATATGCTATGTTAATCTATGGTGGAATAATGTGATATGATTGAATCTATGAGGGAAATTCCCATGAGTTTTCACTCACCCAATCGTACAGTTGCACCAAATAGACACAGGTATGATGGAGGAAGATGACGCCTATGACGACACCCCTAGTGCAGCTGATGAGAAGTATGGAGAGGAAGGACAGTATGCTGACACAGTTGAGCCGATAGAGCTCAACTGATGATATAGGATTTATCTTTTTTTTTTTTTTTTTTTTACATACCTTTATGTGGCTTATTTGAATTTGTAATTAAAAATCCTCTGTTGTGGGATCTTGCTTTATTTCTTACTTTTATTCACTTATGTTGAACTTCTTTTATTAGTTTATACATCAGTTATATCTCGATGTTATGAAATGTGTTGGTAATTAGATGAATGATAGTTTTATTTCATGACGTAACCCTTAGGTTCTCGTACTCGAGCGATTGTTCTCGGATTATGAGAATCAGGGTGTTACACCACACCTTGCGATACCACGTACTATCATCCCGACTACACACTCCAACTTCGTCATTCCCTTACTTTGCATGTTGCATTACACCCTAGGTATATGACATTTAGGTTATTATGATTTGGCATTACATGGCCTACATATGTTATTAGCCTATTATGTTTTTGCATCACACAACCCGAATAAGGTTGATGGTATTCATGGATTTGCCAGTATGTTTCTGTATTACTCTGACATTGCATACTTGCATTGCTACCTTACATACACACTTTCACCACCCTCTAAGCTTTCTATAAGCTTATACATGATAGATGCGTTCAGGTGATGCTAGGCCGTAGCTAGGCCGTAGTTGAGCAGGAGCAGGAGCGTGCCGCAGAGCTTCTGGAGTTTTGTTATCATTATCATTGTATTTCCCTTTATGCGCATTGTACTCAAGTTTTGATCATAGTAGATTTTTGTGATGGTGTCCTCATTATTGTTCATGGGTTATGCTTGTGGTTATGCTCATTATGAAACAAATTCATGTTGAAAATCCTCCTTGTAGAATCTCATGATCGGAATCTGGTATATGGGTGTCGGGAGCCGAGAATGGGGTACTACGGAAGTTGTCGGCGCCGGATTCAGCGATCGAAAATTTTGTGAGCCCGGTTTCCGAGTTTGGGGCGTGACACCGAGCCCCCCGTTCAATCTGACTCGAGTACAGATTCAGAAAAGGCTTACTACAAGGCCTGAACCAAGTCGAACAAAATGTGTTTTAAGATTATAAAGAACTCGATCTCTGAGACCATGCAGGGTATCATGCCCAATACTAAAAAAGTCAAAGAGTTCCTGACCGAAATAGGGAACCGATTCATAAGGTCGAATAAAGGTGAGCTGAGTTCGCTTCTACATAAGCTAACTCAAGCCATCTAAAACGGTCAAGGGAACATCAGGGAGTACATCGGTGAGTTGTCTGATGTGGTGACCAAAATCCGCGCATTAGGCCTTAAGATTGAGGATGAACTCCTGGTTTACTTAGTTTTGAACTCCCTACCTCCACAGTTCGGTTAATTTCAAATCAGCTATAATACCCAAAAAGAAAAATGGACATTGAACGAACTAATATCTCAGTGCGTTCAGGAAGAAGAGAGACTCAAAAGGTTGAGCAAGACACGGATTGCACACCTAGTGACATCTAGTCAAGGATGAAAAGACAATAAGAAAATGAAGCATAATTCAGGAAATCGTTATTCGGGTCCTACGGGTGGCAATCAACCTAACTCTAAAGGAAAATCAAATAAGAAAAATAAGGAACCTACCGATGGTTGCTTCTTCTGCAAGAAGTCTGGTCATCAAAAGAAGGATTGCAAACAGTTTAAAGATTGACTCATTTCTAAGGGTAAGAATTTAGTTTAGTCTGTTTTGAATCTAATTTAGCTGATATGTCCACAGACTCCTGGTGGATAGATTGCGGTATAACTATTCACATATGTAATTCCATGTAGGATATGCTCCAAAGCCGGACACCAACTGATGCAGATAGATCGGTTTATATGGAAAATGACATTAGAGCATACGTAGAAGCTATTGGAATCTGTAGGCTTAGGTTATCGTCAAGACACTTTCTTTATCTAGTAGATACTGTTTATGTGTCTTCTATAAGGCACAATTTGGTTTTCATTTCTCGTTTAGACAAATTTGGCTATAAGTTTAAATTTGAAAATGGAAAATTAAGTATTTCATATGATTCGGTTGTGATTGGTTCTGACACTTTAGTTAATAACATTTATCAGCTAGATTTGGATGATTCAGATGTCTGCAGCATTAACTCCTCACATGTAAACACTAAAGGCATCAAGCAAAGGCTATATTATGAAAATTCCTCCATGCTTTGGCACAAGAGATTAGGCCATATCTCTCGTGAGAGATTGGAAAAGCTTGTGTGTGAAGGAATTCTTCACTCTCTGGACTTCTCAGACTTTGAGTTATGCATATATCACATTAAATGTAAACATAATAGAATCAGGAAAAATGATGTCACTAGGAACGTAAGACTCTTAAAAGTGATCCATACAGACATCTGTGGATCGTTCCCTACAGCATCTTAGAATGGGCATAAGTATTTTATCACTTTTATAAATGACTACTCTCATTATGGGTACTTATACCTTATTAACTACAATTCAGATGCCCTAGATACATTTGAGATATATAAAGTTGAAGTCGAGAATCAACTCGATAAAATGATGAAGGTTGTCAGATCCGACCGTAGTGGTGAGTACTATGGAAGGTATGACGAATCAGGACGTAATCCTTGGCCATTTGCTAGATACCTACAATATTATGTCATTGCCGCCCAATATACCATACCCAGTACTCTAGAGCATAATGGTGTAGTGGAAAGGCGTAATCGCACCCTAAAGGACATGGTGCGGTCTATGATTAGTAATTCAACATTGTCAAAATTTTCGTGGGGTGATGCATTGAAAACAACTGTGCATATCCTAAATAAAGCCCCAAGTAAGGTTGTAATGAAAACTCTATATGTGTTATGTACAGGGCAAAAGCCTAGTTGACGATATTTTCATGTATGGGGTTGACCTGCAAAAGCCAAACCGTATAATCAGCATGACAGAAAGCTTGACCTTAGAACGATTAGTTGCTTCTTTATTTAATACCCATAAAGATCAAAAGGATTAAGATTTTGTTATTCATCCTATTCCATGAGAGTCATTGAGACTGTGAATGCTAGGTTTATTGAGAATACTGAAGATAGTGGGAGCACGAACTTAAGAAACATTGTGTTTAAGGAAAAATGGATTATGATTCCCACCACAATCATTCAGAGTAGCGTGGTCGTCTGTCTAGCATCGGACCCTAAGATCCTTCTGAATGACCATATAGAGCCTCACATACAACACACTGATGAGAAAATAGAAAACCCAATTCAGAATAATGAGCCTTTAAAATGACAATTCATGGGTTGAAATAGTCATTACGACAGTGGTACCTAAAGTTTCATGAAGTTGTTTCCTCATATGGTTTCATTGAAAACACTAGGGATGAGTGTATATATGTGAAAATCAGTGCGAGTATGTTTATTATTTTAGTCATGTATGTTGACGACATTTTGTTGACCAAT
This sequence comes from Magnolia officinalis, assembly GCA_021015155.1. Taxonomy (NCBI): domain Eukaryota; kingdom Viridiplantae; phylum Streptophyta; class Magnoliopsida; order Magnoliales; family Magnoliaceae; genus Magnolia; species Magnolia officinalis. Next base: position 14,404,815 of record JAJHSJ010000012.1, on the reverse strand, counting down.
AGTGATATTGGACTGCTGCATGAAACTAAAAAAATTATATCTCAAAACTTTGAGGTGAAAGATCTTGGTGATGCATCATTTGTCATCGGCATTCAGATTAGCTGAGACAAATCGCGTGGACTGCTTGGCTTGTCGTAAAGGGCCTATATTGATAGGGTTCTAAAAAATGTTTAACATGCAAGGTTGTGCTCCTAGCCAAGTGCCTATTGTAAAAGGTGACGGATTTGGCCACATTTCAGTGTCTTAAGAACGATATAGAAAAGGACAAGATGAAAGATATTCCATATGCGTCAGCAGTAGGGAACATCATGTATGCTCAAGTCTGTACGCGTCTGGATATTGCTTTTTGTGGTTGGAATGCTGGGCATGTATCTTAGCAATTCAGGAATGAACCATTGGATAACTGCTAATAAAGTATTACACTCTTTAAGGAACATGTGACGTCTATGGGAGTTGTAAAGCCTTGATCCGATTATGTACGAACATTTCAGAAATCTCTTTTATATGTATCGATGATTATGTTATTCAATTTATATCTTGCTTATCCTTCAGTGTGCACTTTCGATTTTGAGTAAGCAAGACTTTGGTTTGTGTCTTGGTGACACGTTCAGATGGACCACTTGAAGATAAGTACGTGTAATCACATTAGACACGCGATCTTCATACCACACCCCATATCTTTGATCAATGTCGTTAAGGCTATTGGTATTCGTGGCCATGATTCGTCGCACTTCGAAATGTATAAATATTGTGTTGACTACCACGATTCAATATCTATAGTTCTAATGGAGCAGATCTGACAAGCGCTGCGTCTAATTATCCGACGGTATTGTTTTGAAATTCAGTAGGGCGCACATTAGGAACTTTCAAAAGCAAATGCATTTTTCAATATTGTTTTGACAATTAAAATAAAATATTTTGTTTTCATTTAAAGATTAGTGTAGCCCAAGTGGGAGAATGTGAGACTCCTATCAAGTGGGTCACACATGATTATCAGTTCAGATCTGACCATTGGACTATTTAAATTGAGCGATTCAGTGGGCCCCATTATAGTTGTGAGCATTATAAATAGGTTTGGGGTGGGACGCTTGAACCGCAGTGTCTATACTCGGTTATTAAGCTAGATATTGAAACCTACGGTGTAAAGACCCTAGAGGTGAGAAGTGTGATGGGTAAGCTTCTAGCCCTATTTCCTATATATAGATGTCTTGGTCCCCTCACTAACACAAGTGAGAAAACCCTAGTCCCATTGAAGGTTCTCCTAAAAGGTATAAGGTGCAGAAGATCAAGATTCTCGTATGTGATATCGTGACATCGAGAATGTCTTCCCAATCAAGTACGCTTTCAGTTTATGATATTGGATCTTTATTGTTGATGCATAGACGATCCGTTAATTCCGCAATACAGTTGTAACAAAAGGGAATTAGACGGTTGTAGTCATCTGATACTAGCTTGCACAAGAAAGTCCACTAAATAAAAAAACTCAAATCTTTTATCAAATGTGGGTAGTTCTCCAATCACTAGAGTAATGAACCTCCAGCTTAACATCCATCATTAGGGTTGTACATCGAGCTGAGTCGAGTCTAGGTGGGCCAAGCTCGGCTTAACTTGTCCATGCTATACTCTAGTTCGAGCTTGAGCTCGCCCTCGAGCTCAACATTGAAGCTTGGCTTGTTTGTCAAAGCTTTCGAGTCAAGTTTGAGTCGAGCTAGTGGTTCAAGTCGAGTCGAGTCGAGTCGAGATTACCTCGGTAGGATAAGGGAAAGAAAAAGAGGGAATGGAGACGGGTAGGGTTGGGTAAGATTTTTTAGTAAAAACTTTTAAGTTTTAACTTAAAAAAAAAAAAAACTTATATATATATTATTTAATATTAATATAATATATATTATTAAAATATATTACTCGAGCCGAGCTCGAGCTCGAGCTTGAGCTTCGAGTCGAGTCGAGTTGAAATACACCATGGTCGAACTTGGCTTGAACTCAACTCGAGCTTTAGTAAACAAGCTTGACTTGCCTTTGAAATAGCGGTGAAGACCGCTCGAGTTGAAGTCAGAATATGTCAATATGTCCTAGAGGGGGGTGAATAGGACTTTTTAAAGATTTATGAGTTATTTAAAAATCCTATCACTCTAATCCTATCATGTATGCAATTTTTCAGGATTACCTAAATGTAACTCTACTGGCTTCCAAGCCAAATAGAGGATCCAACACAAACTAATCAAGATATAGCAATGTGCAACTTAGTCTATGTTGGATGTGACTATGTGTGTGTGCGTGTGAGATGTGATCAGATATATGGATATGAAAGCATTGACATAGAACACACACATAGAAGAATAACAATCGCAAACACAGTCATTTTTATAGTGGTTCGAAGATAAGTCTACTCCACTCCCGGCTGCCGCACTCAACCCTTGAGTGTACCGGATTTTACTAAGGAGGTTTCCCAGGGTTCACCTCAAACTTAAGGTTTTAAATCAGGTTCACCTTCAACCTTTACATGGAGGTTTCTACTCGGTTCACCTCTAACCCCTAGAGTTTTACTGGTTCACTCCTAACCAAATGTTTATGCTCTCCATATAGCAAGGGTCTACACAACGCACCCAGAGGTTTCTACTCGGTTCACCTCTAACCCTGGAGTTTCACTGGTTCACTCCTAACCAGATGTTTATGCTCTCCACAGAGCAATGGTCCACATAACGCACCCACAACATACACTCCCGCCGGAGGCTTCCTTGATGACTTCAAAGGGTGAGAATCACTTAAGACCCAATCCTAAAAAGGAATGATCGCAAGTGTCCTCCTGGACTCTAAATACTTACAGATAAGTTGATGAGTCCCGTTAAGCACAACGCCGAAGATTCTCCTCCTTGTTGACGAAGAGTCTTCTGCTTCCTTGATTCGCAACACAAAAGATATACCAAGACTAGGCTTAGGGTTGGGTCAAGGTGAAGATGAAATCCTACTCTCTAAAGGTTTTCCTATAAGGAAGGTAGAGTAGTTCCAATCTTATGCATTCAAGGCATCCCAGCATAATGATTTGCCATTAAGGTAGTAGCTGGAAGATCCTTGAATGCGGAAGTTCATTCTCCAATCCACTCTATTGAAAATCAATGGTGAGGGTGGATTGGAGGATGAACTCCCTCGAGAGAAAGGGCTTAAGGTATAAGTTGTAAGTTGAAACACACAAAAGCTCTCTATATTCTCTCTTACAGCAATAAAAGACAAGTCCTCTATATATAGGCAAAAAGTTTCAACGGATATAAAACGGTCACATTTATGACAGAATTCGATATCATCGAGCGTATACTCTCGATAGCATCGATGGTCTGCTCGATGACTCGGACTCGATGTCATACGCTTTTGAAACTCTTTGCCAATTGGTCGATGAATCGAAGCTATTGTCGATGTCATCAGATTTCGAACTCCGATTCCATCGATGACAGGTTCGATCCATCGACACTTGAAAAATGAGAGAGACTTGACTTTGAGATATTTCAGGTTTTCATGAATGATCGGGGGAACCGTCGAGGTCATCGAAATTTGAAGATGATATCGAGATCAGAGTCGAGGCATCGATAAATTCAGCTGATTTATCTTTGAACTTGCTGGACAAATTATGGCTTTGTTCGATGCAATCGATCTGGTGTCGATATCATTGATGGACCTCCGATCTTATCGATATTTGAATTCATATCATATTGGACGGTCATCGATATATCGAAGAATTTTGAGATTTTCATTAAAAAACAGGGGCGCGAAAATCTGCCTATCGATCTTATTGAGCCACTCTTGATGGTCTCGAGATTTGAATATCGATGATATTGATATGTGTATCGATATATCGATGATTCGTCCAGATATATTGTGAAGTTGTTGGACATATTTAGTGCTTTTTTCGATGATATCGATATATTGATAAATCCATCCAGATGAATATTTAGTTGCTGGACATTTTGGTCCTCTTATCGATAATATCGTTAAGGTATCGATGACATCGACAGTGCAGATCGATCATATCGAAGGTGCTTCGATAAAATCGACAGGGCGAGAAAAACTTAGAGATTTTCCTATTTTGCAAAAAGTTTCTCACCTTAAAAACCCTAAGATGTCTATCTTATTTTAAGGGTTTTAATCACCTGGTGTTTTGGGACACGGGATGTGAGGCTATAATTTACCTATTGCAAGCTTCCACACATCCGGTTGAGGCAGACGCTTGAGATAATCTTCCTATCTAGTTCTGCAGCCAGTCTGACTCACCGCACACGTAACTTGACAAACAAGGGCACTAGTAGGTACACTTTCAGCCTTGAGTCGACCTTTCAAGCCGAGTCAATCCGAGCTGAGTCGAGCGAGCTTTTCGAGCTAGCTCGACTCGTGTACAGCCCTATCCTCCATCTCTATCTTTGATTTAAAAGTGTATCGTTGGAAGAAGGTTACACCAAGCTCTTAGCACGAGAGCTGGATTGTAACGCCCTGAAAATCGGTGGTCGAGCATAAACTCAACTCCCGAGTTCCAACGCATCACTTATGCAACAAAATGAATGATGATTGAATGTTGTCTGCATTAGTGCATTGAACATGAGTGAGATTAAGCCAAAACAACATATCATACTCCAGAGACAGTTAACTTGCAAGCGGAAGACTGTGATAGATATATAAAATATAAAACAGTGGTGAGTCTCCAGAGTGTGATAATGTTACCAGGTTAATTCATTATGAGTACAATTTTAAATTATACCAAGTTGTGGAAGTGTAATATCTTCTATCCCAAACACATAGCCCCGTCAATGTAATACCAGGTCTTCATAGACCTGTCAGAGAGCTACATGTAGGAGAACTTCTCCTCAACATCATAGTAGTAGTCCGGCTTTGCTTTATAAGCATCGCCATCACCTGAAACTCAACAAATCTGGTTGGTGTGTACAACACCATCCCGTAACGTGAGAGTGAGTAGCTAACGCAGTGGAACGATAAAGCATAGGTTAACATGTTATCAATTCGGTCAAGCAGTAATGATAAAACAGTACAATCAAACAATTCTAAATGCTCTTGTTAATGCAAGTATGGAATGCAGTCATGATGTATGCCCTTGCCAAACCACCCTCGTGCAACAACATCTTACGTTCGCGGCATGCTTGCATCCCTCAATGCTCCACATCTTCCAGGCACATGCAATGCTATGATGAACATGATTACCGAGTTGTTATTAGTCCATTTCAAACAGCAGTATTGGGAAACTAAGGTACCTCCCTTGTATCATTCCCAAACATGATCCATTCTAGGGTCGTCAGTCCTAGTTAATCTCATACGATATCATGGTTTGAGAGGCATCGCGAAGGCATCACAAAGGGCTCGTCACCCGTCAGCACGGATACAGATCTCACCGTATGTGGCTCAATTGCTGGCCGTCAGCTCGAATACAGGTCTCACCGTACTCGGCTCAATCGCGGGCCATCAGCTAGAATACAGGTCTCACCGTACTCGGCTCAACTCATGCTCTAGTTGTTGCGAAGGGCTCGTCGCCAATCACAGACTTTAGAGTATACTCGAAGACACTACGAAGGGCTCGTCGCCCGTCAGCACGAATACAGGTCTCACCGTATTCGGCTCTCACGGTAGGTGTCGACTGCTCGAATATAGTGTCCCATACCACCATAATCGGTTCACGAGTCTAGTTGCTCACTGGTCACTACGGGGAGGCACTTGGCCCCAGCGTAGGCCGACAGCTCGACCACGGTGTCCCATACCACCATGCCCGGCTCATGAGTCTTAGCGGATCGAGGTACCATGGTTAAAAGGGATTTCACCGGTAAGTTTGGTACCCTAGGTTCAAGCAGCAGCGTACAAACATGGTGAACATACATAAGATAGATCGGGTTGTTTGACAAGCTCGGCTAGCTCGAGCGCACGACAAGTTGAACGATATGAAGCGCATAAGCACTTTGTGTGGCCAACCACTATCGCTAACTGAAGTACGACTCGGGTTCGTCGAACACATCTCACGTGGCAAATGAATCTCAGCCACGAGTTTGATCCCGTTACCGACTGCCTGGACTATACAATAGCCCCAATCACATTCAATTTCAGATAGTTAAAGCAGTAATGGATCAAGATTCAAATCATACAATCAAAGTCTGATATTATCCGTTTAGGGCTGCCAGGGCTGTTGCACGCACTCGTTGCTCCACTCCCCCATCACCCATGACGGATCATACAATGTAAACATGAATTTAAACATATGCATTACATAGATAAAATCATACAATCAGTTGAGCATGTTATGAAGCACAACACAAGCATGAGTTTGTACATATTAAATTCCTAATCACACAGCTATCCAAGGAAATCATACACATAGTTAAAGGAGTTGAGAATCATATCTCAACACCCTTATACGTTACAATTTACTAACTACTACTCATTCAAACGTTTCAACAAACACTTAGACTACATACATCAACATACATGACATATGTTGATCACATAGGTATTAGGCCAAATCCTTTCACTAGGGAGTTGCCCCAATTATAACACGCGCGCACCCACGACGGATAGTCATGGCAAGCAGGAATCCAAGTTCCATGTTCATTCAGTCAGTTCCACAAACACTTGGGCTACACATTTTAGCATATATAGTGTATATTGGCAGTGACGTGATTTAGGGCAAATCCTTTCGTCAAAGGGGGTATCGCCAATACAACAATTATAAATCCATGACAATTAGTCATGGCGAGTACGAATGAGAATTCTATACTCATTCGGTCATTTTTACAAACACTTAGAAGACACTATTTTCAACATACATAGTGTGCATTAGTAAAACATGTACTAGGGCGAGTCCTTTCGCCAAATAAGTATTTTATCCATATATAATATATTCATACAACAAATAATCATGACAAACACATTTCCAAAATTTATACGTATTCGGTACTTTCTACAAATACCTAGAGTATGTAAAATTTCATATTCTTCATCTTTAATCGAAACGGAAAACAGACAACACTTTGTACATGTGCAATTGCATGCAGATCATGAATCTATCATTATCTGACATTGAAAGCGTTGAAAACCATAACCTATACATCTAAAGTAAGCACTTTTTGTCGTAGAATCGTAACGAAGTCGATAGGTTTGCTAAGCTTTTGTATATGGCAGTTTGGCAACATATGAAATGAAATAGGTTAGCTATTTCATAACCTACAACTATCAAAACCCAAAAAGGTTAGGGTTAGGGTTTCTTACTTAGAAATGACGTCGGAATCGCCGGGAAAGTGACAAGAATGGTGCGGTTGAGCATGGATAGCAGCAGGGAAAAGTGGCAGGGAGATTCTCCCACTCCTCTCTCACTTTCTCTCTCTTTTCTCTCTTCTCTCTCTAGGGTTTCTCTCAAATTCATATGGCTGCAATGAGAGAGGGTTTAAGGTCCTTATATAGCCTAAAAACTCACGAAACAGACTCCAGGTCAAAGTATACTTAGGTTATAACCAAAGCGGACTTGTTTCAGCTCAACAGAGGACTTCTGGCAGGCCTCATTGAGCCAAAGGTCGGACTTAAGCTCACTAACACTGGATCTACGTACTATTAAGTTTTCGTTCCAGTAGGGTTCTCAGATCACGCGTGGCGGACTAGTTTCAGTTCAACGGTCAGTAGATCTCAGTCGGAGATTGGGGAAATATCCCTGATCCGAGGGTGTAATTTGGTCTGATTCTGACAGTCTGGTTGCTTAATACTGATCCGCAAGCAAGAGGTGCCAGATTTATTTATTTTAGATTTAATTTAGAATTATTTTCACATTTCTCACACTCTACGCTCCGAGCTCAAGCAAATAGCGCTGGGACACTATTTAGATTTGATTTCCCAGATGGTTGTCAAGACCAGCAAGGCGGTCCTAAGTCCTTAACTTCGTATTATTCGGACTCCCGATGTGCGGTCCAGAGCTGATACGGAGTTTTGAGATGCTCCCGAGAGCAGCCAGGTAATGAGATTAATCCTAGATTTTAGGGTCACATAGCGTCAATGATTTTAGAAGTTACTTTAGTTTAACACTGGCTAATTCTCGCCTAATTTCTAAAGGATTTAGTCCCGAGTAATTTCTGTCTGAGGTGATACCTGGGCCTTTGTAGTTTGTATATAAAGTGATCCAAGTTTTACTACTTAGCTAGTTTAAGATAGCGTCTAGGGTGAAAGTACTGAGGAAAATTGAAAGAACAAGGTGGTGAAGGGTGGGATTTGTGAAGGAGATGGGTTAAGAAGCGATTTTAGACTGTGGGATTCAGTTCTGACAAGTTAATAAGGTGTTAGGATCGACCCATTGCCTAAGGACGTCTAATTCCAGGTTGGCAAAAATCCGGGATGTTACATGGATATTAACACTCAATAAGAAATTGTCCAGCGTCAACATTCAATTGGCAAGTGTACTACATGATTAATGGACAAACCCGAATGTCCTGTATCGTGGCACACGTACGTGAAAGTCTTCCATCAATCTCACATGAGTAGGTGTGCTTTAACATTTCCACGGAAAAATCATTTCCCCTACGAGACATATGTTCGCGTGCCATTTTACATATGTAAATTGAATTTGCTCATACTTATGTTAATTTGCACGTTTCTATGTTTTCACACCTACTCATTACAAATTAAGACTATATAATAATGATGTGATATTTCCACATTTACTTATTTACGCTACAAAATAGTTAACTCCCCTCTCCCATGGGGAAATAGTTTCTTATGTAAGTTGCTCCTTACATGATGTGGAGCAGGTCATAGACACTTTCACTGCAAAGATGTTCCAGAGAAGGCCCGATTAGAGGTGGAAATGATCTAGACCGTCAAAACTTTAAAATAGTCATATATCGCAAACTAGGATGAGTTTTTCAACATACCATACGTGATTTTGGGGTGGGAAAACCTACTTAAGCCAACCAACCCGCTATGCCGGGATGCCCACGTCTGATTTGCGAGATTCCATGAGATCGATGGTCAAAAGTCCCAAATATTTTCATATTTAATATAAATAATAAGTTTTAGTTTGAGTATAACTTTTGATCATTTGAGTTCTATGAGTCATGCCTAACATGTGAAAAGGGATTATAAAAGTTAAGAGAAAAGCATGGTTGAGAGAAATTAGACACTTACTATTTTTGGCCGAAAACCATGAAGTCCAGTAGGAATGGAGGTCGTCTATAAATAATAAATTTACTATTTATAGTAAGTCACATTTTTACGGTGTTTGAATTGGAGTTTGAGTATGAAATTCCATCTTAGGTTTGACCTCATTATTTAAAGGCTTGTAAATTTTATTTTATTTTTTTAATCATTAATCAATCTATTTCAAATTTATTATAAATTATTTATACTTTTATCCCTCATGGATTCGAGGAAGCTCTGTGGGGAGTCCAGAGAGCTCCATGGATTCAGAGTATATATTACCTGAGGAAGATGGGATCGATCTCATCACGTCCCTACCCGCGTCATTATATAAGCTATCCATTTTCCAAATCAATAATTGGATAATTATATCATCTAATCAAAGTAATTTGAAATAGATGAGTAATCAAAGATGGACCCCATATGATAGACACTTCATATCAATAATTTGGTATCACATTCGAACTTCAACCTCAATAGTCTCTTTTAACCCTCGGACGAAGCAACTCATAAGCACGTTTTTTCATTCATTCTTTAACTTGATTTGTAAGGTGCTCAAAACTAGTTTAGTAATCTCGAACAATTTTGATTTGTTGCAATTTCGATAGTGAGGCATTGAAATTCTTGCATATAGTTAATCCAAAATGTAAGCGTAAGACCTTGATGAAGTTGGCCCATGTAACGTTGCATGTGTTTTATGGTACCCCCAACACCACCACACAACATCATCTTCTATGTGAAATGGTACTAACAAAAGTCTCTAATCCTCCAACATATTTTAAAACTCGAACAATCGTTCAATGTGATAAACCCAATAATTTAGATCTTCATCACCATACTTTGAAAAGTCGAGAAATGTACCTTGTTTTGATGGTCAATATAGCATATTTATCGGGCCTACCATTCAATCCATTGGATTCACTCTTTATATGTTGATCGTTGGTTTGATATGTCACATCATTGAATATTCTTCAAGACGTTGTCCACTCATGTGGAGCTTGTGACAATAAATATCTCTTTTATCTCTTATAACAATCTGGAATGTTGCTGCACTTACTATCTGAACTTCATCCTCGATTATTTTCATTTGTTGAGCTTGCATTGTGCATTTAGTTATTCCCACGATTGGTGCTTTGATATTGAATAGTGTGATCATTTCTCAAGAATGAACAAGATCTACACATTTTGATACATTTTGAGGATATATCGGCCTCTCTATGCAAGAAGCATTGTTGTTTTTTTATTATTTTATTTTATTTTATTTTATTTTTATTTTTTATTAATGAAAAACGTTGAATAAAATATATAGCCACCAACAAAATTAAAAGAACCAAAATAGATAAATAATCTAATTTACCCATAATCATGCCTAATTTTGACCCATCATACGATAACTAACATGTCGTATGTCATGCCACGGTGGGATTTAGAATCGTAAATACCATTTTCCATATTTTTTCAACTGCAAACACCTCCACTCTATTTTAAATTATTGCAAGTACATCCACGGTGACTTTTAAAATTCCATATATTACTGTCATTATCTTTGATAAACTGACCGCTTGATCCGTCCCATAGGCAACTCTTGTTGCAATGGCATGGGCCCAACGTGGTGCACTTATGTCATTCGATCGACCCATTCAGCGTGGTAATTCCACCGTAAGAATGGAATTTAACATGATTTTTTGGTGGTCCAATCACATAGATCCGGACATTTTAAAGTGTGCGTGGCCCACCTCATGATTGGATTAACATGATTTTTTTGGTGCCCAATATTCACAATAGACATACTGACATGTGTTGGATGGATGTGGCTATAGTGGATCCACTATGAGGCCCGTTGTAATGTATATGTCTTATATCCATGCCACTTATCCGTTTCTCTAGCACGTTTTAGGGAATGTGAAAAAAGAAGAAGAAGAAGTAGATCCAAATCTCAAGTGGACTACAACATAGGAAACATGTATGGATAGAGAGCGGATTGGGTACTACTCTCACTAGGAACTAACAAGAGACATGAAAATATGTTAAGGGCTATGTGGGGCCCACTGTAATCTATATGTTTTATCCACGCCATACATCTATTTTGAAATATCATTTTAGGGCAGCCAAAAAAGGAGGCCAATTGAAGGCTTAAGTGGACCGTGCCATATGAAACAGTGGGGATTGAACTTTTATTGTTGAAAACTTCCTAGGGCTTACCGTGATGTTTATTTGACATCCAACCTATTCACAAGGTCGCATAAACTTGCATGAAGGGAAAACATAAATATCATCCTGAGTCGTAACTTTTGTACCCTTAAGAAGTTTTCAACCGCGAGCTTGATCGCTACTGGTCCACTTGAGCCTTCAATTTGCCTCCTTTTTGGGCCCAAAAATGATATGTCAAAATGGATGGCCTGCATGGATTAACCATATATATATATATATATATATATATATATATATATATATATTATATATATATATATATATATATATATATATATATATATATATATAGTGTGCCCACGGAGTCTCTAATAGGACCGTTAATCTCTAGCTAGGTCATGGTAGAGGTACTACTCAATTCACGCCCTTACTGATACACCCGAAAATGAAGTCAGGTCACCGACTATGCTCTTGGGATGTAACTTGGGAGAAATTTGAGTAATTTTTTTTTTTTACACAGTTGTAAGTGTTTCCCTCAACTATAATATCAATGAGATAAGAGAGCAACTTAAAACTTTTATTACATTGTATATTATTTACAATTACATCAAATATACAAGCTCCAAACACATGAATACATTACAAAATTTTCAAGAGAATAATTCATTAGGGTGCAACTAGGGGTGCACACGGTTCGGTTCGGTCCGGTTCTGGGGTGAAACTGGAACCGAACCATTCCTTACGGTTCCAAGATTTTCGGAACCAGAACCGGACCGTTAGCACCCTAGAACCGAACAAGAACCGGACCGTGAAAGCCGGTTCGGTTCCGGTTCTGGACTTTTTATAATCCGGCCCAATTGCATGTTCTATTTTATAATTTAGCCCATGTCCATTCGTTTTGTGATCCACTTGATGAATGGTTTAGATATTGTATATGGTGTAAAAAATACATTTATGAAAACAAGTAAAGGGTGCATTGTAAACCATAAATCATGAGTCAAATGTACAACTAAAATATATCGTAAACTCACGGTTCCACGGTTCGGATCACGGTTCGGTTCGGTTCGGATCACGAACCGAACTAAACGGTTCTTTAATTTTTGGAACCGGAACCAGAACCAGTGCACTCTAGAATCAGACCAAACCGGACCATTTGGTCGGTTCCGGTCCGGTTTCATGGTTCTACCAGTTCGATGTGCAGCCCTAGGTGCAACTACTAAAATGAGAATAAAGAAGACATGAGCTAAAAAGCCCAATAAATACATCTTTCATGTGTGCAATGTTCTGTGCCTTGCTATGAAACTTACTAATGCATGTCTATGACATGCCATGAAACTTACTAATGCTTGTATATAAAAATACACCATGAATCCTGTATGCAATGCAATACGATGCAATACCACATGATGTCAATAACATGATGCAATGCAAGAAGTACAAATGTAATAATGTATGCCATGTCTCCAAGGCCAATATCCAACACATCCTTTCAAATATCCAACACATCAATGTAGTTACCATATGAAAACATTAGTGACTAAATACCAACTTGGAAGCATATAATGTTTATTTACCATCCAACCTATTGATAATGTCACACCGACTTGGATAAAGGGACCACACAAATGTGAACTTGATCCAAAACTTTTGAGGCTCCTAAAAAGTTTATAATGGTGATCATTCAATCACCACGGTTTCATGTAGTATGGTCCACTTGAAATTTGGATATGTTTGATTTTCGGGCTTATGCCCTGAAATGGTATGACGAAATGGATATATTGTTTGTATATAAGATATATCACTGATTCAAGGGCACCGAAGTTGTTGTCCTTGTTGGATATAGGGCTGTACATCGAGCTGAGTCGAGTCAAGGTGGGCCAAGCTTGGCTTGACTCGTCCTTGCTCTCGTCGAGCTTACCATTGGAGCTTGGCTTGTTTGCCAAACCTTTTGAGTCGAGCTCGAAGCGAGCTAGTGGATTGAGTCGAGTTGAGTTTATATCGAGTCGAGTCGAGCTTGCTCCTAACCCAACCTAACCCACACCAGACTCAACCCAGCAACCCGACCCAACCGACACCTGACTCAACCTAGCCACCCGACCTAACCCACACCCAACCCAACTCCTAAATCAAATATTTAATTAATAATATACATACAATATTAGATAGAGCTATAGAGGTGCCTTATTGTTGGTGGAGAGAGAGAGAGAGAGGAGAGAGAGAGAGAGAGAGAGAGAGAGAGAGAGAGAGAGAGCGGTTGAGTGTAGGCAGTATGGCTGAGACGAAACGAGCAGACGTTGAGTCAAACTTGGGGGAGTGGCCAAGTGGAGAGAGAGAGGGAGATGGGGGGACTGTGGAGCTCGGCACAAGAGAGGGAGAGAGGAGCTCGGGCACAGTGGGTTGGGTAAGGAAGGAAAATGGTAAGAAAGAGATAGGTAGGGTTTAAATTTTAACTTCATTAATTTTTTTTTAAAAAAACATAATATAGTATAAAATATATATAATATAATTATATATTCGAGTCGAGTGGAGCTCGAGCTAAGTTGAGTTCGAGTCGAGTCAAGTCAATATCCACTATGATCAAACTTGGCTTATTTTCAAAACAAGTTGGGTCATATGAAGTTCGGCTCGCCTCGAGTCGACGTTCGAGCTAAGTCAAGTTGAGCTAGATCGAGCTGAGTTGAGCGAACTTTTCAAGCTAGCTTGGCTTGTGTACAACCCTAGTTGGATACCATTCACATATTGTGGTAGGACCCATACACAAGCAAATCCACCTAGGAGGCAGTCTAGCAGCATCTCAAAGGTAGCTGGTGTCAAAGCTCTATGGACCCACCATGATGTTTGTGGTTAATCCACACTATCCATCCACCTTTTTCAGCCCATTTTAAGGACATGATCCCAAAAATGAGATGGATCCAAATATTAGGCGGACCACGCAATAGGAAAACGATAGTTAATTGAACATCTACCATTGAAAACTTCCTAAAGCCCATTGTAATGTTTATTTTCCGTCCAACTAAAGCCCATTGTAATATTTATTTGTGTCCAACTTGTTGATAAGGCTAATGGACCTAGATGAAGGGAAGAACATAAATATCATTTAATCCAAAACTTCTGCAACTCCTAAAAGGCAACGGTATGCATTCAATCCTGCTGTTTCATGTGGTGTGGTCCACTTGAGAGTTGGATCATCTCATTTTTGGGCAGCCTGAAATGAGCCGAAAAGTTAAAATGAAGGCTGTGGATAAAACACATACATCGTGGCGGAGCCCGCAAAGCTTTCACACACGCTAGTTGGCTTGGGTCGGGGTTATTAGGACACGAATTATGTACCCCCCCCCCCCCCCCGTCCCTAGCTTCGAACGGGCAGGTCTGTGGGCGGGCCCACTGTGATGTATCTGTACATCTAAACTGTCAATCCCTTTTCTCATATTATTTTAAGGCATGAAAACAAAAATGAGGTAGATTCAACGATCAGTTGCATTAACCCCACACCCCCGTCCCTAGCTTCGAACGGGCAGGTCTGTGGGCGGGCCCACTGTGATGTATCTGTACATCTAAACTGTCAATCCCTTTTCTCATATTATTTTAAGGCATGAAAACAAAAATGAGGTAGATCCAACGATCAGTTGCATTAAATGCAAGAATCATCTGTGGTGTGGTCCATTTGATTGTTGGATCTGCCTCATTTTTGTTTTCTTGCCTTAAAATAATCTGAGAAAAGGGATAGACGGTTTGGATGTACAGATACATCACGGTGGGCCCACCCACTGACCTGCCCGTTCGGAGCTAGGGACGGGCGTGGGTAGTACGCAATCCGCGTCCGGGTTATTAGCCAAACCCTGTGTATGCTCTCATCATTTGGTTTAGACTCTTCTGGCGTAGTTATTGAGGGGAGGTACTTTCAATAACCAGAGAACTGAGACGGGAAGGATTGGCTAGTGACCCAGCCACTACCCAATAGACTAGTGGTCGGTGCTCCGTAGGTTCATCTACACCGTACATCCGTTTTCTATATCATTTCATGGTACGAGCACTAAAATAAAGCAGATTCAAATCACAAGTGGACCACATCATACGAAATACACGAAATAATGTTGATTGAATGCCCAACCATTAAAAACTTTTAGATCAAGGCTATATTTGGTTCTTCCGTTCGTCCAGGTATGTATAACCTAATCAGAAGATTGGGCTGTCAAATAAACATTACATTGCGCCTAGTAGGTTTTTAATGGTGGACATTCAATCACTACTATTTCCTACGCCGTGGCCCACCTGACATTTATATCTGCATCATTTTTGGGATCAAGACCTTAAATGATCTGATAAAATGAATGGACGGCGTGGATAAAACACATACATCATGGTGGGGCCACGGAGTTCCACTAGACAAACCATCGGAAAAGAGGGGAGGTAATTGTAATAACCGGACGGGGTGGTTTTTACAATTGTCAGCAAAAGAAAGGGCAGGCTTTTACAGTTATCCCAACCTAAGTATCCTTTCCTTAGACGAGGGAAGAGATGTGCCTGCTCTTTTTAAGTTACGAAATTTCCCACCAAAGTCTCTCTCACCAGAATGAGCAGCGGCAGGAGCATCTTCTTTCTGAGAAATGCAAGCAGCAGCAGCAATGGACGTTTCTCATTCCATGGCGGACTCTTTTCTCATCGCTCCCTTCTCTCTTCTCCAACCTCAGCTCCGATTCTCACAAAGCAACATTCAAGGGCTTATGTTCGCTCTCATCTTCTCTTTAAAAAACACATCGAATCCGAACTCCCTCCTTCCGTTTCTCCGAAGAAGATCGGACTCGTAGGCTGGTATTTGGGGATGATCGAGGCCCACCCCGTTCTCACGAAGGGCGTTACTGCTGGGATTATTTTCACCGGTGCCGACGTCTCTTCTCAGGCAAAAACCTAATTCTCTCTCTCCCTCTCTCTCTCTCTCTATGTATGCATGCATGTATGTGTGTATGTATATCCTCATTTCCGTCTGTTTTGATTTTTTTGATTTTTGTCTTGGAAGTTAGATGTGATGAAAATTGTCATTTGTTAATGGTGCTGTGGTTCATAGATGCCAAACTTGAAGCCACTCATCAGATTGGCTGCTTCATCTGGTGGGCCACACCTTTGTTGAAGAGGAATGTGAATAGGACCTGGGATTGCATGTGCTGAAGTGGAAGCACTCATCAGGCAGGCCCTAATTTTATAGACGCCCTTGCGTAAGATTAGCTAGTTCAATTATCTGGTGGGCCGCACATTGTGCGTTGAATGTGGACCGCTGGTCAGTACTTAGTTGTCCAATTCTTTTGTTCTTCTGTGGCTCATCTGATCTGTCGATCAGTATTGTTTTTTTTTTTTTTGGGGTGGGTGCGGGGGATGTTCTATACGGTGCAATTGACATGACGAGCGGTTTTGATCTCCTAGACGTGCGCCATTTTGGCATGTGCAATTAACATGATGAGTGGTTTTGATCTCTTACATGTGTGCCATTTTGGCATGTTTGAGCCAGTAGTTCTATTGGTGGTATTGTCGAGGAAATGTGCTGCTTGTTAGAGCAGGATGGAGAGTCTTGAAGGCATCAGCTTGCAAGATCAAGGGCATCATCATTTGGGCGCCACTACGTAGGTGCAGTGGCTCGAAACTGAAGCCAGTCCTGTTATCAAGTGGGTCACTCTTGTATGAGAAAATGGATTTTTAAAACTGAAGTGGGGCTTGTACATCCATGTTGTCAGAATTCCAACACCAAACAGTTAGACATCATGTTCTGTTTACATGTCTCAATGCTTTATTTATAGATCGATGGTCTCTTACAATTTCTGCATAACTTATTATGGTTTAAATCCTTTGTGGGAACTGGGGGAGACTACTTATGATATAGTGGACAGTTGAGGGGTCCACTGTTAATTGCAGATGGGCTAAAAATCACCGTGACTGGATGATTGATGCTGTCCGATTAAGGACCTTTTGAAATGGATGGTAAGACTGGAAATGGTCTTACTGTCCATTTCACAGGCCCATGCTTGGATGGCGTTGATATCTGATCATGGGGATTTGCATTGAAAGAAGAATTCGTACTGGATCATTGCTCCTGGTTATATTAATTTTATGAGTTTTGTTCTCTTTGATCTACTATTCAGCATATGAATGTGAGTTTCCCGTTCACTTTTAAATAATTTAGTTCAGACTCAGATTGCTTGTTACACTTCGATGGTTTCTTTTTTATTTTTATTTTTATTTTATTTTTTAAGGAACATAATCTAATAGTTTAAAAGGAGTAGAAAAGAAATGTCAAGATAAAGCGCAAAAACTCCCTAAGAGACAATCTGCTTGTGCCTTCTTTGGCGAGATTATCTGCAACATCTTTGCCCCTCTATGACGTGGATGAGCAAAATATTTATTACTATCATTCTTATAGTGGCTTTGGTGTGATTCTGCCTAGATATGTGCTATGGCCATTAGTGTGCTGAGAAATTGAAGAGGCAGTTCATAGGACATGTGCCAATGTGGAACATGTTGTGTGAGACTCAGGCCACTCAGTAGGTGGTTCCCTCGCTGAACATGGCATGGCATACAAATCAGGAGAGTCCACTAATAACTAATCAGGTGTTCCACATGTTTGAGAAACATTGGACAGCAAAAAGATGATCGATAGTTTACATTTGACATGCATGCATGGCCCACCTGATTAGTAGACTGGCCTGATTTTTGGGCAGGATCATGTTCACGATGGAACCCACCTGACACCTGATGAGTGGCACTGATCTTGCATGTGTGCTACATTGGCACTTATGTGATGACTCGCCTCTTTAGTCTCTCCTTGTGTGAATTCATGCTTGGCACTTCTCTTCTGCTTACAGGGGAATGATGTTGAACACACTAAAAGTTCTAAAATACATTCAAATTGTTAGAATCCATTTATACCATTATTGCAGCATGTTGCTTATGATGTAGGACCATCTGATCATCCATTGTGGGACCAAGAATGGTTCCACTAGTGGCTGATTGAAGATCAGGCCTGTCCAATGCATTTCAGTCCTACCAACAATACAGATTGCAGATATGAACCATCCAACCATCTAGATTAAATATCTAGACCACATGAAGGGTCCATATTGGCTGATTTAGGATTTGGATCAGATCAATGATTTGATGATAAATCTGGACCAGCGCAGATTATCTAAGGGAGTGATTGACCTGTGGATGTCCTTAGGGGTTTGATGTACAAATAGAGCTGTCAGTGGACTGGGCCTGGGCCTGTGAAATGCAAAATTTTGAATAGGCTCAGCACAACAGCCTGACCCAAACAGTTCAAAATCTGGGCCCAGTACAACCCTAGGTGTGGCTTGTCGACAGTCCTATGTACAAACTGCATGTGTTAAAAGGCCATTGTACAATTGTACAAAGCCGACATGCCCCCATATGGTTGTGTATGCAATTGCATCAAGTATTTGGACTTTTTGTTTCCAAAAGATTTGTTTGCCTCATGTAGTGGGACTCTTTTTAGAGTTGTTTCCCTATCTATTTAGTTTCTTCTTTATTTACAAGTCCTCGGTTAAGAGTTCCCATTAAGGTTGTTTCCTTGCTTGGTCAATCCTTTTTATTTGTACTACAACTTCTAGGATAGGATTGAGTAAGATCTGGAAAGGAATTCTGTGCCAAAAGGTTTTAAGCCTTGGCTTCTTTTAAGTAGCACTCTGTAAACAAGGCTATATATCGCCGTATGCATGGAACTTTGGATGTAATCCTATGATGTTTTCGATTCAATATATTTTGTTTCCTGAGATGGGATACAAGCCCCTGGACAGAGATTCTTATGGAAAGTAGTGTTGAGATGCCTCTAGGACCCCCTTTGTGAGAGATGCAATCAGACGTTGTGTGGTGTGACTCAGTTATACTTTTCTGCTTATTTGCTCAATTTCTTGCTTCATTGGATCGATTGAGCAGTGTTGGAGCATCTAGTGGTGGATATTGATTGTCTAAATTGACACACATTTAACTGTCCACGTTTGGAGTTCAATTCCATACATGTGCTCCAATTTCATTCAACTACTTCCCTTGAGAGGTCACTGTAGTCTGTCCTTATATTTTTCATCAACATTTTTTAATTTGTTTCTGTTATTTTTTCATCATCAGATGATTACGCTTACATCTTCAGATTCCTATGACCCGATAAGGACATTGCGTATGGCTGGATATGGAATGCTAATTTCAGGACCATCATTGCATTTATGGTTCAATTTCATCTCAAGAATTCTACCAAAGCGGGATTTACTTAGTACTTTGAAGAAAATGTTTATGGGTCAAACCGTCTATGGCCCTATTATCAATGCTACCTTTTCTCTGTGAATGCTGTATTACAAGGTACAAATATATTTCCTATGCTCTCTGAAAGACAACACCTTTTATGCTCTTGTCTATGATATGCATTTTTCATCTGTTTTTGATGGTTTATATGTACTATAGACTATAGTTCCTTTTTTATTGGAAAGTGGAACAAAGTAGATCCACTTTTCTTCAAAGAGAAGTTATAGGCAGCGATGGTTCTTTATTTAGCCTTTGTCAAGATACAAGAAAATAGTAAAGTTTCCTGTATAGTGTGTTCACCTCCCTTTATCGTATCACTTATTTCACCTCATATATTCGGCTTCATTTTCTATTGTTTGAGTTATCTAGGCAACATTTAAATGAGCTTCAATTGTGGAAGTTCTTTTTTCCACTTCAATTTTGTGTATGTAGATCATTTGAAATCCACTATCAGGATATTCAAATAGAGATTTTGTACAATGCTTGGCTAGGATATTCAAATGAAATTTTACCTTTGAAAACAAAAAGAAAAAAGTAAAAAAGAAAGAAAAAGAAAAGACATTTAAAGCTTCATTTCATTTTATGACTTAAGCTGGGGTCTCATCATATATTTGTCGGACATGGTATTTTTCTACCATCGTTTTAGCTCTTGATATAATAAAACTTGGCTATTTTATAGAAAAAATAAAAAATGAACAATGTCCTTGGAATCCTGAAATCCTCTTTCTTGCTTTTATGTATTGTGCATAAATTCATCTAAGCATGAGATGCATTTTTTTTTTTTGAAGAGTCATGAAAATTATATTAAAAGGAAAAAGGAGAATACAAAACGGAAACAAGAAACAAAAACAAACATAGGAGCAGGGCCGTTGAGGTAGCGGGCTGACTAGGCTCCAAGGAAAAGGAGATTACAACCCTTAAGCTTGTCTACTATAGCAGCCCATTCTAAGCATGAGATGCATTGTGTGTATGAACTGAATAATCTGACATGATACATGCATACACAAACCACGATTCTTCTCCAAGACAACTATAGTTATTGAAACTTCTGGGCTCAGAGAATCCTCATTAGATTCTTCTTGATAGGACTATGTGAATTGAAGATCCAAGTGTAAGGAGTGATGATGCTTGCGATGCTCGTGTTTCCATTGGCGATCGAGGTCGAGAAGCATTAGAGGTTGATGAGGTTGCTGTGGAAGGTCAAGAGCACATCTGGGAAGATTGAGAGGACTATCTAGAGGAAGATCAAGTAAAGGTAGAGAAGCATCAACAGAGAGGGAAGGGGAAGGGGCAAGTGTAGAGGAGGAAAGGGAAGTGGGTATGGAAAATCGAGGGTAGGGAGAGGGAGGTGGCTTACGAGGGGGGTTAGGGTTAGAGTTGGGAAGAGGGGTTAGGGTTAAGGAAAACGGGTTGAAGTCTAGAGGAAGGGAAAGGAGCTAACAGGGGGCAAGAAAGGAGGGCGACTTGTATTTTCTCTGAGCTGCTAATGTTCTTCATCACCAGCGAGTTCAACAAAGTCAGAAAGGTGATGGAGGTCTTTATTCCTCGGTTGAAGGGCGATCCAAGATGTTTCACCTTTGTGAAAATGGAAAGGGAGGATGAGACTTAAGGCGGGGGTTGTTGTAGTGAATGGATGGATGTTTGAAAGGAAAGGACTTGGAATAAATAAGGCCAAATATGGATATGAGGTCATCAATCTGTTGAGCTCCCAATAGGCAGAGAAAGGAAGTATGAACAACAAGGATTTAGAGACGAAGGATAGAGATGCTGCTTAGGAGACTTTGGAGGGGAATCATCTCAAGGGGGTGCAAGGTCCTATTCCGAAGTGGTGGTCGAAAAATCTCAACGCCGAGTGTGCGGGAAAGGAGAGTTCACGGGGCCCCTTGGCACTCGAGAACTCTTAACCAACATTCCAATGGTGCCTCGTGGCCACTATTAAAGTTGGTGCGATGCCGGAAGAGGGTGGCTATTATCTTGAACACCGTTGTGGAGGGGTGGAGTTAGTGTCCTCTTTTCTCGGTGAGACGATGATCTTGATCTCGCTCTGTCCATTTGCAAGGGTTGATAGTATTCTAATGGTAGGTAATCTCTTTAGGGGAAGGTTGGTCTTAGCAATTTGCAAATGGGAAAAATTGGTTGGTTCTAGGATGGGAAATCGTTTGGATCCAGTTGTGGGGTCTTCCTTGGAGCTTTGGGTTCGAGTGGTGTTTATGGAGGTTAGGGCTTGTTGCAGTGAAGTCTTGGTCATTAACCCATTGATGGAGTAGTGTGCGGAGCTTCGGGTGGCTCGCATCGACATTTATATGAACTTGGGATCAATTCTGGCGATGATTACTAATGGGAGATGATAAGATCCTTGTGTGGGTAAGGGTAGAATTACCTTCCAGTAGCCTTAAGGGTATGAGAGGAGTACCCGAGAAGCGTGGATGACTGAAGAGGGAGGGGAGAACAACATATGCCGAGGAGGTAGATAAAGGTGCATGCGGTGGGTGGTCCATTGGACCATTGGATTAAGCCCATGTGACGTCTTTAGCGTTGAGTGAATGACAGGTGGTAGGTGGGCATGCGGGAGTTGGAGTGGCGTATCGTGTCTTGTTTTTTGGTCATAGTAGGTGGGAAGAGCCAGTGACGATGGACATGTATCTTGAGGAGACGGGTATTAGTATCTTTTCACTTGTCATTTGCAAGGGAGAGTTGCCTTCTAAGCTAGATGAGTGTCTTGAGGTGTTGAGGGGTGGCGCTGTAATGATCTTGGGAGTTACACGTGTCCTATCCTTTGCATGCAACAGAGAGGGGTGCTTCTCTTGGTGACATGCATCCAAGGGAGGCAACAACTATTTGAATGTGGAAGGAGGGAGAGGCATGTAGAAGGTGTGAGGCCAAAAGGGTCAACATGTCATCAACTCGTGCCATGATGGTCCCTCGTGCAGCTTGCCTAGGGTTGGAGTCATGTGTGCAGGGTTGCTTAAATGGCGGCATATGTGAGCGAAGTCTCTTATTTATGTTAGAGGAGGTTGAGTCCTACTCTTCTGTTCAAGCTTTGTAAAGGAATTAGTGCCGGCGTTGAAGAATCTAGTGGAACCAGTCACCCTACTTGTACATGGGGGCCCAATGTTAGCTGTTGTTCCCTCCATTACAAAGAGTTGTCTCAGAGGGGAGGAAGATGTTACACTGGTTACGCTTGTGTCGACTAGGGAGATGAAGGCTGTGCAGGTGGCTGCTTAAGAAGGATTTGTCGTACAAGAGGTTCGGTGCTTTGGGAAAGTAGAGCTTCTAGATCCTCGTGTTGTTGAAGATATGGTGACTATTGCTTTGGATATCTGGCCTTACAATTTTCTAGTGACAATGAAGATGAGTTGTGATGTTTGCCAAATTCAATGATCTTTGAGTCTACGACTCCTATTCGAGTGGAAGCAAAGTCACGTTGACTAAAGGCATGCAATGGATATGAGATGCATCAGGGCAGAGGATGATTATATAGCTTTGTTTGTGCTTGTTGAAGAGAGGGGTCAACAGGAGGCCATGGCCTTGAGGTAGTCTAGTAATCTTTAGGCTCCGAGAGGGTGCAAGGTACTGAAGAACCTTGTCTGCTTGATTAACTATGAAGGTGGGTCTGCATTTAGAAATCTAGAGAAGGGGAGAAAGGGAAGAGAGAGTTGTAAATGAAGATCATAAGCTAGAATACTATTTGAAAAAAAACCCCAATTTAGAGGCGTGTGTAGACATTTTAAGGCTAAGGTTGTCGTGCTGCAAGAAACCAAGATGCACCCCTTGTGTTAGAGGATTGTTGATGATCTATGGGGAGGAAAATTGAAGGAGAATCTCGTTGGATGCAGTTGGGGTAGCAGGAGGTGTTTGCGATATGGAATTCCAATTTGTGGGTGGATTGGTGGTGCGGCTAGTTCTCATTCTCAGTCATTTTTCGGGACATGACCTTGGGATTCAGGTGGGTGTTTATTGCGTTGTACGTGTCAAATGTTCTGAGTTAGAGAAGCCTTATGTGGGATGAGCTGGATGTTGCTGTTAGAAGACGGGGTTTCTTGTGGTGCATGGGAGAGGACTTCAATGTTAGAAGGTTCTCCTTCGAGAAATTTACTGGGGGTCACGTCCCCCGTAATATGAGGGATTACTTCGGGTAGGTGTAGAGGAATGAGCTTGTTGACTTGCTAATGGAGGATGTAAGGTTCACATGGTCTAATAGGAAAGAAGGGAATGCTAGTTCAAAGTTGGATCACTTTTTAGTGTCCTTGTATTGGATGGATAGGTTCCCTCTTGTGAGATAGCGTGGTCTCCTGAGATTTACATATGATCATTCCCTTGTTTTGCTAGAGGTAGATGAGGAAGATTGGGGCCCTAGGCCTTTCAGGTTTGATTTATCTTGGCTTGAAGTAGTGGGCTTCATTGAGTTGGCAAAGGAGTGGTGAGCCTCGTTTGCGTTGGAAGGGCACCCTAGCTTCATTCTATTTCAAAAGTTGAAACTTCTCAAAGGCAAGCTCATAGGTTGGAGAAGAGAGGTGCTTGGGGATTGGGATGCAGAATTGGGTGGTATCCTTAATGAAATCTAGGCAATTGATATCAACGAAGAGGGGATAGTGCTTGTGGAGGAGGAGAAGGTAAAAAGGGACTCTTTGCTGCTTGAGTACAAGAAACTCTTAAAAAATGAGGAAATTAAATGGAGACAAAGGTCTAAAGTGATGTGGTTCAAAGAGGGGGATAAGAATACAAAGTTTTTCCATGGGATAGCTAGTGCTAGTGAGAAGTAATAAGATTAACAGTGTGGAGGTAAGAGGGGGAAAAGGTGGAAGAGAAGTTGAAAATTTGCAATGCCATTGTCCACTTCTATGAAGACCTCCTAACTGGCGAAGGGTGGATTTGATTGAGACTTGATAAGACTTGATAACTTGGACTTCCCAACGATTACCGTAAATGAGGCGGAGGTTCTTGAAAAGGCGGTAAGTAACCAATGGGGAGATAAAGGAGGTAGTGGATACTTTAGGGCATGATATGGTGCTAGGACCGGATGGTTAATCCCTTGGCTTTGTTCTAGGTCTTCTGGGACTTGGTGAGAGTGGATGTGATTGGCTTCATAATAGAGTTCTTCAATAGCAATCGCCTTCTAGTGGAGATGGGAGCCTCGTTCATACTCCTAGTTTTGAAGGAGGGTGCAGCTTGTCTAAAAGATTTCAGGCCCGTAAACTTGATAGGTGCTCCTTATAAGATGCTAGCAAAGATTGCTGCTAGGTTTCAATTAGTCCTCGGGCATGTCATATCCAAGGTGCAAGGTATGTTCGTTGAAGGAAGACAAATTCTGAATTGCACATTGATAGCCCATGAGTGCATTGATACTTGGCAAGAGGTAGGCAAAACATGTATTGTTAGCAAGCTCCACATAGAAAATGTGTATGATCATATCGAGTGGACTTTCTAGATTAGTGTGGCCCGAGAAGTGGATCCAAGTATGTACAAGGTTAGCGAGATTCTCGGTTCTAGTCAACGGGTTGCGTAAAGGGTATTTAACTGGAGAGGTCTTAGGTAGGGGACTTGCTATCGTTGTTCTTGTTTATGGTGGTAGCGGACACATTGAGCAGAATGTTGGACAAGGGTGTAGAAGTAGGTCTCTTGAGTTTCTAGGTGGATACGGGGATTTCCAAATATCCCATCTACAATTTGTTGATGACATGCTCCTATTCTGTGATGCTGAAGCCTATGAGGTGGACAACTTAAGGAATATTATTTGTTGCTTTGAGGTAGTGTTAGGGCTTAAGGTGAACGTTTCCAAAAGCGAGATGTTAGACGTTGGTGTCTCAAAGGAGGAGGTTAGGGAGTTGGTAAAGGTGTTTTGGATGTAAGGCGTGCGCATTTTCCTCATCATATTGGGGCTTCCCCTTTGCGTCGGAAAGCCTACAAAGCATCTTTGGGACATGGTAATTGAGAAAGGAGAGAGGAAGTTGTTTACTTGGAAACGGCGTCATCTTTCGCTAGGAAGAAGTTTGACTCTTGTCATGGCGGCTTCTGCAAACCTCCCATTGTATTTCTTATCCTTGTTCAAGTGCCCAGAGAAAGTTTTGGACAAGTTGGAGCACTTGAGATGCGACTTTATTTGGAAAGGGGCTAAGGAAAAGAAAAAATTTCACTTGCTGATTTGGTAAGAGGTTTGCAAGCCTTTTGTTGAAGGGGGTGTGGGCATTTGAAGGGTGGAAGTGATGATCGATACTCTCTTAGGTACATGCAAGGTATTCCGTATCGGTATCGGTTGGCGTAACGGTGCCCACCGTTACCTATACGGGTACGGGGGTGTAACGGCGATATGGGGGCATAACAGTGTAATTTTTTATTTTTGAAAAAAAAAAAGAAAGAAAAAATATGGATTAAATCGGAATATTCTAAGCATTCCAAATATGCATTCGTTTATAAATTGGAACATGTTTATGATGGTGTAACGGTCCACTCTTTGGTGAGAAGTTGTATTGGACTGTCTGATAAATTTATGAACCAAACAACTTGGATTTGACTGCAAAACTCATATATTTAATTTTCTAGCTATCTACTATCAATGATAGATATATTAGAATGAATGTAATATGAAAATATCTTACATGTGTAGGTGTTTACAATTATTTTTCATAATTTATTCTATATTAAGTTATTAACAATTTAACATACTTGTGGTTGTGATTGTGATTCCTGTCCTGTGACCTGTCATCCTCAAGTCAAGAATATTAAAAATAAAATAAAATAGTAGTGTCTGATATACTCATCTGCAACTTGATTAAGGATTACTTGATTGGTTGTCAGGGGAGCTATTTTAAATACAAGTTCGGCAGTGTCAAGTGTGTGCTTGGCTGCTTGCAATAATACTGATGTTTGCTGCAAATATTTACCTTAATACAAATATATACTTACAATCACAAGTCACTACCAAAATGAAAATTTGCTTTTTTGTGGTTGCTTGACCTCCACACCATTGTCATCATCATCATCAGGCTGAGGCTGTTCAATAGGTGGAGGTGCTGCATATCCATAATATCCAGTGCCAGAAGGAAATACTAGATCAACGAAACCAGAGGATGATTGATCCTGACTAGGTAACTACTCCGACCCTGAGTAAGGATATCCACCAGTGCCCGTCGAATAGCCATACTGGTGCCCGTATTTAGGCTGTTGAGAATCTTGAGATTGAGAGTGTCCGTGATGAGTAACTTGGATTTGGATCTGGATATCTATAATCATATGGATATGGATCGGGAGGACTAGTTCAATATGAATGTGATGGAACAGGGTCAGTATAACTATAACCATAATCCAATTGGCCATAAGAATATCCGTCATAATAACCAGGACCATGAGCCTGCTGATGTTCCGGACCTCCTGGACTCGGTACACCACTAGACCTACCCTCTGCTGGTTGTATCGTGACTCGGTACACTCATAAGTCCGACCTCGTATACTATCTTGTCGATGTTCATCGGTATTGCGATCTGTAGGCGGCTGTATGGTGTGCTAAGCAACACTAGAGGTGTCAGCACCAGGGGCAGGGGCGTCATCATCACCATCATCCGACACGGTCACGCTACCACTGTTCGTACTCTTTTGTTGATCTTGAGCCGTACTTGGCATAAAAGCTGCCCCTCTTACTGGGTCCAACACATCTACACGACTCTCTTGTTGCGCTGTGCGTATTAGTGGGTCATCAATTTTCAATTCTTCACTATCCTCGTCAATTTGCTTTTCCCTTGTTTCCAACCAAAGTAGAAGCGGGTCATCCTCATCATAAATATTGTCCAAGTTTATTGGACAGTAGTCTGTGTCATCGGCGGCTGTAATGCTCCTATGATGTCGTCGCATTCTTAGCTTCATATTGTAGTGCATGAAGACAAGTCTATCCAATGTCCTAGTCTGCAATCTATTCATATTTTTGAATGAATAAGCGCAAAATAACTTCAATTCCTTTCGCAGCTAGAAGAAGATGTTGTCTGGCTCAAAACTTTTATTGCAGTTTTTTGGAGAACCTTCGTACTCTCTCCGAAATTCATCCACCATTCGGCCGGTTGCAACCTAGATACTGCATGCTGTGCAAGAGTATCTCCAAAGCTACCCAGGTGATTTCAAATGTATCTAATTCATTCAACACTTTTATTTGCATATCTAAGTTAGGCTCTAATCTCTTTATCACATTCTTTAGCCCGACACGAACTTCATTATCCGCAACAAATGATTGAGCATATCTGTACCTAGGATTTAGATAGTAACCTGCTGCATGAAGATCGTGATGGAGTTGTCTTGTCCATCTCTAGTCGATCATCCTCCAATAAGACTCTCAGCTTCTACAATCATGTTGAATTGCCAACTTTGCCTTATCCATGGCATCGTATAAGAAGCTATGGTAGATGCTTCATCGGTTTCGACAAGATGGAGTACCCTCATTAGTGGCTCCATCACCTTTAGGATTGATTTGACCCTCTTCCAATACTTATTGTCCCGTATGGTGTTTGCAACTTCAACCGGTCCTTGATGTCTTCTGCCCATGTTTTGTGTTGAGCCAATCTCGGGAAGCGAACATCTCACTCAACTCTCCTCCATGCTGGTATAAACTCTTTAATGCTATAAAGTTTGTTACGAATCTAGTCGTCGTAGGCCTTAACAATTCTCGTCATTTCGTGAACTTCTTCATTATTGCGACTACTTGATTATGATTGTAAATAAACGTCGTCACTTCTCTTGCCCTTTCGACCATTTCCTTAACATTCTTCTTCTTCCCAATATCTTCCAATATAGGATCAATACAATGGGCAACACATGGTGACAAAAAAAGATGTGGTCTCTTTTTCATCAACTTATGTCCTGCTAGCTTATATGATGCTTTATTATTTGTAACAATCTGCATTATATTCTCCTCTCCAATCTCATCCACAACTTTATCCATTAGTCCAGTAATATAATTAGAATTTTTTGTTACGTCTAAGGCAACAATTGACTTGTGGTATATAGTTCTTAAGTGGCAGTACACCATGAAGTTGATCATGTTGCGTCTGGTTGGGCTAGTCCAATCATCACACATGATTGTGCATCCTCTGGCCTGCCATACAGGTTTAAAGGTAGCCACGTATGCTTTCACATCTGCATACTCTGCATCTATCCATTTCCCCCTAATATCTCTAGTCGTGGGAGCTTTAATTCCTTCACCTGCTTTTGCTGCTGCATCAATTACACCTACCAATATGGAGAATTGGCCGAGTTAGGAGGTATGTTGGCATGTATAAATAATTTTGTTGCTACCCTACTTAGCTTCTCAACGAAAGTTCTATTCCACATTTGTTTTATCTTCTTTTGTTTAATTGATTCTTTTCTAAATAGGATTGGATTAATAGAGGATCTCTTAGGCTCATTTACTTCTTCATCCAAATGTATAGGGGCATCACGTGAAGATGTCTCTCGTTGGCTCCCAAACATACGTTGTAACCCACCAAACTTAACCCCCCCACCCCCACCTGCAGAAGCAGTCGCACTCCCAGTTGCATTCCCACTCCCACTGCCCCCACTGTATCACGTATTGACCCACTTGTGCCAAACATGCGGCGACGTTCTTCTTCTTCATGAGCTAGATGCAAGCTCTCTCTCCTAGCTATAGTTAATTCCCGATCTGAATCTTCGTCAGAATCAATAATATCTTCATCATGAACGCCCATATATTTAGGACCAAACACATCCTGTCGAGCCGCATCCAAAATTTCATCTTTTTTCTTTTGTCCAGCAGCACGTTTACCCTTCGACTCATCCAGACTGACTTGCATTAAAATCATTATCTTTTTCGGCACTCTAGTACATCTCGCAACTTGACCCTTTCGTTGTGCCAAATGTTGTTTAAGACGCGTAATTCCACCAGTTACTAGTCTATCACAATAGTTGCACTTCATTTGGTGCCTAGTACCACCAACCTTCTGACAATGTTGCCATCTAATATCCTCACTTGTTGGCTAGACCCAGACATTTCCTTAAGCAGATACTAGATACAGATTAGATATGACCTGTCTATGTGAGATTGTGAGTCTACTCGCTATTCTAAATTTATATACAGTTTTTAGAATCTAATCAATAAAGATGATTTTATGTTCTAAACCCTAAGAAGCTCCAAAACCTGTCCAATATAAAAAAATATAAACATAAAGTCACTAATTCGAAACTATAAAAAAATGTAAAATTATAATAATAATCTGTAAAATGGACATTAATATGTTCTACTCTGATTAACACATCATATTCTACCATTAAAACAACAACACATTAAATAAAAAATGATTTTTCGAATTTTAAAAAAAAGGGCCGAAAATAGTGTGTAAATAGAAAAAAAAATAAAATCACAATAAGAATCTGTAAAATGGACATTAATATGTTCTACTATGATTAACACATCATATTCTACCATTAAAATAACAACACATTAAAAAAAAAATGATTTTTCGAATTAAAAAAAAAAGGGCCGAAAATAGTGTGTAAATAGAAAAAAATTATAAAATCACAATAATAATCTGTAAAATGGACATTAATATGTTCTACTATGATTAACACATCATATTCTACCATTAAAACAACAACACATTAAATAAAAAATGATTTTTCGAATTAAAAAAAAGGGCCGAAAATAGTGCGTAAATAGAAAAAAATTATAAAAAAATATAAAATCACAATAAGAATCTGTAAAATGGACATTAATATGTTCTACTATGACTAGCACATCATATTCTACCATTAAAACAACAACACATTAAATAAAAAATGATTTTTCGAATTAAAAAAAAGGGCAAAAAATAGTGCGTAAATAGAGAAAAAAATTATATAGATAAAAATAAAATCACAATAATAATCTGTAAAATGGACATTAATATGTTCTACTATGATTAACACATCATATTCTACCATTAAAATAGCAACACATTAAATAAAAAATGATTTTTTGAATTAAAAAAAAGGGCCGAAAATAGTGCGTAAATAGAAAAAAATTATAAAAAAATATAAAATCACAATAAGAATCTGTAAAATGGACATTAATATGTTCTACTATGATTAACACATCATATTCTACCATTAAAACAACAACACATTAAATAAAAAATGATTTTTTGAATTAAAAAAAAAGGGCCGAAAATAATGCGTAAATAGAAAAAAATTATAAAAAAAAATATAAAATCACAATAAGAATCTATAAGGTTAGCAAGAAGAGAATCCTGACAGTGGATAACCTAAGGAAGAGAGGGATGTGTCTGGTTAATGTCCGTCTTTGTTGTATGAAGGCAGAGGAATCGGTTGACCACCTTCTGCTCCATTGTCCTTTCATTTCGTCCATTTGGGCTGACTTTTGTGCCCGCTTTGCTATCAGTTGGTGTCCCTCTGACACCGTTGTCTCCCTCTTTTCCGCCTGGCATGGGACGAAGCTAGGCAAGCCTCGGACTACGCTATGGAGAATGGCCCTCCTCGCCATTTGGTGGTCCGTTTGGGAGGAAAGGAACTGCAGATGCTTTCGGGACTCTGCTAAATCTACTGCCTGGGTTTCTTCTAGAGCTAAATCTTTAATTATAGAGTGGGATGTTCATGTTGAATCCCTGAAGGATTCCGATTTTCTGTTTCTAAGCGTGTAGTTTCTTTCTGCTATCTCAACAGTCTAACTGCTGCCTTTGTTTTCTTGTTTTTTCTCTTTCTTTTAATGCAATTTGCATCATCTTTCAAAAAAAAAAAAAACAACAAGAATCTGTAAAATGGACATTAATATGTTCTACTATGATTAACACATCATATTCTACCATTAAAACAACAACACATTAAATAAAAAATGATTTTTTGAATTTTAAAAAAAATGGCCGAAAATAATGCGTAAATAGAAAAAAATTATATAAAAAAAAATCACAATAAGAATCTGTAAAATGGACATTAATATGTTATACTACGATTAACACATCATATTCTACCATAAAAAAAGGGCCGAAAATAGTGCGTAAATAGAAAAAAATTATAAAAAAATATAAAATCATAACAAGAATTGTAAAATGGACATTAATATGTTCTATTATGATTAACACATCATATTCTACCATTAAAACAACAACACATTGAATAAAAATTGATTTTTCAAATTTAAATAGAAAAAAATTATAAAAAAATATAAAATCACAACAACAATCTGTTAAATGGATATTAATATGTTCTATTATGATTAACACATCATATTCTGTCATTAAAACAACAACACATTGAATAAAAAGTATAAATATCTATTTTTGAGGAATTTCTGGAAAATGGCCCACGGAGTTTTGAATCAAGAAAATGCTTAAAATAAGTTGTTTTTATCTGTAATTTCAAGCTAAGAGTGGTCGAAAATTGCAATAAAATGATTTAGGAAGAGTTTGAAAGAAATAAATATAAAAAAAGTGAAAAATCGGACCTTCAAAAGAAGAAGAAAAAACTAGCTGTTATTGGACCGTTATGCCCTGACCGTTACGGGGCAGTAATGGCCGTTACGCATACAGAATCGGGGGGGGGGGGGGGGGGGTTACGTATCGGCCGATACGGCTGATACGTAACCGATATTGAATTCCTTGGGTACATGGTATTGGCGGTTTGTTTCGGAGGTGCGCAGTTTGTGGAAGGAAGTTGTGGCTAGGAAGTATGGTGGACAAAGGACTCTGCTTTGTACAGGGTACGACTTTGTGAAAAAGAATGTAGGTTGAGGAACTGATTCAAGGAAGGGATAGGCTACTCATTGGGCGATGGAAAAAGAATAAGATTTTGGGATGATGTGTGGTTGGGTGATAGCGCCCTTTGTATCGATTTCTCAAGGCTTGCCAACCTATCCCCACGGGGGGGCATCTCTGTTGTCAGCCGCTAGTCGTCAAGTTTGCAAGCATAGGCTACTCATTGGGTGATGGAAAAAGAATAAGATTTTGGGATGATGTGTGGTTGGGTGATAGCGCCCTTTGTATCGATTTCTCGAGGCTTGCCAACCTATCCCCACGGGGGGGCATCTCTGTTGTCAGCCGCTAGTCGTCAAGTTTGCAAGCATCTCTCCCTCTATTTTGGAGGAAACAATGATTTGGATAACAGAGAAGTCTGGGCAGTTCTCTGTTCAATCTTTTTATGGAATGCTCCGTCGGTCTTCTTCTAGAGGTGACTGTGTGTATACTACCTTACTTTGGTTTTATGGGGCTCCTCCCAAGGTTGCAGCATTAGCATGGCTGATTGGTAGAAAGAAGTTGCTCACCATGGCCAACCTGTGCAAGAGAAAGATGATAACCACCAATGCTTGCCTCTTTTGCTTGCAGATGAGGAGACAATCAACCATCTTTTCCTTCATTTTCCCTTTGCAAGTGAGCTCTGGAATAAAATCTTGGGCTCTTTGCTGTTGCTTGGGTAATGCCAAAGTCGATTGAAGGGTTCTTTCTTGCTTGGCATGGGGGAGGGGTAAGGAAAAGAGGGAGGACTGTTTGGAGATGGGCGTTGTTGGCTGGCCTATGGGCTCTTTGGGGGAGAGGAATAATCGATGCTTTTGTAATATTAGTGGGACGATTGTGGATGCATTTAGTTTTGTCAAGTCTCATGTTTTGGATTGGGCTTCAATTTCTCAAGTTTTGGGAGACTGTCCTCTCTCTTCTTGCTCTTGGGCATCCTTATAATTCTTTGCATTCTTTAGCCTTTTTTGACTTCTTCTCAATAAAATCATTACGCTTCAAAAATTCTTTAGCTGTTTTGACTTCTTCCTTTTGGGCATCCTTATAAATCTGTGGAGGGTATTGCCATATGGTATCATTTGGGGCCTGTGTAAGGAAGGGAATCGAAGAATTTTTTAAGGCAAAGCTGGTTCGGTTGAATCTATGAGGAGCATTTCTTATAGGATCATTGACTAGGTCCTCCCCAGGCCTGATTTCAGTGGATGCTCCCACCTAAATTTCTGGCCTCACTGTTAAGAGATGATTTGTGGAGGGGAGTTGCACTCTGGATAGGTCTTTCTGATTGTTGTTGAGACTTCCTTGTATTGCTTGCTTTGGTTTTGTCCCACTGAGTTTCAGCACTTTGAGTTTTTGTTTGGGCTGGTTAACTGATTGAGGTTGTCTTTTTTCCTTTTTATGTTTTGTTTCAATAAAATCTTATTGACATTCAAAAGAAAAGAAAAGGAAAAAAAATAAAATAAAATTCTTCATTGCATTTAAAACTTACAACAGAATTTACTTTGGCTTGTGTAAGTTATGAGTGGTCACTTGCTACTGGATTCAGGTTGTCTTGTATCGTTGTTGCTTGTGTTTCATTCTAATAAAATCTTACATCTATTGCAAAATCTTTTACTTTGCATATAAAATGTGAAAGAATCTACTTTTGAGAGAAATAATCTTAAGAATGTAAAACCTATGAGCCTCTATTGCTGATTGTTCTAGAGCCTGGTTAGAAGCAGAAGTTTGTTGTCTGGTTGGTAGCAGATCATAAAACTTTTGCCTATTTACCATTTCAAAGTCGGCACCAAATTTCTGGGAGAAGGCAAGATGATGATGATGATACAATGCTGAGTCAGAAGGTGGTACAAGACTTAAAAGAGTGTTTCAGTTCGCTCAAGAGTTGGGATGTAGGGTCCATGGCCAGTTATCCTGACTTCCTAATTATTGATATTACAGGTCCCCTGTGGATGGACCATGCACTAAAACCCCCTAGATTTGGTAGAACTCTAGCACTTCAATAGGTGGCTCATAACTATTAGGTTACGTGAGAAAACATTTCTAGGACGTTCCACTTTGAGGGATTTGTTGAACATAGCTATCTTTAGTGAGTCCTATCTTGGATTTGTTCTTACTTTTAATTTGTTGAATTCTGCCTCTAGGCAATCGTTAGATCCATCTTCATTACATTGTCATTATTGTCAGCATGGCCTTGTCCCAGCTGTTTCTGCTTGGATCTACAGATCCTGTTTACCTAAATCGAAACAGACTCATGGTAGGATATCAAAAGTTCAAGGAATGGAAGCCCACCTGACATAAACCCCCCTTTACTGAGGTTGGGGACGTGCTGATGCAATTGCTACAAGGTGGTTTTTGTGTCCATCTTCAAATAAGCTATTTTTAGTCTTGACTGATTCATTTCAATAAATTTACTACACATATCATTTGTTTAATAATTGGCTCCACAAACGTGCATCATGTATCTCAATTTGACTGTCATCCAATTTTGTGGCCATGGCCATCATTCACACGCATGCTATGGGCTAAACCCTATGCGGCTGTCTTACAGCAAGTAGTCATGCAGGGCTGCTTCCAGTGCACTATTACAGCACTCATGGTATTAGCCATGGTCCAGGAGCCCATGATGCGGTTAGTGGCCAACCTTTCCATCTGGGTTTTGCACTGGGATGTAGCATGTCCATCCTTCTGCATAGCATTAGCCAGTCTTTAGGATTGCCCTGCACTGCTGCATGCCCAGCATGGCTGTGGCTGACACACCGTGAGCCTGCAGGGTTGCAATGGCCATGCGTCATACCCTCTCGGGCAGCGACTTGTTGATATGCCTCAGGGCAGTGGCAGCTAAGCTTCTTACGAGGAAAACGTATTTCTGCTTTCATCTGTTTTTAGTTCCTTTCCGTCTCCACACGATAAATTCATTTTGTGTAAATTTTGGTTGATACATCTAATGTTTTGGCTTTTATAATTTTTGCAGCTGCTTATAACGTTACTTGTTTTTACTTTTGACATGGTTGTCTATTCTAGTTTCTGGGTCCTTTATTAGACTTTTGTTATACCAAATACTCCTCTACACATAACTGCACATGCCATCTTGGCGCAATGTGGAATTTTTTTTTTGGTCAAGGGAGAGAAGCAGGGCATGAATTCCACCTCATTAATTGGAGGGAGGTGCAAAAACTGTTTAGAGAAGGGGCCTTGGGATTGGTAATGAAAAGAGCTTGGCACTTTCGAGTAAACGGTGGGCGGTAGCGGAGGTTTCAGTTGGAGCCTGATGCGCTTTGGAGGCATGTGATAGGTGGGAAATATGGTGAGGCTGGCGGAGGGTGGTTTCCAAGGACTTGTGCTAGATTACGAGGGTCCAAAGATGTGGAAAGCCATTAGCAAGATCAGTCAGCAGACTGAAAGACCAGAGTTGGTATGGATTTGGTAAGGGTATCTGCCTTCTTGTCAGCATGGGGTGATAAAGTCAGATTCTAGATGGATGCTTGGCAGGATGGCATTCCATTTGCTCTCTCCTATTATTCTTGCTCGCGATTGCAATGGAAGAAAAAGCCCAGGACTGTTATGAGATGGTGGGGGGTGGCCTGGTCTGGAACATTAGGCTGCAAAGAAATCTTTCTGGTGAGGAGTCGTCTCCTCTCGCAGATTTATTAAACTGGTTGAGTGAAGTGGATGTTGAAAGTCCCGTCAACTATAGGGAAATTTAGAGATGGCTGCCTAATGGTAATTTCTAGGCTAAATCCAAATATTCAATGTTGACTTCATGGAATGGTGATTTTCCTCGCGCAAAACTTTGGAAAGTTCCTGTACCTCCATTGGTTAAAGCTTTCAAATGTGTTGCTACAACAAATAAATTTTAGCTCTGTATCATTTAAAGAAATGTAGTATGGGCTTTCCCAATATGTGTTTCATGTGCATGAAAGGGGAAGAGTTAGTTGATCACTTATTGATTGCATATTGGTGAGGGAGGTTTGGATGTTTTCCTTGCTCAGTTTGGGATCTCTTGGACTTTCAATAATTCCATTGGTGATCTGTTTGTCGGAATGGTGTTGTGGACCTTCCAAAGGGTGAAAGGAAATCCTTTGGAGGATGGTGTTTTTTGGGGTCCTTTTGAGTATGGTAAGGGAAATAGAAGAATATTTTAGGATAAAGCTGCTGCAAATCCTTAAAAAGAAGAATTCTAATGATGAATATCAACTGGGTACTCTCGACATTGGATTTCTTGGGATGTTCCATGGTGGATACTGGATCTTTTAGGAGAATGGGATGTGTTTCAGATGATCGTAGTTAGATAGATTCTGTCTCTCTCTCTCTCTCCCTCTCTCTCTCTCTCTCAAATTCTGTTGGCTTTGTTTTCTTGTCTCTTTTTGTAAATTGCCTGTTGTCTTTATTTTTGGGTTTTTCTTTAGGGAACTTTAATACTACCTCATTAATACGATATTACGTCATGGTACCTTTTTCAAAAAGGTTTTCAATAAGCTACTGTATTAATTTAAGTAATTATCATTGGAGTACCTTCCGTTAGATTTCTTAATGGAAGTTGGGGTTGGGCTATGTGAAGAAGGGGTTGGTGGCTCAGGTGGGCCGCATCGTGATTTTTATATGAAATCCACCTCTTGACCATCAGGTGCGTCACCGCACATTAGGCCCAGGGCTAAAAAATCAGCCCCATCATGATTTTGGTGGACCACATGATTGGAAATAGCGTATAAGACAATTCTTAACCTTTAAATTGTTTCCCTTGGTGTGGCCTACCTAAATCACTGATAGGTCTAATTTTTAGGCCCCGTGCCTAAACTTTGGTGTGGCATGTAATGGTTGGAGTGGGTTTCATATAATCATCATGGTGGGTCCTGTAAAAATCAACATCTCCCAACCGTTTCATTTGGGGTGGTCCACCTGAATCATAGGTCAGCTTGATATTTTTAGCCCTGGGCCTAATGTGGGATTACACATCTTAATGGTTGGAGTGGATTTCACATATACATTACGATGGGCCCATTAAAAAAAAAAAATCAATGGTGGGCGACCGTCTCCCAACAATTCCTAAATTTCCGCGGATATGTTAAAAAAAAACTTTACGGGATGCCACCCTTGATTTTTTACGGGGCCCACCTTGATGTGTATGCGAGATCCACTCCGACCATTAGACGTGTAATCCCACATTAGGCTTAGGGACAAAAAATTAGGTTGGGAGAGAGATGTGTATGTGATTAGACATGTAATCCCACATTAGGCCCACCTTGATGTGTATGTGATTCAGGTGTATCACACCAAGTAAACAAATGGGAGAGAGACGTCCACCTTTGATTTTTACAGGGCTCACCATGATGATTATATGAAATCTACTCCAACCATTAGATTCGACTCCAAAATTTAGTCCTAGAGCCCAAAAATTAGACCTATACGTGATTCAAGTGGGCCACACAAAGGGAAACATTTTGGATGGTGAGCGTTGCCTCCTATTCTATTTCCAATCATCTGGGCCACTTGAATCATGGATGGGGCTAATATTTGGGCCCCGGGCCTAACATGGGGTGACGTGCCTGATCATGGGGGTGGATTTCACATACACATCATGGTGTGCCCACCCGAGCCACTGACCCCTTGCTTGAACAGCCAAACGGCCCAAACCCCAACTTCGGTTAAGTAATCTAATGGAAGGAACTCCAATGATAATTACTTAAATTAGTGGGTTACCTCGTTGGACACCGTTTTGAAAAAGGTACTGGGATGTAAATACTGTATTAATGAGGTAGTATTTTGTAAAATTCCATTTTCTTTAATAAGTTTTGTCATTGTTTGGAAAAAAAGTACTGCAAAAATCCTTTGTGGAGCTTAAAGACGTCATATACATGCACTTTGGCTAGACGCCTAGACATGTGCCAGACTCCAATTGATCATATTAGCTTCAAACTGACTGTATGCATGTGTGACAAACACAGGTGAAAATGGTGCTGAGATTGTTGCCAGGTTGAAGCGAGACATGATTCCTACGACGTTAAATGGCCTCATGTACTGGCCCATTTGCGATTTCATCACTTTCAAATTCATTCCCGTCCGTCTGCAGGTAACGCTCAAGAATTTCACTGTCTGCATCTAATTCGATAATATTGAAGCCTGTTGATAACTTTGATCTTGGTATGCCTGTTGCAGCCGTTGGTAAGCAATTCATTTTCATTCATTTGGTCCATTTACATCACATACATGGCGAGCTTAAAGAAAGTTGGCATGGATAAGATTCCAACTGATTGAACGCACAACCATTTCCGATTGTTTTGCCGTCTTCTGATGTCGGAACTGTTTACCACCTGCTGCTGATTTGGTATCTCATGGAATTGCAATCCGATGTCCTTTCAGTTCTCTTTGCAAGATTTCCTGCTGAGCATGATCTAAACAGCAGAAAGCATGGATTGGTAAAGAGCGGTAATATAGTTGTTTCCTTCTGTTGCTTGCTCTCTGAGCAAATAAAAAATACATGCCATGAATTTTCATGGAAATCATTTGGATCATGCTTTGGTGCAAATTGTTGTAAAAAGATGTTTTGACAGTTGCAAAATATACCAGATGTGAAAAATCTTTATACAGTTCTCAAGGAGCCAATTCGACTTCTATTCAATTCTCTCCACTGTCTACAAATATTGGCAGAATGCTTTAAGAGGCCTGCTTTGGTAATCAGGGGGGATAGTTGCAAACTCCGATTCGCTGAAGCAATGAAGCCCACTTTGTTGTCAGGCACTGGCCCATGGGTGCCTTTGCACCATCCAATTGGAGTCCACTGGCTTGTATCCTTTTCCCATGCTTCCAATCCTATTGATGAAATGCTAAGTGCCTATTTGTTAGATGCTTGAAAATGGGTTCATCTCGTTTCAGCTAATCATAATGTATTAGATATCATGATCTCTAATACATAATTATGATTAGCTGCATTTTCAGCAGTCTACCAAACAGGCCCTAACGCCAGTATTTTCCTGTGTTTGGGTCTAGATTTCATTCATCATCTAAGCCTTATCCCAACTAATTGGGTTTGGATACATGAATCCTTTTCCACCATTCTACTCTACCAAGGGCTGTAACTGCAATTAGACCATAGGTTATCCGGTCTTGTTTTTACTACCCCCGCCCACATCCTCTTGGGCCTTCTTCTTGCTCTTTCAGGGCCTTTAACTTATACCAACTCACTCTTGACAGTCTCAGTTCTTGGTATCCAAGTTTATTTTCCCTCATCTTATTACCCATTGGTGCTACTCCTAAAGTAATGCAGGGGCATTTTCACACTGGGCTTGTGTGGAGTCGCCTGTTGGATGCAGGGGCACACTCAGGTGGGTGACCCATGCGATTTGGGGCCCATGGGGGAGGTCTCATGTTCGAAACTCCTTACCAGGGGTGATTAATGCGCATTTCACACCGGGCTCGAGTGGGATAGCTCGTGGGATGTGGGGACACACTCGGGGTGGGCGGTCCATGTGATTTGGGGCCCACGAAGGGGGTTCGGCCGAGGTCCTAACCCATGAGATGTGGGGCCTGAGCTATGAGATAAAAGGATTAATTCGCCATACTCTAACAGTTCGAGCTTTTAGAGCAAGTGGTTAATTGTCCTGCATCAAATTGGTATCAGAGCAGGAGGTCTCGTGTTCGAGACTCCTCACCGGGGGTGATTAATGCAGGGGCATTTTCACACTGGGCTCGAGTGGAGTCGCCTGTTGGATGCAGGGGCATACTCGGGGTGGGTGACCCATGCGATTTTGGGCCCATGGGGGAGGTCTCGTGTTCGAGACTCCTTACCAGGAGTGATTAATGCGCATTTCACACCGGGCTCGAGTGGGGTAGCTCGTGGGATGCGGGGACACACTCGGGGTGGGCGGCCCATGTGATTTGGGGCCCACGAAGGGGGTTCGGCCGAGGTCCTAACCCATGAGATGTGGGGCTTGGGCTATGAGATAAAATGATTAATTCGCCATACTCTAACAGTTCGAGCTTTTAGAGCAAGTGGTTAATTGTCCTGCATCAAATTGGTATCAGAGCAGGAGGTCTCGTGTTCGAGACTCCTCACCGGGTGTGATTAATGTAGGGGCATTTTCACACTGGGCTCGAGTGGAGTCGCCTGTTGGATGCAGGGGCACACTCGGGGTGGGTGACTCATGCGATTTGGGGCCCATGGGGGAGGTCTCGTGTTCGAGACTCCTTACCAGGAGTGATTAATGCGCATTTCACACCGGGCTTGAGTGGGGTAGCTTGTGGGATGCGGGGACACACTCGGGGTGGGCGGCCCATGTGATTTGGGGCCCACGAAGGGGGTTCGGCCGAGGTCCTAATCCATGAGATGTGGGGCCTGGGCTATGAGATAAAAGGATTAATTCGCCATATTCTAACAGTTCGAGCTTTTAGAGCAAGTGGTTAATTGTCCTGCATCATAAAGTCCCTCGAGTGCATTCATTTCTAATTCTACCCTTGTCTTGCCACTCATCCATCTCAGCATCCTTATTTTAGCTACCCTCATCTTATGAACATGTTGTTCCTTTTAACTGCTTAACATTCTGTCCCATAAAAGCACGACTGTTCTTATAGCCATCTTATGAAATTTCTCTTTCAGTTTGAGTGGTACACAATGATCACATAAAACTACAGAGGTACATCTCCATTTCTTCCATCTTGCTTGAATTCTATGGGTGACATCATTCTCAATCTCTTAACTCATGAATTATTAAACCAACATATCGAAAGTGGTCATTTTGGGAAACTTCTTGGTCAACAATCTTAACTAATTCCTCATTCCCACTCGTATTGTTACTAAAATTTCACTCTATATACTCTATTTTAGTTTTACTAATTTTAAATCATTTAGATTCTAAAGCATCCTACCATAAATCTAGCTTTGTGTTTACGTCCTCCCTCGTCTCGTCAATCAAAACCATGTTATCTGCAAACAATATACACCATGGGATCTCTTCATGCAAATGCCTTGTTAACCCGCCCATAACCAATGTGAGGATGTACAGGCTCAATGCTACCCCTTGTGCAAGCCTACAATAATTGGGAACTCACCTGTCTCTCTAGTGGTCCTCACATTGGTTATTGCTCCCTGGTATACATCCTTAATCATGTCAATATATCTTGTTGAAACTCCTTTCTTCCCATCACCCACCAAATGAACTATCTAGGGATTCCATCTTAAGCTTTCTCCAAGTCAATAGAAAACATGTGGAGATCCTTCATCCTTGTATTTCTTCATCAATTATCTAAGTAAGAAATTAGCTTTAGTGGTTGATTTCCTTGGCATGAAATTAAACTGATTTTTTGATACATTCATCTCATGTCTTAGTGTGGTTCATAAGTTTAATCCTATGATAGTTAGTGCAACTTTGTAAGTCTCATTTACTCTTATAAATAGGTACTCTAGTACTTTTCTTCCATTCGCCTGAAGATTCTTCGATCTTACAATCTTGTTAAACAACTTTATCTATTAAAATAATCTAGTATCTCTCATACACTTCCAAACTGCTATCAGTATCACATCTGGTTCAAGGGCCATTCTTCATTTCATCTTTTCCAAAGCTTATTCCACTTTAGATATTTTAATCCCATCAAAAGTATCTACAAACTCCGATGTCAATTGAGTTAATAGTTCCTTCCATCTTTATGCCCTTGGAGTAGTTGTTATTTAATAAGTTCTAAAAATAGCTTTTCCGTCTTTCATTGATCTTATTGTACTTTGTCATTGCTCTCTAACATGATTTAGGCCTCCACTTGTCGTCTCTCTTATTTTTGCAAGTTTGAAGACTTCTTCTTCACTTTCTCTTGCCCCCAATTTAGTGTATAGATCATTAAAGCCTTAAGTTTAGCTTCACTACTTTCTTAGCAATCTTTTTGGCATTTCTATTTTGTTCAAAATTTCTTTATTTCTAGCCCATTGTCAGGTTTTGAAACATGAACATTTCTCATTTCTCATGAATAGCATTTTGTGCATTATTGTTATTCCTTCATGAAATTTTCTTACATGATTGGGTTTTCCCTCCAGACACCTCTAAAACATCTTTTACCACTTTCTTAATGCATTCAGCTATCTCACTCCACACAACATCTACTTCTTCATTGACATTCTACTTTCCCTCTTCCATTATTTCTGAGTAGCATTGTTTTCTCCTTTTAAATTCCATCACTTAGTTTCTGGGCGCCTATTAATTTCATTCCCGTTTTTCCATTTCTTGTTGTAAACATCCATAACCATTAACCCATGTTGCATGGTCAAACTCTAATACATAATTATAATTAAACAAATGAGATTAACAGATTTATGTTTCATATTTTTCCTACTGCGAGAGTAAAGTCTCTTGGTCTTTGATCGTACCCTATCCGTGTGAGATGTGGACTGCTCATCACGGGGGCCTGTCGTAGGCCTTATCCAAAATTGTACTGATCAGATGCTCCTACTTGTTTGACTCTGACTGTGGCCCTGGTCATCTTTAGTACTGTGCATATTCAGGTCTTGGTTGCACAGTAAGGATCCTTCCAATAATCTGATTCTTGGGGTATTGATGAATGGATCTACGTTGCACTCCACAATCCCCACTAGAGTGGCCCAGTAAAAATGAGCATAGGCAGATTTTTGAGGCTGTTAGGACCATGGTTAAGAGACTCGATGACTCGGACCAACTCGTCCGGTCTCGAGTCAAGTCGGGACTTGCCAAGTTGGGAGTGACTTATGGTGTTGAACCGGATTAGGCCACAGTTTTAAACCATGGTTTGTAAATGGGTGTCT
Organism: Magnolia officinalis; assembly: GCA_021015155.1. Taxonomy (NCBI): domain Eukaryota; kingdom Viridiplantae; phylum Streptophyta; class Magnoliopsida; order Magnoliales; family Magnoliaceae; genus Magnolia; species Magnolia officinalis. The sequence continues at coordinate 14,361,738 of JAJHSJ010000012.1, read as the reverse complement.
TATACACGTTCTTTGGGCCTTTTTGAGCAAGTTCCTCTTAATTGTAAATGGGTGAGTCAATGGGTTGGGTCTACCTGTTGGGCAACCAGCCCCACCCACTTAAAAGAGGACTCTTTAAGTAATCCAGGTAACTGGTCTCCTGTAATACTGGATGGGCTGTGCCCTGAAGATATACCTAATGAGACAATGTGCTTCCATTTGTATGCTACAAAATGTAGTTCCAAAACCCCAAAACCCTAAAACTAGGCTTGACATTCAATCAGGTCCGGTTGACTCAGACCCAATGCGACTTGGCCTTCAATCAGGTCAGGTTGAATTGAAAACTCAATCCGACTTGACATTCAGTTGGTTTGGGTTGACTAAAAAATCAATCCAACTCTACTCAATATTTAATCACTGTAAATTAAAATAAAAATTCCCCCTGGAAATAACTCACGTATTGTGGGAGCCCCAAAATTACACCTTTTAAAAACTTTATTTTCTACACCTTTAGGGCCTGTTTGGCCGGGCGAATCCCATGGGATTAGGAGGGATGGGATGGGTTTTAAGGTAATGATGGTGGTGTCAGTGGATTGGTTTAAGATCCATGTGATTGCGGGATGGATTTTAAGGTAATGATGGTGGTGTCAGTGGATTGGTTTAAGATCCATGGGATTGCTATATCCTGGGACAAGTTCACTGGGTCTGTTTGGCACGCCTGGCATATCCTGGGATTTTACCTTCCAATCTGTCCAACCAAGGGATGGGATCAATTCTAAGGTAATGATGGTGATGCCAGTGGATTGTTTTAAGATCAATGGGATTGCTTATATCCCGGGACAAGTTACCAGGTCTGTTTGGCTTGTCCTGCATATCCCGGGATATTGCGATCCCATCCCTCCTAATACCGTGGGATCGGTCTGGCCAAACAGGCCCTTAGGTGTTATAGGAGGGAGGGTTTTATGTTTTTTTGGGATTAAAATGTCTTTGTACTCTATAAGGCTTTTGAAAATTTTTTAGCATTGCGCAATCTCACGAAAATGCTTATACATTTGATAAGTTTTCAACTAGAGCTAATTTGGAGACTATTTGATAATTTAAAAGTGGGCCCAAAGTCCATATTGTTTTAACTCACTTTTATCTTAACTTTCGAGTAAGATGATGACAACCAAATGGTTATTAATCAAGGCGTTTGATAACTCGTTGGAAAGCTTATTGAATTACCTTTCCAACAAGCCTAAGATCACTTAGATCAAATACGTCCGTTTGCCCAATTTTGTGTGGTGCTGATGTTGTAGGTAGCGTGAGTTACACCGTTAAGAATTTTGGACCCACTTTTGAACGGTTTAAAACTCTCCAAATGAGATGATTCTAGTAATTGTTGAAAGCCCGTTGAATTATCTTTTTTAATTAGCCTAATATCACCATGATCTAACTTGTAATGTGAGAGTTATGAGCGTTTTCATGGGATTGTGTCAAGCTAAAAAGCTGCAATCTTGGTCTACACAAAATCGAGATTGTTGTCTCGTGGTTTGTACAAAACTAAGATTGCAATTTGCATAAAACTGAGATCACGGCTTGTACAAAATTTTGATAATGATAGATGGTGATTTTTCCAACATGGTGCAATCTCATGAAAATGTCATAGCTGTCTTTACATGTGGAATCGGATTGGTCTTGGATTTGTTGGAAAGTTAAATAACTTTCAACTAAAACTAGAATCATCTCATTTCAGGGCTGTTGACCTTTCAAAACTGGGCCCAAAGTTCCTAATGACATAACTCATGTTGCTTGCATGGTTAGTACCACACAACTGGGGTAAACAGACAAGATCTCCCTTACCACACCTCAGATCTGAATGATTTTGGGCTTGTTGGAAATGTAATTTGATAACTTTTTTAATGAGCTATAAAAATATCTTGATCGAAAACTATATGATCTGTAATTATCTATCCTGAAAATTATGAAGAAGTGAGTTATGCCATCAAAGACTTTGGGCCTATTTTTGAAAAGTCAAACGGTCTTCGAATGAGAAGATTTCAGTCCTAATTGAAAGTTCGTTGGATTACTATTTTTTTCCAATGAGCCTAGGATCACCTCGATCCGACTTATAGTGAGGGAATTATGATATGTTCGTGGGATGACGTGATGCTAAAAAAATGTAAAGACTTCATAGAGTACAACAACATTTTCATAAAAATAAAAAAGAGCACAAAAGATGTACTTGCAAGGCAGAAAAATAAGTTTTTAAAAAGGGGGTTTATTTTGACTTCCATATTAATCAAATCATATTTAAGGAAAAAGCCCAATAGAAAATATTAGGAGTGCAAATTGATACTTAAAATAGTTAAGTTCATGTACAAGCAACACCGAACGTAACTCAAACCAACAAAAACAATACAGATACCTCATTGGTCAAGGACATTGCTTTCCTTGATTTTATTTTTAATAAAATCCGGCTTCAGAAGCCGAGTGACTCAGTCCAACTCATGCTGAGTCGTGTCGAGTCGACCAAGGATTCACACCGAGTCGTCCAGTACCAAGTTTCTCAGCTACTCAGCTTGAAATCTCACTGAGTTGAGTTGACTCAGCTGAGAGTCAGTGAGTTTTGGAACTATCCAAAATATCATTCAACTGAAGGTCCATGATTGATGGTTAGGATCTTCCAATATGAGAGAGATTTGGGACATGGACCATCTAAGGTGGCACATATCAGATCAACGGTTGGATGATGAACCATGGCTCCCCTATAACTTGCATGCTATGCTATTTCCAACCTAGACAATGCCACTAATGTCCCTTTTTTAAAGGCCAGCAAACACATCCAACATATAGGCTAAGTATACAAGTGCGGCCCATACTTCTGATATGTACTGTCCCACCATAGATGGACAACGGCCAAAAATCTCTAGGACAATCCTAACCTATCAATCTGTGGTCTGCAGTGTATGGTGGATGATACACACGCATGCATTGGGCTATGTGTTTGCCAATCAGGACTATTCTAATTGTGGTCCCACTGCAGATGGGGCATGGCCAAGGCGTACATTGATCGAGAAATCCTCATCCTCCTGTTTGATTTCGAATCTGAACCGTTGATCAATTTCCTTCTTGTCATCCACTTGATACCCAGAGACGGATCATTGGATCATTGTGGTTGTTGGCCCATCCAACGGTTTTGTGTGTATCCATGTACAAAATGGACGCTCTACATTGTACCAGTGGAGAGATTCTATACAACTGAAGACATTTCATACATGTATTTCAATCCAAAGCATTCAAATAGTGGGCCCAATTAGATGGGGTATGATCTAAACATTACCCCAACTGGGGATCCTAGCCATCAGAATGGTGGCCATCAAATGGATGGTTAAAAGAAAGATAGTGAGATGTCCAAATCCAACAAGCAAGTGTCCATTAATTAGAGGCTAGGATCATCCAATTGTTCTGATTTTGGGACTATCTCCCATCTAAAAGTGGGGCCCAACCATTTGAATTGTTTAATGTGGTTACACATGTGCCACGTGTACAGATGATGTGGTGAGGATGAAATGGCTAAGCTTCTCCTCCAAATCATTTCAACCTTTGAACTCCATTATCACATGATCTCTGGCGTGTACTGAGACAAAATATTGGGTATGCAGAGCTTGTAGGCCATACCTCTGGATTGAGAGGTCCAGATGCAATGTAAATATGTTAGCATAACAGGGGCATATTGGTCCAAGAAACTATAACAGAATGATCAATATAGGAGTTTCTATAGCACCTCTAGAAGACATTTGATCCATACACGTGGCATGATCGTGTGGATGATCTGGCCTATAAATCAGGTCTGTCCAACCATCAGTTGGCCTATAAAAATATGGGGCTATGATTTTTCCTTTTTTTTTTTTTTTTTTTTTTTTTTTTTTTTTTAAATAAAAAATAAAAAATTGAAATTTGTTTGGCCCACCAAAGTGTACATGTGTGGGGCCACCTTTGAACGATCCAGATTGTTCACATTGTGGGCCCCTTCATAGACAGTAGATAAGACTACCATTAAGTTTCCTCTCTCTCCAAATGGGCCCCACTTAAATGTGAACTATTGTAGTAGTAGTCCATTTGCAAGCTACCAATCAGATGGCCAGGATTATCTGACGGAGGAGATATTAGTGCATGTTCATCTATGATGGGACCCACCATATAAACAATCATGTAAATGGGTCATGTTAATCCATCGTCGGATTGAAATGATCGTAACAGATTGAATTTCTTGCCGTTGGGATGTCTGAAAATGCAGTCTGGGCAACAACAGATGAATAGATGTATATGATTTCAATAGCATTATTTCCTTGGTAATTATAAAAAGTCTGAAGAACTGTCACTTTCATTGGCATTGATAATGGTACAATTTCCTCCATTCATCATATGAATCAGGCATGTCCTTTATAATAACAGGGCGGTCCCACCATCGCATTCAATTGTCACAGTCAATCTGTGATGCAAAAACATGGGCCATCGCATTCTTGAAAAGAATATCGCTGTCTCGCTATAATTCGAAAATGCGTCACTGTCGCATTCTTGAAAAGATCATATCGACTTTTAGATAGAAGTGAAGGTAAATTACTATGGAAATGATAATAGAAGCCTAAAAGTGCATTATTAGATAGTATTGATGTAGAATAGAAACTGTCTTTGAACTTCTAAATTCCTTAGATAAGGCGTCTTCAGATGTTTGAATTGCATATGAACATGAAATCATTACAAAGGCTCAAGAAGCATGGAGATCCGATATGGGCTAATACAGACATCACAAAACTCATGCTAGAACAGTTTAAAATATGTAAATGATTATCAAGATTCTCAATCTGGAATTACTTCCTAGTTTTTTTTTTTTTTTTTTTTTTTTTTTTAAATTTTAAATTTTAAATTTTAATTATTAATTTATTTTTAAATTATAATTTTATAATGGGTGTAACTGAAAATGCAAATGGGGGCATGCTTCCAGCACCTGCGATTCGAATGCGAAGATCATGAGTTTTATGATTCTGTTCTCATTCTCGGTACATTTTGTGGGTACACCCAAACAGGCACTGAGGATTTTTGAGGCCTTTGTGTTTGATTATCCCATTTCCACAGAATGATTTGCAAATTAGCTTGTTTGAGATGGGTTTTGTTTTGTTTAAAAATGCAAATCAGAACATTCTTCTACCACCCACAATTCAAACACAGATAATGTGTTTTATGATTCTGTTCTTATTTACATTAGAAGCCATCTGCATTGCATGGGTACACCCAAACAGGCCTGTATTTGATTTTCGCGATACCCAAGATCCCATTTTCATGAATTTGGTTAGAGAGAATTAGCTTGTTTGAAATGGGTTTTGTTTACTACATCATCCTTCATACAGAACACAGATAGGAAATTTTCACTTGAATGGCAGTCCCACCGATAGGTTGACGGGTAACAGTCTGTAAACCTTGGAACCCTGTGTGAGAATCAAATGATCTTGAAACAATACCAAACTGAGAAAACTAGGTCATGTTCAAACTCAAAACATGGTAAAGCCAAGGCGGCTGGCTTAATCGTTCTTGTCTCAGTTGTTCTTCAATTGCAAAATGGTTGTTTGTTTCGCTTTGGAAACTTGTCTTTGTGTCAGGTATCTGAATGAGACTCCAGTCGTGGTCCGTTAACTTCTCTGTCGTGTTCGTCCATTGAGGATTTCCAACAATTGTCTTCTGCATGGCACCGGAATCGGCCGAAGATGAGGAAAAGCTGAGTCCTGAATCAGATGCCAATGGAGTTTCGTCCTTCTTTCTTCGGCTAAAGCCTCTGCCCAATGTAAGCTCAATATTGCTTTCTTGTTCAATCTCTAAAACTACATCTCCACTGTCATCTGTGATGTATTCTTCGGCTGGCCGTTCCAGGTCGATTGTCAATCGTGGCCTCCGTCGGTCTTTTTTATGATAATTGGTCTGACTTGTATCACTTTCTACATTCCATCTCTCAAGATCGAAATCGTAGGCGTGTCCAGATGTTGTAGGCCTCTTTGGCCCACTACTATTCATGTCTCTCATCAGAAGTTTCTGAACTCGATACAGACGGTGAAGTTCGAAGACCTGCATTATTCATATGAACTCAGTTTTTTGGATTTTTGGTACACTTGATCAGGTGTGCATTAAGCTAGTGAAAGCTGTCTTCTTTGAAAATACATGGATTTATGAAACAGAGGGGAATGTTAACATCATCTACAATCTAACATCCAGATACCATGTTGGCGCGCTCCATGCATACATCCAGGCCACTCATTTGGTGGGGCTCCATTAGTGGATGGGCCGTAGCCTAAATGAATCCCAACTAATGGAATGGAGGGATTTTAGTTCATGTGGATTCCTGATTTGAATATTGATTGAAAAAAACAGGATTCATAAAGCAGACCCCAAGTAGCTAGGACAAGGCAATGCTATCGATCACGATGAATCTGAACCATTGATCAACCTTTTTTCTAACACATTCTCTCTGACGCTCCTCCGACGAACAATCCGGATATAGTAAATGTGTTCTCATGGGAGTGCATGTGACATTTGGGTATGATACTAGCATTACTATGAAAAGAAAAGACGATAAAAATAGGTGACAGTGAAAATCAGGCTACCTGCTCTTTGAAAGTTTCTTCATGCTTTAGTATAGCCATCTTCATGGATTGTTTATCATACTGCTTCAGCTGCCTGTCCATTAGCTTTGCTTTGGCTAAAACCAGCCTGCAAATCTTCTTTCAAAGGAACCTTCCTAAGATAAGCTCTAAAAAGTTCACAACTTTGGCTTGTCGTTGATTATCACTCCGAAAAGCTATCCTGCCAAATGGGAAAATCTTCGCATATTCAAATTCATAATGATGATTTCGCTAGGAGAATGTTGTCTAATTACTTTTGGTCGAATGAAGGTGAAACCATAGTTATTATTTACAAAATCGACGTCATTTGACCATAGAACTAAAAAAAAGATCTTGTAATTTTAAGGGAGATTTCAATATTTCTAAACATAGAAATGAATGTTGTTAATCATATAACCTCACTTCCAAGCATTTTTCAATGACTTTTTGGGTCTATTCAAGTTTGAGGATTCATTAATGACAGCGACCGGAACCATGAATATGGGCCTTTTGCTTTGTTAGAGGAATCTGAATTGGATGGAAAATCAAGAAACGAACGACAATCTCGAAGATCAAGCATGTTAAAAAGAAGAAGAAGACAGAATAGAGATGAGCAGATAAAAATATAACTGCATTGGAGTAATCAAAGCACAAACACTTCACTTAAGAGGACAAAACACATCGAAGTGGATCGTCGTTGTTTAGGAAACAGGAACAACAACTCTTTCAACCGCACATATTGGTAGTCTTTGAGATTGTTGAATGTCTATATAAACGAGAATTTCTTCGTGGGTCTTAAAACCCGACTGTTAAATACAGTCTGGTTAAGGTCACAAGCCACATACATGAAAACTCACATGATTTCAACCTCTGATCAAATGGCAAGATCATGACAGTGGATGAGTTCTTTTGCCTTGAGATTGTTGCGAATGAAATCAAAGCGATTTCTGAATGATCTTTTATGCAGTACTACCATTGTCTCAAACTCGAGAAAAATTCAACTCCTAATACAAAACTAACTTTCAACATGATTGGACATTTTCTACAGAATCAGAAATGAAATGTAAGAATATTTCGAAAATGTAATTTCTGGCAAAGAATCTTCTAACAGGAACTATGAGAATTTTCCGACATGGCGAGATGATAGAGTATCAAGAAACTCTCCCCATGCAATGATTAAAGCCTAAAATCAGCGGGATAAAACAGTCTTATTGCTCATACATTACAATATTTCAACATCTTTTATTGAATTCAGTTTGGAAAGATCTTCTAGAACAAGATCAAAGATGACCCAAAAATCCATCTCTGTTGGTAATCTGTTTGAAAGATCTCTACCATCAATTGCTGCCTCATATATATACCCCCAACATGAAAACACATCAAAAAGGAAAGAAAAAGAAGCAATTTGAAAACACAAGAATCCGACATTCATGGAATGGAACAGATCAAAACACAAACAAGAAAGAAAATAAAATCTCCACACCTGCAAAATTCCATTGCCCAACTTCATTTCCTGCCACAAACATGACTCATCCAAACAGAATAATGCAATCTTCCAAGGCTCCAAAAAACAGCTTGATTGGACAAAACAACACCCTCTAAATTCCCTACAAACTGCAAAAAGCAAAACCCATGAAGAATTTAAGATTCTCTTCACATCACAACCCAAAATAAAATATTCAGTTCAAGCCATGCCAAACAAATCCCACTCCCAATGAAAATCCAATTCCAAAACATCTCCCTCAGAAGCAAAGAAGAAATATATAAAAAAACACAAGACCCACTTGCATCATATCATTTAAAAATCATATATGGTCTTACATTGCTACAAAGAATCATCAAACAAACACAACTCAAACCTGCTGAGGTATGTATCACATGCTCCCAAGAATTCTATATGATCATGGCCAGTTGTCATAAAACACTCCCCATTTATATACATTTCTTTAACTACCATGTTGAGAATTATTCCTAGTTGTATATGTACAGTTGTTTCAGTTGTACCTTAGTCCAATTCTTCCCAAAATGACCCTTCTCTTTATATATATATATATATATATATATATATATATATATATATATATATATATATATATATCTATTGTGTGACAGTATTTCAATGTGTGCCATGTTACATGGTCAGATTCCAATATATGCTGTCGCGGGCCCGGTGGCATGATCAACATGCCTGATTTAGCTCGGGTGGGTCCGGACGGATGTCGCCACTTGAGAAGCAGCTGTAAAGTGCTTGATAATTGTGGCACCTGAGGATATTGTTTGGTTGCCCTTTTAGGTATTTATGCAACCGTTACCAAATTATCCTTATTTATAAGGTTTTAAACTTAGCCTTATTTGTATCATCCATTCATGAATTGGGCCCACCCACTTGATCGAAAAATCTGTGATTGAAGGTGGGATGATACATTCACAAATCAACATCTTGAGATGCCCCTATGGAGTGATTTGGTGACATGTGGTGGGGCCCACTAACATGATATCAACTGCTACTATTATTATTTTTTGTAGTCTAGCTGGTCCAGCCCATATTTATCTAGGGTCTGTTTCATGATTTTGGTGGGTCACTGCATCATTACTCTAAATATCAGCCTGCCTTCATGACCTTGCTGTATCATTTCATACCAAAATCACACCCACCGTTCGTTTGTAGATATCATATTTGACAGTATTGCCCTTCTATGGCCTAACTTTACTTGCTGGCACATTGGGGTATGCCGGTAATTGTTGAGTTTGGGGGGTTACAAATGTGTGGGACCATGTTGGCATGTGAATGGTGTCAATAAAAGCCTGTTTCAAGAAGCTGTGTAAAAGAGGAGGTTTGATGTCTGGTGGGCCACCAATTATAAAATAATTTTGGCCGTTTATTATTTAAAACCCGACCCAAAGTTGGCTAGGAAGATTTTGGAAAAATAAAGGGTGTGAGCTAATTCTACCAAGCACTTGTGTGAGGCCACTGTAATGTAGGGCCTACAGGATATGGGGTTGCAGGGCCCACTAGTGGATAGGTCCTATATGATTTCACTCAGAATATATCCAGAAGGATATTCCTTTTTTTTTTTTTCCAGTTTCTTTATAAGTTAAAATTTGAATTCAAATTCAAACACAGAATAATAATAAGGGAGAGAGTTTGGATGTGCTAGGATTAAGCCCTATCATATTCGAACTCTTGATTCTTTGTTTTTTTTTTTTTTTTTTTTCTCGTCTTTATAAAAAGAGATGTATCCTCTAGGTAGATGGTATACATTCGAGTAATCCTAAAGATGAAAATGAGAGGAGTAATAAAAGAATATTGATTATTAATTAGGCTGCCTCAAGACAGAAAGAGTGATTAGCTCTTGTCCGCTCTCGTAATAGTTAGGTGGATTGCTTGATGTTGACAATATATCTTCGGCTTTATGCAATGCTCCCTGAGATCGTGTAGATACTAAGTTCATTTATTCGAGCCTTTTGAAGTGGTATTAGAGTGGTTTTGACAATATCAAATTTATGAGGACAAACATCACAACGAACATGAAGATATGAAATTTCACTTTATTTAATATGTTTTTATTTATTTATTTATTTAAATTAATCGTCATCAAATACTGTGAGCTTTTGATCAAAACCAAACCACTATTAATCTTTCGAGTTTTCGCAGAGATAGAAGCATTCATAGCCGCTGCCACCGGGTTTGGTGTTGTCATCAAATACTATGAGCTTTTAAATAAAACCCAACCAATTACTATTATCTTTGGTTTTCATACAGATAGAGGTGGCATGGCCACCAAAAAAAAAAAAAAAAAAAACTGTTGGGGAACTGCAGAAGCACACATAGATGAATCAAGGAAAGTAATACAACAGCAACAACCAAGTTCAATCACAAAGACTTAGAATTTAACGTGGACGGAATAAAACCACAGCACAAAGCGACAATAATGCACTATGGGAGCAGAAATTACAAGAGATAGAGAAAATATCCGATTTGAACAAGCCTCGAATCTCCCCTTACATGCCCTTGAAAACCCTAGGAACGAATTAGAAAGTTCTTAGATACCCTATGATCTCGATTACACCTATATATATGTAGCTTGTAAGAGAATCACAATCAAAATTGGAAACAAATCCCGCAAAATCGCATCTCTACGAAACTCTGTGCATTCATTCGATGACACCTTCGATGGCATCGACAGACCGTTGGCATTAATAACCTGTCGATGGCATCGAACCCACTTCGATGGCCTCAAACTAATGACCAAACCGTTCCAGCGACTAAACATGAAAACCCCAGATTTTTTCGATAGCATCAGACAGACCTTCGATGTCATCGAACAACCTTCAATGGCATCGAGCAACCTTCGATGACAACGAACAAGGCACATAAAGTGTCCATCAATCAATTCGATAAATTCTGAATTTTCCTGATGGTATCAAGCCGACTTCGGTGTTATCGATGGTTCGCTCGATGACATCAAACTTGTCATCAACAGACCTGTTGATTTATAGATTTAAGACATCAATTAACAATCACCACCATGTCTTCAATCGTTGTTCTTCATAACTCTTCCATCTCTAATCCTACCTTACATCATAGTACCACCATTGCTTCTCGTGCAACCTCCGTATTCCTTTACGTCCTCACTAAGCCCAGAGAAGTTGCACAGAACTTGAGCTTCTACTGGATCTATGCTTGTGTGAATCTTTTCCAGAGTCACGCCTCCTTCCTCAAACACATGTCGGATAAAATGGTGACGAACATTAATATGTTTAATATGTGAGTGATAAACCAAGTTTTTAGCCAAATTGATCGCGCTTTCGTTGTCACGATTAGCCGATGCTGCTTAAGTGTGTTGAGATCATTGGGCCAAGCAGCTCCCCATTCACCATCTCCCTTCTTATAGATTCATCGGCTTACTAAAGATGAGGATCTATTCATATAGTCAGTCCCTTTGTCAACCACATATGTTTATCTTTTTGATCACCACATCATTCACAACATTATCTATCATCTGAGAAGGCTTTTTCTTTTCCTTCCATATTATGCGGACATGAGCTATTACCCAAGGCAATAAATAGGTCTGTCCCCACTATCAAAGGATTTACTTGGACCATCACAGAGAGAGGATGGGATTTGTTGACTTTGGTGTGCGTGTGTGGTCGTTCGACATGCTTTTTGGCTGCTCGACTATTAGTTGCTTGGGCACGGCTTCCTGCTGAAGCCCAAACTAATTTATCATGCCTCTCAACCAAACATCTTCTTTGAATTATTCGGTCACTACCATATACTCAGCTTCGGTTGTGGAAAATGCCACCATAGACTGAAGCTTTGACATCCAACTGATTGCTCCACCCGCTAGTATAAATGAGTAACCCGAAGTTGATTTTTTAGAATCCATACTCCTATAAAATCGGAATCTACATATTTAAGTAACTTGGCGCCCGCTTTTTCAAAAGATAAGACGTAGTCCCGCATACATCGAATGTATTGAAGTATAACCATTTCATTGCCTCCCAATGTTGCTTTCAGGGGTTAGACATATATCTTCTAACAACACCAACCATATGTGAAATATCCGGTCAAGTACAGACCATGACATACATCAAACTATCAACTGTGCTCGAATAAGGTACACGAGACATCTCTTGCTTTTCTTCATTGATTTTAGGACACCGTTTAGAAGACAGCTTAAAATAAGCCGCGTGAGGAACAGTAACCGGCTTTGCCCTGTCCATCCCATACTTCACTAATACATTCTCAAGGTAATCCTTTTGAGATAACCAAAGTCTGCTTCTTTTTCCATCTCTGTGTATATTAATGCCGAGAACCTTCCTTGCAGCCCCCAGATCTTTTATCTCGAACGTCCCTGATAATTGAGTCTTCAATACATTGATTTCAGACATGCTATGACTGACGATCAATATGTCATCCACATACAATACTAGGATGATGAATTTGCTATCACTCATTGTCTTGTAATAAACACAGTGATCATATTCACTTCTAGTGAACTTATGAGTCAACATGAAAGAATCAAACTTTTTGTACCACTGCTTAGGCGACTGTTTCAGGCTGTACATCGATCTCTTTAACCTGCAAAATTTGTTGTTTGCCCCTTTTATTTTGAAACCTTTTGATTGCTTCATGCAGATTTGCTCTTCAATTTCCCATGCAGTAATACAATCTTACATCCATTTACCCCAGTTTGAGAGTGTATTAGGCAACCAATGCCAACACAAGTATGATAGATACTTTCTTTACAACCGGTACAAATATCTCAGTGAAGTCGACATATTCTCTTTGAGCGTATCTTTTGCTACCAATCTTCCCTTGTACTTATCCAGTTTCTTCTTTAAGATCCACTTGCACGTGATCACTTTTCAGCTAACGAGAAGCTCCACCAGCTCCCACGTCTCGTTCTTGTATAAGAAGTTCATCTCATCGTCCATTGCAGCTTTCCACTTTTTTGCGTCAGACTTAATAAGAGCCTTCTAAAGAGTAGATGGATCTCCATCATTTGTAATGAGTGCATATGCGACATTTGAGTCATACTTGTATCTCACTAGTATCTTGTGATCCCACGGTGGATTTCTCATCACAGGTGGCTGCTTCACCTGCTCATGTACCTCTGTCTGCGTATTTGTCTCGGCCTGAGTATCACCTATGTCAACTTGAACGTCCACAACCAAACTTTCCAGTTCCTCTTACTCATCCTTATGGAATAAGGACCTTTTGTCGAATTCGACGTCGCGACTAATGATGATTTTTCGTGTGACCCGGTCATACAACCTGTACTCCTTCACACCACTACCATAGCCAACAAAGATATACTTTTTGGCTCTTTGGTTTAACTTATCTCTTTCAACTAACGGTACATGAGAGTAAGCTTCATAACCAAACACACACAATCCTAAGTAGTCCACATTCTGACGACTCTATACTTCCTCTGAAATTTTACAATCAATGGCCATAAAAGGTGACCGATTTACCAAGTAACAAGCTGTGTTAATGGCCATAGTCCAAAATTCCTTACCCAACCCAACATCACTAATTATGCATCTGATCCTCTCCAAGAGAGTCCGATTCATCCGCTCAGCCACATCGTTCTGCTCAGGAGTGTGGCGCACTGTGTTATGCCTCACGATCCCTTCATCCTTACAATATTGATTAAATTCACATGAAGTAAATTCTCACCGTTATCTATCCTTAGAACCTTCACCTTTCGCCCTGACTGTTTTTCCACCATCACTTTCCATTGCTTGAAATTGGTGAAAATATCGGATTTATTTTTTTATGAAATAAACCTATACTTTCCTGAAATAGTCATCAATAAATGTGACAAACCATGATGACCCTCTAGTGGAAACCACGAGTGCCGACCCCCATACATTAGAATGTATATAATCAAGAATACCTTTACATACATGTTTACAAGATTTAAAAGACAATCTAGATTATTTTCCATATATATAATGCTTGCATATATTAAAATCTAAACTTTTAAAAATTGAAATTAAACTATGGTCTGAAATATATTCATGACCCGCTCGCTCATGTGGCCCAGACGTGCATGCCACATACGTGCAGACGTGGAATCCACTACAGCCGCTACAGCTCAACCCAATGAATTGCTTTCATCAACCTGTAAAGGTTCCCGCTTTTCTGTGCTTTCATAACAACGAGTGCTCTCTTTGAAACTTTAAGGACATGATCACCCTAGTATCCAAAATCCACTCATCCCTACGATCATCGTATGAGTGTCCGACCATAGATACTAACAACAAGTCACTTCCACTTGTACCTTCATCGGACTTGGCGATGTTAGCTTCCCTGAAAGAAGCCTATGAGTTCTATTTTCTTGCCTTAGGATTTGTACAATCTTTCTTCGTATGCCCATACAACCCACAGTTCTAGCACTTTAACTTTCCCTTGCCCTTGTCCTTGGATTTGGATCTCGATCGAGAAGATCCTATGTACCGCTTAGAATTCCGCTCCCTCAACAATAGAGGCGCCCATGTTACCGTTTTTCTTTCTCATCGTCTTTCCTTGAAGGGCTGAAATAATGGTATCAACACTAAGAGACGATTTTTCGGTGCACAACGTATATTTGAATGACTCATATGAGGCCGGGAGAGAATTCAACAAAATACATGCCTGATCTTCATCCTTAACCATTTCCTCCACATCTAGCAATTTGCAGATCATTTTGTTAAAGTTGCTAATGTGGGCCTCAAAATCACCTCTCTCTATCGTCTTTAAATTGAACAACCGCAATATCAAGTGTAGGTGATTTTTAAGAGATTTCTTTACATAAATGTCTTCTAACTTCACCTATAAACTTGCTACAGTTTTCTTTCTCATAACGTTGTAGAGGACCTCATCGATTAGACACAATTGGATGGAGGCTCTTACTTTCTTATTAGTTTTGTTCCATTCATCATCATCCATAGATTTTAGTTGCTTCTCAAGGACCTCGTCCAATCCTTGCTGAACTAATAAGCCAATCATTTTGACCTTCCATACTTCAATTTTTTTCATAAGTACTTTTCAATACTGAACTTAGGATTAGATGCCATTGATACTATATTTTCAGATTCAACCTGCGCCCCTACGATTGCTTTGATACCACTTATTGGGGGATTGTGGAAGCACACGAAGATGAATCAAGCAAAGTAATCAAATAGTAACAATCAAGTCCAATCACAAAGACTCAGAATTTAATGTGAAAAACCTCTCGGGAAAAAAACCACAACACAAAGCGACAATAATGCACTATGAAAGCATATATATATATATATATATATATATATATATATATATATATATATATATATATAGGAGAATCACAATCAAAATCGAAAACAAATCCTGCAGATATGCAACTTTGTGAAACTTTGCGCATTCGTTCGATGACACCTTCGATAGGACTTCGATGGCATTGACAAACCGTTGATGGCATCGAACCCACTTTAATGGCATCGAACTAATGATCAAACCGTTCCAGCGACTAAACATGAAAAATTTGGATTTTATCGATAGTATCGAGTAGACCTTCGATGTCATCGAATAACCTTTGATAGTATCGAGCAGCCTTCGATGACATCGAACATGGCACCTAAAGTGTCCAACAACCAATTCGATAAATTCTAAATTTTCTCGATGGCATCGAGCCGACTTCGATGTCATCGAAAGTCCACTCGATGACATCGAAACTGTCATCGATAGAGTTGCTGATTTACAGATTTAAGACATTAATCAACAAAAACTTCATCTCCCTTACCTTAGGATTTCAGAAAAACCCATCATCCATCTATTCTAATGGATTTTAAGATACCATTGACTCTCCAATCTTTGTTATGATGTGGAGGCAACAATATGCCATTCATGGGCATTTAGCAGTGTGTGTGAGCTCCACATTTATGCTTAAAAGGTGACGGGTCCGATATAAGGACCACTGTCCTTCTCTAGTTAAGACTGAGAAAATCTATTTAGGACCTTTAATCAGCTATTTTGTAAGCTAACTTAGGACCTGACTTAAGAAGTGAATAATGGCTTTATGGCAAAATCTATCTAATGGTGCACTTAATTTTGCAATTAATGGTCCGACTCTCTTGTATTGATGATTATCAATGTATGAATTAAATGGAAATAACATTAAATAATAAAATTTTAGATTCTTTATTTATATTTATGAATTTTGATATTGTTATCATATCTATTGCTATTAGTGGGCTCCGCATTTTACATTGATGCCCAAAATGTATGACCCAACCTGCATAATTGTCGTAAAAGCATCTTGTTCATCTTATTTTGAGAACTTCATTATTTTGCACCGCCCACTTCATGTATGTGTATTTATAGAACTTATATAAGATGGATAAATTATGTTTGTAGCAAAGTACCAGCATAACATGGATAATGCTGGTGATAAGTGCCAATACACGTAGTTTTAAACAAGTGGTGATATTTTTGTAATGTAGAAACAATCACCTACGAATTACTTATAGAACTGCTTAAAGGTAAGAGATTCAATGGTAATAATTATGAAAACTGGTCATTGTTGTTAGAATTCTCCTAAATAAGGATGACTTAGCATACACTTTGAAATTGGTTGTATATGAGCCCAATCTTTAAGGCAACTAGACCATTGGAAGGGCTACCTCTTGTTCTATGCGTTGATCTAGGGAGAAGGAAGAGAAAGACTTTGGAAAGGATTCAAAGAGCTCTTAAGCAATTTAAGGAATTGAATGCATGAATTACGAAATGAAGGCCTAAGAGAGGTATTTATAGTGATGGAAGCAGTGAGGAAGCAGTGATTTTTTACCCACAAGGTAGCTAAATGATTATTTTTTGCAAGTTTTTTTTTTTTTTTTTTTTTTTTTTTTTTTTTTTTTTTTTTTTTGAAAAGGAAGGAGCACACCACCCACAACTTTGTTAGATTTGTAGAAAATTTTACATCTTTTGGGCATGCACCACAAAAGAGATGGACCTAACCTATCATATATCTATTTAAAGCCAAACTATACAAATGGAAACAAGACTCCAAGTTTGCAAATTTTTTATTACGTGGTTGTGGACACATATTGCATTGCTATTAAACAATTCAGATTGCTTTCCATCACATGCATTAAATGTGAAGGATAATTTTATGTTGACCTTGGTTGTTAGCATGGAATAGAAGTCTTCTCAAAGGAATTGGTACTACACTGCCTTATAGATTATTAGCATGGTGGGGCATATTAGGTCCCGTACTACCTTTGGAGATAGCATAGATCAAACTTCATCTCCTTGAAGGCTGCTTAACGATCATTTTGCATTGTCGTTGGTTAGTATTAATTGTGTAGTGGGATCATGGATCTAGTTGGCTTTGATCGTTGGTGTGGATTGGGTCAAGATGATTTCGCGCTAACCTTAGTCAACACAACATTGTCTCACACAATCTTAGTGAAGAGCATGAGTTGCATTGTATTGGACGATTCTAGTAAAAATACAAATCTTACTTAAAATATTTTTTACACTAATAACACTGTACAATGAACTCATACCCATATATGAGGTGCATGAGACTTCTAAAGCGATGCAAGATGCACTAGTTGATGCATACATGCAAATCTCAGTCACATTGATTAGGGTAATAGAAATGGAATTCTAATAATATAAGATGCAAGATGCACTAGTTGAATGTATCATTGTGGATCATATCCATAAGATGGAGCAGATGATTAGCAAGATTTGGAATGACATGTGTATTTTGATGAAAAATTAAAAAATTATTGTAATGTACTATTATTTGGCAAGTTTAAGCCTGTATTTAGAGGACCTTGAATCTGAAAAGAGGATCTCAAATCATATTGATTCAATTACTACGTTTAAAGATCTCTGTGGCCACTTGATATGGGAGGTCAAAATGAATGTTGTTTAGAGAAGAGACGTCAAGGTCCTCGTAATTGAGATTCGCAAGTAGAAGACTCATGGAGAGGTTGTAAGATGTCAAATCAGGATGCGTATTGTATGAACATTGAATAGACTTTCTCTAATTATCCTGATAAGAAAAAATGCAAAAAAAATAAAATAGAAGACACGTTATTAACTATTTTGCTTGCAAAGAACTTGAACATTATCTGCATCGGTGCTTTGAGAGAAAAATAATAATTCATTTGTTATACTTTTTTTTTAAATTTTTTAATTTTTTTATTTTACGATATATTTTGAAATCTTAATGTAAGATTTTTAATAATGTGGATGGATCTCGAAATCATGCTCGACAAAGAATATGACTCGAAATCATGAAGGATTTGAAGAGTTCTAACTCATGCCAGTGAGAAGTTGTTTTGTGAATGTTGAAAAATAATGTTATTAAAGACGTACTTCAAGTTAATGTTTATTACTTATATATGTGTGTGATGCAAACATTGGTCCTTCATATCATTATTTAATCATCAAACATAAATTAACACCTAATTTATTTGAAAAATATTTATTATTATTATTTGCTTTTCTTATATTAGAGTGCTCATCGAAGTTAGTTACCTTATTTTTGAATGAGGAAACTAGATTTTAAAATTATGAATTTTAAAAATAATACATCTTTTTAAATGCTATATCTAGTAGATATATGCTAAGTTTGCTAAAAGGTGTGTAAGGTTAACCCAAATTGGTAAGAATCGATATGATTAACTTATAATAGGTTGTGAGATTTTTGATAAAAATGAACGTAAAATTTTATGAGAAATGTGTGTTTGAAAATTTTATTAAAAAAACTATTTCACAAAAAGAGGGTAGGAGCGAAGGGGGCTGTGGTGGTGTTGCGGGTAGTTGTTGTTGTGTGACGGTTAGAGGCTTTGGGGGAGGGGGGGGGGGGGGGGGGGGACGGGGTGGCTAGTGACAGATCTGATAGCAATGGTCATGCGTGGGCATGGGCTAAGAAGGGATGGATTTAGATATGGCTGGTGACGGATTTAGGTTTACGACATTGCTGAAATTAGGGTATTGGCAGAACTAGGGTTTGGTATCTTCAACGTGAAGTTAAAAAAATGAAAATAAGAAATTTCCTCTCAATTCTCTTTTATTTACAATATTTTAGAAATAAAGAAAATAATGGTAATCTACAGTCTATTAAACAGATATCACTCATCCACTTTAATAGAACCCTATATATATTAACAATTTCGAGGTCCACTGAGATCAAATATTGGATAGTGACCTTTGTTTAAGATAAATGCCTATCTGAAAGAGATAAAAAAAGGTTTAGATGAACTTACTGTAGCATCTAATGTATCTTAGAAGAGTGAGGGTTCATTTCTCACAATGATGAGACTATTCCCATAGTTTATCAGACAGTGAGTGTTTATCTTTAAGTTCTTGAATCGCATCGAAAAAAGGATAAGTTGTAAAAAATTCTCTCCAAATTAATGGTGAATTACTTTTTCGCAACAATTAACACCGATATACTTTTTTTTTTTTTTGGATATATTGTTCGATCAATTGAATAACTATTATAAATGGTGAAATCACTTCTATGACTACAAATAAAGTCTAGAAACTTATAGATTTGTCGTCTAATCATCAAGTAAAGAGAAAGTCAAATGATACAGTGACCAAATATAAGATACACTTAGTAGTCAAATGTCTCACAAAAATTGAAGACATTAATTATGAATAGAACTTTGCACATGATGTGAAATTCTCCTTAATCTACTTGATATTGTCCAATGTCGCAAGATGTAAGAATTGTCTCAGATGAATCTATAGACCACATTTTTTGAATGGTGATCCATTTAAGGAGAAATATATATGTAATGGTTTTTTATATATGTAACACCAAAACTAATTGTGGATGGAAAATATTCAGATTATGACAGCCTTTCAAGCTGCGGTATTTGAAGTGCCACTTAGTTATATAACATTTTCAAGTTCATTGTGAGTGATGAGGATGATTTTGTATAAAAAGTGGTTAAGTAGATCTCTCTTAATATTGTTTCCTATACGAAGATGTAGATCTCTCTTAATATTGTTTCCTATATGAAGATGACATCTTTCTAACTAGTAATAATATAAAGTTGTTGATGTCATCTTTTTTCCAAGGGTAAATGTCATTAGCAATTACTCTAAGATGTTATCTAGAATGATTAAAAGAAATTCAAGATAAAGAAGTCCAAACATGTTGAAGTCCCATGGAGTATATTACCAAGTTGGATAAAAAGCTACATTGACAAATGTTCACTCCTTAAGTATAGGGTTGTGATGTAGTAATAAACTCGATGAGACCGAGGTCGAATCCACATGGACTGAAACCTGTACGTAATCTGAAAGTAACTAGAACTAGAACTAGAAGAAGATGAAATCTAAATCAAGTGAGTATGAGGGAATAATTGTGAAATATTTATCTAAACTTAGAGAATTCAAAGGTATGTAGCAATTGGGAAGATACCTTGCATAATTCAAGGACACAACTGGAATCAAAGTCATATCCTATCCAATTGGTAAGAAGAGATTTGTCAAATCTCTGAACTTCTCATGGATCTAATCATCAACAGATATGATTGGTGCAGATTTGGAAGTGATTCTGTCACCTAACCATGCCCAGGAGACTATGACAAACAACAATAATTTACCAATCACACAGCCAATTATGAGAGAATTGTAAAAGTTAGGAAGGATTCCGTCACCCTACCATGCCCATGAGATGACGGTGAACAATGGGTCTTAATAATTTCACAGTCTCAATAATGGAAAACATACTTAAAGCTATCGTAGATCCATTGTAATTTAAGTCACAACAAACCATTAAAAACTAAAAGTATACTTTCATAATTAAAATGCATGAAAATCCATAAAACATGAATTAAAGCAAGCAACTATCCTAATCATGCTACAAGCTTCACCTCTTATGTAAGGCCCGTATCCTAATCCGTACTATTCCGTCGACTTCCGCGATAATTCCCGTCCAATTTCGGCAATCCGCGACGTATAATAGATGTTTGCGTGCGACCCTAAGTCGTATCCCGTAGATTTAAGTCGGCTTAATCCGAGACTTGTACCATTGCAACCGCATCGTCGTCGCGGTTCCGATGCCGCATCTTGCATACCGATCCGATACCCTGGCAAGGAGATATGAGCCCGCGTTCAGTTCAAGGAAAACACCGTGCATTTGTAATCTCAAGAGAATCTCCACAACCCATCCCATCAATCAATCACTCAATCAATCAATCAATCACCTCATGTCAAGTATAGGATCAACCCCAAAGTCAACTCTCTCTCATCCTCTCTCTTACACACCCATACATGTCAAGTACACCTATCAACTCCCATCCATCAATCCATCACCCATCTCTCCCTCTCTTACAACCATTCCTTCTCTCTCTCTTTCTCAACACATTTTCCAAGCAACCAAAATGTGGTGGACGTCCAACAATTCTAAGAGAGAAAAGTGAGTGTGTGTAGCCTACTTCCCACCTTAAAATCTTCCATCTTAGCCATTCATTTCTCATCACCCTCCATCAAAGTGAGACACAAGGAGATCGGCGTTCCATCGGACCAAGAAGATCGAATGGTGGGTGCTTCTATAGGCTTAGATTTCATTCTTTTGATTATGGGCCAAGTGAGGCTTACCAATCGATGGTATGGATCTCACTTTGGACCCTAGATGTGGCCGATGGCCCACCTTGATTCTCATGATCATTCCATGATGGGGCCATTCTCCATGGACCCCATCATGATGTTTATTTTCCTTACATGGATAGGGTCATCTAGACCTTGAATTTCGGTGGAGAAAGGATCTCCACCATTGATTTTGATCGGTGGGTCCATATGTAATGGGACCCACTTAATGTATGTTGTAAATCATGGAAGGGAGGGCCCATAGTGCCGGGGTCCCTCCATCACTCGATCTCTCTCTTTCTCTCTCTCTCTCTCTCCCTCCTTTATTTTGTGGCCCATTTAATGATTGTATGTGGTGTCCAAACCGTCCATCAAATGGACCCCATGGCCGTCCAAACCATGTGGGCCCTACCTTATGGTAATGAGGAAAACACACATATCAGGTCGATCCAATCAAGTGGGCCACGTCCACATGGGACCCACCCTGAATATGTGTTGTATTTAAACCGTCCAGCATCCAGGGATGCTGGACGTGGGTCGAGTGCAGTGTGAACAGACAGTGGGTTGTACTCCTAGCAACAAAAAAAATAAAAATAAAGTAAGCTTGGTTTAAGCTTTTGGGGTGGACTGCTCATGTAGGCCCCACCTTGATGCATTGATCTAATCCAAGCCGTCCATCCTATTTCCTAACTCATTTTAGGCGTTGAGTCGAAAAATGAAGTTGATCCGATTTTTGGCGGGCCATAGCATAAAAAATAGTGGTTTTCACCGTTAAAATGCACTCTGATCTTTCTACACACCGAAACATGCCAAATATTGGGCTTGTTTGGTCTGTCTTGAGCCATGGAATACAATGGCTGGGTCGGATTCACATGATGCGGGCCCCACATACGAAAAACCGCGAAAAAAATTAAAAATTTTTAAAAATAAAATAAAATTACCAAGCAGCAGACGCTGCTGCTGGACGTCAGCAATGTCCTGCTGCACCAGCGGACAGGCAGGGACCACGGGTCCCAGCCATGGGCCCCACCGTGATGTGTGCTGTCATCAACACCATGCATTTGGGTGGGCCCCTTACGGCAATGGGCCACCCCCCAAAATCAGCCGTGTAGGGAACTCAGGTGGCCCACATCACAGGAAACAATGGATTGAACGTCTGCCATTGAAACCCTTGTGCGGTTATAGAAGTTATGGATCATTATAAAATTTGTTTTCCCTCTTTTTTAAGTCCGTGTGACCTTATTAACAGATTGGACGGTAAATAAACGTTATGGTGGGCCCCACGTGGGACCGCACCTTGATGTATATTGTTGGTCCACACCGTCCAGATGGCTAGACGGTGGGCTGTACCATGAAGTAGGTGTTTCATCTGCGCCTGCCCCCCCTTTACGTGAGCTGCATCCGTGCAGCGTGGGACCCACTTGATGTATTTGTTTTATCTACACCGTACACTATTTGGACGGTGGGGCCCATCATGATGCACTGTCCAACCATTTTGAGATATCATTTTATGGTATGGGGTCAAGAATGAGTCAGATCTAAAGCTCAAATGGACCCCACCATTTAAAGTAGTGGACAGTGACATCCACCGTTCAAACTTCTAAGGGCCATAGTAGTTTCCAATGAAGCCGATATTTGTTTTCACTTCATCTATCACTATGTTAACTTATGAATTGGTTGGATCTCAAATACATTACGGCGGCCCACACCGTGACGTGATCATCCATTGATCAGGTGTACCACACCACAAAAATAGTGGAGTATTGAACGTCTATCATTGAAACCCATTTGGGTTACGGAAGTTCTGGATCAATGGGGAATTGTTCTCCCTCTTAATCCAGGTCTTTATGACCTTATGATTAGATTGGTTGGAAAATAAACTTTATAGTGGGCCCTGTGAATTATTTAACTGTGAAAATTATTATCTCCATTGCTATTTGTGGTATGGTCCAAATGATCCTTCAAAATGATTCTTTTGGGGATGTGACGAGGCCCATCTTGATGTATTTGTGGCACGTCTGTTGAGGCCCAATGAGATGTATATAAGGTTCATTGTAACGTGTGATTCCACCATAATTTATATAATGATGTTTATGGCAGGCTATGCCTTGAGAGCATTGATGGTTTGACGCCCGCATTGTAAGTACAATGTTGATTAAATGTCCGCATTGTAACTCTCCTTAGGGCACATTGATAGGCCCATACTGGTTGTGTGTAGGCCGTCTAGGCCCATCTTCGTTGTGAGGATAGTTCATCACCTTATAACATGCTTAGTATAAGTCCATGACTCATGCCCATACGCATCATATGTTTGCTTGATATGAGGAATGTTTGATCATAGCATAAGCCGGTTGGGCTGAGACATTTACGGGACTCCTTATGAGACGGAGTGCCCCTTATGATCGCGCGGTACGCGTTGGATTGCTGCATGATTTGATGGTGTGATTCATGCATCTCACATTTGTATGTCATGATCATTATACACCCTAGTGACATCAGGGTCGTGGCCCCACAGGCACATCATGGATGACCATATCGGATACCGAAAATACTTAGTTCTAGCACTATGGGCACTTAGGATGTCCTTGGGTGAAAGTCTTAGAACCTTTTTGGTACCAGGAGATGTTCCAACATCTAGACCGAGTGGATACATGAGCGCCCGAGTGCCGAATACCAGTAGGCCGCGTCTCCTACTATGTCGTGGTCGGTTGGAAGAGGGTGTGACCTTATCCGCCCGAGTGAGGGGGTTGTAAGTTGGGCTGAGTTTGACCATCTCGCAAATGAGTGCGCTATCGACGAGCCGGGTAGGTATTGACAGACTACCGGTCAGGCGGATCGTGTGGTCTCTTCCACTTGCTGGGCTGTGCGGCTAGGGAGGCGACAGCCAGTGTGAGGTGTATTAGACCCCGATGATATCCCAGAGAGAAACTGTACTGATATGTGTACTTGATGAGGACTGACATGCTTATTTTACATCTCGCATATGACATTGGCTACATAGGCTTCGCATCGCATGACCTTGGTATGGCTAATAGCATTCATGCCTTGCATCACATAGCTTTGGTATAGCTGATTGTATTCATGGACTTACCGCATATTTTGCATTACTTTGATATTGTATACTTGACACTCGCCTTGCGCACACACACCACCCTCTAAGCTTTTGTAAGCTTATGCACGACTGTTGTGTGCAGGTGTTATTGGATCGCAGCAGCGCTGAGGCAGGAGTGCGTGTCCGATTATTTTGGAGCTTTTTGATCACCTTGTATTTCCCTTTCCGCATTGTACTTAAAGTTTTTGATATAGTGGATATGTGGTGATGTTGTTTTGTGACTTGGTTATGCTTGTGGTTATGCTCCATTACAAAAAAAAATTCATACTGAAAATTCTCCTTGTAGGATCCCAGGATCGGAATCTGATATATGAATGCCCGGAGCCGAGAATGGGGCACTACGGAGGCTGTCGGCGCCGGATTTGGCGATTGGAAATTCTGTGAGGCCATTTTCTGAGTTTGGGGCGTGACATCTTAGCCCTAGCTAAGGAGTTTAGCCCGACATGATTAGGCTAATTCTCTTAAACAAAAGTAAGCAAAAAAAATAATACAAAAAAAAACTCTATCTTTCTTTGTGCATACGTCCAAGGAATGACCCTCTCTTCTCTTTTCTTTCTTCCCTTTATAAGAGCAGGGGGTCGGTGGCAGCTTGCGTGTGTAGCCTTTATGCATAACAGAAAGTCGGTGGAGTGCTGGAGTGTGTAGAGAAGTCGGTTGGTGGAGTTTTACGTAGCTCTCCTTACGCAGTCAAGAACGGATCCTCCCAACTCCCCTGTTCCTGTGATTTTGTCAAAAAGAATAACGTCCCTTGGGATGTTTTTGAGTGGCCAACACGATGAACGGATCAGATCTTCCATCCGATCGTGGCCATGATCATGCAATGGCAAAAAAAATCGTCCAGCGTTCACGCGAAAATAGGGCCTGTGGAAGGCACTTGCGCTGATGCTTGATGGGCCACATGATCGGTATCAGTTGAGAGATCCACATCGTCCATCAGCTTTGTGGTGCAATTTCGGTTGGAAATGTGTAATTTTTGCCTTCTGTTGATGAGGCCCACATGATCTTTTGCTCTGCTGTTCATCTTACAAGTGAATGTAATTTGTCTGTGTGTGCATGCATAGGACCAAGAAGAAGCCTTGGCAAGGGTCGTAGACACCTCCTTGACCGAATGGACGGTCTTGATCGTTGGAGTGATGGACGGTGTGGACCCACAAAGATCACATGTCCGTCCGTTCGCAGCAACAGAGAACGACAGTTGCCATTTTTGAAAAGGAGACGGGTCAAAGTCGGTTTGACCCGTCTTGAATTATAGTGCACCTTCGGTGCACTTGTATAATGTGCACACGCCATGTAAGGTGGGGTCCTCTGTGATGTTTATGAGAAATCCAATCCATCCATTCATTTTGTCTCCCCATTTAAGGGGTTGAGACCAAATTGGAAGTATATCTAGGTCTCAGGTGGGCCCCATGTCATGATTTAAAGGGCTGATCCGTCCGTTAAGCCACTTTCAGAGGGACCCAATGGCTCAAATTTGATGTGTACAGTTAATTTATGGTCCTCAGGTCATGTATGAAGTTTCGAGCCAAACGGATGGTTGAAACCTCATGATCTTACATTTTGGACCAATTTTGGGCCACTTGAGCTTCAGTTTCTCGATTTTCTCGAATCTCTGGTATGTAAATCTGTCGATCTTGATCCCCTGGGGTCCGTCCCTTGTCTTGGTGAATTCTGAGCGTTAAATTCATGCTTTTAGCACCCTTTTTTAGTTCAAGCCTGTAAATTCACCTTGCAGTACAAACACTATTAAAATTGGCCATTAAACAGCATCATGTTCATAAATTCAGGTAATAACTAGGGTCTAATATGCAATAATATTCGACCCTCAACAACAAACTAGTGCTAAGAAATCAATGACGTCCTCTATACCTTATGTGATTGCAATAGATGATCCCATATATGCTATATAATGCTTTAGATCTAGTTATGCATTTGGTGCAGACACCCAATACCAGAGTAATTCAAGATAGTCTCATTACCAAGTTGTTAAACATATATTGTATTTTTTCAGAAATAACTAAGTATACACACGTTATGTTGCAATTGGCTGAGTGTTTACGTCCAAAAGGTTCTTAAAGAATTTATATTAGAGTAATGCATGATAGTCATATTGTGGAATATTGATATTGTTAAGTTGTCGAATATATATTATTATTTTAAAAGTAGTTGAGTTTACACATGATATGTTGTAATTGATTGAGTGTTTAAGTCCAAAAGGTTTCTAAAAATCTAGGTATTCTCTCAAGAAATTATGAGTCCAAAAGGATCCCAAGCACCATGAAAATTTCAACATACTAATTATAAATATATTACGTTGATCTAATAGGAAATAATAGAGTAGTGTTTAATTATATTCTACTAAAGAAATGTTGACAAATTTCTTAATGGAATACATTCTAAAAATCTCTTTTATGTTTTTTGTCAGGAAAAATAGATTAAGAAGGGCCTGAGTTTTATAGTCTTTCCATTTCTTTCATTGGTAATATAATGATTATCTCTTTATATTGCTATGCTCGTGTGTTATACACATTCATTACTAGGTGTATAGATCATTAGTACTAGTCTTGTGATCACGAATTAAGTAATCATCTTTATTGGTAGGCCAGTCACCCGCTTACTTGAATAGATCAACCTTAAATGTACAAGAGGAGAACAAGTTCAAATATCGAAGCGAACTACCTTTTGTTGTAAATAATAAAGGATGAGGATATGAAATATGACATATTGTACTTGGCTTCAATCTTAAAAATTAAAGATATGATTTAACAAAGTTCAAATAGCGCAATCATATTTTATTGCACTACTACGCAATGAACGTTATGACATAATATTAAAGTCAAGTCGTGAAGGGATGAGGTAATTCATACTTCATATTTGACAACCTGTGTATTATAGACCCGACATACGCTTAGTATCATCTACTTTACGGTGTGTATTGTGGCTACATGTGGGGCCTTATTATTTCTATATTGTTTTGATTTAAATCATTACATCATGCAAGTACCTAGTCCCATAGTGATTCTTTGTGTCCTTAGCTATCCTCTCTTGTGCATAGAAATATGAGATTGGGTGTCACTACTTTAGTGTACGATGACGAGAGTCCTTAAATTGGTTGGACTTAGTTATGCTAGGAAAGTAGCTTAGTTGATTTCAAATTGTACATTTGTGTGAGAAAGATCTAGTGACGGCTATATTAAGGGCCTTTTGGAACATGGGATTAGGTGGTATGGAATTGCATTTGGTCCAATATAAATTCCATCCAGCATTTGGAAATGATGAGAAGGATTGGATTAATCTAGATATCATATTATCTAGTCCCAACAGAAGATATGACGAGATTTCACACCTTTGTGGCCCTTACATTGATGCATGTGTTTTATCTACACCATCCATCCATATGGGCGCTTTACACATGACAATCGAGTTGCATATGCATAAAGGTGACTGACATCAGCTATGAAATTTGGTCTATTGCTTACAATTCCATGGTCCACCAAACACAATTTCACTTAATAAAGTATTTTTTCCTAAAGGACGAATTTGATCCCAACTATGGGATTGGATGGTCAAAATACCATAGTATTTTCAGGCGCATAATCATTATGTAGTAATGGTGTTAATTCCACCTAATGCAATTCAATACCATTTAATCTCACATTCGAAACAGGTCTTCAGTTTCTAGAATTATTAAGGGTTTGTTTAATTTTTTATGATACATGTAAATCCTGGTAAATAAGTAATTATTACTTTTTCACCTCATTTGAAAAGGTGAGAGTAATTCCACCTCAAAAATCGATACAAAAGTGTTGACTTAAATCTATGGACCCCACTGTAATGTATATGATATATCCACACCATCCATCTATTTTATTAGAACATTGGAGGGTATAATTCGAAAAATGAGGCAGATCCAACACTCAAATGGTCCACACGAAAGGAAACATAGACTTAATTCGTCTACTGTTGAAAGTTATTTCCTTCACTGGCCCCACATTGAGGTTTTTTCATCATCTAACCCGTTCATAGGGTCACATAGACATGGATAAGGGGAAAACAGAAATATCACCTTGATCCAAAACTTTTAAGGGCCCAAGAAGTTTTTAATTATAGGCATTCAATTCCACTGTTTCCTATGGTGTGGTCTACTTGAGCTTTGGATCTACTCCATTTTTTTTTCTCATGCCCTAAATTCAGCTATCCTAACAAATGAGCGGTGTGGATAAGTCACACACATCACGATGGACCCCACATTGATTTTCTAAATTTCTCGATTTAAGTGTTAAAAAAGTATGTTGTCACATCTGCATTGGGTAAGATGTGGTGATTACCGAAGTAAATAATTATTACCCATTTACATGGTAATTACAGTTGAGCCGAAAAATCAAACAGGTCCTAAGATGCATTTGAAAACTTATATATGTGGTAATATCAAGTTTTGATAAGGTTTTACAAGTAATATTTTTAGAGAAATATATGTAGTATATTATTACTTTAAAAATGAGATTTTAAGTTAATTTTGTAAAAAATTGAGTTTTCTAAATAAACTTGGTAAGTTGAATAAGTGCGTATATAGGCCAAGTACTCTAGACATGATTCAATTTTATCTGGTGTGACATACATAAAAAGCTTGGGTCATTGAGTGTTGTTTAGGTGATCACTTAATGCTCAAACACCTTGAGAAGATAAATGTGTTCCAACTGGTATCATGCCTATAATTTTGTTAACAATGCTCTTTTGGTTTTAGTTGTTATGAAATGAGCTACATGGATAATTTACATTGTGCCTCTCCCATAATGAAATTGAGTAGGATATCTAAGATATGGGCCCGTGAGGTCCACATATGAGCAACTAGTAGTGGGTGAGTCCCACAGTTTTTTCTTGGATCTAGGAGAATATATAATTTTTCACTTTTTTCTAGAAGTTTAAATTTTAATTCAAATTTAAATAGAGGATAATGATAAGAAGATAGTTTGAATGTAAGGGGGTGTTTGATCTTTTAATTATCAGTGTAAATACCTGAAAATGGGTAATCATTATTTACTTCTGTAATTATATAATATAGTTCCCAATGCAATAATGACAATATATACTCACATCTCTACACCCGATGAATAACAATGAAAACTATGTGGCCCACCATGATGCATGTGACTAATCCACACCATCCATCCATTCCATAATCTCATTTTAAGTCATGAGATGAAAAATGTGGTAAATCCGAAGCTCAAGTGGACCACACTGGAGGAAATAATGAGATTGGAACGGTTACCATTGGAAACTTTTTTGGAGCCCTAGAAGTCTTGGATCAAGTTGTTATTTATGTTTTCCCTTTATCCATGTCTCTATTATATTATGAACATGTTAGATGATAAACAAACATTAATGTGAGCCCTAAAAGGAAAGTAAGTTTTAACTATGGATGTCTTTTAGATTACTGTTTCCTATGGTGTGGTCCACTTGCGCTTTGGATTTGCCTCATTTTGGCTCCTACTTTAAAATGTTATCATAAAATAGATAGACGGCATGATAAGTCACATACATCATAGTGAGCCCCACAAATTTAAGTCAGCCTTTTTGGAGTTGATTTTTGAGGTAGAATTCATCTTTCATTTCTGTATCTTGGTAAATGCATATAAAAAGTAATGATAGTTTATTTCGTTGTATTTACAGGGAATTTAAAAAATCAAACACCTTATTATCGTATTCGAACTCTCTCTAATCCTTTCGGTTCCTCACTTTATAAAAAACAGAGACATTCCCTTGGCAAAAAAATGCATCAAGAGTAGAGGCCTTAGTTATTAAGGTGGTCGTAACCATCAATCTTGTCTTAATAACTGGCCGTACCATTGCAACAGTGACGAGCTTAGGAGGGCCATACCATTGTAGTAGTATTGTCCCTAGGAGCATCCTTAGGTAGAGTGGAAACCTTGGTCGTTGTGGTGACATTAGCATGAGTAGCAATAGTAGTAGATGGTGTGGGCAAGCCCATGTGGTATGACAATCGTGAATTCTTCGGTGGAGAGAAAGAATATCAAGGCTTCTTAAAAAGTAAATGCCATTGTTGTAGATGCAGATTTATATTTTTCTTTGTAAATTTTCAATAACAACAATGAGATTTTCTTGGAGGCATAAAGGGCGAGCAAGTCGAGTAGGCCCCATGAAGATACGTTTAAAATCTTTCACTTTGTTTTTGGCCTTAAAGATGAAGGGATGAATGTTCTCTTTAGGAGTCGTCACTTTTAATATTAGGGAGATGTAAAAAATGCCACTCAATCATTATGCCTTAGGTATATAAGATGTAGGCAATGCATGTTTTGCAAATAAAGAAAAAAATAGTCAATAGTTTTCCTAATGTAATAACATTTTCTTTTATATTATAAAACTTATGAAGACACATTCTTGTCTTAGTAAACCACCAAAAGACTCTGAGATAATTTTCAAAAGAGTTGTTATTATTATTTAGATAAAATATCTTTTGCTATTTTAGGTTTTTGACATTTGTATTAGTCGTTGGGCGTTAGACATCTCATATAACTGGTATTGGGGTTATGGATTTGACCATGAGAGTTAATTGTGTCACATAGACAATTGACCAGAAAGGATTGAGAAAGTTAACATTTAATTGGGGGAGTTTGCTATTCTCTGATAGAATAGGGAAACGTTGCTTCTATTGGAGAATTGTATTGTATTCAGACTATATTCACACATTATAAAATGACTATATATTGCACACCCAAAGAAAGCTATGACAATTGACTTTCATTAATGTTTGAGAATGGTTACATTCTCGATTATGATTTGGCATAGGCTCTTAATTACATTCTTGGGGAAAAAAATTTGATTAAAAGGTAAAACCAAAGTAGGTGTCCTATTACTTGACACAAAACATTTCTCAGTCCTTGGTTCTTTGTCTTCAGAATGTTGGAACCAGAAAACCCACGATAGCTATGGCATATATGAGAGATTGTTTTGACAATGCCGTGGGGCCTCACATGTTAATGATGTCGGAAATTGGTTCTCTAGCTCCCACCATCAGGTGATGAGATACTTTATGCTAAGCATTATCTTTAAGGAGGTCTAGCTCATTTCAAGGATGTGGTTGTGCAAGAGGTCCATTATAAGTTATATTCTTCCATAGTCCAATTTAGTAGGTTAAAGGAAGACTATGTCTGGGTGATAGGATACTCTTTACTAAGCACTATTTCTAAAGAGGTCTAGCTCATTTCAAGGATATGGTTGTGTAAGAGGTCTATTATAAGTTATATTCTTCCATAGTCCTTTAGTAGGTTAAAGGAAGACTATGTCTGGGTGATAGGATACTCTTTACTAAGCACTATCTCTAAAGAGGTCTAGCACATTTCAAGGACGTGGCTGTGCGAGAGGTCTATTATAAGTTGTATGCTTTCATAGTCTAAAGGAAGATTGCTTTTGGGTGTGGATGTTGTGATAGGTTTGCACTTAGGCACACAGTTCGATTTAATAATGCTTAACGTATGGTGTTGGAGCTTGTATTTAGAAGTGCCCATCATGTGGCTCTAGGTTTCTTCCTTCGCCGGTGTCCCTATTGCATGGTGCTGGGTCCTCCTAGTGAAGGGGTGTGGATGCTGGATTGTAGACATATCGCGCTCACGGGTATCTTTTAAGGGCTTTTGTATGTATTTGTGGCTTGGGAGTATGGTA
Organism: Magnolia officinalis; assembly: GCA_021015155.1. Classification (NCBI taxonomy): domain Eukaryota; kingdom Viridiplantae; phylum Streptophyta; class Magnoliopsida; order Magnoliales; family Magnoliaceae; genus Magnolia; species Magnolia officinalis. The sequence continues at coordinate 14,329,247 of JAJHSJ010000012.1, read as the reverse complement.
TATATTGCTTGGAGTCACCTCTAGCAAATTTCTTAGATTTCTACGGTCAGCTAGACCATGTATAAACTTTAAGAGAAGGAACCAGATGAGATTCCATGTTTAAAAAAGATTCTTGATCTGCGACAAATTTTTTTGGGTAAGGGACCATTGTGACAAAGAGAGAAGGTGTTAGGCACCATCTCTGCTTGTACAAGTGTATGATCTCTACTTTATAAGATAGATTAAATATCAGGGATTGAGTTAGTTCTTGTGCACAAAATGCTGCAAATGTGTGTGGAATGTAGTGTGGACAATGTGGTGCCTATTGGAAGCAATGACCCAGATTAGACAAGTCTACCCAGACTCAACCACTTGAAGAAGCAGTTGAAGTCTACTAAATTTGAGTTTTTTATGAGCAAGATTGGGTATACTGGCGAGCCTAGAGCATACACTTAGATCGACTAGACTAGCAGGTGGGTTGGAGTGGAGATAATGATGCACAATGCAAATGCATATATAAATGAAGCTGGGTGGAGCTAGGTAAGTGGGTGGATGGATTGTCACAAGGGTTAAGCTGAATAGATCATATTGGTTTTTTTGGTAGCTCAGGTGGCTGAGGGGTTTAGGTTGGGTTGAATGGACCTGGGCTAAGAAGTTCCTCTCCTCACACTCTCTTCTCTTCTTGGTGGGTGGATGTGTTAAGTCCCACTCTCCCTCTCTTAATGTTAGGCTTCTCTTGGTAGTAGATGGGTGATGAAGATGTGGGAGTGAGATGTGTGGAAGATGAATGAGGCATTTATAAGGTCTTGGATTGGTTATTTATTTATTTATTTATTTTTTTATAATTCTTGAAAATTTTAGGGGTGAAGAAGGCTTTAAGGGTCACAGATGGTTGTTGGAATAAGATCGCCACCTGGCGTGATGTCGGTGGTTGGCTCAAGTGGTGATGGATGCAATTTTGGGCAAGGGGTGAAGGCAGATGGGTCACTCTACTCTAGTGTGTTTGCTGAGGCATGCTCGTTTAGGTTACCACCTTACCTAACCTCGCTATGAAATTTGTTAGGATTTGTATCATGCGTTGCCCACCATGTGGATGAGCTCCCTTTTTACATGGGTCTCTACTGGGGTAGCACATCCCCTTTGGTGCACTCATATTTGCCCTTATTGTGGGTCTTAGGTGCTAATGGGCTTGGGCTTGGGTTTGGGTTTGAACTGAGATTGGATTGGACTTTTAGAGTTCCAGGGGGTTCATATAATGCTCTGATCAACTTGTTAGACCCTGGGTGGGGTGCTTATAAGGGGGAAGAATGTTAAGGCAGGTGAAACTCACCTTAAGAGTGTATGTGCCTAAAGTTCCTCATCTTCTTTTAATTCAAGAGTCCAGGTCCTCGTTCCTCTATACTTATCTTTCTTTGTGTTTATCTCTCTCTCTCTCTCTCTCTCTCTCTCTCTCTTCGAAATGAGTATTGAATCTAATAATATAAAGATATGACAGAAAATTGAAGAAATTAGAAATAAAAAATGATGAAGGAATAGTATGAAGAGTTGCGGCATGTTATAGTCGCTGTCTTAAAAATATATTTGCCATCGCAAGGAAGATTCCTAATCCACTGGTCCCATCAGGTTTGCCCCCGGGATACAATAACTCTCCTTCAAGATCAATGGCTTCGATAAGGTGTACACACAATCTCAATCGTACGAACCCAAGGTTACTCATTTTGATTTGCTCAAAGATAAGTTGCAAAGTGAAACTCTGGAGAAAACTAGAGTGAATAAAGAAGATAATTTTTTTGAATTAATTTCAAATAAGAGATGAGAAGTCTTTATAAAGAAAAAGTAAATAGCTGTTAGGGCTTGATACATGACCAGGACATCATCCATGTAGAGAAAATAAAGAGAATATAAAAAGTGTCCAATTAAAAGACATGACACACCACGCCGTGCCTCGCCATTACTGCAGCCAGTGCATGTGTGCGACGTTGCGCCCAGGGTATACCCATGTTTTTCACTACAAAGGATTAGTTAGGGGTTCTAATAAAAATGTTTAATTTTTTCAACTTCTATTCAGTGTGGGACTAAACCCAACAAAGGAAAGACAAAAAAATTCAAATAAAGAGAAAATATTTTTTCTTCTTATTTTTTAAATCTATTTTTCTAACAATGAATGCCAAAGTATTTATAGGTTAGTGGCCCAATATTTTCAAGGCCTTAAGGCGAGAACCTCTGCGGATGCCTTGGTAGTAGCATGACATGGAAGCCTTTGTGTGTTGTGCAAAAACCCTTTGTTGGTTTTCTGCTTCTTCGTCGTGTCGTGATGACTCTGGATGCATGGGGGCATTTTGGCTAAGTACATATATTTCAATAAGAGGATCGAGGTGAGTGGGACTCCTGACTATGGGGCTCATAGTGATGTATAAGCCTTAAATTCATACCATCCAACTGTTTTGAAAGCTCATTTTAGGGCATGATCTAAAAATGAAGCATATCCAAATCTTATCTAGACCATACCACAAGAAACAATAGCGATTAAATCCCCACCATTAAAAACTTTAAGGGAGCCACCAGAATGTTTATTTGACATCCAACCTCTTGATAAGGTCACAAAGATCTGGATGAAGAGACCATACAAATATCAACTTGATCCAAAACTTTTGTGGCCCATGAGAAGTTTTTAATGATCAATTACCACTATTTCCTGTATTATGATGCGGGCTCCGGTCAACTGGAGTCCCACCCAACTCGGTGGATCAAGGTCTCACCTAATCCACTCTCATATTTACTTGTCTGGCCCCATCTCTCATAGCATCAGGTGGCCTGTCGTCGGGTCACCAATTGAATATCCCCGAAATGTCATGACAATTTACTCTTCTTTAAAAGTTATTTGAGCGGTGGCACAGTCAAATCCACTCATGAGGTTGCTTTCCTTTCTTTCCTCGCGAGTATATCGTAGCTGTTGTGGGAGAAATTGAGCTAACCTAACTTGGGTTGGGTAACTCAGGCACCGAGAGCAATGTGTGGGTAGAACTTTAATTTTCATAGAATCTAACCCGTCCATCAGGTATCCTGCATCATGTTTATCTTTTTAATCCTAAAATCATGATATAAGAGTTTGGTAGGCTACACTCAAGGAAAAAGTTGGCATGGGACACCCACCATTAACAATATTTATATCTAATCCAATCCATTCATCATATGTTTTATGCGGATGAATGAGTAACCCAAAAAAAATAGCAGTATTTTAGAATTCAGGTGGGCCATACAACATGAAACCGTCTACTCAGGTGGGTGCCCACATGAACATTGAATCAACCTGATTTTTGGGATGAAGGTCGAATATGAGTTGATGTAGATATGGACGGATTAGATTTTATGGACTTTTTATTTGTTTGCTCACGCTAGAGAAAGGGACCTTGGTAGGTACCTACGTGAAGTACGAGCGTGTTTTAGAAGTGAGAGAGAGAATCTCTGTCTGCTCGTGATTATCAAGAAGCACGTCCACATGTGTGGTTGTGTCGTGTGGATAACGCTCACCTCTCATTTTTAATTCCATGCATGGCCAATCTTCAAGCGCCAAACACAGACGCGCCATACAGGACGCGGATTTCCTGGAAAGCCATTTTGCGTGGGTGGGGGTCCACTGAAATGTATGTGAGAAATCCATTCCGTCCATCAGTTTTGAGAGATCATTTTAGAATGTTAAATAAAAAAGTACTTGGATACAAAGCTCAATTGGGTCACACGAGAGGAAAATTGGAGAAAGAAATTTCTACCGTTGAAACCTTCCTGGGCTCCACTTTGATGTTTATTTGCTATCCAAACCGTTTATAAGGTCATTACCAATGGGATGAAGTGAAAATTCGAAAAGGATAGACTGATACAAAACTTTATGGCCATAAGAATGCTTTAACGGTGCTAGCTGAATTCCCACTGTTTCCAACTTTTGTGGCCTGCTTTAATGTTGGATACATCTTATTTTTATTCTTACGTGCTAAACTGAGCTCGAAAAATGGATGGACGGTGTGGATTTATCACAAACATCTCGGCGGCCCCACCCAGTGCATCCTTGCGCAGGAACTTCCTGCGAAAGGAAATCCGCGTCCCGCCACACGGGCCTGCCGTGACACGTGTGTGGGATCCGGGGATTGTGAAAGGTTGGTCCGATGGTGAATGTTCGTTGGCCAAAAAAAAAGGAAGCTCCATTTGAGGTGGGCCCCACTTGAAGAAATGGACTGTACTCAGACGTTCGATAGTCATGTTGTTGCTCACCTGATGAGTGGGCTGACCTGAGTGCACTGAGGATACCGTTGATGAACGTCTTCTGCGGGTTACACGTGTGACATGTGTACGTGCGCATGTGCGTCCTTGTTTAGCGCTTGAAGTCTGAGAGAGAGAGAGAGAGAGAGAGAGAGAGAGGGGGGCCTGGGCGCCTGGCGTACGTGAAAAAGGAGTAGAGACAACAAAGCACGCGTTGCCGGTTGGAGAAGGCGCACCCGTATAGGGTGGTGGGCCCACGAAAAGCACGAGCCATGGGTTTATATCCAGGTGGACCCCACCATTCGAAATATAAATATCCGTCTCTATATTCTTTTCTTTTGGCTATCATATTAAAGAAACTCTTGCATACCTGGCGTAGCCGTGTAGCTACTCAACTAGGGCAACTTTCTCTAACGTGAAGAAGCGATTTAACTTGCATCAAATCCACTCCGTCCATCAGGTAGACCACCCCTTTTATCATCGATCTCAAAAGTCAGGTTGATCGAATTCTCACCAAGTTATGAACGGGGTGGATCTCATGAAGGTTCCATCCACATGATCACTTACCGTCTGATTTTCCCATTGCATTTGTACGGTGGTCATTGACTCTTTTAAATCGTGGTTGATTACAACGATATTTACCATGCACTGGTGAGACCCTTTGCATTTTGACAGTGGCCATTTTTTCTTTTTACCATGCTTTTGATAGCCAACGGTTGATGCTAGGAGATTTTGATCCATACCACTCTGCAAGTGGGGCTACAATTTGAGTGGCCTGGATTCTCTTATATGTATGCCACGTGTACCTTTGATGGGTTATCACCACTTTCAAAATGGTTATTAATCTACTCCACCTGGATGGCAAAAAATAAAAAAAAATGCTCAATCGTGGCCCACATGATGTGTGGACCACTCTAAATTTCAAGGCCCCACATGAAGAATGTCCTGGATTTAGTACACGTGTGTCACGTTGGCACGTACATGTGTACGATTAGCGTTTCTTATTTACAGTATCATGATGCAATGGCAATCTAACCGTCCAGATTAGCGTTTGTAGACTGTATTTCAGATTGTGATGCCTGAAAATTAATCGCCTTGGTAGGACAATCCAAACCATCCAAATGAGCGGCCAAGAAAATATAGTCGGTAAGACATCCATCTGCCAAAAGTTCCGCTGATTACGTGCATAGGAATGTCAGACTATCGGCTATGGACAATCTAATGTGGGCCCCACCAGATGTATGATCGAAATCGTTGGTTGGACTGCAGCCCTCACATACAATCTAATTCGGGTTTCCATGTACGGGAATTTATATTGCAAAGTACAATTTGTCGATTTGACGTCTTTACTTAAAACGGTGCATGTTTGCACGTACAGCTCTGGTTTTAAGACTCGGTGACTCAGATAAACTCGTTCAGACCTGAGTGGATGGCGACTCAGTCAAGTCAGGCTAAGATATTTTAGTTTGGAAATTGTTCCCGATCATAACATTTCAACGGTTTAGATTTGCTAAATCCTGGCCCCCACTTGCTATTTCGATTTTTTTATGAGTCGCCTGAGACTGTAATAACATGTTCGAGTTGAATCGGGTCCACATGGTGTTTTAAAACACGACGTATCGACTCGTACCGAGTCGACTCGACTCGGACGAGTTGTATGGATCCCTCCGAGTCCTGAAAACATACGTACAGGCACAGCTGTGTTTCTCGCTAGTATGTCACATGTGTACTCTAAGCCCATCACGAGCATCGCCTATCTTGAAAATCAAGTCATCCACTGTTAGGTGGGCCACACGTACTTTTGACTAATGACATTTTTTCATTGATTTCGATGGTGGGGCCCATCCGAGAAGTGGCTGGTGATAGTAGACTCGGATTTGGTAGTCATCACACCCAGGTCCATAGCTCAAGTGGTACACTGAGTGATAGATACCTCCTTTCAACACTAAGGTCTTGGTATCGATTTCCTAGTGAGGGTGGCTAAAAGTGAAGTGTGAACTGACCTTCGGTGTACTAACAAGCTAACGAAAAAAAAAAAAAAAAAATCTTGGTAGGTTCTGGATCCATTTCATCCATCCATTTTGGGAGCTCATATTAGGAAATTTTTTGATCTCAGGTGGACCACACCATAGGAAATAGTGTTGAATGAACTGTTCACCATTAAAATCTTCTCGAGGGCCACATACATCATAGTGGGTCCCACAGCTTTTCCAGCACTAACCAGCATATAATCTGTGCTGGAGGGGGAGCGGATTAGCAGTTACTCGGGTAACAGCTTATTGGGTGTTACCCTTGACGTGTGGGGCCACAGTGATGAATTAGTTTCATATCCAAGTCGTCCATCCGTAGTTTCAACTCATTTAAGGACGTTATCCCCAAAATTAAGCAGATCCAAATCTCTGGTGGATCACACCACTGGAAAAGGAGGTGAACGATCATTAAAAGCTTTATGTAGGCCATAAAAGTATTGGATCAAGCTAATGTTTATATTTTTCCTTCTTAAAGTTCTTGTTGACGTTATCAACAGGTTGGATGGCAAATAAACCGTATGTTTACAATGGGCTTTGGAAAGTTTTTAATGGTGAGCATTCAATTATCATTGTTTATTGTGGTGTGGTCCACCTAAGATTTTGATATGCTTAATTTTGGAAACACATACTAAAATGGGCTGTAAAGATGGATGGACGGAGTGGATATACAACATATAATCAAGGTGAGTCACATGATAAGGGTAACACTAGAGCTGGTCATCTAATCAAGTCGCACCGGTTAAGGCTGGCCTACACTATCGGGTTTTGAAGTAGGCTTGACCTGAACTCGACCTGACTAGATAACGAGTCCAGCATGCTTGACTTGATCCAAATCCAGGTCTAGCTTTGATTAATTTGGACTAGGTCTAACTCGGTCACAAGTACTGAGTTAGGTTGAGTTGGCACTTTGCCAGGCAAAGTGTAAGGGATATTTCCATGCTGAAATAACAACTCAAAACCTAAGGCCCGTTTTTCCCCGGCGGATTGGAAGTGATTGGATGGTATAGGAAGGGATTGGAAGTTAAATCTTGGGATTGGCCGGGCATGCCAAACAGATTGGGTGATCTGATTCCAAATATAGCAATCCCATGGATCTAAAGACAATTCACGGACAACACCATCATTACCTTTAAATCCCATCCAATCCACCATAATCGGTTCAAATTTGCCTGGGACATATTTGGCTCGAGGGATTGGAAAGGATGGAAAGGTTTACTCACGGGATTGGCCGGGCGTGCCAAACAAACTCGATATAGCAATCCCATGGATCTTAAGACAATCCACTAACAGCACAATCATTGCCTTGAAATCCATGTCATCCACCCTAATACCATTCAATCCCTTCCAATTCATCCGTCCAAACGTGCCCTAAATTCACTTGTCAAAATTACAGCCCCATAAGGCATCTCATGTATGAAATGTGAGATTTGAGTTGAGTTGAGTTATATGTATATATATCAAGTTTCTAATTGAGTCAAGCCAGTATTAAGTTAGATTTTGGGTCGAGTCAAGTTATTGGGTGACTCAGAACTCAACTCAATTTGAGCTTAGATAGGACGAAGTTGATTCGAATTGACTCATCCAGTCGGTTAAGATTGAGTCAGATCTAAACCGAGTCAGATTTAAATGAGTCGGACCAGTAGAATTCACCGAGTCAAGTCATCCCAGCCCAACTCTAGTAACACCCACTAAGCTGGTACCCGGGTAACACCTAATCCCCACCTCCAGCGAATCCGAGTAGGGTGATAGTTATAGTGTGGCCCACCTTTTGCAGGCTCCTCCTATATCGCACCCATGAAGCATGTTGGCGGGAAGGACGGCTATAAATCATTTCTCATTATCATGCGCGCCTATGCATAGATATTGAGACATGAAAGACGTGACATGAAATGCATGGTAATTATATAAGAAAGGTTTATCTTCCCACATCATGTTTGTTTCCTGAAAAACAACTATCTTCTGAATTTCAGGATTTCAGAATTATCTTCGACATCACAACCGTCCATCTGGATCCGATTGTCGGTCATCACATTCATAATCCTCTGACCAAAAACATCTGATTGCTCTTATAATTCCTCATTATTAGGTAATGACGGAGCCATTTCATATGCTGCGGAGTACAGTGATCTATACACATGCAACTTGGTTGCTGCACACCTGATACAACTATAGAGAAATCCAAACCGTTCAATATTTGTCTAGCATTAGTAAATGACTTTATAATATATTGATCAGATGAAGAACCTCTAAATAATTGGACATTGCTTGTTCAATTCTGACCGTTGATTACTTTTCAACTTAAACCATCAATTAGCTGACCACAAAATAGCCCACCAGGATCGCATGGCAGTCTGATTTTTCTCCCTCATGAGTCATCCATAAAGACCCATGATTTGGTTGGTTTGGATGATGACTCTAGGATCATCCATTACGTAACAAGACCCTGCGGCCGACGGTAAAGTAGCCGGAAAAAGTAGAGATATTTTTGTCTTCATGTATTTGTCTGTACAGGCAGAGGTCTAATTTAATTTTGTTCGGTCCAGTAAAAAAAAAGGTGGGTGCTCCGTCAGGTCTATACTAGAAACTTACCATCACTTACCGCATATCGAAGTTCCCTAAGCTAGGTGGGGCCCACAGTGATGTTTAACTCTGTCCATCCGTTTTTTCAGATCATTTTAGGATAAGATTCAAATAGGGCCGCACAAAAGGAAATAGCGAGGATTGAATGGAAGCGGATTGGCTGGTGTACCATACAACGGCCATATAGCTGGTGTACTGACCTCTGCAAGTTCTGCGGGTCTTATCATGAGGTAACTGTTATATTCAAACCGTTCATCCATTCGGCGAGCTCGTCTTAAGGCTTAAAACAAAAAAATAAGACAGATATAAATATCAAGTGTACTACACTGCAGAAAGCAGTGGGGGATTGAACGTCTACCATTGAAACCCTTCTGGGGGACACAGAAATTTTGGATCAATATGATATTTGTTTTTCCTCTTCATCAGGGTCATCGTAATCTTAGGAACAGATTGGATGGAAAATAAACATTATGGTGGGCCCTACGAATGTTTTAATGGTGAAAATCACTATCCCGCTGCTATTTGAAGCTTTGTCTATGATTAATTTTTTGGCTCATGCTCTAAAATAATCTCAAAAAATGAATGGACGGTGTGGATATGATAAATACATTATTGAGGGGCCCACGTAACTTTGATCTCCTATGAACCGTTCGTACAACCCAGAGCTCGAGGACCGTCAGCGCTCGTCTTCGCACGACACGTACACACATCAACTGGTTACACCAGCCAATCCGCTTCCGGATTGAACGTACAGCGTTGAAACATTCATGGGGCCAGTAAGAATGACCTTATGAACGGTTTGGATGAGATATAAACATCACGGTGGGCCAGGGAGGTTTCAACGGTAGAAATTTCACTACCCACTTTTTCCTGTCGTGCGGCCCACTTGAGTTTTGAATCTGACACATTTTTGTGCTCATTGCGTAATATGATGAGCTAGCAAAACGGATGGACGGGTGGATTTCTCACAAACATCATGGGCCTCACCTAACTTCCTATCGTGGGCGTCCGTTTATACAGACAGTGGGATATCAACGGTGTCCAAGTGACTATATCATCTGTGCAAGCTATCCAGCCTGTCGAAATGGTTGGATCCACCACGAAGACACCTTGAGCAAGAAACAGAACGATCTACTCATCAGGTTGGCCTCACATGTACTTTAGACCAGATGGACGGCTAGCTCCCCATAGTTTTATATGGTGGGGCCTACATGATGATTTATTGTGGACGGATTAGATTTTGTACACACGTATTGACATTTTTGGGTTATGGGTGTGAAATATGAGATGAGTGATGAGAGTTAGGCTATTTTATATACCAGGTCTTGAAAAGTATACAGGCGCTTTCACTTATAAGTATGTAAGACATCCAAGGCTAACGCGGTAACTGAAATCAGACTGTCTCCATAAATATAAAAATTAGGGATGAAAGCCGGGCGGTTCAACACGACCGATCCAACATTGGGTTGGGCTGTGGTAGAATGTATCAGGTTCGGTCTCGGGCTTGGGGTTAAAACTTGGGTTGGGCTTAAGTTGCCTGAACCAACTTGAACCCGATCGATAAATTACTTATAAATTATAATCGAGTGTGGATTGTCTATGTAGAAGGCACAAGAAATTTCAATACGTCGGGTTTTATTAGCCTGTATAATTTCTAATGACTCAAGCTAACAAAATAAGTCGGATTTCTCTCTTTCAAATATGTTGAGCTACACAATACAACTTTTAAAGAAATAGTTGTCCTATATTTTTGTTTGTTTATTTAAGAAAATAAAGTTTTTTATGATAAATAATTACATAATAGTTAACAAATTATAGGTATAAAAAATAATACATGTATTGAAAATATAATAGATTAATTTAATAACAAAAATATTAGCATGTATCAATCAGACCGAACCCGCTTGGGTTGGGCTTGGGTTGAGAATTCCTAACCCAAGGTTGGGTTGGATTAGAGTTGAGGCATAAAACCTTGGGTTGAGCTGGGGTTGTGCACCAACCGGACTCAACCTGCCCGACTTTCAGCCCTAACAAAAATACTAAATCAAAATGTTGATCCAAACCCCAACCTAAACACATATCTTAAAACCTGATCCAAGCCCTGGTCCTAATCTTAGCCTAAAAACTCAAACCATAAGAGTTTTATGACCTAACTCACCTAATTAACTCGTAGAGTTGACTCACTGAGTTATTCTGAGTTAACCCATTGAATAAAACTTAATAAACTCACCTAGTCAATCCAAGCCTTTAAACAAACCCAAAACCAATCCCAAGGCGTAAGCTTGTGAGTCCAACAGAAGTCTGCAACTTATACAGTGAGTAAGCACCATAGCGTTTATTTGTGTCCAGAAGACCTAAATGTCAACCATGTGCAACCGATGACATTTACCGTACTGTCCATCTACGTCGGATGCAACATGGCCTGGATTTTCGGAAAGTGGACCCCACTTGCCAGAATTGCTCCGGCTGGCCTGCTCTGTAATTCCTCTTTTTATATAAATGCGTGGTGGATGCTTGAATCTTGTTTATCTATGGTGGGGAACAGAGGCTGACTATTTCATATTTATTAAAATCATTTGATTCTTTCATTAAAAGAATCTTCATTCTCTAATCCATCCGTCCGTCCATCAAGAAAATATTAAAAAAAAATAAAAGCATTTATGAATGGACCTACATTCATCATCATTGAAAATGAGCTTGCTATTTGCAGCCGTCCATTCAGATTCGTCGAACTCAAGTGCCCCACATGTGCAGCCAGGGGACACGTCTGATTGGTTACACGTGTGGCCCCTAGTTAATAATGATCGGACGGACCGGATTTTCAGTCTGAGAGACATTCACCATGGGGCTCGTCTGATGAAGGGCTTGGATCTCGTACAAGACTCCCGAAACTCACGTGTGGGGGCGTCGCATGTGCCTAATGAACGGCTGCGAATAGAAATCTTTAATTTGGAAAAGGAAAATACAGATCATGGTTCGAATTACGTCACCAGACATCGTACATGTCCTAAATCACCGGCATCATCCCCACCATTACTTCTGTCATCCTTTGGACACTAGCTCTGGCCAATGTGGGCCCTTGATTTTCTTTTGAGTCAGATACATATGGTCGCTGTCCTGCCCCCATAAATCTCTCTCTCTCTCTCTCTCTCTCTAACTAACATATGAGAGATGTGATAAGCTAGCTTTCCACACAACGTCTGTAAGTCCCTCTATGTTTTATATTAAATCCAATCCGTCCATCAGGTGATTACCATTATTCTAACCGTACATGCAGAATATCAGCCAATAAAAAAAATTCCCATGGGCCATACCAATGGAAATAATGTAAAGTTGCTACTAAAAACACCGAGTTCACGTGGTGTGGCCCACTTGAGTTTTGGGTCTGGCTGATTTTTGTATGTTTTCTTCGTCACAGTGATATACACCTGATTAACGGGTTTGATGAAAGATTTACACCATGGTGGCCCCACACACACACCCATGTATATCAACCCGTTGTTCCTGTGGCGTGGCCCATCTGAGTTGTTTGTCTCGCTGATTTTTTGTCCTAGATTCTAAGAATCAAGAACAGAAGCTGGTGGACGGGTGGATTTAATATATACAACTGGTGGGCCCCACAAAGCTCAGTTGATTTAGTTGCTGAATAAAACGGGTGTTGCAAAGATTCCGGTTCATCTTTATCTTGAAGTTGTTTACATGAGAGTTTTGCTAAATTCCACAAGCGTGTGGAGATCTGCTCAGCTCATCCACACATGTCAATATCAAACACATGTGAGAGATCTGAGCCTTCCATCTGGTTGGAAATGATGCTAGGATCTTCTCCATTAGAAATCACACAGTTTAACTCAACAGTTGGGACACAAGGATGAAAGAGAGCTGATGCGCAAGACAAATTATTGTTATTTAGCCATCTTTCCTTGTGGACAACCTGATTTTCAAAATGAATTGATTTCGAGGCCAGAAGATCTGAACATTGTAGCCTACATGATGTAAAGATCTGATCAACCACACGTGTTCCATAATGGCATGTGTGCACAAGCTTAAATGGGCAGGGATCCTCGCGCGTGTGGAATTAGCAAATCTAAAACTACATAACATGTGAAGTCATATCCACCGATTTGACATTGGTTGGTGGGCCCCATTCATGTCTTTTGTGAACAATACATGTGGATGAGAGGGATACGGTAGGAAGGCACCATCATAAAGACATCCTCCAGTTCACTTCGAAAAGCGCACTTACCTCACACGTGGGAGTCCATGAGCAAGTGTGCAAGAACAGAGGATCGTTCATCAGGTGGACCCACTTTATATATGTCTCCTCTCAAGAATTAGTTCTATATAATCATTAGCTGGGCTTCTTTCTGGCAAAAGAACTTGGACCATCAGTTAGTTGATATTTAAACCTTGTATATTTTGTACAACTGTGGTCCACTTAATGATTTACCCACATTAATTTTTTTCAAATAAAATTTAACAAGATGTTCTAGATTAATGAACGGTTCCGATTTTACACACGTGTTCATCAGTTGCAAAAATGAAGTGGGTGCACTTAGAATTCCCATCCTCGCGTAAATTATGGATGAAGGCGGCTGGCTAGCTAGATTTCCCGGGCTTTCTGGACGCAAGTATACTCTCGACCAAGATATCCACACAAAAGCATTCGGGTTTTCAGTTTCTACTTGTGGGGCCCACTTTCTAGTGATTGTGACTACCTGTTCCCTTGGGACCCACCATGGATGGAGTAATAACAAAAGATATCCTCAACCTAACAGCCCTAACCTTCAATAAATGGCCTGAAATATAGATAGAACGAAGTCTACATTTAAAGGACCTTCCAATTCGGGGAATTTTTTAGGAAAGAACCATCAGCGGTGAATCCCATAAGATCAATGGCTTAGATCAAAGAAACATGGGCCTCACTTGTACAAAAAGAAAACTCGAGTATACTGTGTATAACCTACTCGAGATGTAGATCGTACACAGGTTTTTCCAAATTCTACCATTAGCCACTGGTCGGGATCATTGGTCTGATGGGCCCCACCGAGGATGGATATGACCTGTGAATTTCCTAGATGTGATAATCTTATCCTCCCAATTTGTGGCCTGCATATGGACGGTTTGGATATACGGGTCTATGTGATTTTAGAGTTTTTAGGGATTATTTTAGATGGTGTGGCCCATTGAGTTTTGGATTGGCTTATTTTTGGACACGTGTAGGGCTGTCAATGGGTAAGATCCTAGAGTAGTCGGAACCATTTTGGTCTTGTCGGGTCTTGGACCTTTCGGTTCCGGGGCTATTTTTAAAACCCGGATCTGGATCCGATTATGTTTCGGGAGCCTATCGGGTCCTTGGAGATTGATTTTGAGTTAGGTTCGGGTTGGCCCATGTCATGTGGTCGGTCAGGCCACTTGAATGGGTGGATTAGATGACACACATCCACCAACATAACACGTGCGAGGTGTTATGGCTTGGCAAACCTCATTCAATTGCTAAAATAAATAATATATGTTGAAAATATATAATAGCGAGACCCAAACAAATTTAATCGGGTCCAAGTTGTGCGACCAGACTTCTAATCGGGTCCAAAATGGTGGGCCTGAACCTGATCCAATTTTGAAACCGGACCCGTTAAAATCAGGTCAGAATTAAGCCCGACCCATTTAATTGACAGACCTACTATCTAGGCCCAGCCTCACCTGTGGCCCAGATCATTTTTAGTCCTTGCAGAAAAGAAATACAATCTCTAATGGAATGAAAAGTTTGTGGTGTTTGATCAACGGATGAAATGAAAAGTTTTCCTAATGGATGTCTGATTGACGCTGGATAGTTGTTGTCTGGACACGGCCGGCCTGGCCCATTAGCCACCCTATGTTCAACTCAAGATTGTTGGGCTTACAGCTCTCTTCCTATTAGGGGTGCACACGGTTCGGTTCGGTCCGGTCCCGGGATGAAACTGGAACCGAACTGTTCCTTATGGTTTTAGGATTTTCGAACCGGAAGTGGACCGTTAGCACCCTAGAATCGAACCAGAATCGGAGCAGACCGTTAGCACCCTAGAACCGAATCAGAACCGGACCGAGAAAATTGGTTCGGTTCCACGGTTCTGGGCTTTTTATAATCCAGCCCAATTGCATGTTCTATTGTATAATTTAGCCCATGTTCATTTGCGTTGTGATCCATTTGATGAATGGTTTAGATATTGTATATGGTGTGAAAAAATACAGTTATGAAAATAATTAAAAGGTGCATTGTAAACCATAAATCATGAGTTAAATATACAACTAAAATCTATTGTAAACTCACAGTTCTAGGTTCAGTTCCACGGATCAGATCCACAGTTCAGATTCACGATTCAGATCCACGGTTCGGTTTGGTTCTACATACCCAAAATCGGAACCGAACCGTACTAAACGGTTTTTTAATTTTTGGAGCTGGACCAGAACCGATGCACTCTAGAACCGGACCAAATCGGACCGTTTGGTCGGTTCTCGTCCAGTTCCACGGTTCTACCGTTTCGATGTGCACCCCTACTTCCTATATATATTTTAGACCGAGTGTGAGCAGGGGTGGCAGTAAATTGGGCTCAGGTTAGGTCAGGGTCAACCCGAGTCGACCCATTTACTAAATGGGCGAAGAATCCAGGTGAACCCAATCCATGGCCCATTATAATAAAACCCGACTCAACCCACTTAAAATTCATCAAGCGAAAACCCAGCCCGGCCTGACCTGACCCAAACCATTTAATCCTCATTGGGTTAGGCGCAGGTTGATATTGACTGGCTCGAGCCATATAATCATAATCAGGTTCGGCTCGACTACCCAACCTGACCAGGCAGGACGACACCCAGGTTTAAGAATAGACTATGGGGTCATGTGAGTCCTGCTCAATTATTGAATACATACAAACATGTGCATCATGTACATGCATCAAACCTGCATTAGAAGGGTTTTGGGCTAGTTGTGGCCTGCACCACTAGATTCTGTATGGCTGATTATAGGAGTATTTCATACTCTTACACATGGCACAATCTAAGCCATTGAATTTTGGTTTGATTGAAAAGGACATGGAATAAAGTTAACCCAGATGAAGCCATTTACAAGGGCCAGGTGATAATGTTGTCCAAATATTGAGAAAAAATTCAACTAAGTAAAGATAATGTTGACGTGCACTTGAAATACTAATGGTGGTGCTCTATCTCATGAAAAATAGTGTATTAGGTGTGGTTGACCTCATCCAAGATAGCGCGCCACTTACTGTGGGGCCCACCTTGATGTGTGTGTGTGTGTGTGTATATATAATATTATATATATATATATATATATATATATATATATATATATATATATATATATATATCCATGCTGTTCATCCATTTTTCCAGATGAATTTAGGGCATGAGCCCAAAAATGAAGCAAATCCAATTCTCAGATGGACCATACCATAGGAAACAGTGGTCATTGACCATTAATGAGCCACAAGTTTTGGATCAAGCTTATATGTGTATTTTCCCTTATATATATATATATATAATATATATATATATATATATATATCTATATATATATATATATATATATAATATATATTATATATATATGCTTATATGACCTTATCAACCAGTTGAATGGAAAAAAACATTATAGAATCATTATGGTGGGCCCTGGGAAGCTAATTTTAGTGGTAGGGCATTCATCACCTTTGTTTCTTATAATATGGTCCACCTAAGATTTGAATCTTTTTAATTTTTGGGCTCATGTTCTAAAATGATATGGAAAATGGATGGATGACCTAGACATGGCCCCACAGTAATGGCTGCTTCCTCTTAGGTGAGGCCGGTCTTCTCAACCCATAAGGCTCATTAATTTTCCAATGAACCCTATTACTTTTTAAGTGTTCATTATTCAGTGATTTTTTTTTTTTCTTATTCTTTGTCATTTTTGTGTGGCAACGCACTGGAATATCCACATCTCATTCATGGAACTTCTAGAATTTGTCATGTGGGGTTCATAATCTTCTGCAGGTTACTGAAGTTCCTCACATGGCCCACTTCCAAAACCCGTGACTTCAAACTACTGGAGACAATTTACCCCTCCAGCCAGAGTGATGTAGATCGGCCACAGACTTATTCTTGACATGAATGAAAACGGACATAGTCTGTCAAATCCAAACCGAATCGTACATAGGCCATGACGTAACTGAAATTCAGGCGCGTCCAGTTGAGGAAATTCATTCTAGATAGGAAGAAATTGTTATTCGAAGTGTGAACTGTAAATTAGCCATAACTTTTTGATCTGGTATCGTGATGGTATGCAAATCAGGTCTCGTCAGTCCATTTTACAAGAATACGTTTCTTTCTAGTTCAAATTTATACTTTTAGAAAAAAAGACCTTATTATTCTAAGTAGTTTTTAATTTTGACATATCTCTTACATTTTACAGTTTTAGTTATGCAGTCTTCTTAAGAAGAAGTGTTTGTAATCATGCTAAGAATGATCCCGCGTGATTAATTTAGGACTTTTTATTTTTGATAAAATTTATTATTTAAAATAAAATTTATATTAGTCTTGATTACAGTTTTGCCTTTTCTTTATAAGTGATGCAATCGAAAAGTTTAAGAAATATTGAAAAATAAAATTTTGAATTTTTATTTTAAATTATTTTATGAATTCAAAGTTTTGCCTGCTTGAGAAAGATGATGGATGATCTTTCTCCTCACGCCCTTCCCTACATTATAGACAGTGACTTCAATTGAGCTGAACTAGTCAGTCCAACTCTCGAGTTAATTAACCATGGTTTTAAGTGATTTGGACAATACAACTATACACAACTTTTCATGTTGCAGTGCTGGGCATTTATTGACAGAACACTAAGACAATGGGCCCACTATGTGTGTCCTATGGACTTTTGACACATGCCGACACTCGCGATCATGATAATTAATCAGGTGGGGCCCACAAAAAATATTCGCTTGCCTCAAAATTAGAATGGTCCACTCATCATCCATAAATGAATAAGAATTCAAAAAAAAAAAAAGTAGTGACGATAATTCATTTTGGACTTTCATGATGAGATACTCCATAAGTTTATAAAATCATTAGGTGGACCGCACCCAAGCTCAAAATTTTGATTTTGCTTAGTGTGGGCCCGGCTTATTGACTTGAATACAACTATATACTCAATTAAATTTCTAATTAAAAGCGCTACAATCACGTCGGATATTTCCCCGAGACCCGGTCTTAACTCCGACTCGGCCCAGCTTGGTGATGGCGGTGATGAACGCTCGTTGGAACGCCGCGGAGTTTTGGGCCCACGCGTCGACGGTGGGCCTGGACCTTCTGTCTGTGAATAGCTCCTGATCTGATGTAAAGAGGCCCATCCCTTGCTGAAGGTTCTTATAATACACATTGTCGAATGTCCTAGGAGTGATGGGGTCCATGTTGATGGCTATTCTGGGGTCCACATTCTTGGGACACATAGCTTGTAATTGGGGAACGTACCTTTTGTTGATTGTGGGGTCCACTGCATTGGAAGGGCTGAAATTGTATATACGGTTTGAGAACTTGCCACAGTGAGAAAATCCCAGTGTATGTGCAGCTGCAAAACAGGTGTGGATTACTCGTTAGTGAAATTTAGTTAACAAGGGCAGCCAGCCTACACGCGACCACATGTGTAAGTGTGGCACACGGTGAGAGATCCTGGCCGTCCATTAGTTTGGTCCTGCGATGTGGATGCCCTGACTCAAATTTTGGGCTGGTCCACTCAATAAGAGGACCACAAGGTGAGAAATAGGTCGACAACCTGCCGAACTTGGTAAGGTGTTTTTAGCCGCCCATGTGTTTCTTAAACTGGGGTCCACCTGATTAGTGGACTGTCCTGATTTTTGGACCACGGAATCTACAAGGTGGGACACACGTGATGGATGGGTTATCACATGTATTCGCACTTAGTGGTGTGCACGTGGACAGCCTTAGTTAATACCAGACAAGGATTGCGTACTGAGTAAACTGTGGGGCCCACGGTGATGTAAGTGTCTTATCCATGCCGTCCATACATTTTTCCAGCTCATTTCAGGACACAATCCAAATTTGAAGCATATCCAAAGCTCAAGTGGGACCACACCATACAGGAAATAGTGGAAATTGAATGCCTACCGTTGAAAACTTCTTGAGGCCACAGAAGTTTTTGAATGTAGGTGATATTTTTTTTTCCTATTCATCCATGTCTGTGGGACCATATGAACATGTTGGATGATAAATAAACATCACTATAGGAAGGTTTCAACGGTGGATGTCATTATCTGCACTGTTTCCTGTGGTGTGGCCCACTTTCTTTCGATATACTTCGATTTTGGGTTCTTGTTATAAAATAAGCTGGAGAAACGGATGGACGGTACGGATAAGATACACACATCACTGTGGGCCCCCAATGAGTTTACACAATCCCCGTCCGTTAATACCACCGTCAGTAACATCCATTCCGTCCATCATGTTCTATTCTCGACTATAGGCCTGAGGAATTTATATTTTTTTTTTCACACCACAGGGTATGAGGATGACAGTGGGGTGGGTGTGAGGGCGTGTGAACAAAAAAAAATAAAAATAATCTGCTACAAAACTCAGGTGGCGTAAAACAGGCGTTGTAGACAATTCCAGTCCATACCATTCAATGATTAGGATTTTTTAAAAAAAGTGTTATTTTCAAGTATGTCCCATCCATAATAGATCTGACAATTTCGACGGTCTATATCCACTTACTCATAAACCACATGTAGGTTGGCCGAGTTAGGTACTTCAGCCCCGTTTTCTATCAAATGCACGTGCATGGCTAGTTAGAAAAAACACATTTGGATAACGTTAATCTCACCTGAAAGAGCAATCATGTCCGTTTGAGAAAGACCATTTGCAGCAAACATGGAATTTAGCTGATTGAGGTTGAAGGTTGGATGAGGCAGCTTCCCATTTACACTTGCTAAAGTTGAGCTCAGACCATCCAATCTCCCCAATTCGACGGCGTAAGACGGCCCGCCGGTCTGATTACAATCGACGATCACACCATTAACACTCTCCACACAAGTTATAAATATAAAACAAGAAGAACAAAAGAAGAGAAGATAGTAATTAACCAGAGCGATAATCACGCGTCGCCATGGCTAGTATATCGGCGCATGAGACCTTGTTCCGGCAACTTGGGTTCGCGTCGATGGCCGCCTTGGCCTTAATTACGGTATCGAATCCATCTCCAGCCAACGACAGATTGTCGGGGTGGTCCTTCTCAGCTCTGTTATTTCCCGTCGATTGGATGATGACTGATGCATCACATCCCTATAATCACATCATAGCTTATCGCGTCATTGGTTGATTATGAACTTAGTGAAATTAAGAGAAAATAAAATCATACACTTACCAAACCATACAATCTAGGGTTTGTTTGGATTTACAATAAGTTTTACTTACCATTATGAACCATAAAAGAAAATACCCAATTGAACTGAAGATATGAGTACCAATTACAATACCTATCAGCCAAACATAATAAAGCCATAACCATTATACGTTACGGAGCCGAAACAGCCGTTATAGAAAAAAATACTTATTGCGGTCTCTCAAAACAGATTAAAAAAAAAACTTTAAAAAGCCATTACAAGGGTTGTAATGGCCGTTAAGACTCATATTATAAAGGTAACGGTGATGGCTTTTACCATTACGGAACATCTTGCATCTAAAGAAGTATTACTGTGGATGCGTTCATCTGATAAACTAAAAATAATCAAATTGTAATTACTAGAGCATTGATTTGAGTTATAATTTGAGCCCCAATTACAATTTCATCCTTTTCAAGTTAGACTGTAAACGAATAAGACTGTTTTTTTTTTTTTGGTAAAGTTCATGAAGAAATATAATTACAATTTGATTATTTAACTGTCCAATAAAAAAAATTCAAAACCCAAATTTCATTTTATTTACCTGAACGAAGCAATCATGAAAAAAGAGGCGAATGGTGGCCGGAGCGGTGACAAACGTCTGTTGGAATTTGGTCCTTACGACGCCTCTGACAATATTTTCGACATTTGGGCAGACGTTGGCGTAGTAGTTCTGCTTGAGCTGTGCGGACCCCAGTTGGCTAAACACACATATACTTAAAAACACCACCGAATAGATTATATGAAAATCACGAATCATTTTTCTTCGTGAAATTATAAAATGGGAGAAAAAGAAAGAAAGATATACGCCCAAAACCCAACAACCTTGCCTTGGCCCTGGCTTTCCATGTGTAAAGAAAGGGAATATATAGAGTAGAGAGTCTCTGCTATGCCAGTTGGCCCCGAGGATGCTTTCAGCCAGCTGGCTGATGTAATTTTTTATATTCTTGGTTTTCATAAAGGTGATTATCATGGTGCGGCACACCTTTTTCATTGTATAATAGAGTTTACAGATTGAGAAGGTTGCCCCGGGAGAAATGGGAGCATGTGATCCATGTACGTGCATGTTATCATTTCTTAAAAAAATAATTAGAGGAACGGAAGAGTCCGTATGATGCCTTTATTATTTTTGCTGGTCAGAAAATTATTTTGCAAAAAGTGATTTTTTAAGGTTCGGAAGCTGCTATTTTGACCAAAATACTCCTTGACTATTAGGGTAAGCAGCTGTAGAAGGAGGGGTATTTTGATCTTTCTAGGTTCATCTATACACCCCTAGGTCTAGTTTCACAATTAAGGTTTCTTTGTGATTAATGAAATTGTTGGCTGAAACTTGAGGTCTATACGCCTCAAGAGCCCTTTTTGAAAATAGAATGAATTTTTGGAAAATTTTATGAGTTAACTTAGAACCTGGCTGAGTGAACTTGACATGGTTAGATTTCAAGCTAAGTCGTCATGAAAATTGAAAGTCTAAAGTGACTCGGTAGCCACTCAAGAAGACTCACTGAGTTAACTCTTTGACTGACCATGTTTTATGTGGCTGCTCATGGTTTTTATTTTATAAAGCTCGCAGAAGATGTAAATATCTTAAAATTTTATTAGTTACCCTAAAACTTTTATTTTATAGTTAGTAAAATTAAATATTTATTAGCCACCTTAAATTATCTATTTTATAGTTAGTAAAATAACAATTTAGTTTAAATGCAGTTATCAGAGTCAACAATTAGTAGTTGAGTATTGAGTATCGAGTTGAATCTGAGTTTTCGGACAATTAATAAGGACCATAGAGTAGACTTGTTTGGTCCCAAGTTGAGCAGGTGGATTGGGTCTTGCAGTTTCGGAATAGGCTTGGTCCAGGTAGGGGCTATGTGGGGCCACTATGATGTATATGTTTTATCTACACTGTCCATTCATTTTTATAGATCATTTTAAGTTATGGATATAAAAATGAGGCATATCTAATTCTTAAGTAGACCATCAGGGGATTGAACATGTACTATTAAAAACTTCTTGAGAGCCACAAAAGTTTTGACTAAGCTGACATTTGTGTCTTCTCTTTGTCTATGTGTTTATATGACATTAAGGTTCAGGCATCATTATAATTACTGCTTATTGGGGTGTGGTCTACTTGAGTATTGGATCTAACTCCTTTTTGGGATCATGCTTTAAAATGTTATATAAAAATGAATGGATGGCATGGATAGAACACATACATCGAGTCCGGCAGGGGCAGGACGCAATCCCCATCCCAGATTATACTATGGACCATTTTCAAGAATATGTTAAGATTTAAGAATTGGGGGTTCTTGAGCCATATAGGCCTCAGGTATCACCCAACAAGTTTACAGGCTGCAAACAAACCTTGATTTGGAAACTAGACTTAGGGTTGTCTGGATGAACCCAAAAAAACCAAAATACCCCTCCTTTTTCAGGTGTTTACTAGAGGTGGGCATCGAGCTGAGTGAGTCGAGGTGGGCCAAGCTTGGCTTGGCTTGTCCATGATGTACTCGAGTTCGAGCTCGAGCTCGAGCTTGAGCTTGGCCTTGAGCTCAACATTGAAGCTTGGCTTGGCTTGTCCATGATGTACTCGAGTTCGAGCTCGAGCGAGCTCGAGCTTGGCCTTGAGCTCAACATTGAAGCTTAGCTTATTTGCCAAAGTTGTCGAGTTGAGTTCCAGTTGAGCTAGTGGTTCGAGTCGAGTTGAGTTTACCTCGAGTCGAGCTCGAGCTTGTTGGGTGAGAGAGTAATGGATTTTGTTCTTGATCCTCCTCCATTGATGAAAAATTTGAAAATCTTAAGAGAATCAAAGCAAAATCTGATGAAAAAATCAAGCAAAGTTTCGAATTGGATGAGGAAACCTGTAAGAACCGATCTGTTCTTGATCTTCTTCCACCAGCAGAAATCCAAATACTAGAAAAGAAACAGAGCAGAACACAGATCAGAAATCCAAGTAAAGAGCTTTAGCCAATCAGATCATTGGATTTCCTTGAACCTCTAACAAATTTGAGAAGAACCCATCTCGAATTTCTTGGATTTCTCGCCTAAGAAGTAGATCTCAAGAGATTAAAATCATACTATTGTGGAGCTGAAATGAAAACTGGTGGTGGTAGTCGGGGCGGGTGTGCGGCTGGCAGTGGGTAGAGAAAGAGAAGAAATGGAAAGGGAAGGGGGTGCATGCGGTCGGGTAAAGACTTTAGGTTTTGTTTTGTTTTTTTTTTTTTTAAAATATTTAAAAGTTTAAACTTAAAACTTATATATATATATATATATATATATATATATATATATATATATATATATATATATATATATAATATATATATATATCAATCGAGCGAGTCGAGCTCGAGTTCGAGCTTCGAGTCGAGTCAAGTTGAAATGCCCCCTTGTTAAACTTGGCTTGAACTTAGCTTGAACATCAAATGATTAGCTTGGCTTGGCTCGAATTGGTCATTCAAGCTGAATCAATTTGAGCTGAATCGAGCTGAGTTGAGTGAACTTTTCGTGAACAGCCTCAGTGCTTACCCTATCAATTAAGGGGTATTTTGGTCTTTTTAAGCAGCTGCCGAACCCGAAAACGTCTAGGGAAAATTCCAAAGGCATCGTACGGACTCATCCGTTCCTCCAATTATTTCTTAGATAAATTAGAAACCTTAAAAAACTTAAACGCTCAGACAGTTAGATAGTTCATACACATGCACTTAGATATTATACACGTGGCTCACCCTTAAACTACAGTCCAAAAGTGGGCCTCACTTTTGATGGGCCACACACCGAGCTGATCTCACAAGTGTCCAACAGGTGAGCATCTAATGGATGGTTGAGGCAATATGATTAAATAAACAGATTCCCATTAATCAACGGCTAGAATCATTCAATCAATCTGATTTTTGGGTCACGACCAAACTACATTGGGTCCCATGAATCAAACGGTTTGATTCCAATTACATAAATGCTACCTTACAATTTGTGAGTGCATGTGTATGAACTATCACACACTATCAGAGAATACCAAAGAACTCCCGTACCGTACATATAACCTCGGGCCGAGGACGACTTCCGTCGTGTCTGCATCTACTCGTAGGATGCATGATCGAATGAGTGAGCCACGTGGGGCATCTAGAGTTAACAAGAGACAGCTTAGTCGTCCTTCCCTACCGTAAATTCCACGTAAGGGCTGCTTGTTGATCAAAGGTGGGCCCCACTATAATATACTTTCGACATATTTCACAACGTTGACGCGGATTGCTTCCTGCCCCTGCCTGGCTCTGTAGGGTCCACCATAATATATATGTTTTATCCAAGCCGTCCATTCATTTTAGCATATCATTTTATGACATGGGTAAAAAAAATGAGGCAGGTTCGAAGCTTAAGTGGACCACACCAGGGGAAGCAGTGGTAGTAATGACACCATAATTGAAACCTTTCTAGGGCCACCGTGATGTTTATTTGCTACCCAACCTATTTATAAGGTCAAAGATATCAACTTCATCAAAACCTCTGCAGCTCCCGATAATTTTTTAATGGTACGTGTTCAATCTGCATTGTGGTCCATTGTCCAGGGCAATCCGCATCCACACCATTCACATGGCAGTTATGGGCAGGGATTTGGATGGTCCAATATTCATGGGCCACACCACAGGAACAGTGGAGGCGCCCACTATTAGAAACCTTACAGATTGTTGTGGGGCCGAAAGTGTTTTGTATATTCAATTCAATCCATTTAAAAAACGGGCCACATCATGATGAAAGGATGTTCAAAATAAGGTAACTTTTAGAACTCAAGTTGGCCAAGTGGCCCATTTGAGTTTTGAGAAAATAGAAGAATTTATGATCCTGATCTATGCAGTAACATTATTTTTAATCTATTTGATTTGAATTGGTGATCACGTGAGTTGTTCGAATAATTCCAATCAACCTCTCTTACAATGGAGGACAAAATAATTACTATTTATATCAGAGCGAATGTGTATTTTAATCCATTAAAAATTGAGTTTTTAATCCAGGTAAGGCTAGCACCATTCTAGTTTGGATTGGCATGCATGTATGCCATGCTCACAGTCCTAGCTGCAACTTATGCCTTTGAAATCTTAGGGTCTGTTTGGATGGCCATAAAAGTTCAAGCCTAGATAACTTGTCTGGTCATAGTCTTGTATAAGCTAATGTTATCCTTGTGAATTCTATCTACTGTTTGTTGGAAACTGTTTGGTGTAGCAAGAGAAAACTTATTTGTTATTTGTTCAAGGCTATCTTCTTCTTTTTCTTTTATTATTATTATTATTATTATTATTATTATTATTATTATTATTATTATTATTATTATTATTTTGTTCAAGGCTATCTAGGTGTTATTATTTCCATCAAAACACGCATAGCTTTGTTGGGATCACATTTGCTTATCAAAATGAAATTTGTTATGGTTCACATTAGCTTATCAAAGTGAAATATATATACTCCATCTATCATATTTCTCTCCTCACATCCATTGAAAAAAAAAGCATAAAAACTTAATTGGGCCATACAATAGGAAAAATTACATAAAATCACAAGTAAACCTTTAAAATTGAGTGTTGTGGCAAATTAAGAGAGCAAAGGAGAGAGATGGAGAGAATGTTGTATAAGCTTGGCAGGAACCGTCTCATAGAAAAATGGATGGGGCTTACTCGCAAGAAGAAATATAAGTTGTCACCCAATTTCTTTTGATCTTAACTAAAATATCTATTAACAATATTAGTCTTTTTTTTTTTTTTTCCTAACTACTCGTAGGGCTTGTTTGTTAAATCTGAAGTTTGAAGCCTGAATCTGAAATTTGAATATAAAGTCTGAATCTCTATTTTGTAACGGTTGCTGAAGTTTGAAAATTAAGTACAAAATGTAAAACAACCTATTTGTTAACAAACGTTTGAAATCTATTAATTTGACACATTTTTCCGTCTCATATTTGGATATCTTTTACATTTTGAAGGGTTTATTTTTTATTAAGCGAAAATAAAATCATTAAGTTAATATCCATTTAATTCAAATAAGGAATGGGCCAAAAAATGAAGCAGATCCTAATCTCCGATAGATCATACGACAGAAAACGGTGGTAATTGAACTCCCACCAATTCCACTCTTGATGTAGAGCGGGTCGCAGACAGTTTCATGGCCAAGATGGATCAGAAAAGGCCCGGTCGACGACAGAAGTGATCCGGACCGTCGGACTTTAGATCGGACGTATCTCGCAATCGGAATGAGTTACCTGATGTAAAATATATGATTTTGGGGTGGAACGAGCTACTTTAGCCAACCAACCCAGCTATGCCTGGTTACGACGCTCAGAATTGCGAGAAACCCCTGGATCGACGGTCGTTTCCCTGTTTTAATTTCGTTTTTACTATAAATAGTAAGTTTTAGTTTGATTATAACTCTTCATCCGTCGGGCTTTAGGAGTTGCGTCCAACATGAAAAGAGCTTAGAATAATTAGGGGAATGGTTTGGTGAAGCTAAATAGGACACTTACTATTTTTGGCCGAAAACCTTGCGCACTAGTAGACATCACGACCGTCTATAAATAGTAAGTTTACTATTTATAGTAAGTCACGAATTCTAGGAGTTTTAGTTGTAGTTTGATTCTGATTTCTTTCCCATTGCTTGGTTCCCCTATTTAAAGAGTTGTGAACTCGTTTTAGTCATCAATTAATCAATTTCGAATTTCTTAGAATTTATTTCTATTTTCTGCTTTCTTTCCTCGTGGATTCGAGAAGTCTCTGTGAGGAGTCCAGAGAAGCTCCATGGATTCAGAGTGGTTACCCTCATCACGTTCATCCCTGCGTCAACTCTTGCATATCCAACTCTAACCTTGGGTATGCAGGTAAAGAACAACTCATTGTGGATAGATACATGTGGATGTAAATCCTTTAATATAAGTTATATCCACACTATCCATCCATTTTGTAATATCATTTTAGGGCATGACCCAAAAAAATAAAGAAGATCTAAAGCTTTCATGAACCACACCATAGAAAGTAGTGAGACAATGGCACCCACTGTTGAAACCATCGTAGGGCCCACCAGGATTTTTATTAACCATCCAACGTTTTCATAAGGTTGCATAGACCTGGATGAAGGGAATACACAAATATCAGCATCATCTAATACTTTTATGGATGGCAAGAAGTTTTAATTGGCAAGAATTCAATCCCCACTATTCTATGGTGTGATCCATTTCCTCTTTAGACCTGCCTCCATTTTTGTCTCATTCCATAAAATGATCTCGAAGATGGATGGGCAGTGTTGATATAACACATATATCATGGTGGGAAACACTTGAAAATGGACTTGTATCCACACCGTCCATCCTTTTTAAAAGATCATTTTTTTAGGGCATGAGCTAAAAGAGGAGGCAAATCAAAGGCTCGAGTGGACCACACCATAAGAAACAACGGTGATGACGACCCACGCTGTTGAACCCAAGGCCCACGATGATGTTTAGTTGCCATCTAACTCGTTCATAAGTTCACGTACACTTGGATGAAGGGAAAACATAAATATCAACTTGATCCAAAACTCCTCTGCCAAGAGGTTTTTAGTGATGGGCATTTATTCAATCTACCTCCTAGTTGGGCTCATGCCTTAAAATGATCTTTCAAAATTGAGGCTTGCATAAAACACATACATCATGGTGGGCCCCACAAAGACCTGACAAGATCATCCATCTTTAGGGGTAGCACCCAACCTTCACCCAATTTGCCATAAAATTGAGTTTTTGGTCTAGATGGCCCTGTAATATGACATTGTCGTGGTAGAAGCCTGTATGGACTAAATTTAAGCTTTTGTAGCCCTCAAACCACTTTTTCATTTTTTGAGGGCAAAAATGCCCCTTTGCCACTCGTACGGTGAGCTCTTGTTTCGAAATATGTAAGGTCCTTTTTTAAAGAGAAGTGGACCCCGCCAAAAATTAAAATTTAGCCCACCCCTTGGACGATCTAATCCATTCATTTTAATCAGACAACCATAAAACCAAATAAGGGATATTTTAGTTTTATGATTGAAGATGTCTGTGGCCCACAACTATACTAACTTTATACATTAATTCTAAAATATTTCCTTTAGTGTGGTCTATTTATGATGAGATTTTTCCTCAAACTTAGGTCGATGAAATGAAATTAAAATCCCTTACATGGGTTGGATTTGCTTCACAACAACTTAATGGGCCCCAATAAGATGTGGATCGATATGTTCAAAACATTGGACCCTTGCCGCATGAGGGCCATTTGGCCATTTCCTTCTTCCTTCATTGGTTTTTTTTATGGGAGGGGAGAAGAGTGTGAAATGGAGGATGATGTTTTTTTGGTTCCCTTCCTTCTTCCTTTAACATTCCTTAGCTTTCTTTATAATTTTTTTTTTTATTATTGAGTATGAATGGTGGGAGTTTCTGAAAGGGAGAAGACTGTGGAAGAATACTCTAATGGATAAAATTTTATAATGGAAGGATGTTTTAATGGATGAATGTTATATTGGATAAATTTTATAATAGAAGAATTGTTCACTCCCCAAGTATAGGGTTGTGGTGTAGTAATAAACTCGGTAAGACCGAGGTCGAATCCACGGGGATTGAAACCTGTACGTTATCTGAAAATAACCAGATCTAGAACTAGGCTAAGATGAAATCTAAACCAATTGAGATTTGAGGAATAATGGTGAAATATTAATCTAAACTTAAAGAATTCAGAGAGAGGGAAACTAGGGATTCAGAGGATCCACTTGTAGAGATCAGGAAGATCTACGATTGATTCATGAACGCAACTGGACTTAGAGTCCCATCTTCGTCCAGTTGGAAGATATAACCTGAGAATCAAATCTGAACTTCATTTAATCAAGTTTTCAAGATATCAGATAGGTGTGAATTAAATTGGAATTTCATCACAAAATCATGCCCATGAGACAAGACAGACAACGAAATTAATCCAGTCACAATCAATCTGTATGATGTATGAACATCAGGAAGCGTTCCGTCATCCAACCATGCCTAGGAGACGATGATGAACAACAGGGTTTCCTAACCACATAATCAAACAATAAAGGAGAAAAACTCAAGTCATTGCAGATCTAATGTAATAGTAGTTACATTATACCATTAAAAACTAGAATCATTTTAACAATCAAACCAATCAAACGAGTTCATCATTCATAATCCAAACCGTAGAATCCCATCACACTACAAGCTTCACCTCTTAGCCCTAGCTAAGAGGTTTAACCCAACATGATTGGGCTGGATCTCTTAAACAGAAATAGGAAAAATAAAACAAAAATCTCTAACTATTTCTCTCTTGTGCAGACGTCCGTCCGGTTCCCCCCTCTCTCCACGTTTCTCTCCCTCCTTTATAGGAATTGCAGGCGGTGGAGAAGTGTAACTGGCGTGCGTAGACTCTTACGCAGCAAGGAGTTTTAGGAAACTTCTTTCTCGGTAAAACTGCGAAATCGGCGTCGTTTGGTGTGATTTTACCGTGCGAAATCAACATATCTGTAGATTTTGAGACCTTGGCTAGGGTTATGGCCACCTGTTGCATAATGTGGATGGTCCGGATCATAGATCCGGTCGTCTCATAGATTTCAGAACTGCCCGAAAACGTTCGGTTTTCAGCTTCTGCGCAACACATGCAACCGACCCGGTTTGCATTAGATGTGGGGTCCCTGTTCGTTGCTGGATTGGAAATCCAGTCCGATCATCGTTTCTGTCTCGGAATTTAAGGTAGAAATGGATGGTTTGGTTGTCCTTTGAAGTGGCCCAGGGAATCCGTGTTTCTGCCATCCGATCTGCGTTTGATCACGATTTTCCTGTGCGTGCGAGCATGGGTCTATAAAATCTTCACATGTACGGTCGTTTTGACCTTATGGAGTGAATGGTCGGTTCGGATCAGCAAGATATTCGATGATGGTGGCCCACCGACTCAGTCTCCGCTCTCCTTGTTCCGCGTCTTCGCACAGCAGGAAACGGAAGGTTCCGTTTTTGTCATAAAATTATGGATAGGAGTCTGTTTAAAAATCCATACCATTCATTGTCTTCAAGACGAAAAACCATTCCGAGAGCCCAAGATCCGGTTGATTTCAGTGTGACCCACAAAGTTTTCTGCTATACCGTCCAACCCGTGTTTGAACGGTTGAGAACCCATCATCGCTTCCTTTTGAAATTCCGTCACCTAGGTCTTAGGAAGACGGACCCTCGGGATTTAATGGACGGCCCAGATCTTTCATTTGAACCCTGGATGGGCTGCATAACCCAAAACCGGACGGACCGCTGTTTTAGCGTGCGATGGCTCAGGTCAAACAAGTTTTGACCCAGACTTGACATTCGGTGCGGCGCGGGAGTGCACCGTGTGGTGTACTCTCGCCTTATACATGGGGTCCAATGTAATGTATATGTGAAATCTTCTCCGTCCATCCGCTTTGTCAGCTCATTTAACATGTTGAGACAAAAATTGATGCAAACCCAGATACCAGGTGGGTCCCAAATTAGAGATTTGGTGGGCTGATCTAACTGTTGGACTACTTTCATAGGGATCTGAGGCCTGAATTTTGACGTGTACGGTTAATTTATGATCTTCAGGCCCTGTATGAAGTTTTGAGCTAGCCGATCAGATGGTGGAAACCCTGTGATCTTGCATTCTGGACGGTTTTCGGGCCACTTGAGCTTCAGTTTCTCGATTTTCTCTGATCTCTAGCGTGTAAATCCATTGATCTTGGTCCCCTGGGGTCTGTCCCATACTTTGGTGAATTCTGAGCATTAAATCTCTGCTTTTAACATTCTTTTCAGTCCACGCTCATAAATACACCCTACATCACAAACACAATTAAAATGGGGTGTTAATTGGTATCATGTTCATAAATCTAGGCAGTAATTGGGGTCTGATATGTAATATTTGACCCTCAACACAACCCCCAACCAGCATTTTGCTAGTCCCGAGCAAAGTATGCAAAAAATAAATTGAGAAGTATAAGACGATGATGAACTCGAGTGATTCTTGAAAAATAATTCAGATATGAGAATTCTAAGATTCATGAATATTGGGCAGTATTTCCACCTGGGACTCGATCACATGGTAAATTTCATAGTCAGGCTCAAAGTATTAATCCATTAATTAGAAAAATTCTAAACATTAAGTACCATGAGTGTATAGTGAAATCTCGTCTTATCATCATTAAAATTCACTTCTTTATTTCAGGATAACATTGGTAAGCAACAAGACAATTCATGATAACCAAAACGTAAACCAAACTTGCCTCACAGATTATTATTATTATTATTATTATTATTTTTTCATTCTTCCAGTCTTTTGATTTTTCCATTCAAGGTACTGTCAATGAGATGGATTAAATCCTTACTTATAGGGAGCAAACCTATGGTGAAGACCGTATATCCAAACCTTTTTCACATATTATCAATCATAAGGAATCAAATCTCACTTATAGGGAGCAAACCTATGGTGAAGTTTGTTCACCCAACCCTTTCCGCAGGCAGCTATTTTTGTAGCTAGGTATTTTCTTTTTCTTTCATTCTTCTTATCGAACATGGTGGACAAATTTCCCAGGTCGGTTCCTTTCATGCTTACTGCTTACCAAGTCAACCCTTCAATCTCAAACTGAACCCTTAATGTGAAAATGAGATGTGACATGTGAAATCATGACTCAATCAATGTTTAAAACTTCTAATTATGGATTAACAATTCAAACTTAACTGTGAAATCTAACAGACACTGAATCCAAGAGTCATAAATTACCAACATCACGTATCTTGAAATTCTAGTGCTCTACATGACCTGTCAAGATCACTTCGAATGTACAAGAAAGTCCAGAAAAAATTTTAAAAATTTTCACAATTTTTTTGCTCAAGACCAAGAAAACACTGATTAGGTTACCTAATCTCCCACCCCAACCTAAAATCTACATTGTCCTCAATGTAAAAGATATAAACATGCAATGCACATGGGACAACAACTGTAAAGAAAGAAGTGATGGAAGATAGTACCTGGATAACGAATCGAGACACTTTTCAAAAATATCAGCGAGAGAGTAAGTCAGCGCAAGAGAGAAACCAACACAAGTAAAACACAAATAACAAAAATAAACTCCTACCTATACCACTTTCGCAGGTGCTCTCAATTGCATTTAGCGTATGCAACAAGCCTTTAAACCCCTAGTTGCCCCTAGTGGACGAGTTGTAGTCTCGTGAGGGTTTGCAGTAATGTTACCCACAAACATTGAATTGACTAATCATGGAATCAAAAGCTGGGTTGCCTCCCAGGAGCGCTAAGTTTAATGTCTTCAGTAAGACTAAAGAAACTACCATAATCCTATGAAAGCAGGGGAAAGACTACTCAGTAATGCCACAAGGTTCCTCTTCCGGTCAATATCTAGATAAATTTCTCAGTAGGTTTCTCAACAGGATCATCCAAAAACCCTTTTTGCAATAGGCTTTGATGCCCTGAAGCGTGAATGGCCGGAGAGACTTTTGTACCTTAGAAAAAATTTGTCGTTGATCCGCCTAAGGTATCCAAAGTATATATGATTCACCTGTATCAGAAAAAGTCTCAAAGTTAGCATCCCACGGTGAATTAAAGACTACAGGTAGATAAAATTCAGAAAAAATTTTGAGAAGTAATGTAGTCTCAATGCATTCCGAAGTTCTAGGCTTCGGTTCAATTTTTAGCTCCTTTCCTTTAGTGGTAAATACTTAAGGTCAGGGGAAGAAGGGGCTTCAGAGTAAGGGGGCGCTTGGTCCGTGACAACCACCGAGGTAGTGTCATGCAAGAAATCCACCTTTTCTTGTATCATGAGGTCGTTGGAATCTACAAGGTGTGCCAAGCATGAGTTCAAAGATGTGGGAAAATCAGTTGGGAGTGACTCGTCTCTTGCATCGAAATCTGTGATGATGACCCCAATGATTCCATCATCTTTTAAAGTAGATGGATGCATGCTCGCTTGCTTTTGTCCTTCACAGACAGATGGACAATCAATAGGTGAAGAATTGATGTGAAGACTCTGGTCATTGAAGCTTCTCAGTGGAGGCATTGAATCGTCTAAAGTGTGTAGTTCAGATTGTAGCCTTAACTGGGTAGTTTCAAATTCCAGAGTTATATCAAGCAAATCGTCCATCGCCCGAATCATATCATCATTCAATTCAGGACGGTGGTCCAAACATGTATCACAAGGGTTGGAAGGGTTAGTTGAAAATGGTTCATTCTCCACATTCAAATCAGTCATGTAAGGCAGGTGGAGTAGATCATTATGGTTGATAACTTCCTGAACCTCGTGATCATTGGTAGGAGCCACACTTGAGATTGAATCCCAGTACTTATCATCGTCCAGTTCCGTGCAGTGTGCACTTGGGACGGGATCACATTCCTCACATTCTATTCCTAGATTGAGTTGAGGTTTGAATAAACTAACCTCTACTTCATCAGTGTAATCATGTGTGCCATGTGAGTGAAGTGTGTCACTATCATTATATTTGAAAGACACCCACGTCTCTTAATCATTCCTTTGGACAGTCATTGAGATCGACTCATCGGGAAATTGAACCATCTGCTCATTAATGGAATCCAATTCCTCATTCGTAATTTCAGTTTCTGCCACAAGCGAGTTATGATCACTTTCTTCACATTCTGCTTCTAGATTAGGATGAGGCTGGGATAACCTAGCCTCTTCCTTCTCCATAAGTTGTGACTGAATGATTGGAATTGAGGCTGTGAGCAATTCACATGATTGTATGACAAGTTGATTGAACTGCTCTTGTGCTTTCATGAGCTTCTGAAGTGAATCCTCTTGGATTGTTTCTGATTGGGTGTCAAAGGTAGAGGACCCAAGAGAATTATCACCATGATATATAGTTGGTTAGCTTCCTGACATTGATGTCTCCACTAGTTATAATCATACGGATCATGTGTGGGAGAATCTGATGATTGGTAATACTTATTATCACTCATAATATAATCACGCATTGTTTTCTTTTTCTCTGATGGGTGATAATAATTCTCACTCCCATAGTTATGATAACCCCAACATTCATGTACTGTTTTATTAATCCGTGGGGTGTAATTGTTCTCCTGCATATGATCGCGTAAGGACTTCTTAGCCGATGGAGTGTTATGCTTAGGTCGGTTCTCGATGATTGTTTCAGGAAAATTTTGAGACATAGGTGGATGTCTATCATCATTATCATACATCCCTTCGCACTGTTTCGCATGCTCAAAAGCTATCTCAGCATATTGACGTTCCCACTCGTGCATATACATGGTGAAACCCTCAATTTGAATTAATCCTAATAAAAATAGAAGAAAAGATCCTACAGCGGTATGGAAAGTAAGAGGAGGAGAAGTTAGAAGGAAAGTACCAATTGAGAAGTTCCTATGTTAAAATCCTGTAAAAGAAAACAAAAGAGATTAGCTTCTAAAATAGAAAGCCTAAAGTTAGAAAGTTCCTACAATTGAAATAGAAAGTTTCTAAAAAGGAAAGTTCCCTAAACCTAGAAGCTAAGTTAGTTTCTGAAAAGTAAAGTTCCCTAAAATTTGAAAGTTTCTAAAATAGAAAATTTAAACCTAAAAATTAAAAAAAAATAAAAATAAACTAATTCCTAAAAAGGAAAGTTTCTAAAAATAAAATAAAGGAAAGATGAGTTAGTTTCTAAAATTAGAAAGAGTCTCTAAAAAGGGAAATAACTAACCTAGTTTCTAAAAACAAAAGAGGAAAGTTCTAAAAATAAATTAGTTCCTAAAAATAAAATAAAATAACTTCTAAAAAATAATTAGGAAAGTTCTAAGCCTAAAGTTAGAAAGTTCTAAATTAGAAATCCTAATCCTAAAATAGAAAGTAATGTTAGTTTCTAAAAAATATTAAAAAAATTCTAAAATAAATAAAGGCCTAGAAATAGAAAATTTCTAAAAATTGAAAGTTAGTTTCTAAAAAGGAAACCTCGAATAAGAAAATTTCTAAAACGAAAATCCTGATTCTAAAAATAGAAAAAGTAGAGAAATTAGAAAGGGATTACCAAATTAGAAGCTTATGTCAGGATCCTATAAAATAGGAAAACATATTAGTTTCTAAAAATAGAAAAAAAAAATTCTAACCTAAAATTAGAGAATCCTAATCTTAAACTAATCCTAAAACTAGTTAATCTCAGAAAACGTAACCGTCAATCCCCGGCAAAGGCGCCAAAAACTTGTTCACTCCCCAAGTATAGGGTTGTGGTGTAGTAATAAACTCGGTAAGACCGAGGTCGAATCTACAGGGATTGAAACCTGTACGTTATCTGAAAATAACCAGATCTAGAACTAGGCTAAGATGAAATCTAAACCAATTGAGATTTGAGGAATAATGGTGAAATATTAATCTAAACTTAAAGAATTCAGAGAGATGGAAACTAGGGATTCAGAGGATCCACTTGTAGAGATCAGGAAGATCTACGATTGATTCATGAACGCAACTGGACTTAGAGTCCCATCTTCGTCCAGTTGGAAGATATAACCTGAGAATCAAATCTGAACTTCATTTAATCAAGTTTTTAAGAGATCAGATAGGTGTGAATTAAATTGGAATTTCATCACAAAATCATGCCCATGAGACAAGACAGACAACGAAATTAATCCAGTCACAATCAATCTGTATGATGTATGAACATCAGGAAGCGTTCCGTCATCCAACCATGCCTAGGAGACGATGATGAACAACAGGGTTTCTTAACCACATAATCAAACAATAAAGGAGAAAAACTCAAGTCATTGCAGATCTAATGTAATATTAGTCACTTTATACCATTAAAAACTAGAATCATTTTACCAATCAAACGAGTTCATCATTCATAATCCAAACCGTAGAATCCCATCACACTGCAAGCTTCACCTCTTAGCCCTAGCTAAGAGGTTTAACCCAACATGATTGGGCTGGATCTCTTAAACAAAAATAGGAAAAATAAAATAAAAATCTCTAACTATTTCTCTCTTGTGCAGACGTCCATCCGGCTCCCCCCTCTCTCCACGTTTCTCTCCCTCCTTTCTAGGAATTGCAGGCGGTGGAGAAGTGTAACTCGCGTGCGTCGACTCTTACGCAGCAAGGAGTTTTAGGAAACTTCTTTCTCGGCAAAACTGCGAAACCAGCGTCGTTTGGTGTGATTTTACCTTGCGAAATCAACATATCTGTTGATTTTGAGACCTTGGCTAGGGTTATGGCCACCTGTTGCATAATGTGGATGGTCCGGATCATAGATCCGGTCGTCTCATAGATTTCAGAACTGCCCGAAAACGTTCGGTTTTCAGTTTCTGCGCAACACATGCAACCGACCCTGTTTGCATTAGATGTGGGGTCCTTGTTCGTTGCTGGATTGGAAATCCAGTCCGATCATCGTTTCTGTCTCGGAATTTAAGGTAGAAATGGATGGTTTGGTTGTCCTTTAAAGTGGCCCAGGGAATCCTCTTTTCTGCCATCCGATCTGTGTTTGATCACGATTTTCCTGTGTGTACGAGCATGGGTCTGTAAAATCTTCACATGTACGGTCGTTTTGACCTTATGGAGTGAATGGTCGGTTTGGATCAGCAAGATATTCGATGATGGTGGCCCACCGACTCAGTCTCCACTCTCCCTGTTCCGCGTCTTCGCACAGCAGGAAACGGAAGGTTCCGTTTTTGTCGTAAAATTATGGATAGGAGTCTGTTTAAAAATCCATACCATTCATTGTCTTCAAGACGAAAAACCATTCCGAGAGCCCAAGATCCGGTTGATTTCAGTGTGGCCCACAAAGTTTTCTGCTATATCGTCCAACCCGTGTTTGAATGGTTGAGAACCCATCATCGCTTCCTTTTGAAATTCCGTCACCTAGGTCTTAGGAAGACGGACCCTAGGGATTTAATGGACGGCCCAGATCTTTCATTTGAACCCTGGATGGGCCGCACAACCCAAAACCGGACGGACGCTGTCCGTCCGCTGTTTCAGCGTGCGATGGCTCGGGTCAAACAAGTTTTGACCCAGACTTGGCGTTCGGTGCGGCGTGGGAGTGCATCGTGCGGTGTACTCTCGCCTTATACATGGGGTCCAATGTAATGTATATGTGAAATCTTTTCCGTCCATCCGCTTTGTCAGCTCATTTAACATGTTGAGACAAAAATTGATACAAACCCAGATACCAGGTGGGCCCCAAATCAGAGATTTGGTGGGCTGATCTAACTGTTGGACTGCTTTCACAGGGATCTGAGGCCTTAATTTTGACGTGTACGGTTAATTTATGATCTTCAGGCCTGTATGAAGTTTTGAGCCGATCAGATGGTGGAAACCCTGTGATCTTGCATTCTGGACGGTTTTCGGGCCACTTGAGCTTCAGTTTCTCGATTTTCTCTGATCTCTAGCGTGTAAATCCATTGATCTTGGTCCCCTGGGGTCTGTCCCATACTTTGGTGAATTTTGAGCGTTAAATCTCTGCTTTTAGCATTCTTTTCAGTCAACACTCATAAATACACCCTGCATCACAAACACAGTTAAAATGGGGTGTTAATTGGTATCATGTTCATAAATCTAAGCAGTAATTGGGGTCTGATATGCAATATTTGACCCTCAACAAGAATGTTTTAATGGATAAATGTGATTTGGGTGATCTCATGCTTGTTGGAAAGATAATTTGATGAAATTTTATGTGGCCTTGAAATCATCTTATTTCTATACTGTTTGATTTCCAAAAAGTGGGCCCAAAGTTGATCATTCATTTTAGGCCACCGATTCAACAAAAATGACCATAAATCCCTCATTACATGTCTGATTCTGGTGATCTTATACACATTGGAAAGTTAATTTTATAAAATTTCAAATGGTTATAATTATCTTATTTGGACGTCACTTGATGGCCCAAAAATGGGCCTAAAGTTCATCATTCACTATATATTATTGACATTCAATGTGGCCCACTTTTGAGTAATTAAATATTTTCCAAATGAGATGATTATAAAATTATTTGAAATTTCATTAAATCATTTGGATGTCACTTGATGGCCCAAAAATGGGCCTAAAGTTCATCATTCACTATATATTACTGATATTCAATGTGGCCCACTTTTGAGTAAT
The DNA here is from genome assembly GCA_021015155.1 of Magnolia officinalis. Lineage (NCBI taxonomy): Eukaryota > Viridiplantae > Streptophyta > Magnoliopsida > Magnoliales > Magnoliaceae > Magnolia > Magnolia officinalis. The sequence continues at coordinate 14,290,903 of JAJHSJ010000012.1, read as the reverse complement.
TAAATATTTTCCAAATGAGATGATTCTAAAATTATTTGAAATTTCATTAAATCATTTTTTCAACGAGTATAAGATCACCAAAATCGGACATATGACAAGGGAGTTATAATTATTTTCGTCGGATCGGTGGCCCACAATAAATGATGAACTTTGGCTTCACTTTTTGGCAATTAAACGGTATCCAAATGATATGATTCAAAAGCCATTTGAAATTTCATCAAATTACCTTTCCAACGAGTATAGGATCACCAAAATCGGATATATAACAAGGGAGTTATAGCTGTTTTCGTCGGATTGGGAGCCCACAATGAATATCGGTGATCCATGGTGAAATTTTCGATGATTCAGAATGAATATCGGCGATCCACAGTGAATATCGACAATCCACAGTGAATATCAACGATTTATACTAAATATCGGTGATTCACAGTGAAAATACTAATGATACACAGTGAATATGGGCGATCCACATTACATATTGATGATCCAACATACAACATTCATCAATTATAATATACATCCATTACAAAAATCCATCCATTACAATAATCATCCATTACAATAATCATCCATTACAACAATCATCCATTATAACATTCATATATTCCAACATTTATCACGTTCTCTCATTACAAAATTTATCAATTACAACATTCTTCCATTACAAAATTCATCAATTATAATATCCTTCCATTATACAAATTCATCCACTAGAGAATTCTTTCACACCCTTCTCCCTTTCACAAACTCTCATCATTCATGCTCAATAAGAAAAACCTCTAAAAAATAACTATAAAGGTATAACACCCCGTACTTTCTATACTCGGGTGTCACTATGAAGACCTAACTAAGTACTTAGCCTTTTGAGTCATTCACTTACACGCTACACTTTAGGAGCAATCTTCACCTTCAGATCAAGCTATCCGACCGTTGAATTTCAAGATCGACCATCGCCTCATCACAAAACCTACATCTCTAAGGCCACGATCATGATTGCGATAAAATATTGAACGATGCTTAACTAGACTAACGAAGATGTAAACTACTCGTTCTGAGATCTAACCCATTATATCTACCTTTCGCCAAACCCACAACGTCCAACCTATAGGGCCACCACCCATTAGTCATTGGTATCAGATCAAATAAAATATCCGGCTTAATATAACATATTTACTATTAACTATTAAAATTCCTTGTAATTAATCCTAGAACCCTAAATCATCAAGAAAGTCATTCCTTGTAATGATTCGACCATTAAATCTTCACAAATTGTAGGATAACCATAATTTAGGGATCGTGATCATATACCTCAGAAATCAACAGCAAAAAAAAAAAAAAAAAAACCTCCCCCGGATGGATTTTAGAAACCCCTAGGTTATTGATAATCACATGGAGCTAATTAACTGTTAAATCAATGGAAATTAATGCAAAAAAATACCATAATCCCATTGATATGGCCCACCTAAATTCTTGATCTTCCTCATCTTTGGTCGGATATCATTTCACGGATCGTAGAGCCTGTTGATCGAAGCGGACTTGTCAAATACATCGCGGTGGGCCCCCCACGCTGTGCATGGGTACAACGGCAGGCGTGTACCCGCGACTACGGGTCACATTCAAGTCGGGTTTGACCCACTGACCTGAGCAAAAGAGGAAGTTTCTTCTTTTCCTTTTTCTTTCCCGCCAGAGACGGATGGGGTTCATCCGTTTGAAAACGGAACCACCATCTGAGATCAGACCATTGAACCATCCATCTGATTTGGACTAGATTTCTGGCCAAAATCCTACTCTTCACACCCGTCTCTATGCACTCGTGTGCACACAGGATCCAGCGCAAACCAAGTTGTGCGCACAACTCAATTCCGAAAACGGAAATTCATTTTCCTTCTTAGTTGGCAGCCCATGTACGGGATTCTCCCTCGATCCTAACCCTCCGTGCAAATTGATCTCAGCCATCCATCTCTCTTCGCACTTTAGAGTTTTCATCACAATGAAAGAGCCGCTACAATACCAAAGCACGCTAACCACTAGGAGTTTCGTCCTGACTGTCCAAATGGTGGGTCCCATAAGGTCCTTATGACTCATCTGAGCCACCCAAATGCATCGGATCTTAGGATCAACCGACCCTTGCGAAAGTGCCATGATCAGTTGATCATCTTCTCCAAAATGGCCGTGGAACCCATCTTCTTTAAAACCGCAGCTAATCGGCCGATTAAGGGCTGATGTGTCTAGGCTTCTATAAGGCTATAAATAGCCTCTTTCCATTTACGGCAACTGACTCCAAAAGAAGGAAGGGAATAAGAGAGAGGATAGGGCGTCGTTCGTGCTGCACCGGGTCGACTCAGCTCGACCGAAACTGAGTGGGGTCGGCTCGAGAATGGGTTGTTGGTCTGTCTTCCAGCATAGGAAAAGAAAGGAGAAGAAGAAGAGGAGAAGCAGAAGGAGAAGGTGAGAGAGAAGAAGGAGAAAATGAGAGAGAGAGAGAGAGAGAGAGAGGGATCGAGTCGTTGCCGCACCGGGACTCGCACTGGATCTGGTTGGATTTTAAGTCGCGTTTTCCCGAGCCATAATCAAAACCAGAGCTGCTGGACATTCTCAAAGAGATCGAGTGAAGAAGGATGGACGTAACAGACTATGTCCAGCAACTAGTTGTCCTCCTGAGTCGGATTTAAGCCATTCAATTCGACTCGCTGAGTCGTTTTGGTTAAAGGCTTGATATAGACTCAGTTACTCTGAGTTGTCCTAGGAGAGAGAGGAAAGAGAAGAGAAAGAGAAGCTAAGGAAGAAGAAGGAGAAGAATAGAGAAAGAAGGAAGAGGGGGAATAAACGAGCTAGGGAAAGAGAGGGTGAGGACGAGAAGAGGGTGCTGCCGAGTTTGAGCGACTCAACTGAGTCGGACTGGCGTGGGTGATTTCATGGGTCCAATGTCCATTCCTGGATAATGCTGATTGAGAAGAGAAAGAAAGAGAAAGATAGGAGAGGAAGAAACGAAGAGGAAGAAGAGAAAGTAAGAGAGTATTGTGGCATGTTGAGTTATGCCGAGTCAACTTGGTTCTCGTCCCACCGAGTCAGGGAGAGTTTGCTGAGTCCAGCCAACTTGCTGGACGTTAGAGTTTTGGAAGAAAAATGAGAAGGACAGATTGAGAAAAGGAAGAAGCGAGGATGAGAATGAGGGCTACCTGAACTCAGTGAGTTAAACCAATTACTCTATGAGTGAGTTCAAACAATTGCGAGTCAAGGGTGGTTGTGTTGGCGGCACTGCATCAGGTAAATCATGACCCTCGTATATTTTGTTTATTCAATGCAAGTTTTGTAGCATTTTTAAGTTAAGGGAATAGCCATTCGTGTTGACTCATTGAGGCATGTTGGGATTTGAATCAAGCTTGGGTCCAACCAACTAGGAACCTTGCCAACATCAAACTTATAATGCAACACGACGAATTCCTATAGACTCGTTCCCAAGTCGCAATAAATTACATCCAGTGGAACCAAGTCATATAGAATCCATTCCATTCCAACTAGAGTAGTAGACATTTAATCACCTCTATGTGAAGATTTTTTATACTATGTTAATCCTTAAAACAAGTCTAGGTTCGAGATAGAATTAGGACCTAATTCTAATTCTTATGCAACAATTGTAGGATAATCTAAGATAGTTGGATTGTATTCAAGAAGTGAGGATTGGAATTGATCTCAAGACCATTCGTAATTTCTACCTAAGGTGAGGATCACCCTTCAAGCTTTGTTACATCATGATAGTTAGCATTGCTAATTTATATTTATCAATTGCTTAATATAGTTTTAAGAGGAAATGATGATAAATGTTAGTCGTTACATGTTTAATTATTGACAAATGATTGATGATTGGGCTTTAATTCAATTATGTGAACATGTTATGGATCTCAATTGCCTCCGCTTATGTTAAGATGGACATTTTAAATGTACAAGTGTTATTCAGATTGGATGTGGCTTATTTTACCACTTGCGATTACCGTATAGTGTTTTTAGAGATCCTCGAACTAGTGGTCATTTATCCTGATAAGATTTAATAGAATGTTTGTTGTGAAATTTTCATCATGTGAATCACTGGTGCCTTTATGACTTTTTGAGATAACTTTTTTTTATCGTATCCTTGAATGGACTATTTGCCTCATGTGGTTTTGATTGACTATTTGCCTATTGTGGCTTTTATGGATTAATTTCATATAACCTCGCAATGGTAAGTTTCACTTGTAGAACTATAATTGGTTACTAGTTGAGTAGGTTACCTTTAAACATCATATTTGTTATCTCAGGAGGCAGGGATGGTGGAATGAGACACTATGCCTAAGCTGTCGGCTTATGCTGGGTGACCAAACCCTCATAGTGACCTTTGAGCTTCCTTAAATTGATTGCTTGAAATTGGAATAATAATGGTTGGGCTAATCATGCATTTTTATGGCATGCGGTCTTTTCGGGTGACTAGTTCTCCTTAGACGCACCTTGAGTATTTTTCCAGGTGGCTAGATCTCCTTGAGCGATATATATATTATGATATTTTTCGAGTGGTTAGTTCTCCTTAGGCGTACCTTTATGTACTTTTTGGGGGTGACTGGTCCTCCTTGGGTGATCTATATATTGTTATGGTCTTTTTCGGGTGGTTAGTTCTCTTTGGGCATACCTTTGTATACTTTTTCGGGTGACTAGTCATCCTTGGGCGATCTATATGTCATAGTCTTTTCCGGGTGGCTGGTTCTCCTTAGGCGTACCTTTGAGTACTTTTCCGAGTGACTAGTTCTCATTGGATGACTTTTTACCAGCTGTATGTGCATCCCTAGGTCTGTGAGCATGTGCATGCATCCATACATTTAAACAAGATCATCTTTGTGAAATTTATATAATGAATGTGTATCTGATAAACCTTATCTGATTTCCATGATAATTATTGTGTAATATTTGTTATACACTGCCTTAATTAATTATGCTTAATTATCTTGATGGTGCGATAAATCTTGAGAGGTATACCTCACTACGATAGCCATTGACGCTATCGAACCATATTCAGTGTGTAGGAGATGCAGAGGATGCGTATGCTGGTGTTCATGTGGAATGGGAAGAGCCAGATGATCTTGCGACTCCATTCCTGACTTTATTTGTATTTAATTTAAACTGTTATATTTTGTATAAGTTAAGACATTGGTTTGTATAAGTTTTTAGGTAACAACTTAAAATATTGGTTATGTATATTTGGACTCCCTCTTATACTTGATTTGCTTCTGTCCCGCTAGTTTACTAACTCTGATAATAAAAGAAAATAAAATGTACGTGAAATTTGAGTTACAGTTAAAGGTTAATACTCAGGTTTTGGAAAATGAGTAGTGTACTTGGGTTTCGAGAACCGGGGTGTTACAAAAGGAAACCAAGGAAGGAAGAATTAAAGAAATAAAAAAACACCATCCTCCCCTTCCATAAAAAAAACAAGGAAGAACGAAATGGCCAAATGGCCCTCATGTGGAAGGTCCCCATGTTTTAAACTCATCCACATCTTATGTAGGGCCCACTGGGTTGTCTTCAAGTAAATCCAACCCGTTCATATGTAAGGGGTTTTAATTTCATATAATTGGTATAAGTTTGAGGGAAAAACTCATCATAGATGGATCTAGATATCTGGTGCCAAATCGTCGCCCGTTTCCCTATTTCTTCGATAATAGAGTTGGCTATCTCTGTGGCATCGATTGTACATTCAATGTGAAGAGGGCTGGATGAGTGGAATGAGGGAGAGCGGCTCGATCGACAAAAAAGAGGAGTAGCCCCCCTAGAACTTGGCAAAGTCACTATCAATGAATTCCCGAGCAATTATCAACCAACATATGCGATTCATTCCCGTAATGATTATAACACGAAGAAGACTCCTTACCGTCAGGAGCGGGATGAGTGATACACACTGAAAAAAATAATTTAGAATTAACGCACAATATTAGTGTAGTTGTGGAACACAGAGAGCTTCAAATAGAGAACTAGAAAAAACCCATTTATCAATTAAAATGAATGGATCAGATCACCAAAGAGTGGGATGAATCCTTGTTTTGGTGGGGCCCACGTCCCTTTTAAAAAGGACTTTTCTTCTTTTAAGATGAGAGCCCACCATATGAGTGGCAGCTGGCGAAAGTGATTTCAGGGGTACAAAATCTTAAGTTTAGTTCGTAAAGGCTCTTACTGTGACCATATCATAGTACAAGGCCATTTGGATCAAAATCCCCACAAAATTTGCCGAATTTCTCGTTGTGTTGTGAGCCCCATCATGATGTTTGCATCAGATCCACACTATCCATTCATTTTTTCATACCATTTTAGGGCATAAAACCAAAAATGAGGTAAATCTAAGGCTCAAGTGGGCCACACTACACGAAATAGTGGGAATTGGGCATAAACTGTTGAAAGCTTCTTGGGGCCACGAAGGCTCTGATCAAGCTAATATTTGTGTTTTCCCTTCATCCAAGTCTTTGTAACCTAATCAACAGGTTGGATGCTAAATAAACATTACAGTAGAACCTAGGAAGTTTTTAATCGTGGGTGTTTAATCACCACTGTTTTCCTGTGATGTGGTCCACTTGAGATTTGGACCTATCTCATTTTTGGGCTCATGCCATAAAATGATATGGAAAAATAGATGAACGGCATGGATGAAACACATACATCATGGTGGGTCCATAGAGCATTGTCCAGTAGCCACCTCATTATTGGTAACATTAGTAGGCAATCCATGATTGGATCCAAGATCCACCGAAGTCGTGCCTAGCAAAGCTAAAGATGAACGGTCTTTCCAAGGGCTTTGTGGGGCCTATCATGATGTATATGTTTTATCCACACCGTCCATCCATTTTTCCCTACCATTTTATGGCATAAGACTAAAAATGAGGTATATTTAAGGCTCAAGTGGGCCACACTATAGGAAATAATGGGAATTGGGAGCCTACCATTGAAAACTTCTTGGGGCCAAAGAAGGCTCTAATCAAGTTGATATTTGTATTTTCCCTTTATTTAGGTATTTGAAACCTATGAAGAGGTTTGATGGCAAATAAACCTCATAGTGGACCTTAGGAATGTTTCAACGATAATAGTTCATTTCCCTCTGCTTTCTATGGTGTGGTCCACTTGAGCTTTGGATGTGCCTCATTTTTTGGGCTCATGCTCTAGAACGATCTAGAAATTTTGATGGATGGCATGGATCTAACACAAATTATGGTGGGGCAAATAAATTTCACACATTAAAAGTTGGATTGTGTATTATGGAATCTATTCAGGAGAGAAGCAACATAGGGGTAATTTTGGAAGTTATCACAAACAAAAAAGAAAAAGAAAAATGACCGAGCGCTTTATGGGCTTGGAATTAACAAACACTTAATACGGGCATTTTCTAAGTTCCGCATTTCGTAATTTTTTTCCAGTGTTAATAAATAGGCCCTTAGCCTAGATAGGTAGTCTAAGCTCCAACTTCTTTTGCTACCAAACGGTCCTTAAGGCTTGTTTATTTCGTTTGGTCCTTAAGGCCCGTTTATTTCACCAATTAGTAGGGTAATGTAAAGGAAATGTGATATAATTATAAATTTGTTATCTTTTAACAACATTTACATTTGACCATTTATTTCGATGTTTGATTTATCAATAGTGAAATCATAATAAAGATGTCATTTTTATGTCAAATTATCTCCAAAATACACTCTTATTATTGATTGAATTCAAGATTTTCACTATAATGTCATGAAAATGTATTTTCTTTGAGCCATTTGTTTAAAAAATTCGCACAATAATATAAAAGAAATATGTAATGATTACAATATCTCCTACAACATTTGTATTTGAACTTGATTTTCATGTTTAGTTTATCATTAGTAAAATTATAATTGGAGCTGTACACAAGTCGAGCCTAGCCGAGTATTGCCCAGCTCCAGCTCGTGCTCGGCTCGCACTGCCCGTGTCCCAGCTCGTAATTGCTCGGTTCGGCCTTCGAGCTTGAATGCCTGGCTCGTCCGAGTTCGAGCAGATATCGAACCGAGTTTGAGTAGCGTTTTCAAGTCGAGTTCGAGTTCGAGTCTACGACAAGAACGACCGGCACCGTGCAGGGCAGGGATGAGCGGCAGGGACGAGCTGCGGCACTGGATAGGGGCACCGGGCAGGGCAGGGATGACCGACACTAGACAAAGCAATGTGAGAGAGAGAGAGAGAGCATCGGACGGTCACTGTGGCTACCAGAAAGGTTGTCGAACATGTGAGGGAAGAAGAGGGACAGCCGGATAGGGCGATCAAGTGGCTGGGATGACCAAGGGGAGAGAGGGGAATGAGCGCTGGGATGGGTTGGATGGCCGATGAGATGGCTAAGAGAGGGTAGGGGCTTAGGGTTTTTTTTTTTTTTTGAAGGGTTGGGATTTTTTTGTTTTGAACGGGAGATGGGAAGGAAGGGCTTAGGGTTTTTTGAACGGGTGTTGAGAGAGGGTAGCTTAGGGTTTTTTGTTTTGGGGTATATATACCCCTGGTCGAGTACCGAGTTGAGTCTGAGTCGAGTCGATTTCGAATACTATTCGAGTCGAGCCGAGTTGAGCAGGGTCAAACTCGTGCTCGGCTCGAACTCAATTCGAGCACCAAAAATCAGCTTGTGCTTGGCTCGAAATCATTTGGAGCCGAGTCGAGTCAAGTACTTCCGAGTCGCTCTAATTACAATGATGATATTTTTATATTACTTTAATATGTATTCATCATCGAAACAAAGTTATGTTATTATTTGGATTTTAAAATTTCACCGTAATGTCAATCACAATGATTATACACCCTTTACAGCAACGAAGTAACTAGTGAAACAAACAGGTCAGAGTATATGGGGATGACACCTCTTCATTTCAACAACGTGATTATCATTTTTATAATCTTCAGAGTCACCCAAAGTACATGGGGATCACTTTCTACCATCTAAACCATACATCCAGTGGGCCCCACTATGATTAGCACATACTGTACGAATCTCAATAACTAAATATTCCTAAACATTGAATCATTGTACTTTTTTTAATTGGACATTGATCAATTGGTTCACCCAATCAATGGCCTTCTTCTAACCATGGACCACTCGTGATGGGACCAACCAAATGAGTGCTTCTGATATGCATGTAAATTATAAGTTGGGATACTATGGCTATTACACATGCATGATGGAAGGAAAATCATATTAAATAATGAATTATTAATTAAGTAACCTACCAAACAAAACCTGCCAAACAAACAATTATAAACCTTGAAATTCGAGCCATTTGGATTTGGCATCTTGGACTTGTCACTATCGGCTTGTGATCATCTATGGATATGCTTAAGACGTTTTAAAAAATAATAATAATAATTAAACACATCGTCTCTATGTTACGACAATGGTTAAAACCTCCCTATGTTTTTACTTATTACACTTGCCTCCCTTGTTTCAAAGATTCGTTGCAATTTTTGTGACCATTTTACTTGTCCTATTAGCAACTAATTGTAGGTTGTTTGGGCCCACCGTAGTGTATGCATGTCATCTAACCTATTCAACATTGTCATTCAATCGTAAAAATGGATGCCCTAAAAATTAAGCTAATCCAACCATTGGGTGGCCCGCCATGTGAATTTAGTAGTCTTTGGGTGGGTTTCTTGTCACGCTCCGAATTTCAAGAGTTGAGTACATCATTGATTCCCAATATGTTGGGTGTAAACTCATAATGTGGAAGTGTAACTTTTGGTACAATTAACTGATATCTGAGACATTAGTAAAGAAATAAACCAAAACACATGTCATTAATTTAAAGTCTAATAATATACAAGTAAGAATATGTCCAAATCAAACCTTATAGTTATCCAAATGTAAATGTGAGAGTCCACTTAGCCGGGGATTCAAATTTACATGTCTAAAAATATGTAAAACAAAAAGTCAATTGTATCTGCCCAACACTCCAATGACAACACAGCGATGAAGCATGCCAATCTATGCTAGCCTATCCAAGACTTGGAAGTATGCGACCTCATCTACAGATCGTCTCATCTAATGTAATGCCTTAGATTTTTGCAAATTGAAAATTAGACGTCCTTGGGCATTACCTTTGATTTCTTGATTTGAGATTATGTCCATGCATGTATTTACATGTGCTTGGAACTAAAAAGAGTGATATTGAGTCCACCAAAACCATCTAAAAGAGTGGAGGTTCGAATTTTATAAAACGCGAACCGACCTCGGCGTTGCCATTGTAAAAAAAAAAAAAAGAATTTCTGGATAGACCCCGACGATGATACCGTCAAAATCTAGACAGAAATCGAGGGTGCCATTGTTGCATCCACGGTGCCACTGTCACCCCCTGTTCAACAATATTCTGCATGTTTAGATTTTGACAGTATCAATGCATTAACTTCAGAAATTCATATATATTTTTCTACAACTTTGATCGAGGTGATTCAAAAGCAATATTGAAGCTTGATGAGTCTAGTTTTATATAAAAATAGATAAAAAGTAAAAACAAAACTTAAATAATGTTAAATTTATGACTTTTTAGAACTTATATTGAAAATTATTAGTTTCAGGCAGCCGATACTTCTGGAATTTTTAGAATTTTTCTATAACTCAAAATGTAATAAATTTGGTAGGGCTAAAGTAGACTTGATGATAAACTACTATAAAAATTACAAAAATAATTTAATCCCTAAAAGTACCAAAAACATTACAAGCAACAAACCTATTGAAACTGAAAATTTCTACAACTTCATATTGCCGATAGACCATATATATCTTTTTCATCTTAGAGTTTTTGTATTTGGTGTCTTCTTAGGAATTGTTTCTAATTATATAAGAAATTATTCTATATTATTAAATTTAAAATTTTTATTTTAAGTATATTTTACTAATTCAGGTAGTTTCTAACATAGTTAAATTAGAGTTCTTGATTAGGGTAATTAGAGTCGAGTCATCATTTACACTAATTACGAATAAACTACACCAAGAACTTGGCTAGTCCAAACTCTAGTTGCCATGCACAAGAAATATCGCTATTCACATTACAAGCAATAAACCTATTGAAACTGAAAATTTCTGTAACTTCATATTGCCGATCATATTGCTGATAGACCATACAAATTTTTTTCATCTTAGAGTTTTTGTATTTGGTGTCTTCTTAGGAATTGTTTCTAATTATGTAAGGAATTATTTTATATTATTAAATTAAAAAAATTTATTTTAAGTATATTTTATTAATTCAGGTAGTTTCTAACATAATTAAATTAGAGTTCTTGATTGGGGTGATTAGAGTCGAATCATCATTTATACTAATTATGAATAGACTTCGCCATGAACTTGGCTAGTCCAAACTCTAGTTGTCATGCACAAGAAATATCGATATTTAATTCATTCCAAAAATACCCCGATTTTCCAAACAAGCTTTAGACCGCTCGTTAGTGGGCCACTAAACCTGAGACAATGGAAAGATGTTCGTCTTAGCAGGCTTGACGTCGATCATGGGACATTAGAGCTGGGCAGGATCCGACCCGAACCGACAGATTTGACTCATTCGAACCGGTCGGATCCGATCCGACCCGAACCGAAAGTTAGGATTGGGTCGAATCGAGTAGACCTACTTAGATCCGACCGCACATCGAGTCGAGTTCGGGTTAGTAACCAATTCGATCTGGAATCCAATTCAATCGGATCGGATCCGGTCCGGTAGTACAAATATATTTTTTTAACTTTTACTTTTACCCCTCTTTTACCCGAATGACGAACCCTAACCCATCCCTACTCGATCGACGTCGCACAAGGTCCTTCTTTCTCTCATTATCTCTCCTTCTTTCTTTCCCCCTCTCTCTCGATTTTCCTCCCGTTTCCTTCATGGCACGAGAGTCTCCGGCTCGGCTTGACTAAGCCCAGTCTGAATCGACCAAACAGACTCAACTCAATCCGACTCTGTTCAGGTTAGGCCAGCAAAGATTCATATCGGATCGAGTCAGCCCTGTTGGACTTGGTCCCGGATCGGATCGAGTTCGGTTCAGGTTCTTGAAAAAATCGGATTGAGTCGAGTTGGACCCAATCTGGTCCGACTCAACTCGATGCCCACATCTATGGGACATCAAGCCGATATCGCGTCTCAAATCGCTCAACATGGACTTGCAAGGTCAATGCATGAGATGTGTGAATATTCTTAAAATTAATCAAGAACTTAAGTTAATTGTCTATATCCAGTCTTTGCCAAAATTGTGACTTTTGGATCGTTAAATGGTGACCAAATTTAGGACAACAACCTAAGTTAATACCCTGCACATATCTGTATAGCCGTAGCCCCGATCGACCATCAGTGACCATTGAACTAACTTCTAATCATACCCATTGATTGGCGCATCTAAATGGTGGGCCGATCGTATCCATACATAAATTATCACTAGAGTCAACTATCGTATGATGTATATCAACCCCTATACTCCATAATAGACTCCAAAGGTTAAAAACACCCTTACATAGAGCTAGTTTAATGAAAACATAGCCCTTATAGCCATTTACACAATTTTTGATGCTATAAATAGAGCATTGGGGGCAACCCTTACTCCCATCCAAATTTTTTCCTATAAAGAAAGAAAGGAAGAGAGGAAGAGAGGAAAAGAGAATGAGAGAATAAGGTGAGCTTGGGAGATAAATCTTGGAGTTTGTTGTTGATGGGTTCTTTTCGATCAAATCCCTACCCTCGACCGTTCTCTACTGCTGAATCTACCTCACTCGTGATTGAGAGGTAAGAAACGAACCCTACTTTCTAACTTAGGTTTTTCTTAGTTGAATTGCATGAATCTCACTTAATTCATTTGAATTTGGTGTAGGAATATTTTTTTCCAAAACTCCAACCCTAGGAGCTCAAAAATTGAAAATTCCTTCTTAAGGTGTGGACCATTATTCTTGGTTGCCATTTATCTACCCTTAAGGGTTTTATACTTAATGATTTGTTGTTTATAAATAGCTTGGTGTATGTTAACATGTCCACAATTCAATTTGATTACAGCATATGTTATTGGTTGTTTATAGAAGCTCACATGTTTGATAAAATGCCTAAGTGATTAAATGTATTGTTTTATTGATGCTCACATGTTTAATGGAATGCCTAGGTGAATATGTGGTATTATTGATGCTCATATGTTCGATGAAATGCCTAATTGATGGTGTTATGTTATTGATGCTCACATGTTCAATAAAATGCCTAATTGATAGTATTATGTTATTAATGCTCACATGTTCGATGAAATGCTTAGGTGGCTGTGTTGTTAAATTTAGGCTTCATATGAAATCTTGTCATGATTTCCTAATGAATTGTTAGCCTTTAGCGATATTTAGAATTGCTTACGATGTTGAGTTAGTTGGTAAATCGCTCGAACCAATGGGTGACCCTAGTTAGGTTGAACACCTTAGGTTTGTTCGAACGACTAGGGTTAAACACGGACGACCGATAGTAGATGGACTACACGGGATGCTTTCACCCAATGCCAGTTGCCCCGTGGTTCTTTCAAGCCAATCAAATTAGTCTAACGGCTAACTAATTATGTATGCTTATAATGTATGACATGACTAAATGGAATCTAGGATACCCCATTTTCATTGAACGAGTCTACTTATAACTATTAATAGTACGATCCATAAGACTCATGAATCGGGCATTGTGGTATAGGACATCGTGTCTGAGTTGTCAGTCTACGCTGGGGTGATGATCCTCCCCACAGTGACCAATGAGCAATCATGAAGGCTACAAGCCTACCATATCATAAATGGAATGGATGCCACGATCGCACCACAATTGCGTTTGAGTGACGACTCTTTCATCAATTATGTTTAACTTTCACAATGTCGATGATGTGACTAACCTTGTGTCATCTAATTCCTTTAAGATCTGTCGAGCTAGTTGGTCAAGGCCAGTGTTAGTCTCACATTGGCTGAAGAGTCATTGCTTGGGTGATGAACCCAAAAACGGATCAAGGGACATAGGTGAGGTGCCGCTATGGCCACCCCGAGTCTTGTGATCCAATTGAGACAATGATAAAATAGTGGTACTCTAGCTTCCCCAATATATTGAATGAATGGGACTTAATAACTATTTAACTAATATGCACATCAATCGCATTACATTAGTTAGGTTGTTGTGATTTGGTGTTGGCGTCGCTTGTGACTTGTGAGGGAGTGTTGGCATTTGTGAAATAGGCATTGAAGTTGTTTGCGAGGGAGTGCTGAATTGTAAAGGCATGCAACATATCATAATTTTATATGTGCATTTAACAATACTATCTAGGAAGCAATTGTCTACTTACTTTATAATTACTTACACAGATTGAGTTGATAATATATGTAACTTAGAACTAATGGAACTACTGAGTTAGCTACTTACTCCCACCTGGGACAGTGTTTTAAAACACCAACCAAGCGACATTTTTTTATGCAAGTGCTATCGAGGCATCCGGCCGGTAAGCTTGGATCGGTTTGCACTTTCGCTGTTATGTCTTGGAAGTATCAAGTAAAACTGGAACACCTTGTTTTTATTTAAGTTTTGTGCATGCATATGTTGGAGTCCCCGACTGGGCGTGTTGTATGTGTTAATTTTGTTGTATTATCTTTGTGGCTTGTATAATCTCCATTTTGGACGATCACCATTATTAAAATTCTATTTTGCTTGTTAATCATATATTTATAGATTTTTGTTATCTTTATCTGGCTTCGGATCCGCTAAGTTGAATTGCGCTAATTTGATTATTTGTGTGTGGAATGGATGTGAATCTAAACAAGGTCACTCATGCGTTTCCATTTGATTCATACTTGGGAAGTCGGGACCGAGATCTCTGTACTCGGGTGCCAATTTTTGGGGGTGTAACATCTAATGTGTTAGCCTTGATGATACCTACATCGATAACATTGTTTGGTGGGTGTTTTAAAACACTATCGCAAGTGGGAGTGATGATTAACTTAGTGATACTAATTTTCTAAGTTACACATGTTATCAACACAATTAAGCATACTTAATGATAGTATATCAAAACAAACAATTTTAGAATTTGTTTCATTAAGTTCATGTATGACATGATATGTAGATGCATGCCCCGGTAATAACAACAACTATAATACTTCTCGTCAACACTAGCATCATAAAATATTTATCCTATTATAATATGCCCCATCATCACTATTACTAACAGATGGCATGATATGGATTTTTAGCCAAATCTTTATCAATCTATGTTCAAACAACATATTGACGAAGTTAGGATACCACCATTATATCGTAAGTCGCTAACCGGATCACATAGCTCGTTGCGGCACATATTGGCTTCCCATTAGTATCCCTTGATCCAATTTAGGGTTCATAATCCAAGTGTCCAATTCATATAAATATTGTAACGGTAATGGTTTGTCATCCAAGGACAATTACAAAAAGATAAGGGCTTATCAGGCAACACTAAACCAATGTGAAAATGGCTCATTACCTAATTCTTTTAACAATAAGGTAGGCTCGTTACCAATATCACCAATAACTATCTATCCTATTGTAATATAGTTTGTCACCAAAATTACGTGTATTTATGTATCTTATTATAATATGTCACGTTGCCTTCATTGATACTTACTGATCATTACGGGGAGGCTCGTCACTCCAGCATAGGACAACGACTCAGATATGGTGTCCTATACAACCATACTCGGCTTATGAGTCTTTCGTAGGATCGTAAAGCACTAATGGTTGTGAATTGACTCAAATTCGATGGAAACAATGATATCCCATATTTTATTGAGTGTTGCACAATCACCAAACATATAAATGATCATCTCTGTATTAGACTCATCCGATCGACTACGGAGAACCCCATTAAAATCGGCATTGTGTGAGAAGCATTTCACGTAGTTCTAACTGCTATCGGTTGTCTATGTTCAACTTTGGTCTACTGTATAAGCTTGAAGTAGCCAACCAAGTGCAAACCATCCACTTATGTAAACAATTTGTGGAGCTTGATCCACCACAATAATAATAACTTAGATAATAAATCCATAATTATAAACACAAACAATTTAATTTCAGAATATAGTACATTAATTGAACATACGTACGAATCACTACCACATGTTGTTTATTAATACAATCCAATGTATATTAACCCCACTTAACAAACATTATAAGAAATTTCATATTATTTAAGTATTTTATTGAACATGTTGTCAACCAACAACAAACAACATCAGGGTTATAATAATAAGGAAAATCAAGCACGTGTAGAATATGAAATTTTAGTAGAAACATAAAATCATTATCTAAGACTACCAATGGTTGATAAAAGAAAATCTAGAAGGGACAGTCTGCACCTTTATAGGGTTTCACTTGACCTAATTACACTTCAGGTCAGGGTTTTGAAGAAAATCATAAAATTCTAAACCAAAGCCAGGGAAATACCATTAATAGCTTGAAAACTAGGTATATGTTGCAAAATCAAATGGTTGATTATAAGTCTTACCTTTGATTGCAAGTGACGGTGAATTCGGTGGAGGTTTAAGTGATAACTAGGGTTTGCTTGAGGGAAAATCTTAGCAAGAAAACATCAAGAACTCATCTCTCTCTCTCTCTCTCTCTCCTTTTTTTTTCTTCTTCTTCTCTTCATCTCTTTCTCACTTGTATTTATAATACCAGAACGTGTTTCTTTGACCCTAAATTCTAGGTAGTTCGTATTATAACCCTACGGGAGGTTAATTCTAGCTTTGGGGTCTATTAGGGGGTGTACGGGTCAATCTAAGTCGTAGGATTGTTGTCTCAAGTGGTGATATACGCAAAGCTTCAATCGCCCCGTCATTCGGGTGCGACGATCAACGGATATGATTTTGCAGTAAGTCCGATGGTTATTGGTCGTTAATCGAGGTCGTGACTATATGATAGTTGTATGATATTAATTTAAGTTAGTATTAGTGTTCTTAATTTGATCATGATCTAATGGTCTGAAAGCCATAACTTTAGCAAAATTTAAACATGAACAATTAACTTAAACTTTGTTTATTTTTGCAAAAACTCGCACATCTCATGTACTCGCTTGCTGGTCTAAGTTTAATGATTCAGCATGCAGTCTTGGCTCAATGTTTTGCCAGAAATGTCAAGTTCACTAAGACATACGACTTTCTATAGTTTCGAGTTCAATGGTCAACTAGTGTAGAACTTGTTTGGTTAATTTAAACATTTTTATAATAAACTGAGTGGCGAGATTTCTTGTGTGTGGTAATTAAGGTTTAGATTAGCTAAGTTAGTATTGTAGCCTCTTTGTAACTAGTGAAAATGATGATTCAATCCTAATCACTCTAAGTTTTAGAATAAATGATTTGGTGTGCAGTCTTGCCTCAAGATTTGATGCACAATTATCTTGGTTGTAGATAGATCTTCATTAAGAAATAGTTATTATAATTTATCAGTGATGGGTCATCTAGGTTTGGACCCTACATAAATAGATCATAACGTTAGGTCTAAGATTTTGGTAATTGGGCATATTAGTTATCTTCCTACGGTTAATTAATCGAATTTATGCAGTTTTTTACTGGTAACGCCCGCATATAAGTTAGGATCGAATATTAAAAATCAGTAGGTGATAAAATAAAATAATTATAATGAAAAAATTTTCAAGAATTTTAGAAATCCAAATTGACAAAAATTCATAATGTTACATTTTGTGTGGCCAATCTAATGATGGGAATTTAACATGATTTGTTAGGAATCCAATTTTTCAGTCTCTAGCAATCTTTCTTGACCATTTGGATGCCATTATTACACAATAGTGGGCCCACATGCACTCATAACAAACTCCTCAAATAAGGGTATTTTGTCACTTGATACGGATCTGGACCTTCGTATAAAGTGGACTATTTTACACATGCAATTAGCTTTTGGAAATGATTTTTAAAATGATGTCAAGGGTATTTATGTAATTTCCAGCATGAAACTGGATTCAACTTACAAAAAAGGCCCTCGATGACAGGACTTTCCCAGCCGTCTAATATATGAACTGTTCTCCACGGAACGTGAATTGTTGTTGGTATTTGACTTGATGTCGTCAGTAGGTATGTTTTTTTAATTTCCATTTGCACGCCAACAGTTAAAAGGTCAGGATCATAAAAACGATGTGTCTTTTGGTTTATGGCCCACTAATCACTTCACCTACTGGATATGGACGTTCCTATCTCATCCACGTATGCCATGTGTTCGGCAATTATATGCAGCTAACGTGTTTTGTCGTGTAAGCTCTACACGCCACATGGGGACCAATATTGTGTTTGGTCCGGGCCGTGTTCATGGCCTAACTTTCTTGACGAATGGACATGATCTGTTGAGATACGTGGTTTTTTGAAAAAAATTAAATATTTCAAAATTTTGGAATTTTGCTGCCAAAATGCTTTATGAGAATTTCGAATCAAAAAGTGTGGCGTATGCTTTTGTCCCACATCAGAAATGAATGAAAGAAAACCGTGATTTATATGAAGATGTTTTTGTAACAGTCTAACTTGGAGCTTTGGAAATTGTGAACACATGCACGCTCACACTCGAGCACGGGCTAGAGTGTGGGCAGTGTGGCGGTAGTGGAGCTAATTAGCGCGCATGCACTTTACATGTGCGCATCATGTCGCTCCCTCGCGAACCGTCATGAGACGGTACGAGTGGAATGAGTTAGGGCTTTATAAGTTATTGAGAACGTTGGATTAGCTGCCTTGAAAGCTACAACAGTTTGAAAACAGATGAGCCATGATGATCCAACGGTCAGATCTTCCGATCCGACGACCAGAAATGACTGAAATTAATGATCAACGGTCAGAAAAGTTTTTCAAACATTCACATCTCTCCTCATCCATCTCCATTTTAGAATACTGTTAACACATTCTGTTGATAATGTTAGTTTGATCAAACTTTTGTAAGGTACATACGTCTTGAATCTGCCTATTTTGTTGGTGTGGTCCACCTGAGCTTTGAATCCGTCTGATTTTTATGTCCTATTGTGTTCATTCAAAATTGATGGACAGAATGAATTTGTCACAAACATCTTTGTGGACCCCCAGCCCCGTGCACAGAGATATCACTGTGCCCGGGTCACAAGTAGTAATCCGGATTTCTTCATGCATGACCCTTCTTTGTCTGTTCCGATATATATTGACAAAACATAAATAAATAAATAAATAAACAAATAAATAAATCGGCGGCTGATATAGATATTCACCCTTTAATCTCCACTGCAGCCCCACCACGTGATGATCTAGATAGTTCATGAACCTCTTGATGCATATAGGTAACATGGGAAACGTGACTGATCATATATCCTCCACGTCCATCCAAAGCTGAGTCAGCAACTGTTTCTTGGATCTTTGTTTCCTGCTCAACTTGGTATGGACGATCAGATCTAGATTTTCAATCTAGTCCATCTAAGGGTAGCACCTAATATATGAACGGTCTAGATCATCACCTGGTGGTGGTAGAAGGACAGAGATGCTTGGATGCAACCATAGCCCTTTGCATTAATGGAGCATAGCATGAAAATCAAACCCATCAAGTGATGGGCCCCACATCCGATTATTGTACGAGGGTTATATGTTCCCACGTGTTCTTTGGATAAGGATTAGGTGAGTGCCGGTAACAGCTTAGTGGATGAGTACCTAAACGTGGGGCCCATTTTTGGACATGAGATTAAAATGAAGCAGATACAAATCCTAGGTGGACCCCACCCATAGGTCACAAAAGTTTTGTATGAAGCTAATATTTGTGTTTTACATGGTGAGCCCGGCGGAGTTTCTAGTGATACTGTTCAATCTATATTATCTCCTGTATGCATTTTGGTACGTTGGATTTGGTGGTAAATTAGTGTATTTTAAATTCAAGTAATTTTATTTTGCATTTAGTGGCCTTGAATTTGGAGGTAAATGGAATTAGAAGCATTTTAAATATACGTTATTTTTAATGTTTTAAAAATCCCAATAAAATGCTATGATGTGATGATACTAATAAATAATTTAATTATCAACTGCAACACTAAAATTACACCAATATAATGATTTAAATCATTCACATGTTAGATATCTAAATGGACGGTTAAAAATTGTTGGTAGGTTGTCGTTTAAATGTGACTCACCCAAACTTTAGAAATTTCTCTTATTTTAAAGCGTTTATTCTGATAATTTTATCTCTCTCTCTCTCTCTCACTCACGTATGTATGAAAGACACAGATGAAGATTCTCTGCCTTGATTCCAATGTAATTGTGATTTGACTCTCAGTACAATTCATATCCAAGTTCCCAAACAACCTATAGTGTGATCCACTTGAAATTTGAATTTGCTTTATTTTTTTGACTCATACCCAAAAATGAAATGGCATATATATAAAACACATACATTAAGGTAGCCTCGAATCAACCAATCAGCTGTTAACCATACTCACCTTCAGCAAGTGGTTTAGGTGTGGCCCGGCCACACCCAAGACGGTGCAATCCTTACCATGGCCGACCTTAATATATGTGCTCTATATATCCACGCCATCCATCCATTTTTCTTGCTCATTTAAGGGCATGAGTCCAAAAATGAAGCTGGTCTAAATCTCAAGTGGACCATACTGTATGAAACAGTGGTGATTGAACATCATACCATTAAAAACTTCTTAAAGCCAATCATAATGTTTCCATAATGTTTATTTGCTATCCAAATCTGTTGATAAGGTTAGAAAAATTAAAAAGAAAAACAAATATCATATTAATTCAAAACTTTTGTGGCCCATTAATAGTTAATAACCACTGTGTGCTATGATATAGTCCACTTGCGAATTGGATCCGGCTCATCTTGGTTCATGCCCTAAAATATTCGGTTAAAACTGATGGATGACTTGGATATAAAATACACTTAAGGTCTTCGTATCGATCCCTAGTGGGGGTGGCTAACATGGAGTGTGTGTACTGACATGGGTGTGTACTAACAAGTTAACCCAAAAAACAAAAGAGAGAGTTAGCCCAAGGTAAGGATCTCACCTAATCCGCTACTGCCCAACCCGCGACCGTGTTCTTTGTCACATGTCAGTACGGTCGCTGCTTTATTACGGAAACGGATTGGCTACTCCACCTAAGATTTACATCCCTATCATTTTTTTTTTTTTTTTTTTTTTTTTTTATCAATCTCTAAAATGATATGTGAAAACGTATGATCGGAATGAATGAAACACATGCATCATGGTGGGGTCATACAGCACCTACCACCAACGACGGGGCTGGTGTCAAGGGGAGTAGCCAATCCGTCTCCCTTTATTACGAACGCGGATTTCCTGCGAAAGGCCGTCTCCCTTTATTATGGAAAAGCTTTCGCAGGAAATCCGCGTCCATTACATGCCGCGTAATACAGCGGCACTTATGGGCCGCAAGGGGCACACAGATATCTCCGTGCCCTGGCTGTGTGGGTCCCACACAGATACTCGTAATAAATCCACTTTGTCCATCTGATTTAAAAGACCGCAATAGAACTGAAGTCTAAAAATCAAGCAAATCCAAAACTCAGGTGGGCCATACCACAGGAAACAGTGGAGATCGTATATCCTGGGGTGACAGAAGTTCTGTATCAGGATAATACTTGTTCCTACAGTTTATCTAGTGGTAATAACCCAATGAACGGTTTGGATGTCATATAAACATCATGGTCATCCTAAGAAGGTTTCAACTATGGAAATTTTTATTCCCACTGTTTCATGTGGTATGGCCCACCAGAGTTTTGGATCCGTCTTATTTTTAGGCTCCGGTAATATTGTGTTCTTTTAAAACAGATGAATGTAGTGGATTTATCACAAGCATCTCCGTGGGCCCCACATAGGCCCGTGCCTCGGGGTCACGGCCAATCCGCTCCCTTGTAGCCGTGTATGCTGGCAAGTGCAGGGGTGTACATGGAGTCTCGGCTCGGCCACTAGCGGACTTTAGCTTGAACTCAGTCCTTGAGCTTGACTGGCCAACTCGGCTCAGTTCGGTCAACAGCTTCGAGCTGAGTTCGAGCCAATTTTACCTGTAAAGCATTTCCGCAAACACCTGGACTACACCTTCAAAAGTATTTTAGCAAACACCTTCTAAGCAACATAAAAATTAAGAAAAAAAAAAAAAGGGTATTTATTTCATATACATACCTTCCTTGCCACTGGCCACACTTATTTGAGCCATTTTATCAAATACTTGGTGAGCAACATCAATATCAAAGTAACCGAGTCACCGAACTGCTTTGATACAAGTTCGATTTGAGCAGGGTTCGATCTGAGTCAAGTCGAGCTGGGCCAGCTCGAACTGATTTTCGAGCTCAAAAAATTAACCCGATTCGGCTTGAACTCAGCTTTGAACCGAGTCGCATTGAGCTTTTTCGAGTCCAGCGTGCTAGCTCGGTTTGTGTACACCTCTTCTACCGGCAACACTTAGAAAGCGAGGCGGCCACATAGGTGCACGTGCGGATAACCTTGCATGTGTGTGGATACGTGAGCCCCCTCCTTGCAGATGGTCCACTCATCACACAGATGTAAACCATTCATCATTGTCCACGTGTACAGCTACAAAACCAAAGATCGAGCGAAGCAGTAGTTCAAATAAGAATCCCACATCGCTGATATAAAGAAAATATAGTCCTCTTTATTGAGTCCTTTGAAGCAGATTTTTGAAGGGGCGAAGGGCGGGAACATGGTCAGCATCCAAATTTCAAACTCCTGATCAGGAGATAAACCCTAAACCCTACTCCTAACGGATGGTCCTGATTTAACGATGGGGGTGGTTTGTCCAGTGTTTTCCCCTCTTAAAAACGAAAACGCTGATGCCCTGCTACCATGATTCCCACGTGGGGCCCACAGAAGGCTTGCAGGTGGTGAGCTGCGATGTCTTTACTGGCATTTAGCGGCAAGCTTAATCCTCGCCTTCTATAGTAACCCCTATTTTTTTAAAATCATGTGGGGCCCACATGTGATGCGTGGTTGTATGATCACAACCGTCAGTTGCAAATTTCTACGGTTTAAATGCTTTCCCATGCGTGCTGATTAAAGCTGTCCGTAGGAGCATCAATTGATGTACGATATTGGACCATCTAACTGATTTTGCATGCTGGGCCGACTGACTACTACGTGTTTCGGATGATCAGAACCGTCGATTCAATTTCGGACCGTCAAAATGTTCTCTCCAATTATAGACGGACAATAAGGGTCCACGTGTGCTCATCATCGGATGATGAGAGCTGTCCGTAGGAATACCACTTGCCGACTGCCTGCTGTATGGTCGGACGATCAGAACCGTCCGTAGGAACATCAGTCGCTGCACCATATTGAACCGTCCAATTGTTTTTGCACGTGGCACCGGGTGTGCTTGAGGTAGGACGTGCCACGTATGCATTCTTTATGCCGCTGGATAAAAAATCCTGCAGGATCCGGTCCTGTACAGGACAGGACATAACAGGCTCGGCGTGTCCGGTTGGAATCATGTGAAATAGAGAGAAATTGCCATTTGGAGTGTGAACATCGATATATAAATGATACTTTCACATGAATTCATTCGTTTTGCCTTTGGTTTCAACAAAGTTTTAGTATTTATATCTTTTTAAGAAATTATTTGTAATTAGGCATAAAATATTCCCATCACGTTTAAATAAGCGTTTTAGTTTTGGTATTATGCTTCAGGAGAATTTTGCTAAATTTAAAATATTAGGCTTTAAAATAATTTTGATATTTTAGGTAATTTTAAATTTGGGTTTGAATTTTCTTTATTAGTGGTCCAATTGAGAAATCATATATATATGTATATATTATTCAATAAAATACTTTAATTTAAACTTTTATATTTTTGTATAATCAAGTACTTTTTTTTTTTTTTTTTTTTATGAATTAAGGTTTTAATCACTTGAGGAAGACTGAGTAGGGTGATCTTTCTCTTATTATTTCATGCTCTTCCACGAGTTAGTGTTGTATGTTTAAACGATCACAACTATCCTTAGGAACATCAACACTGTTCAAATTTTGGACCATTAAATTAGCACAACGCAAGATGGAGCGGAATGGCATAGATTTGGTGATCATAACCGCACAGCCACATGACTGCGAAATGAACTGTCTAAAGTGTGGGGTCCATCATGGATGGAGCATGGACTAAAAATTGCATTGATGTATAGATCCCAACCCTAAATTTGGGACCGGCAAATGGATTGTTAATAGAATTGGGCAAGTGACCATTGTCATTCGTCATCCGTTTGTTGCCTATGATTGTACACTAGGAATTATCTGATCTATACTTTTCTTTGGCCTGCGTAGCATTCACATCAGGGCCCATCAGATACTCTAGAATGACATGCATGTTTAGGCATAACCGTGTGCTTACTTGCGCATCGGACCGTTTAGTAGATGGGGCACCTCTTGGTTTGGTTGAATTCAAAACTCTCACTCAGTAGATTGTTGCGGTTTAATTAGACGCGATACTACACATGTTAATGAATTGCCCGTATTTGGTTAAATGTGTGCAATTATGATGGTGTTGAGCGTGTCAAGTCGTACTTGACTCAAGTTCAATTGAACACTTGCGATCTTGGGTGTCAAATCAACCATAAGATTAGACCTATGAAGGTTGACCTGACTGTCCCAGCTACTAATATAATTAATAATAATAAATTAAAATAAGCTGAGAAAATAAAAGATAATTACCTACAACCGTTTGAGTGCACAAACAATTAAGGTGAATGGCCAGTAAGATGTGACCGGTGTGATCTTTCATGTATGGACTTTGTTAATTGAGGATTTGACGATAGAGGCCGTGGATATTTGATCTACTTTTAGGTGTATTGCAATAATGGTACTGGGCAGTAATGATCTAAAATATGCTAAACTCCGAACTTATTGTAACAAAGACTCATCTGAAGTAGAGGTTGTAAGATTCGACCCGAGTTCTTGCGTGGGCATGTGTGTGTAGGTATGTATTTCATTTCTCATGGTCTCGCAGTCCTATCGGTTGAATCTCGGCAACCTGCTACCTTTGGATAGCATTTGCGGTCATCCTTGAGTCCGGTCACGTTTACCTGACTCGGATCGGCCCGAGACCTATGCCATCTCGTTCGTATCGTCGTTATGGTTCCAACGACGTGTCTTATACATTTATCTGACTTATAGATCAAAAGTTGTGAGCATTTCATCATATGACCCACTTTTTGTACAAAAGCATATGGACCACTCTCATGACATAAGTTTCCATGCACACCACCCACACACACTACAATTCTCATGGAATAAACACTACCCACACCTAGCCTACCCTAGCAAACATTGTTTGTATCACCATAGGTCATGATTTCTTTCTCTAACCAAGTATGAAGAGCAATGATGACTCTCTTACAACCCTCCCTCCCTCTCTCTCCTTCTTCATTATCTCATTTTCCTCATCCATAGTGGAATGTCCAGCCCTCCCTCTCCCAATTTTCAGCAACTTCTCCTTCTTTTCTTCCTCCATCTAGCCACCACAAAGTCATCTTGACCACTGAACTTTAAAGCTTGGAGCTTGGAGTACTTAGTGTTGGTGGTAGCTTGAAGATTCAAGGTGGGTGTTTTCCACAAATGCTAACCTCCCTTCCTTCTCTTATTTCCTTTGTTTCTTCATTTAGGGAACAAGTGGGACCCACCAATCCATGGTGGGGATCCCATCTAACCCTTTGGATGTGTCTATTGGTCATCCATCATGCATGTGTTAATCCATGATGGGGCCATTCTCCATGGACCCCATCATAATGTGTTTCATGATCTCAGCCCTCCTAAGGTCATCTAGACCTTTGTTGTATGGTGGGGATGGCATCCCCACCTCAGATTTTTACTATGGAGGTCCATGCATGCATAGATCCATAGATGAGCAATTGCATGGTTGAATCTTCTTTGTACATAAGGGGTTTTTAGTGGCGAAACCCCTCTTGAATGGCCGATCTCCTCCTCTTATTTTCTCTATCTCTTTTATTCCTTCTCCCTAAATAATTGTTGGTCATGGTGGCGCACCTAATGTGCAAGGCACATCCAACCGTCCATCCTTGTTGGGACGTCCATATGTCCTTTTTTCTGGACATGTGGAGATCCACCTTGCTGTCCACTCACACATGCAAGGTTTGGATCATTTGGGAGTATGTCCCAGATGTGTGTGGCCCATCGACGTGGCCACACCTTGATGTGCATGAAGATTATTTTGCTGGAACTTTAATTGTGAACTGCACTAGGCAGCTATATACCTTGCTTTCCAGATTATTTTTTTTTTAGGCCCATGTTGCTAATTGTTTGGGCCCATGTGTTGCTTTGCTTTGTTTTGAAGAAGATAGGGGTGGGTTATTGGTATATGGACCCCATCTTGATACATGCTGAAAACCTATCCCATGCAACCCTTTTTGGCACGTTCAGGGGCTGGGCCTAAGGGCCTGGACGGTCCAACATATGGGACCGTCCAGCCATGTTGGTGGAAGAGGGAAAGACCCCAGTGTGATCTGATTTTGGGAAGGTGGCTAACTGATGTAGACCCTAGCTTGTTGTACAGTAATGGAGGCACCCTTCCCTCCCTTTTTCCCTTAATTTGATGAGCATAGGCCCACTCCTTGGGTGATCCAAAAGGGGACAACAATCTGTAATTGTTCTGCAACATTGCTGTCCATAAATTGTATGAATTATTAAAAATACTTCCACTACTCTAAAAATTGTAAAATTTTGTAGAGAAGTGTCCCACCTATTATAGAACCCACCTACAAAATCTTGGGACCAATGGATGTCTGTACACACCATGGTGGTGGCTGGACCGACCCACTATAATATGGTGTCCAGATTAGTCCAATTTTCAGGACAGATTGATTTCTTTAAATGAATTAAAATATTTCTAGATGTCTAAGAATTTTAAAATTTTGTGAAAGTGTGGTCAACTCATGGTAGGACCCACCTACCAAATTTTGAGGCCAATGGACCCCTGTGTACACCTTGACGAGGGCCGGACTGGCCCACCACGTTGGGACGTCCAGGTCTGTCCGATTTTTTGGACAAACTGTGTTGTTTAAATTAATTAAAATACTTAGGAATATTCAAAATTTCTGAAATTTTTGTGGGGGTGTGGCCCACATATGTAAGTATCACCCTACAAAATTTTAGACCCAACGGACATTTAAGCTGGCCATGGTGCGGCCGGGAGTGGTCCACTAGGTAGGGACGCCCAGGCTGGGGTGTCCATCCTGCTTCGTGGGCCCACCTTGATGTGTTGTATATCCCACCACCCATCCACATGGGGTCCTTAGGGGATTGATCATCTTCCTTTTTTTGGTATTCAATTGGGGCCCATTAGGAGAATTTTTGGGCCAGATACCCCGGGCCCATAGGGTTGCCTACACATGGGACATCCCTGCCTTAGGCTACTGCTGGGCCTGCATTCCAACGGCCTGACCCACTTGATATATGTGTTGCATATCCTCTCTCATCTAGTGGGGTCCACAGTGATGTGTGTGGGCCATCAGGGATAATTATACTAAGAAATACTTCTATTGTTGGACTCCAACCAACCCAGAAATTTGGGTGGGCTGGAATTTGGCATTGAGCCCAATAATTGTTGCCTATAGATGTTCTTTTGGGGCAATATGGCCTAGTAGATTTGAGGAGGATTTAAGATAGTTATCTTACCATCTTAATTTTTATTTTTATTTTTTTGGGCTTAATTAATGCATGATTAAAGACTCATCCCAATTGAATTCTTCTTGGGCTAGTTTCTTAGTTAAGTATGGGCCTTATAGCCTTGGTTAGGCTGGAACTTTTGATGGGCCCGTTGAACCCTTTGGTCCTATATTTACCATGTCATTGTGATGGGTCTTATGGGTCAAATGCTCAAGTAATTGGGCCCTTGTTTGCCCACTATAATAAATTCATACTTGGGCCGAGATGTGAGGCCTAACTTACTTGTGTTAAAAATATAAGGATTTCCCATATGTTGGGATAATGGGTTGCCCATTAGGCCCACCACAATGAGTGAACCCATGACCCTTATGGTTGGGCCCTAACCTTACTTAAGGGCCCACCAAGTTGCCTATGTTTCGGGCTTAGTGTATGGCCTACTAAGCCATGGATTGATTGTGCCTTGGACCTTTCTTTGTATACATAGCAGGCTACCTTTTGGGACCCAGTTGAAGTTGGATGTCCTCCTTGGTAGCCCTAAGGTAGGCCCATAGAGGCCCTTATAGGTGGTTGAAGGCCCACCTTGGGCCTGACTAGGGTCGTTCCTCCTTAGGATTTTGACTCTCTTAGTTTATGGGTCATCCCAAAGTACTGGGCTCTCACTAAAGGATTTTTCTTCTCCTCAGAACACCTGTCTATGTGCCTAGACCTTAACCCTCATTGGGACGGAGGATTCCATATTCCACAGGTAGCACACTTACATCATTGTGACCCATATGCATCATCTGTATGAATTGATTGCATTGTATGGTGGTCATTGAGGGATGGAGTTTTTCCCCTTGTGCACATTGAGTGCTTGAAGCTTGTGCATGATTTGTGTGTGCGACTCATGCATTAGCATCGCATTTCATGATGATACCGCCCTTGCTTCATCAGGGCCTTGCCTCCACAGGGACATTTGTGGATGGCCGTATGTGTGGACACCGAAAATATTACTTGAGCATACCGGGTGCATAGGATGCCCGTAGGTGAAATTCTCAAAACTTTCATCGTACCAAGGATTTGCTCCAACGTCGTGACCGGGTGGAATGCATGAGCGCACGAGGGCCTTATACCGTTAGGCCGCGACTCCCACTGTCATGTAGTCGGTTGGATAGGAGTGTGGCCTTACCTGCCTGGTGTGAGGAGGCATTGGTAGGCTGAGTCTGACCAGCTCTTAAATGGGTCCACTACCTTCGGGCCTTGTTGGTGATTGGTTGTCCACAGGTGGGTAGTGAGGTCTCTTACGCTCGTTTGATTGTGCGGGGTCTGTAGAGCGGCAGTCATTCAGCAGTGTAATGGACCCCGGTGATTTCCTTATGATTGAAAATATACTTGACATATGGTTTGGATATGAGCACTAACGTTACTTGCATCGCATTAGCATTGGCTGTGTAAGCCCCCTTCATGCATTGCCTTGGTATGGCGCCCAGTGCTCATTGCATGATATTCATGATAAGCCTTGGTAAGGCTAGTGATATTTTTATTGAGCATGTTCTTTCCCTTTACCTCCTGCTATTCTTCTGTGCATCATTGACACACACTTACACCATCCTCTAAGCTTCTATAAGCTTATGCACGATTGATGCGTGCAGAAGACTCTAGGCAGGCGACGTAGCAGCAGAGCGTGGAGTAGAGTTGAGTAATGAGGACTCCAGTGTTGCTGATTTCTCTCTCTTTTCTTATTACCTCATGTATGTTCTTTTGAACCTGATGCAACCTTGTAAAAGTTCAAATTCTTAGTGAATTTTGTGGTGTGTGCCCTTTGTTATTCTCAGATGTACTTGTTGTGATCTTAGGTATGCTCGTATTGGTAATGATTATACTGTTATGAAAATCCTCCTTATAGGATCCCAGGATCGGAACCTGCCTCAAGAGCCGAGAATGGGGTACTACGGAGGCTGTTGCGGGCAGAACCAGCCATCGCGTTCCTTGTGAGTCCGATTACCGAGTCTGGGGCGTGACAAGGATGTAAGGGTAAAACTGAAATAGACAACATTGCGTTGTGAGAGAGATTGTGTGCGTTGAATCTGTTAGTGTCCAGAACTCCTCATCCAATGTTATTTATATAGATTGGAAAAAGTGGTGGATGTATTGAGGTTTTCTTGTTGGTCCACATTTTATCCTCGAAGATTACATAATTGAATCCTAATTAAACTTGGATTTTTAGTTGGACTCGAATTTCTCGTCGCATTCCTTGGTCTCTATCTAATTTAAGAATGATCAATTTCTCAGTGCTCCATAGCCCCCACGAAGGCATTGATCATCTTTGAAAAAAATTTTCATTTTCCACATGATTGTGTGAGACGACATTGCCATGCGTATCTTGTGTCACAAGATTTGGAGTCTCAGTAGTGCTTTATAAACTTAATGAGCACATTGCTCGACCACACGCACCACTCATACGATAACTATATGTCATTCTTGTAGTGTCTCACTTTTCTCGACTGCAACGTGCATACAGATCTAAGCCATTATGATTTTACCTGAATGCATGTTATCGAAGTCAGTAGGGTCAAAAAAATATCATCAAAGGTGCAAGTGAGATTTTGGCCATTATTCATACATAGTGCCAACACGTAACGGCATATGCAATACAAGTGTAAACACAAATCATCCGTTCCATCTGATGTGTTGGCTGTTTTTTTTTTTTTTTTTTTTTTAATCAAAAAATTTTCAACGAAGTTGGTAATTGGGGTCCTATAACTGATGTCATTTTTGGTAGGTATTCCCTGAGAGATAGGAAATCCATTGAATGGTCTAATTGTATGAACGCTGCTAATGTCACATGCTACACACCTGGATATTCTCCTCAAAGGTTGAATGAATATCATATCTGCACCGTCCAGATGGGCTGCTTTGACTGGATCATATTGCAAAAATCACACTAGCGCCTGTTCGGATGCAAGCAAAGCTGTGTTGGCACCAGCTGTTGAGGACCGGTTATTCTACTCCTTATCTATCAAACAAGGTGGGCCATTTGGCAGCAGCCAAAGCACAAGCCCCATGGTTGTCTCGGTCTCATCTTGCTAAGTTAATGCTGTCCTTGTCAGTCCTTTTATTATTTGTTGAAATGGGAGCGTATCAGGTGCGGCTTACAGTATTGCCCACCTTGACTATGTATTCTACATCCTTGCCGTTCATCTATTTTGCCAAATCATTTTACTGCATAAGCTTAAAAATGACGCAGATCCAAATCTAAGGTGGATCATACCATAGGAAAAAGTGGTGATTGACTATATAAGAAGTTTTTAATGGTCAATCACCACGGTTTCCCATGGTATGGTCCACCTGAGTTTTGGATCTGCTTCATTTTTGGGCTCATGCCTTAAAATGATACGGCAAAACGGATAGACAGCTTGGAATACATACATCGAGGTGGGCCGCACCTAATCCGCTCCTTGTTGAAGCATGTATGACTCTGTCGGTTATAAACTTGTCTACCGTTTCTTGGGGCCTAACCAGGTCTCACTGTTTCTTTCAAATTCATCTGTTTAGACCATTACTTGGATGGTTGGGATCGCTTAATCAGATATGCTCCATTTGGAATTGGGACCCATAATTTGAGTGGTTAGGATTGTTTGTTGAGTGTGATACTAGAGATTTGCTTCCTTCTAGAAGTAGGGTTGGGCACTAGACAATTGGACTATGCAGACTTGACTCATCCGACTCGTTACTCGACTCGAACCGAGTGGGTGACTCGACTAGTCTGACTCGTTACTCGATTCGAACCGAGTGGGTGACTCGACTCGTCTGACTCGTTACTCGATTCGAACCGAGCGGGTGACTCAATCTGAGTGAGTAGACCTTTTCCAATCCAAATTCAAACTGAGTGAGTTCGAGTCACCTAGTAACTTGACCTGAAATCCGACTCGATACTGACTCAACTCTATTCGAAACCCAACTCATGCATAAAAATAAAAATATAGATTTGACATTTTAGATCTGAGATGCCATTTAGCTGATGGAGAGGCTGCAATTACAGCATGTGCACCTAGGCTCTGAGTTGTGATTTTAGCCTGTGGATATATGCCGCACTTGACTCGACTCAATGTTGAGTTGACCCGACTTGGTACTTGTGATCAGGTCGGACTCGATCCAGATTAGTCCAGGCCAAACTCAAAGTTGGATTGGGTCAGGCATGCTAGACTCAATGCCAAGTAGGGTTGAGCTCGGGTCAAGTCTATTTCAAAATTGGGTCAAGTTAGGTTAGCCTTAACTCAATTCAACTCACTCAATGCCCAGTTCTATCTAGGAGGAGACTAATATGATCATACGTCCGCATCACATGCAATAAGTATAAGTCACGACCAGTTAGGGCCTGTAGGCAGAGGTGGGCATCGAACGACTCAATCCGGCTAACTCAACTTGTTTGACTTGTTCAGATCCGACTCGACCCGAACCGAATGGGTGAGTCGATCCGAACCGAGTAGGCTTCCATCCAATCCGAACTCAAAACAACTCGAGTTGGAGTTACCTAGTAACTCGACTTAAAACTTGATCCAGTTACACCCGACTTGATCCGAAACTGGACTCTCTAACCCTACCTGCCGCACCCTACCCCGACCTAATCCCAAAATCTCTCCCTCCCTCCCTCATCTTTCTCATCTTTCAAGCCCGGCCTCTCTCTCTCTCCCTCCTTCATCCTCCTCATCTTCCAAGCCCGACAACCACCCACCACCATCAACCTCCTCCTCCTCCTCCTCCTCTCTCTCTCTCCTCTCCCTCCTCATCTCTCAATCCGACTCGGTGCCAACTCAACTCGACTCGATACTTCTAACCAGATCAGACTCGGTCTGGATTAGTCCAAGCCAGACCGGACTCGGATCGAGTCAGGCATGTTAGACTCGGTATCGAGTCGGATCAAGTTCGGGCCAAGCCTATTTCAAAGCTAGATCAAGCCGAGCCAGCCCTAACTTGGTCCGAGTCGACTCAATGCACAGCTCTACCTGTAGGTTTAACCCTTCACCAGGGTATATGCATGCAAATGGATAATACGAGATTTTGATGTTTACAGCTCCACAAGAATCCAAGTGGGGAAGAAGTAAAATTGATGGGGGCCACCGTGATGCATGCATCTTATCCAAACCATTAATCCATTTTAGTAGGTCATTTTGGGACAGGAGCCCAAAAATAAAATGAGGTAAATCGAAAGCGCTGTGGACCACACCACATACTACTAGGGATTTGAACACCTGCCATTGAAAACTTCTTGAGGGCCACAAAAGTTTTGGATGAAGCTGACATTTGTGTTCATGATTCATTCATGTCTCTCTGACCTTGTGAATAGATTGGATGAAAAATAAACATAATTGTGGGACCTACTCAAATTTCTACTTTTAATGATGGACGTTATTATTCCCTGTTTCCTGCAATGTGTTACGCTTGAACATACAATCTAGCTCATTTTAACGCCCTAAAATGAGCTGGTAAAATGGATGGGCGGCATAGATCAAACATATATACATCTTTCAAAACAGACGGACGTAGTCGCTTTGTCAAAGACATCTCTGTGGGCCCCACACAGCCATCACCACAGGAATATCTCTGTGCCCGAACTCACAGCCACAGGCAATCGCTTCCCAATTCAAATATCGGAGAATCAACGAAATCTGATGCGGTTTGCTCAGTATGTACGTACGTGTGAAGGTACGTATCACTCCACTATATATGCCAACATGAAGCCAGGTGCAAGATCAAAGCCGTCCATCAGGTGAGTCCCACCATCTAGATGTCATTTCCAAAAAAAGAAAAAAAAACGGCTGGTCAACATATCAGATCGGCCACTATCTCACAAACAAGTGGACGGCTTAGAAATTTCGGCCAAGTTGTTTCAGTCGTACCTACTATTCATTAATTGTGGCCCACCTAATATTTGGATTTTTGTAATTTTAAGCGATCTTGGTGAGTCACGCTTGATTAAAACATAAACGCCATGGTGACCCAAATACAAACCTACGGTTGGCATCCCATACTCATTGTTCTTTGTGGTGTGGCCGGCCTCAGCTATAGATCTCACTGATTTTTTATCCCATGCCCTGAAATCGAGGGTAGAACCTGATGGACGCAGTGGATTTTACCTATACAACATGGTGGGCCCCACAATCTTGGGTGTTTTACGCGCTGCCTAAAAAAAGGTGTTGCACCGGATCCGGTCGTCAATGGCGTGCGGTGCGGTCTTCAACCTACTACACGCTAGCGTGTAGGACCGGGATCTTATACAGCAGCCAAACACTGTGGGCCCCACATGCTGCACATGCAAAAATACATTCCGTCTATCAGGTTCTCTCCTCCATGTTAGGACATCAGGAAAAGAAAAGCCGGCCACGTCCACACCTTCGGTGGGCCACACCACAGGGAACAATGGAGTTGGGACGCCAACCATAGGTTTATTTGTGGAGCCACCATGGTGTATATCTTTCATCAAAACCGTTCATCTGGTGTATTTCAGTAGGATGAAAGGAAGATAAAAAGATCAGCCTCATCTAAAAATAAGGTGGGCCACACGGCATGAGCTCAGACGTTTTAGTGGCAATTTTACACTGTTCCCTTTGGTATGGGCCATGTCATTTTTTTATAGGAGTAATCTTTTGTTTGTGTGGTGAATATAAGGGTTCCCACTTGATGGATGGAGTAGATTTCATGTATACAACATGGTGGTCCATACAGCTTCGGTGTTTCACCACCCGTGTATAACCAGTGACGTATAGGATCCGGCCTCCATAGTACTACGGTCAACGGCCAGGCTGGCCAGACGGGCCGGGCTTGACTTGGCATCAGACCGAAGGGCCGGGCTCGAGGTTAAAAGTTTATAAACGGGCCGGGCCTGAACTAAAATGTCCAAACGCCCATCGGCCGGTTAGGGTTGACAAAGGTCCGTTTAAGAGTGCCAATTAGATAAGGTAAGGTAACAACTTAGGCCCACCTCGATGTATGTATTTTATACGCTGTCTATCCATTTTGCCAGCTCATTTTAGGGCATGGTCACATGTCACATGGACCATACTATAAGAAAATAGAGGTGATCGAAAGCCCATCATTAAAACTTTTGTGGGGCCATTTTGATGTTTATTTGCCATCCAACTTATAATCATACCAGGGAAAACATAAATAGTAGCTTGATTCAAAACTTTTGTGGCCCTTAAAAACTTTTTAATGGTAGGAGTTCAATCCCTATTGCATGGTCTACTTGAGTTTTGGATTTAGATTTAGATTTTTTATTATTATTTTTTTTTTTAGAGCATGTCCTAACATGAGGTGGCAAAACGGATGACATTGGTATACAAGCATCACCCATTAGGATGTTGATAACAAGAAAGGAGAGAAGGGGTTGATGGCTAGGGTGGTGTTGCCAGGTGTGTCACCCCATGCTAGGCCTAGGAACCAAAAATCAGGACTATGTTTCAAGTGGACCACATGATTGGAA
The DNA here is from genome assembly GCA_021015155.1 of Magnolia officinalis. NCBI lineage: Eukaryota > Viridiplantae > Streptophyta > Magnoliopsida > Magnoliales > Magnoliaceae > Magnolia > Magnolia officinalis. The sequence goes on along the minus strand of JAJHSJ010000012.1, from coordinate 14,255,775 downwards.
ACACTATTACAGGGCAATGCTCACCATCCAAACTGTTTCCCTTAGTGTGGCCCACCTAAATCATGGATGGGCCTGATTCTTAGGCCCCTGCATAAATATTGGTGTGGCATCTAATGGTTGGAGTGGATTTTATATAATCATCACAGTGCGCCCTGTAATAATCAAGGGTGGATGTCTTTCCTACAACTGTTTTCTTTGGTATGGCCCGCCTGAATCACAGTTAAGCCTGATTTTTTCGCTCTTAGCCTAACATGGGATTACACATCTAATAGTTAGAGTAGATGTCACATGTGATGCATGTGTATAAGACTATTAAGCTATGGACAAGCTATCCTCATTGTTATTTCATCTTATCCAAAAGACCGTACACTTAACATCCAAAGACATTGTCCTTATTTTCCAAGGTTCTAATGCATGAATGGGTTTGACAAATCACAAACAAGTTGTCTGTACTAACATAACTTTGTTTAAATTCAAACAGCTCCTAAATAGATCATCCTGACCATCTAATCTCTTTACTAATTGTTTGGAACTAAGTGCCACACACCTACAGCCATCAGATCAGCAACAGCCTGGATCAATGAACTCTGGTCCATTTGTGTAGGAACTCAGGGACCAAGGACACCATACACACCCTCATGAAGAGGATCATGTAACATATTCTAACTATATAAAACGACAAAATCAGGATAATATGGACAATCTACGGGCAGTAATACTTCAAAACACATTTAATGATATCAGTAAAGAAGAAGAAAACCATCCTAAGAATCATGGTTCATGCATCTAAAGCTTCAAAAGCGTCGAACTAGATGGACTCAAAGAGTTCATGGTTTTAATGCACTACTTCCATAGAAAACCAAATACAATGTCATCAATTCCCTAAAAATCTCCATAATTCCGATATTTATTTGGCACTTGTATCCTAATTCCAGTAATGGATTTACTCATCTTCCACTGAGTGCGCATTCAAAATCGACTTTCTTTTTAATCAGTTATCAAACCATGGACAATCAATCTCTAGTACAACCTAAACTTCCGCTACGGAGGTTGATAATCCAATTAGAATCTGAAAAGGCATGAACACTTGGCTGTATCGTTAAAAACTAAAACATCAGCATCCATTTTTCATTGATAATCAATCCTCTGCTATTTCCCCGAGACAATTCAAGAAAGCATTCCTCATCGCAGCTGGTTAGTTATAGCAGTCTTCAATATACTCCCCTATCATAAAATGTTACAAGTATAAAAGGCTACAAAGCGGGAGCATGAGTCCGAAGCTTAATTCAAATCAGGAGCAGTAGCACCTGGTTAGAAGAATCCTGCTGGGATAAGCATAAAGATAATTTGCTCATATCCTCGGTGCTCATATCCTAGGTTCCTGAGTTCCTGTACTTGATTTGGCATAAGCAGTCATCTCAATTGTAGAGAGATATACATGAGACATACATGATGCATTCTCCATATATCTCCACAAGGCTCCAGATTGGAGCTGATAATAAAGCATATATGTTCTCATGAAGCTCACCTCAAAATTACCTGATCTCATTCTCACCCTCCTTTATATTCTTTCCTACCCATGCCTATTATCTCCTATTTCCTACTATAAATACTAACAACCTTCTCACCACAACCCCTTCCTAGATACCATGGTTGCTCTCGATCTTATTTAATAAATCTCAATGACCATTTACCTATAAAGACTTCCCATGAGCATCCCTGCAGTGAAAATCCACAACCCATACAAGTTCATTTAGAATTTCCCAGTCTGAACCTTCCAAATTCCTCTATACTCAACCCAACCTAACGCAGGACAATTAACCATTTGCTCCAAAAGCTCGAACTGTTAGAGTATGGCGAATTAATCCCTTTATCTCATAGTCCAGGCCCCACATCTCATGAGTTAGGACCTCGGCCGAACCCCCCTCGTGGGCCCCAAATCACATGGGTACTGCCTTACACAGGCCGCCCACCCCGAGTGTGTCCCCGCATCCCACAGGCTACCCTACTCGAGCCCGGTGTGAAATGCGCATTAATCACCCCCGATGAGGAGTCTCGAACACGAGACCTCCCCTATGGGCCCCGCCCACCCCAAGTGTGCCCCTGCATCCCACAGCGACCCCGCTCGAGTCCAGTGTGAAAATGCCCTTGCATTACAACCCAACCCAAATACATGTGAATATGTGATTATACCAATCCAACCTAGGCTGACCTAATTTTGCTCCACCCATTTCCGATCTGATTTCAAATCAGGTTGGCATTTCCAACTCAAACCCTACCTGAGGATGTTGACAACCCAACCTGAACTTCGTTTGGGTCAATTAGGTTCGGTCAACCCAAACCCAAGTTGCAGCCCTACTCCCACCCTTTTTGAGATTGGGGTAATCAATGAAGCTCAGTGCTTAAATGATATCCACTCATTAAGCTCAACAAACACTTCCACCAGATTGTTATTAGTGCAGTAACAAAAAAGAAATAATGAAATCCTACTTAAGACCTCTTTTTCCTCAAAAGCCCTCTCAAGGAATGCAGACTCCAACTCAGCATGATTATATCAAAAAAAAAAAAAATCACCTGAAATGATTGGGCAAGGAATTTCTTCTACAAAAATTAGACGATCTCTCGTTTGTTCTGAATTCAGGGGTTGTTCCTTCGAGGAGGTTTGAAGTGAATGGAATGGAATGCACTTCGAAGGGTCATCCTAAAGGGTCTGACTATGTATATTGTCAGCGGGTTTTTGTTGAGAGCATCATTAGCTATTGCATTTTGCCATTCCTCTCTTTGTTTTAATTAAATATCTTTGCTATTAAAAGAAAAGAAGGAAAAAAAAAAAAAAAAACATCTTGAGCTCGAAAGTTCGAAAAGGAAAGATCTTGGAGGAAGAAATTGAATCCCTCATCACTCCCTTGGTGGACCCTGCCCTAAAGCCAGAAAGTAAATGCTTTTAAATGCGGTTGTGATCCTCCAACCATTATCAAGACAATCCCCACCCAAGGATCACTCCAAACATATTTAATCAAAACAATCCCCACCCAAGGATCATTCCAAACATATTGATTTGGACCAATCTGATGCAATTTGCAAGCCTTGAATAACTCAAAAGCTCAAAACATGATAGCCAGGTAAACCATGTCAAAAGCATTGGGAAAAATAAGAGATATATGAAGGGGCAGAAAAGAAAACAGAAACCACTCGCTGTAGAATATGTGAAAATCTATGTGATCATGTTCGATCTATCTTCTCTCTCAAAAAAAGAAAAAAAATAAAAATAAAAATAAAAATAAAAAATCAATCTACCTTCCTACTACTTATGATTTGTGCAGCTTAATAAATCTTTGTGACTCACAATACATTAGCAACTACAATCACCAACAAATAGACCTGTTAGGTGGTTATCCCATTATTGTTCTCTGGTAAGGCACCATGAGAAAAAAACAACCATGAAGAAAAGCAGCACTGACATTTCCTTTTCTTTTATTTTCTTTAAGTGAGACAAACTTACAATTGAAGATGTATCATATGCAAACAACACTTACAGATGGAATTTTGATTAGGGTTGAAGAGCCTGAATGAAGAACGAGGGGAAGACCTAAAAGGGCTTGGATAGATGTTGTCAGAAGAGACATGGAGGCTTTTTCACTTACTGAAGATAGGGCTTTAAGAATTTTGGCAAGACAGGAATCGTAATTCTGAACACAAACCGCTCCGACAAGGCATTGACTTTGATGGTGATCATCATCATCATGATAAAGATGCTGACAACAGTTCTAAGAACAAAATTCTACAAGGAAAAGCCTATCATCATGCTAATATTCATTTCAGAACTAATAGACTAGTTGTGGTCTATAAGAAATATTCAGAGGACCACCCGTAAGAATGAAGCGTGGAAAATGAAATTAAGGTACAATGCAGTGTCCAACTAATAATGGACTCTCCATGGGCTACAAATTACAATCACAAGCTTAGAAGCCATCGTGCATACAATATCTTAACATCATATAGCATACAAGGCAAAGCCTTCCTACTCCATTTTAAAGACACCCTCCGATGTGATTTCAGAAGCTTGCGGTTCGTTCTTAATGTCTGGCAACTCCGACAGAAGGCTCACGGAAGCCTCATCAATAGCTTCCTTGTGTTGTTGATGCACGATAGGCAGAGTTTCTACAACATTTTCTGAAGGCATGGATGCAGTATTAAATCTGACCCACTTCCTAACCTTTGCATGTTCTATAGTAGGATACAAGCAAAACCCAAATATAATAACAATACCACTCACGATAAATGTCTTGAGAGAAGCCAAGCACATAACAAGGATAAGCAACAAAGAAGGAGGTATACAAAGAGCTGTTGCCCCAAACGTTTGTAGCGGAACCTTGTACGGTCTGTGAAGATCTGGCTTCTTTATTCTCAGTTTTAAGAAGGCTGCAAATTCGAGAAGCATTCCCATAGAGTAGAGGAAGTTAAGGAATTCAATAATCTCTTGGAAGCTCATCGACGACAAGAACACGACCCCAGTTGCAGAGAATAATATGCTAATGGTGGGTGTTCCGTATTTTGATCTACAAGCAATTGTTTAGATGAATTCATTATGTTTTGCGTGAAAAGATCTCCTTCTTTATTCAAAACTAAATAGAGAGAAGAATTTTGCTAGTATCGGTCACCATGTGCTATTCGGCTACTGTTGTCTGCCTCTTGTGCCTCACCATGTCGTGATCCAAACCGTTCATCTAGTAGGCCACACAATGGATGTATGAATGGAAATTTTTCTAATTGATCAGAGCACCTAAAAGATGTTGAATTGTGCACCATTGTTTACAAACCTTTTGTGTGAGTGGTCAGGATCTCTAACAAATGAGATTTTTTATATGCGGCCCATCCATGGTGGGATGTACTACTAGATGGACGGTGTGTATCATCACCTTGCAACTAACAAAAAAAGAGCAATATTTGAGAGCAACAAGAGCAGTGTTTGTGCTAAAGATTGATTGCAGCAACAAGATATAATGATTTCCATTCAATGACATTAGCCTAATGAACAAAAAATCAACAGATGGAAGTACTGACCTCGAAGAGAAAATCGATGGCAGCATTCCCATCTCACTCATTCCAAGCAATTGGAATGCATCGCTGCTCATCTCCGCCTCAAACAACCCCATGTTCGACATTGCTGATGCCGCTTGAATCCACCACTTCAACCACACACCACCAATCAACATCCCAACCTCTGCGAAGTACCCGTCGCTCCATTCACTCGAAGGAACATCCAGAGCTCCTGTCCCGGCAAGAAGCGGTACCAAATACGAAGCGACAACGACAACGACCGCCCCTAGAAGCGCCTTAGGAAACGTCCGGCTCGGATTCTCAACCTCCCCTGCCAACGTACTCGCTTTGTCCCAATAATTCAAATTCCAAAACAAGCTATTGAAGTACCCCCTCCAATTCACATTCCTGAAATCCACAACCAACCATTGTTTTGGCCTAATTCGAGGAATTGAAAGAACACCCATTACCACAAACGGGCAAAGGGAGAAGATGGCGAGCCCGACAGCCGAGAACCCAACAATATTCAATCCCCTATAATTCAAATACGTCAACGAGGCGGTAATTCCCAACAAGGCAGGAATTCTGGCGATGGCCTGATTGAAAATTGGAAACGAATGCTTCAAATAATCAAGAAACAGTACCGGATAGAGTGCGTTGTCCATGACGCCGCTGAACCACTTCCAAAAGCCTTCCTGGAATCCCCAGAAGGGGCCGAAAGCGGCCGATATCCAGAGAACGTATCCGCCATTCTCAGGGAAGCTTGTGGCGAGCTCGGCAGTCACAAGAGCTTCTGGAATGCTCCAAATGAGAGGGAAAATGAGGAATCCAAGCAAGGATAGGAGGGGGCCTCCACCTGCCTTGACTGAATCTTCTACCCCAAAAGGCCCTCCAGAGACTTCATAGAAGATGAGGGCTATCAGGGGCAAAACTGTCAATTTGGGGATTGATTTTGTGACATGGGTATCATTTCCCGCCAGTTCTGCTTCACCCATCTACAGTTCAGATTGGGAAAAGCTCAGAGCTGGTTTGAAGCTTCAACCAAAAACTTCATGAATCTATTGCCATTCTTCTTCTTCTTCTTTTTTGCTTTTTGAGCTTTTCTGTAGAGATTAGGCTCATGTGTTGGGAAGATTCTTGAACAAATGGATTGTTGGGATTTTTTTATTTTTTATTTTTTTGCGGAGATTTTGAGAGAGATCTGTTTTGGGTTATTGTGCTGTTGGAACGGAGAAGCAGATTGGCTGGTGTACCATCAAGTTCTGTGGGTCCCGTATATGTTATATCCAAACCGTCCATCCATTTGGTGAGATCGTCTTAAGGTTGAAGACGAAAAATTGAAATAGATCCAATAATCAAGTGAACCACACTGAAAAAAAAAAGTGTGAAATTGAAATTCTACCGTTGAAATCCTTTTCGGGTCACAGAAGTTTTGAATCAATAAGATATTTGTTTTTACTCTTCATCCAGGTCTGTGTTACCTTATGAACGGATTGGATGGAAAAAAAACGTTACGGTGGGCCCTGAGAATGTTTTAACGGTGAGAACCATGGTCTCAACTTCTATTTGTGGTGTGGTCCACTTGATCTTTGGATATGATTAATTTTTTGTATAACACTTTATAATGATATCACAGAATGGATGAACGGTGTGGATATAATTAAAAAATCATTGTGGGTCCCATCTAACTTTAATCTCCTTTGAACCGTTCGTATAAGGAGTACATACCGACACCGGGCAGGTCCGCATCCCGGATTTGGAGGACAGGAAGATTATCTTGTGCGTTAGCTACCATTTATTTCTTGAGGAGTTACATGATACTCAGCTTTAGACGACGCTTGATACTCAGGCACTCAGAAATTATACACGAGTCATTTATTCCCTCAAATGAAACTGAGTAACTTGTGCGTGCCACTGTCTCAAAGTCATAAACCCAAGATGAAATTGGTTGAACAATCCTAGCCTCTGATCCGTTGACATTGTCTTGTGAGATTAGGACCGTTGAGTGTTTTCATTTTTAACCGTCAAATAGATGTCCACCGATCTGATATCATACAATCAAATAAGCTTATTTTTTTTTCACGATAAGTATACAAATATAATTTGGACCGTTTAATGTATGTTATAATATGCCACGTGTGCAATTTCTAGGTGCATGCGTATTATCCATCATACACTACAAAAGTGTCGAAGCTTTTCTCTTTATACGATTGCAACTTGCAAGCTGTCAACGAATTTTCTTATCTTATCTACAGAAGCGGCATGGAGAAATTTACGAATGTGGACCCCACCTTTTATCCAGCAGTTTTTCTGAAACAATACAAACTTAGAATACGCAACTGGACCTCCTCGTACGGACGCAGCATTTCAGGACGAAAATACCCCTCCTTTCACGGCTGTGGCGTTTCCTCTCCCATTTTCACTGCTTCTTTTTCCCCTCCCTTTCCATTGTTGCTTTCACAGCCGTTGCTTTCACAACCGTTACTTTCACCCCCTTTCCTCACTGTTTTCCGGCAGAAAGACCTCTAAAAACCCTTTTTGTGGGCCCCCCTCAATCGCATTTTGTCTTCTTCTCAAAATGGTCGGTCCAGAGAAGACAGCACGCAGCAAAGGTATATTTTAAACTCAGTTGCCCCCACATGGAATGTATGTACTTCCTTTTATATTTTTTAACTAGAGGAAAAGGTTATATACGATCGAGCTCATGGGATCTCCCCATGAGGTCGAGCTGTGTGGGCCCCACCATGATGTATGTCGAACATCAACACCGTGAACTTGATGGGTCCCCTCTAAATTATGGGATAGCCGAAAAATCAGCCGTATACGGAGCTCAGGTGGGCCATACCATCTAAAATCATGTGAAGACATGGCTACAACATATAAAATTACTTAGTGGGGCCCACCTGAAATTTGGATGTGTCTAAAACTTGTCTGACCCCTCATCCAAGTGGGACACACATTGTGGATGGGCTGGATTTGTGAAACACATTTCGGTGGGCCCAAACGGCAAATATGAATGTTTTAATGGAAGGTAACCCCTCTCAAGTTTTGTACGTGGTGTAGCCTACAAAAGTCACGAATTAACTTGATTTTTCTGCTCTAGGCCCACCATGGAATGGTGCATCTAACTGATGGGGTAGATGTTTGACATACCTCATGATAGGGCCCACACAGCTCGACCTCATTAGTAGTTCACATGAGCTCGACCATATAGAACCGTTTTCCCACACAGACGTATATATACACGCATGCCCGCTGATCTTGTAGTTTGCCCCGCTGATTTCCTTTGAATGTAATTGCGGGCATGTGCCAAGGTATGTTTATGTCTCCTTGTATATAACATGATGTGGGGTCCAACACTGTAAAAGCTACAAACTTGAACAGATACATGCCTTGACTCCCTGTCATACGGCCATGTCCCTATGCTGGCCGAATAAAGGCAAGTGTTCCTTATCTTTTGTGCTGACAAAGCTACACAACCTTGTGACGCGCTACGTTGACTAAGCTACGCAACCTTGTAATAACGAGGAAAGTCATATATGACTCATGAACACCTCATTGAGTTATCCTTGCGAGCATTGCTCAATGCTAGTTGCCTAAGCGGCGAGCTTATTTTAGGGTCAGTTTGGGCAGTGGGATTAGAAGGGATTAGGTGGGGATGGGATTCAAAAAACATAATTATTACCCATGGCAGGGTTGTCCCCTATTACCATGGGATTAAATTAATGCCCTACTTTGTTGATAATACGGTGGTACATTGAATGAATATACCCACCATCATTTGAAATTACTTAGAATAACATACATGTGTTATATTTAAACCGTTCATTTGTTTCGTAACCTCATTTTATGGCATGGGCCTAAAAATTAGATAGATCCAAAACTTATGTAGCACCAAAGAAGTTTTCAACGGTAAGTATTCAATCCCTATTGATTTCTATGGTGGAGTCCACTTGAGCATTAGATTTACCCGATTTTTTGGCCCATGCTCTAAAATAATCTCGATAAATGGGTGGACGGTGTGGATATAGCCCACACATCATGTTGGGACCTACACAACTTTCCAAACATTGAGTGAAATTAGCACACGACCCAATGCAATTCCATTTAATGTAATTCCAAGCATTTCCATTCCTCCCTAACAAGGAGTGGAATTGGCACAAGAGCAGATGAATCCCATCCCCACCTAATCCCTTCTAATCCCACTGCCCAAACTGACCCTTAGCCGGTTGAAGCTAATTGATCCTTCAATATCTTTGGCTCATGTGTATCATGCATATTACAACTTTCTTGAGCTGTACCTTAGAATCAACGGTATTTTCTTTTGAATATAATTAAGGGCAAGTGGCAAGGTATGTCTATGTTGTGATGTAGAAATTGGTATACCTTGATGAGAATTAGCGAGGCAAACGTGAAATCAGCGGGCCAATCAGTGGGCCCAACAGTGATGTATGTTTGTTTGTTATCAAACCTAGACATAAGATCATACTGACATGGATCAATAGAATAAACAATTATAAGCTTGATCCAAAACTTCTGTGGCCTAGATGAAATGATCAACATTAGAAGTTCAATTCTAAATTTGATTTGGTGTGTTCCATTTGAACATTGGATACGTTTATAGGAATTGGCTCAAGCCATGAAATTATTTGTTAAGTCTGCCCCGCTGATTGCCAAATTTGCCCCGCTCATTTTCATGTTTTTCCCCGCTGACTTTCTAGCTTGGTTCGCTAATTTTCTAGTTTGCCCTGCTAACTTTCTAGTATGCCCCGTTGATAATCTAGTTTGCTCCGCTGAATTTGTAGCATGCCCGTCTGATTTTATAGACAATGTTTTATCTTGTTAATTTTATGTTTGATATGTTTTTAAATCCATCTCTGCAGGCAATGAAAATTCTGTCGGGCATGGGCTGAATTTTGGAAAGATGTTGTATATATTGTATTATCTACATCGTTGAATATACATTGTAAGTTATGATGTATAGCATACTTTGTAAGTTGGAAATGTATAGCATACTTTGTAAGTTTGGTGGATAGCATAGTTAGAAAATTTTCTGTGTATTCGTCGGAATTGTAAGTTATGATGTATAGCATACTTTATAATTTTTGGTGGATGATGAAATGAACTTTATACTTTGTCCCACTATATTTTTCGTTTGCCTCACTATGCTCGTCGATCAAGTTCAATGCACATGGAACTCAATGCGTGTCATTGGCCCACTCATTTTCATGTATCCCTCGCTGATTTTATAGTTTGCCCAGCTGTTTTTCTAGTTTGCCTCGCTGTTTTTCTAGTTTGCATCGCTGATATTTCAGTTTGCCTCGCTCCTTTTCCTAGTTTGCCTCGCTGTTTTTCCTAGTTTGCCTCGCTGCTTTTTCTAGTTTGCCTCGCTCCTTTTTCCTAGTTTCCCTCGCTCCTTTTTCCTAGTTTGCCTCGCTGCTTTTCCTAGTTTGCCTCGCTCCTTTTCCTAGTTTGCCTCGCTGTTTCTCCTAGGTTGCCTCGCTGTTTTTCCTAGTTTGCCTCGCTGGTTTTCTTAGTTTGCCTCGCTCCTTTTTTTAGTTTGCCTCGCTGCTTTTCCTAGTTTGCCTCGCTGCTTTTTCCTAGTTTGCCTCGCTCCTTTTCCTAGTTTGCCTCGCTGTTTTTCGTAGTCTATAACCTATGACCTAAATATATTCTCAAATCCCTAAACCTACACCTACACCTAATCCTAATCTCAACTCCCTAATCTAAACCTAAACCTAAACTTGAAAACTCAAACCTAAACCCGATCCCGAACTCGAACCCGATTTATGAGCCACAATTTATGTTTAAACAAACACTTGGAAATGGTAATGATGGCTCCTCGATCCTTTTCCTAGTTTGCCTCGCTGCTTTTCTTAGTTTGCCTCGCTCCTTTTCCTAGTTTGCCTCGCTGCTTTTCCTAGTTTGCCTCGCTGTTTTTCTAGTTTGCCTCGCTGCTTTTCCTAGTTTGCCTCGCTGCTTTTCCTAGTTTGCCTCGCTCCTTTTTCCTAGTTTGCCTCGCTGTTTTTCCTAGTTTGCCTCGCTCCTTTTCCTAGTTTGCCCCGCTGATATTCCTAGTTTGCCTCGCTGTTTTTCCTAGTTTGCCTCGCTGTTTTTCCTAGTTTGCCTCGCTCCTTTTCCTAGTTTGCCTCGCTGCTTTTCCTAGTTTTCCTCGCTCCTTTTCCTAGTTTGCCTCGCTGCTTTTCTTAGTTTGCCTCGCTACTTTTCCTAGTTTGCCTCGCTGTTTTTCCTAGTTTGCCTCGCTGCTTTTCCTAGTTTGCCTCGCTGCTTTTTCTAGTTTGCCTCGCTGTTTTTCCTAGTTTGTCTCGCTGTTTTTTCTAGTCTATAACCTATGACCTAAATATATTCTCAAATTCCTAAACCTACACCTACACCTAATCCTAATCTCAACTCCCTAACCTAAACCTAAACCTAAACTTGAAAACCCAAACCTGAACCAGATCCCGAACTCGAACCCGATTTCCTAAACCTAAACGTTAACCTATTCTCAAATCTCTAAACCTAAACCTAATCCTAATCTAAACTCCCTAACCTAAACCTAAATCTAAACCTTAACTTGAAAACCCAAACCTAAACCCAATCATGAATTCTTAAACCTAAACCTTAACCTATTCTCAAATCCCTAATCCTAAACCCGATTTCCTAAACCTAAACCTAAACCTAAACTTGAAAACTCAAACCTGAACCCGATCCCGAACCCGAACCCGAGCCCAATTTCATAAACCTAAACCTTAACCTATTCTCAATTCCCTAAACCTATAGCTTATAACCTAACCTAAACCTAAACTTTTATATGTATTATGCGTGTATGAATGTAATGTGAATAAGATTGTTTGTGTTTGGATGGATGTAGTTTGTGTTTGGATGGATTTACGTAGTTTGAGTTTATATGGATGTGAATGTGATGAATATATTGTATAACAGGTGTATATCAGGAAGATTGTGTGTTTGGATGGATTTACGTAGTTTGAGTTTATATGGATGTGAATGTGAATGTGATGAATGGATATGAATGTGAATGTGAACGCAAACTCAATTAGTGCTGCGGATAAACTTCTATGTGGGTTTGCAATTCACGGACAATCCCTGGAGCGTCACGGTAAATTCCACTCATTTCACGGACAATTCCCTTCAATTCAATGCATTTCACGGTCAATCCCCTTCAATTCACTATCATGTACCCAAAAATGATGTAGATCTAAAGCTCAATGGACCACATGATAGAAAACAATGGAGATTGAATGAAAAAATAATAGAAAACATTCGGGGTCGACCGGGTACTACCCGGTCGACCCCAACTCGCTGGAGAGTTAACCGGTCGACCGGGTAAGTACCCGGTCGACCCCATTTACGTGAAATCTACCTAAATGGGGTCGACCGGGTTACTGTCCAGCGAGTTGGGGTCGACCGGGTTGGGCCCGGTCGACCCCAACTCGCTGGACAAAAACTGGATCCCTGGAGCGGGTTACCTATGGCTACGGTTATGTATATACAGCTACGGTTATAATCTGTAGCAATTGAGACTACAACTCCGTAGCAATAGACCCTTCCTAGTTTTTTTTTTTCCGGCGTTTAGTTTTTTTTTTTTTTCTAATCCTAATCCCCATCGATATTTGTGGGTCCCATTATGAATTTTGTGTTATATCCAAACCGTCCATCTATTTGGAGAGCTCGTACTATGGCTTGAGTTTTAGGAAATTTCAGATTCTTGCAATTCGTGACACTTTCTTTGAGAAAAATAAAAAATTATAGATTCTTGCAATTCGCAATACACATAGGAACCATTTTCTCCTCATTATTGATTTTGTTAATGCATGTCCTTGTTTCTTAAATTGATTTGTTGTTTTCATGTCCCAACAGGATATAAAAATCGCTGTTCATGCACATCCAACTTTACATTTCATGGGCCTCCTTTGATTCTCATTTGTAGAACGATGTTCTAGTGAAACACAGAAACCAGTTCATGTTCATCAAGATGTTCATCATTTAGAGTGTATTATTCCAAACTTCACTCATCTTCTTACTCTACTAGATGATAAAAGTGGCCCTTTCTCTATTGATGGATTTGATGTATCCAAATTCATTTCAAAATTAGAAACTCAAGTAGGCCACGTGACGGGTAAAACAGTGACGGGGTCGACCGGGTTTGACCCGGTCGACCCCATCTCACTGGACACTTAACCGGTAGACCGGGTTTGACCCGGTCGACCCCGATAGGGGTTTATGGTTGCTGTAATCGGCCGCTGTGATTAAAGTCCTTGGCTAATGGCCGCTGTGATTAAACTCAAGTTCCTAAGGATGACAGCGGAACCCTCCCTTTTAAGCCATGTATATATATGGTGAAGGTAAACCCACTCATTAATTATTTCATTAATAACATGTCAACACAAGATCTAGTCATCATGATCAATATTGGGGAACACTTCTGGATGAGTTGGGTGCCACACACACATTAAGGAGGTCCACCTAGTAATAGAGACTTTTTATCTATAATTCATGCAGAGTCACTGTGCTTTATATTACACGGTTTAGTAGTTTTGAGTGACTAATCGTGGGTAAATTTTTCCTAGTTTGCCCCGCTGTATGTTTTTACGAAAAATTTCTTGAAAGACAATAAAAATAAAGGAAAAAGAACCCTTTAACACTTTCTTGACGATTTGCGATTGTATAATCATTTTGACAACATTGGTCACATGACTCACATCACTCGCATTTGACTGTAATGATGATTTTGCTGCATTGTTTGTTTCACCCACAATATACGAGCCACAATTTATGTTTAAACAAACACTTGGAAATGGTAATGATGGCTCTTTTGCATTTCATATGAAATTGAAAAATCAAACACGCATTATGGAGAAAATATTCTCTTGAAGAGGGAGAGTTTTCATCTGATAATCCTGTTTCTGCCCCTGTTTCCTGTTGCCCCACTCTTTTCCTAGTTTGCCTCGCTGCTTTTCCTAGTTTGGCCCGCTGCTTTTCCTAGTTTGCCTCGCTGTTTTTCCTAGTTTGGCCCGCTGCTTTTCCTAGTTTGCCTCGCTGCTTTTCCTAGTTTGCCCCGCTGATAGATCAAGTTTGCCTCGCTGCTTTTCCTAGTTTGCCCCGCTGATATTTCTAGTTTGCCTCGCTGTTTTTCCTAGTTTGCCTCGCTGCTTTTCCTAGTTTGCCCCGCTGATATTCCTAGTTTGCCTCGCTGTTTTTCTAGTTTGCCTCGCTGCTTTTCCTAGTTTGCCTCGCTGTTTTCCTAGTTTGCCTCGCTGCTTTTCCTAGTTTGCCCCGCTGATATTCCTAGTTTGCCTCGCTGTTTTTCCTAGTTTGCCCCGCTGATATTCCTAGTTTGCCTCGCTGTTTTTCCTAGTTTGCCTCGCTGCTTTTCTTAGTTTGCCTCGCTACTTCCTAATACATTTGTCCATGTCATTTCCAAGGACTCAAGCTAACAAAATATGCTAGATTTCTCTCTCTCAAATATATTGCGTGCTATGATACATGACTTTTTAAAGGAGTAGTAGATTGCGTGCTATGATACATGACTTTTTAAAGGAGTAGTCCTATATTTTAGCTTAGTTTTTTAAAGAAAAAAAAATGAAGTTCTTTATAATGAATAATCACGTATATAATTAATAAAATCATAGATACAAAAAATAAGTCCTATATTGAAATATAATAAACTAATGTAATAACGAAAATATTAGCATGTATACACCCGACCAACCCAATCAACCCGTCGAGCCCTTTGGGGTTAGGCTTGGGTTGAGAATTCCCAACCCAAGATTGGGTTGGGTTGGGTCAAGGTTTAAGTATAGGAACCTTGGGTTGGGTTAGGGTTGAGCACCAACCCGAACCATCGATGTTGATTGAAATTGACCATGAACTGAATGAAATAGATTTTTGACCATCGACCCGATAGAATCTTGGAAAATAAATAGGTTGGTTGGCTAAATTAGTTTCTCCTACCCCAAAATCATATACGGTAAGTTAAGTAAATCATTCTAGTTTAGGAGATATGCTTATTAAATAAATAGACAAAGAAATGAATTAAAAGATAGAAAAATATTTTTATATACTTATATATACATATTTACATAATTATGTATTATAGAAAAATGTAAGGGGAAAAATGTTCTCCATGTAAAAAATAAAAATAAAAAAAAATAAAAATAAAAAGAGAAAAAAGTGCATAGCACTATAGCTATGGCTACGGTTATAATCCGTAGCGATAGGCCAAGCTCTGACCCGGTCGACCGGGTCCTAATCCGGTCGACCCCAACTCGCTGTTTTCGTTTTTAAGAAAGCCCGCCTATGGCTACGGATTTGGCGGTCTCTATGGCTACGGTTATAATCCGTAGCCATAGGCCACTCTCTGACCCGGTCGACCGGGTCCCAACCCGGTCGACCCCAACTTGCTGGCTGCGGTTTTTTTTCTCTGACCCGGTCGACCGGGTCCTAACCCGGTCAACCCCAACTCGCTGGCTTTATTTTTGTTTTTTTTTTTTTTTTTTTTTTTGTAATCCCCATCAATTTTTGTGGGTCCCATTGTGAGGTATGTGTTATATCTAAACCGTCCATCTATTTGGCGAACTCATGTTAAGGCTTGAGGTGAAAAATAAGACACATCTAGCTATCAAGTGGACCACATTGTAAAAGGCAGTGGGACATTGAACGTCTACCATTGAAACCCTTTTAGGGGTTACAGAAGTTTTGGATCATTATGAAATTTGTTTTTCTTCTTCATCCAGGTCTTTGTGACCCTATGAATGAACTTATACGGGGAGGATTTCTCACAAACATCACAGTGGGCCCCAACTTAGACGGGGGAGGATTTCTAATGGTTGACGCTCATTCAACACTGTTTCCTGTAATGTGGTACACTTAAGATTTGGATATACCTCATTTTTTGTCTCATACCATAATATGATCCCGAAAAATATATGGACGGGATGGATGAAAAGCATACATCATGGTGGGCCCCACAACTATGTATTTATTATACGAACGGCTCAAAAGAGATCAAAGTTACATGGCCCCACAACTATGTATTTATTATATCCACAACGTTCATCCATATTTAGAGATCATTTCGGAGCATTATCCAAAAAAAAAAAAAAATCATATCCAGATCAAATGGACCACACCACAAAGAGCAGCAGGAAAACTGATTTTCACCGTTAAAAATTTTGTAGGGCCCACCACTTGATAGTTAGATCTGTCTTATTTTACGTCTCAAGCTTAATATGAGCTCGCCAAATCGATGGATGGTTTGGATATAACACAGACCTCATGATGGGACCCACAAAAGGCGGTGGGATTACAACAGCAAAATAAATAAATAAATAAATAAATAAATAAGAAAAAAAGAATCTATAGCTACGGATTATAACCGTAGCCATATCCGTAGCTTAGAAAATCGGCGAGGCAAACTAGAAAACGGCGGGGCAAACTAGAAAATCGGTGGGACAAGCATGAAAAACAGCGGGGCAAACTAGAAAATCGGCGGAGCAAGCAAGAAAAACGGCGGGGCAAGCATGAAAAACGGCGAGGCAAACTAGAAAATCGGCGGGGCAAACTAGAAAATCGGCGGGGCAAACTAGAAAATCGGCGGGGCAAGCATGAAAAACAGCGGGGCAAACTAGAAAATCGGCGGGGCAAGCATGAAAAACGGCGGGGCAAACTAGAAAATCGGCGGGGCAAGCAAGAAAAACGGCGGGGCAAACTAGAAAATCGGCGGGGCAAGCATGAAAAACGGCGGGGCAAACTAGAAAATCGGCGGGGCAAGCATGAAAAACGGCGGGGCAAACTAGAAAATCGGCGGGGCAAGCATGAAAAACGGCGAGGCAAACTAGAAAATCGGCGGGGCAAGCATGAAAAACGGCGGGACAAACTAGAAAATCGGCGGGGCAAGCAAGAAAAACGACGAGGCAAACTAGAAAATCGGTGGGGCAAGCATGAAAAACGGCGGGGCAAACTAGAAAATCGGCGGGGCAAGCATGAAAATCGGCAGGGCAAGCATGAAAAACGGCTGGGCAAACTTGAAAATCGGCGGGGCAAACTAGAAAATCGGCAGGGCAAGCATGAAAATCGGCGGGGCAAACTAGAAAATCGGCGGGGCAAAATGAAAAATGGCTCATTTTCATGTTTGTCTCGCTCAATTTCATGTACGGCTGAAAGTTGGGCGGGTTCAACCCGACCGACCCGATATTGGGTTAGGCTCGGGTAGGATATATCGGGTCCGATCTCAAGCTTGGGCTATACAAACACCAACCCGATAAAACTTAGGTTGGGCTTGGGTTGAGGTCTGAGGTTGCCCGACCCGACCCAACCCAACCCGAACCCGATCAATATATTAGTTACTTATAAATTATAATTGAGTGTGGATTGTTTGTGTAGAAAGTACACTAGTGATGTTAGGTTTCATTTGTCCACGTCATTTCCAAGGACTCACGCTAACAAGATATGCCGGATTTCTCTCTCCCAAATAGATTGCGTGTTGTGCAACATGACTTTTTAAAGTAGTCCTATATTTTAGCTTAGTTTTTTAAAGAAAAAAAATGAAGTTCTTTATAATGAATAATCACGTATATAATTAATAAAATCATAGATACAAAAAATAAGTCCTATATTGAAATATAATAAACTAATGTAATAACGAAAATATTAGCACATATACACCCGACCAACCCAATCAACCCGTCGAGCCCTCTTGGGTTGGGCTTGGGTTGAGAATTCCCAACCCAAGATTGGGTTGGGTCGGGTCAAGGTTTAAGTATAGGAACCTTGGGTTGGGTTAGGGTTGAGCACCAACCCGAACCATCGATGTTGATTGAAATTGATCACGAGTTGAATGAAATAGATTTTTGACCATCGACCCGATAGAATCTTGGAAAATAAATAGGTTGGTTGGCTAAATTAGCTTCTCCTACCCCAAAATCATATATGGTAAGTTAAGTAAATCATTCTAGTTTAGGAGATATGCTTATTAAATAAATAGACAAAGAAATGAATTAAAAGATAGAAAAATATTTTTATATACTTATATATACATATTTACATAATTATGTATTATAGAAAAATGTAAAGGGAAAAATGTTCTCCATGTAAAAAATAAAAAAAAATAAAAATAAAAAGAGAAAAAAGTGCATAGCACTATAGCTATGGCTACGGTTATAATCCGTAGCAATAGACCCAACTCTGACCCGGTCGACCGGGTCCTATCCCGGTCGACCCCAACTCGCTGATACATTTTTTTTTTTCTTTGTTTTTTTTTTTTTTTTTTTTCCTCTGTTGTGATTCCCACCGATTTTTGTGGGTCCCATTATGAGGTATGTGTTATATCCAAACCGTTCATCTATTTGGCGAACTCGAATTAAGGCTTGAGGTGAAAAATAAGACAGATCTAGCTATCAAGTGGACCACACTGTAAAAGGCAGTGGGAAATTGAACGTCTACCATTGAAACCCTTTCAGGGTTACAGAAGTTTTGGATCATTATGAAATTTGTTTTTCTTCTTCTTCATCCAGGTCTTTGTGACCCTATGAGTAAACTTAGACAGGGAAGATTTCTCACAAACATCACAGTGGGCTCCACCTGAGTTTCTAATGGTTGACGCTCACTCAACACTGTTTCCTGTAATGTGGTACACTTGAGATTTAGATATACCTCATTTTTGGTCTCATAACATAAAATGATCTGGAAAAATATATGGACGGCATGGATGAAAAGTATACATCATGGTGGGGTCCACAGACCACCGACCGTCCACCATTAGCCGTGACAGGGGGAGTACCGAATCCGTTTCCGTCAAAAGGAGGGGTAATTTCGTCCTGAAATGTCGAGTCCGTACGAGGAGGTCCAGTTACGTATTCTAAGTTTGTATTGTTTCAGAAAAATCGCTGGATAAAAGGTGGGGTCCACAGTCGTAAATTTCTCAAGCGGCATGGGAAGCGGATTGCGTACCAACTCGACTTAGCGTACCGAGTAAACTATGTGGGGCCCACCGTGATTTAAGTATTTTATCCACTCCGTCCATCCATTTTATCAGGTAAATTTATATCTCGATCTCAAAAATAAATCATATAGAAAGCTAAAGTGGACCACACCACAGGAAACTGTGTGAATTGAATATCTACCGTTGAAAAATTCTGTGGGGGCCACATAAGTTTTGGATCGAGCTCATATTTGTTTTTTCCGTTCATCCACGTCTTTTTAATCTTATGAACAGGTTGGATGACAAATAAGCATCACTATCAGCCCTAGGAAGGTTTCAACGGTGGAAATTATTATTCCACTGTTTCGGTGTGTGATGTGGTCCACTTGAGATTTTAATATCTTTTAATTTTGGGACCAACACTTAAAATTATCTGTAAAAAGGGATGGACGGCGTGGATGGTACATTTATGGTGGGCCCAATGGAGTTTTCTCAGTATCATAAAAGTGTACTCAGTAGGCAATCCGATTTCAGTGACATGCAACGTGATTCAATCGGACGGTGAATGCATGGAGACATCCTCCTCTGTGGGGATGACTAAACATTTTAGGGCATGAGAAAAAATGTGGTAAATCCAAAGCACAAGTGGGCCACACCACAGGGACTGAATTATGATTATTGAAGACTTGGGCTTAAAACGTTTTAGACCACCATTTTCTAATTCCAAGGAGATGCCTGCAAAATCATGGATTTTCAAATCCCTCCATTATAATAAGTAACCGACATCTTACCATATGCATTTGAATATATTTTTTCTTTTTGCACCCACGTGACAGTATGCTATAAAAATCAAGCGCATGCAATTATTATGTACCTGTATTTTTAAGTCGCATGCCCTAAACCCTAAACCCTAAGGCACATGCCCTCCACGCGCGCACACACCACAATGGCTCATGGAACACGTGACCTTAATGTTGAAACTCTTGTAAGTCTACCACTAAGTCATGAATAAGGACCAAGTTTATGTAATTATTATAAAAAATTAATAAATTTTTAAAAAGAAATATTTGTCAGCCACTTAATACTTGATATTATTTTCTTTTTTTTACTTGTACAAGGGTATCTTCTAACAGGATATATACAATAATTTTCTTATATGTCATGTAAAAATGGTGGAGAAATTCATTATACTATGAATATATACAAAATAATTCTAATAATATATAAAATCAAAGTCTAAGCTGTTACCATTATTTTTGAATTCTAAAAATTTTAAAATCCAAGATGCCAAATGCAACTAAAAATACATGATTTGAAATCTAACAATTGAAATTCAGGGTTTCAAATAGAGGATTTTAAATCCATAATCCGGGATAACCACTAAAGAGGGTAGTTATTGTTTGTGCAATTTAATCAAACACTTGGACATAAGTGTGAATAAGGGCATGTATTCGATTTGAGTGTGCGATTGGGAAGTGTGTGCGTGTTAGAGTCATAATTAACTTAGTATTTGATTGAATGTTGGTGACCCTTTGTTAAGATGGACCGATTAAGACCAAATCCGAAAATTCAGCCACTCTCCCAACGAACAATTGTAACAACGATTTGGCGATTTGCAAAAGTGTATGGGTTAGTCATTCTTAATGGATTCGTTTTTGCCTTATGTTAAGGACTTTTCTTTAACCAATAATTGCAGCTAATATATTTTTCAAAAGAATAAGGATGAACAGATAAACGAAAAAGACTAAAATAATACCGATTTTATTATTTTTTTTTAATGAAGCTTGTTAAAATCGACAAAATGAAAATAACGATAAGAGATAAATATCTAATTCATCCGTATTAATAGACGATCCAAGCAGATGGTTAGTAGAATATGAGCATAATAATGATCGTCCAAGTAAGAACTCGATTGATCGGAATCCAACAATATAAGGTTGTGGATGCTTAATCTACACTACGGTACTGTAATGATGGCACTGGAAAGTAACGATCTATGCTAAAATTAGGGATAAACCATGTTATGCTAAGATAAATGTAAAGGAAGATATATTGTATTAAGCATGAGTCTGGTGCTCTTTATCGTGTTATCCTTTTATAGATTAATTATCGAGGCGGCAAAACCCTCATTAGGTTTGCTTAATTCGAGATCATTCGCATTTATGGTTTATAATATTTCCATATGAAGTCTCTGTAAATATGAATTCGCTGGTCAAATCTTCCTTTTACGTTGATGCTCCTCTATTAGAGACTTTAAGGACACTATTGCATCGATATCTGATTTGATTCGAGCCATCTCCACCCTTCTTCTTATCGTGCCTTTAAATATTTGCATAATTGATGGGATTGGATCCACCAGATCATGATCTCATATTGTTTTTATTCCGATCTACTCTGATATTAGTTCAATATTCGGATAATCAAAATCTTCATAATCGATACAAGAGCTTCAAACGTTTCTGGAGAAATCTTCCATTTTGAAAGGATTGTGAGAGACAGTCTTATCGAGCATATCTGGATCTATGATAGGTCCTTGCATCAATGGGTCTTTTATAGATGTGTGTGTACGATATCTTGATTATGCCTTAGGACTACGTGTCACTCGATGTTTAACTCCTCGAAAGGCACGCATACAGTTATATGTCACCACATTAATAACGGAAGGCGTATCGTCGAATGTAAGAGTAGTAAAGATATCTTCGAATGTGAGTATGATTTTGCCAAAATCAAACCCATAGTGTTAACATGTGGCGATCTCGTATTGGTCCACATCGGTGTGCCAATAATGGGTGTAAACAGTTATAACAATTAGAGATAATTAAAAATCTAGGATAAAATAATTTAATGATTTCCTTCGAAATTTAAAAATAATAAAATTGGTGAATTTAAAACCATACTAGAATTAAAATCTAATATGATAAAGGCCTTAAACAACTCTTGATTTTAATTCTCAACTGCAAAAAATAATAATAAATAAATAAAATTAGGGAGTGCACTCCTTATTTTTGGAATCATCCTTATTTTGGAATCATTCATTAAAATGATTTGGAAAATGGATAGCATGGATAAAACACATACATTAAAAATTTCTTGTGGGCAACAAAAGCTCTAGATTAAGATGATATTTATGTGGTCTCTTCATCTAGATCTTTTTACATTATCAACATGTTATATGGAAAATAAATATTTCCAGTAGAATCTATAAAGTTTTTATTATGCGTATTTCAAAAAAACAGATAAAATATTTTTTGGTTCGTTGCATTGATCGTGACTGTTTATATAGTGTCAAATGTGCCTCCCTTATTTGGTCATCTAAAACAGCGCGTCCATTTCTCAATATTGAGTCTTTTTCGACATATGATTTCAATGCTTTAAAAAGAGGGATCTGGGTTAGGGTTTTAGTATCGAAAAAGAAAATAGAAAACCCTCTTTCTCCATTTTCATCATAACTCAAAATCATATTCTTGGTAGATATAAGGAAAATTGGTAAGGTGTTGGGTGGTGTCCTACTGGTGTTGTTTCTCTGCCAGCGAGTACTGCACGCTGAGTGGAAGAAGAACTGGGGAGTTGTATCTTGGGAGATAGAAGGGTCAACGAACTTATGCACCGGTACTCTACACCGAGAGGCACGAACTATCTCAAAGATAGCAACATATACGCACCTCGACACATCGTTCATTTGATCGTACTACAAACTGATATCTAAATTCCAGGTGTGGGTTCCTTAGCACAAATTCTTTTCTGTGGAATCTTTTACTTTTATACTATTCCTAACAGCTTTTATTAGTAGGGATTCAATTTTGATTATTTCATATGGATAAATATGTAAATTAACATATTTCAAACATTTCATACTTTAGTTAACAAACTGGTTATTGTAGATTTACTATTAGTTTTTCGACTTCAGATTCAGATTTTATATTTGGACTTCGAACTTCAGATTTAACAAACAGGCCTAAGGTCATGATTGAATACCCATTGTAGCGTGTGTGTGTATGTGCTTTAAAAATAAAAAATAAAAAAATAAAAAAGAAGAAGAAGAAGAAAGAAACGAGACGAAAACCCATTAGTATGAATTTTGCAAGGTAGATCATGAAACATTAGATCAATCAATTGGACCGTCCAAATCAACTGATGCAACTAGGAGCACTATAACTTACAGAATCTGAGAGCACCAAAGCATTTATCTTGATTAATAACTGTATATTTATTGTAGAGCTCAACCTATCCACATGCTAGCAATAATTACAATACATAACAAGTTTGCTGGACCTGAGCTTTTCATCTAGTTAGAAAATTGCGTGGATGGGATCTGAAATCAAGAAGTTTTACTTATTCAGAAATCTACGGTGACAAACTAACAGTTAAAACTTTTTTCTTTTTTTTTTTTTCTAGTCATCTATTTTGCATGTTATGGCCCACTTGAGGTGTTAAATGACTAGATTATTAGACAAAAAAAAATCTAAACAATGGACACACCAACAGAAAGCTCAAATCTTGCCACGTGTGCCAGTATGAAGATGGCAGGGCTCCACCCACGTGTGGAATTAGCATATCTAAATTGATAATATACTTCTGTAAGGGTGTGCCTCATTTTTTTATCTATCCAAATCGTTTCTATCATGAGCCTCACCTTGGATGGTCATTGAACGGTTAGGATCCCTCCACGCTGGACTAATTTCGGTGGTCCATCAGCAGCATGGCCCATAGTATCAACCGTTTGGATCACTAAATAGCGGCTCCCACTTGCTGAAAAACCTCTGTTATCACTTATCATATTGACCATCAAATGGACGGCCATGAGCTTCTTTCGGAGATAAGAAATCAGATGGTTGAATGCCTGATCAGTGCCAATTTCAGGCCAGGCATGGCCATAATAGGACCCATGATTTAGACCGCTTGGATTGACATACAGACGTAAAGCTGTGGATGTGCCGCCACAATTCAGTCTTAAACTGTGGGAAACGCACACTTGGAGTCCTTAGGAATTGCAGTACCGTTGACTCCAAAGATCTTGGGCGAAAGATGGTGAAGGGACGGGTCGTGTTTCAGTGAAGAGCTGCTCACGTGACCGGGTGTAATACGTGGCATAGATCCAAGCGTACAGAACAATTTTCAGAGATCCGGCCGTTCATCAGATAAGAAAAACTATGAATATGCCTCGTAGGAAAAATCAGAATAGTTCACTCTTCAAGTGGGCCACACATGCATGCTTAATATGAACAGTCCATGGCATGTTCACGGTGCATACCTAATGAACGGCCCAGATACTTGTTCAGTGCGCTTGGATCTCTGTCCCGTATTCCCCCCGCTCACATGAGGGACACGGTTCCTAGGTGGGGCCCACCATTATGTTTGTGAAAAATCTACCCGTCCGTCCGTTTTTCCCTGTCGTTTAAGGACATGGCCCAAAAATGAGTAACATTAAAAACTTAATTGGGTCCCACGACAAGAAAAAGTGCATATTGAACCTCCGCAGTTTTATTTATTTGTGTTTTAATTTCATTCCAAATGCGGGTGGGCATGGAGCCGAGTCTAGTCGAGTCGAGGTGGGCCAAGCTCGGCTCAGCTCGTCCATGCAGTACTCAGGTTAGAGCTCAAGCTCAGCCTCGAGCTCAACATTGAAACTCAGCTTGTTTGTCAAGCTGTCGAGTCGAGTTCGAGTCGAGCTAGTAGTTCAAGCTGAGTCGAGTTCACCTCAAGCCAAACTCGAGCTTGTTCATCAATAACAATATTCATCCTCATGTATTGTAATATGATATGTTGTGGACTTTAGTCTTTAGCCATTGGAATTTGGTTCTTTTAGACGGCCCAAACTGTTCATGCGACTGGGATTCTCTTGGATGAAGGATGCCCGAAAAAATCTCTTAGATTGGATGTTTTAACCAACTCATTATACAAAGGTAACGTCCATTTTTAAAGCAAAAGAGCCACGTTCCAAATGGATGAAATAATCCAATTTTGATAGATTTTATTTGTTGCCTATCTACCATTCAAGGAGAGACTAATCGTATAAATGGTTCAGATCATTGGAACGCAACTCGTATATCAGATGGATCTAAACTTTAAGCCCATACCATTAGGTGGGCCTAAAATTTCAGGACCAATGGTGGCCCAGCGCAAAAGACCCTTTTGGTTAGTCGTAAGAGGAATTAGGTGTCCAGCTCATTAGCAATGCATGGTTTGCAGACTCCAATAATTGAACATTTTTGGGGCATGTGATCGGTGATCCAAGTCATTGAACAGATGTGATATACGGCCCATGGGGGCTGCCTCTGAAGTCTTCAAGCTGGGAAGATCCTAACCTATCGATCAATGGGCCCATAGGATATTCAAGGAGGTGGTCCATACTCAAACGAAAATAGTTAAATGATCAAAACAGTTGAAATAATCCAATGCTAGAGATTTTTTTATTATCCAAGCATATGCTTTCTCTAAAAAATCAGGATTTAGGGAGCCACTGTCCAAATAGATGGACAGTGTGGATATAACCCATACATTAGGTGGGCCCACTATCCAAATAGATGGACAACATGGATCTAATGCATACATCAGGTGGGCCCATTGTCCAAACAGATGGAAAACGTGCATCAGGTCATCACGGAACCTGATTCAAGATCCAAGCCACTCATCAGGTGGACCCCATTCTCTAGCTCCTGGCCCAACACATCAGGCCATCACGGAACCCGATCCTCCTACATCAATATCCGCCCACATAAAAAGGGTAAATGATCACAGCCGTCCATTCAAATCATCATTTGGATGACTGGATCTCCAACGGATTCAACATACAAGAAGAAGAAAAAGAAGAAGATTAAGAAGAAGAAACAGATCTGGGCACTCACCTTGTCGGGATTGGGCCGCTCTGGTTCGCTCGGCGAGATCGGGTGGTGGTGGTCTAGTGGATTGATGTTGCTCGTCGGGCACGCATGCGATGGGCAGCGGGCTGAGTGGGGTAGAGAAAGAGAAGAAAGGAAAAGGGAGAAAGAGAAAGGCGTGCGGGTGGGGGTAAGGTTTTTAATTTTTTAACTTCTTTTATATATATATATATATATATATATATATATATAATATATACACACACACACACACACACACACACACAACACACACACACACACACACAAATATATATAATATTTAAATTGTAAATTCCTATTTCTAATCGAGCCGAGTCGAATTCGAGTTTCGAGTCGAGTCGAGTTAAAATGGCCCATGGTCGAACTTGTCTCAAACTCAACTCGAGCTACAAGAATTAAGCTTGACTTGCCCGACTCAGTCATTCAAGCCGAGTCAATCTGAGCTGACTCAAGCCAAGTCGAGTGAGTTATTCAAGCTAGCTGGACTCGTGAACAACCCTAATTCCCATAAGTATGAACCTATGAACAGTATGGATCCTAAGAAGGGTCCACTGTGATATACATGTTTTATTCACGTCATCCATCCATTGAAGGCTCAAGTTGACTACTTGTCAGTAAGCAGGAAGCAATGGGGATTAAAAGACTATCATTGAAAAACTTCTTTAGGGTCAGGAAAGTTTTGGATGGAGCTTATATTTATATTTTTCTTTCATGAAATAAATTTTGAATATTTTATTAAATAATTTATAATAGGTATAATTTTTTATATTATATCACTAATAAAATAAATAAATTCTAATTTAAAATGATCCAAATAGTAAAATTTTATTTTAATTTTAATTGAAAGTTATTCAAAATAGTAGAACTTATCTAAAGGGTCAGAAATAGAAAGTATTCATCAAAAGTACCAAAAATAAAAAATTCAATCTAAAACACTAAAAATAAAGAAATATGATAAAAATTGAAATTACTAAAAAATAATAATTAAAAAAAAATTCTGTTTTTGAAGTGAAAGCATATGTTTTCTTGCAAAATGTACAGATGCCACCGACAATGTAAGTCAATTGACCTTGGATGGCTTGATAAGCCATGTGTCCCGTAACAATACTTGGATCAAAAGTTGTGGCAGATTTTACTGATCAAACTTCAAACAACAATTTCTCTGTATTTGAATGAATTTCTTTGAATTAGACGTGCTTGGAACCTATGCAGGACTGGACCCTAATCTGATAGACTACTTCCGCTTTTGTTTGGCCTTCTTTTAGTCGTACGAGGAATGTATCTGTACCACGTCCGTCAATCAAGATCTATGTGACATTATAAACAGGTTTGACGACAACTAAACACCATGATGAGCCCTTCGAAGGTTGCAACAGTTGGAGTTCAATCCCTGTCGCTTCCAGCAGTGTGGTCCTCTACAGCCTTCGATCTGCTTCATTTTTGAGCTCATGCACTAAAATGACATGTCAAAATAGATGAACAGTGTGGATAAAACATATACATCACGGTGAGCCCCAACAAGCCCTTGATAGCCCTTGATAAAACATATAGATCATGGTGGGGTTAATACCAGGTCTGGTCCATCTGGAAACGGTGCTGGTTCAATCAAATCTGACCATGTTAGTACCTTGCCTTGTTAGGTGAAGCCCTCACCGAGTCTCTAGTCCCTGCAGATTGGAAGGTGAGGAGCTTACTGTTCTATGCGGGGCGAGATGTGATTAACAGGCCTAATGTCATTAGAGACTGGCCCAGTACCTACTATACCAAAAACCTTTAAAAAGCTGGAACACATCTCTGACAGCACATGACCTGACATCACCGAAACCACGGCTCCTCATCATTTATTCTGCATTTATGGAGCCCCTGCAAAGAGAAAACAGTCGGCCCCACTGCAGTTTTAAATGAGGGATTTTTTCCCACTTTTTGGCCTCATCTTCCCACACTTAGCTTATGAATAGATGGCATCTATATCTCATGGTGTGGCCCCGGAAGGTTTCAACGGTAGGCGTAACCATCTCCATTATTCCCTTTTGTTTAGCCCACTTGGGTTTTTTTTAATTTTTTTTTTTTTTTAAAATTTTAATTCGGTTATGTTCTACCATTAGCTGGCATAGATGATGTCACACAGACATCACTGTGGGCCCACAAATCTCGTCCCATGAAAGTGGGACGTGTATTGCGCACCACCAAGAATTATTGCTGTTTAACACGTGGACATAGTTCCCACCGTTGGATGAAATGGACATCAGAGATCCAAACCATTCATCAGGTAATGCACAGAAGTCCCTGCATGATACCTTTCAAGACATGGCTCCCAAAAGATTCACAAATTTCACACCGAGGTCCACTAGACACTTCGAATTCCAATTGCTACACACGTTTGGCGTACGTGTAACCAACTTCTCAGTGGGCTTCCGTTCGAGCCATGGTAGCGTACCTCATGCACCGATATCCACATGACCAGAACCTTCACGAGATCCACCCCATCCATCAGGTTCGCTGCCTCAAGTTCACATTGGAAACCAAAAATCACGACCATTCATAATTCATGTAGGCCACACCCTAAGGGAAAACGCATGATGGGACACCTACCATTAGTTTTGTGTGGGGCCCATTCAATCCATTCATCTGATCTGCCTCATACTGATGAAAGAAATACCCTAAAGTCAAACAGTATTACAAAAAACTCAGATGGGCTATACCAGGCGAATTTTAATTGCAGTATAAGTTTATCAGGGTGGCCCACCTAAGTGTTGAATCGGTCTTGAGTTTTTGAGTTTATCAGGGCTAAACCAGGGGTGCTGCACCAAATGGACGGTGTTGATTTCATGTTCATTAAGTCGTTCCCCAACCGTTCGATCGCAAACGGCTGCATCATCAACGGTGGCAGTTGTCACCAATATGGTCGATCAATGGTATATTGGAGTTGTTTCCTGGAAAATTAATGTGAGCCCAATCCACTAGTATGTGAATGTGATAATGATAATCTCAGCCATATATCATGATGAACAAGTTTCCTATGTCTTTGTTAATATATGTTGTTTAGTTAATAGGGAAATGGTTCTATGCGGTCGATCTGTGTGGGCCCCACCATGATGCTTGTCGAACATCAACACCATCAGTCAGATGCAACATTCAATGGTGGGCCTCGGGCTTTAAAATTAAGTCAATTGATGACTTTTGTGGGCCACACCATGTACAAAAGTTGAGAGGGGTTAACCTCCCATTAAAACATTCATAATCATTTGTTAGGCCCACCGAGGTGTGATTCACAAATACAGTCCATCTATTAAGTGTGTCCCACTTGGATGAGGTGTCAGACCAAGTTTCAGATGCATCCAAATTTTAGGTGAGCCCCGCCAAGTGATTTTATATGTTTTAGGATGTCTTCACATGATTTTAGATGGTATGGCCCACCTGATTTCTGTATACGGGTGATTCTTGTGACATCCCATAATTTAAAGGAACCCATCAAATGCACGGTGTTGATGTTCAACACACATCAAGGTGGGGCCCACACAACTCGACCTCATGAGAAGTTCCCATGAGCTCAACCACATAGAACTATTTCCCTAGTTAATATGTGGTATTACTTTGAACATACATGAACATAGATTAAGTGAAAGGAGTGGTTCCTCTGATAGTCCTCGAGAACTTGAAAGTAGACATAACAGTTGTTGAATTAAGGAAGAGTCGTGCTCCGTGGATCTCAATACCCGTCTACCATGATTATCATAGGCTTCAAGATATGTCTACAGTCATTATATGGTTATCCTGTGTGATGGGACTAACTTAAAGTTGGGATGAAAAGTTTCCTTTGTTGGGCCTGACTTAAGTGTCAGTAGGCCTTCCCCTTACCCCACAGGGGAGCGAGGGTGCAATAGATATAGTATCTTATTAGACCTTTTGGGCACTTGCATTGGTCAATAAAGGTCAAGTCATTAGTTTGGAGGCCCATTTGTCTAGATTATGTTAGACTTAATACATTTGAAGTTAATTAATCCTTAAACCTGTGGATGTACCAGAGTCAGGGTCTTGATTTTATGTGCTTTGGTTCTCTTTTTTAGACTACCGCGTGACCATTAAAAGTAGATGTGGTTGAGTGCATCTGTCATAGTTCGTTAATCTTTAGGGCCAACAAGGGAGCCATTGGTTTCCTAGGGATTAATTTATGACCGAGATAAAAAAGATCAAAAGTTCATTGAATGATTTTTTGCACCAAGTCTAGTACTTAAATGGTTTTAGAAGGTTTCACGAAAACATTCAATCATTGAAGTTTTATTTTAACCGTTAAAACCGTTTTAATCATACTTGATGATAATCTAATGGTCCACCATTTAATCGACTTGACCTATAGGTCTTTGATGGATGGCTACTGTAGGTATTAGATCACAAGTATATGTAAGGATAAGACTAAGGTTATAGGGTTCCAATGGCTGGGGCATATAGAAAACTGTAGGATGACGGAACACCATAAGTAGTGCATTTCCATAACACTAGTCCCAACTAGGGCCGAAACTTGGGCGGGTTGGGGTCGGGTTGGTGCTCAACCCTAGCCCACACACCTTATGTAATCGAATGCCTACCTTACACCCTTCTAAACCCATGTTGAGGAACATTTTTTTTTTTTTTTTTT
Source organism: Magnolia officinalis (assembly GCA_021015155.1). Classification (NCBI taxonomy): domain Eukaryota; kingdom Viridiplantae; phylum Streptophyta; class Magnoliopsida; order Magnoliales; family Magnoliaceae; genus Magnolia; species Magnolia officinalis. The sequence goes on along the minus strand of JAJHSJ010000012.1, from coordinate 14,225,297 downwards.
TTTCTATTTTCAAGTAGCATTCATGCAACACCTTGTGTAACCACTCCAAAATCTGATCAACAAAGTGCCTTCGCGCCTGCTGGAAAAAAATAGTGAATGCCCCTTAAAATGACACTGAGCTGCCTCACTATGGAAAATGAATATGCATGCACTGAAAGAAACGTTTCTCTGGTAGAAACAGAAATGCAGAAGGTTTTGATCAAGACCTGTGTTGAACTGCATGCATCAGGTAGAAGATTTTACAGTCGTTCACCGAATCATCCTCAAATATCCAGATGCTCCAGGTTGATCATGCTTGCAGAGTTCTGTATCAGTTCCTTCCGAACATCAACCTGAAAACAGATTTCATAACTAGAGTTAGATGTATAAAGAAATCAAAAAGGTTCACCAAGTCACACAAATGCCTATACAAGGCCACGTGCAAATGAAGCATCCGAGCCATTGATAACGTGGAACCCAACCCACAATGCAGATAACTTGCTAAGGAATCAGTCCCGCTCGTCAAGCAGACCCCACATGCAGGTTGAATGTGGACTATTGGCAAATCTTTAAACCACAACTGTTTCCATACATGGGCAGCCCACCCGATGAGATGACTGGCCTTGATTTTGAGGTGGTTCTTCTACACGTCCACACGTGTGATCATTTGTTGAGGTGGATGAGAGCCCTCATGAACAAGAGATTCAACAGCATGCAAGTGTTAACTGGAAGTTGAGAATGATGAGTTAAGCTTACTCGGGCACCCATGAGAGAGGAGAACATGACATTTGCTTCTGCAGCATCTTCAACTACCAATTGTTTTAATGTCCTTTTCTCTGGATCCATCGTCGTATCCCATAATTGCACAGGCATCATCTCTCCTAAGCCTTTCATTCAATCAATAGCAGCGAAAAGTTTAGAAACAAAAACAGAATACCGCAGTATATGACTGTGCATGCATGTTGAGTACAAACTTTTACTTGCAAACCCGCTATTAAATTTTTATTATTATTTAAAAAAAAAAAAAAAAAAAAAAAAAAAAAAAAAACACATATATGCAATCCTAGCCACACAGACCCTTTGTCTAGCTTGGATGAAGTGTCAGGCAAAAATCAGCCTTTTTTTGCAACTCGGGTACACCCCGGTGAAGATAGAGGGTGGGCATCCCCATGCACCTTGTTCCCTTTGCTGCGGTCCACCTGAATTTTGGATCCTGCTGATTTTCAGGCCCAGAGGTTTCATGAGGTGACACATCTGATGGACGGGTTGGATGCTGTGCACACATCACGTGCGATGAGTTCTCACATAAGCGTGCACACATCCCTCCCTCCCTCCCTATATGTGCCGCGCACACTCACATGTTTATATGCACATGTGTGCATATGTATGTGAATGTGTGTATGTTTATGCATGTCCTTTTTGCATGCATGACTTGTGTGACAAAAGGAACGGCAAGCGAATGGAATTGGAAATTTAGGCCTCATACACGTACATCTAGCCATTTTTATCTTTTACCTTTGAACCGCTGGATACTGTAAGATGCATTCGCAGGAAAAGTGTTCAGGAGGAGTTTAAGGTCTGCATCATTGTAACAGTAGTGTGCTTGCTTACCCCGCTCAACCTGAGCATTTCAGGAGAAAAAGGTAAGGGGAGCTTAAAAGGCTGGGATACTCTTCAAACCTGTTGATCTGATGAAATATGAACCTTATAAAGAGGTGAAACACCAACATAGATGCATCCTTCTTCGAATAGTGCTTTCTGCAGTTGCAAAGAGAAAATAAGTCAGATCATACTGAAAGAATCTGAATCATTAAAAAAACAAAAAAAAAACAAATGCTATCTTAAACATTAGTTTATACTAATTGATTTTTCAGTTGGTTTGTTTATCCCACACGCATGTATAGCCCAGCCACTCGACATGCTGGTGCTCCAAACATGTGCTGAGCAGTCCTTGTGAACATCAAATCTATCCATGGCAGGCCACACCATGTAGAACACCTGACCCAAAAATCAAGGAAGTTCAACCATTAGTTGGCCCACAATGTAATGACTACATGGACATTTCAGCATGTTTTTTTTTTTTCTCAGTTGTCCACTTGATTCGTACAGAATGGCCCACTAGACAGGGGGACCAGCCTGCTTTTTGGGCCAGGGCATATACATGTTTACCCACCTGATGGACAAGTTGGTCACTCACCACATATAGCACATATGCCAACATGTAGAGGACCAAAGCAACATATGCAAGTGGGATTAGCAAACTTCTACTTTTGAGAAAATGACAAGAAGCTTCCATTTTTACCTGATATCTAAAGAAAAATGTCAACAGAAGAGTTCGAATGTGAGCCCCATCCACATCAGCATCAGTTAAAATGATGATCTTATGGTAGCGAAGGGCCTCCTTTTTAAAATCTTCTCCCTGTGATGAGGAAACAGTCAATGAACCAAACCAGAAGGGTGGAGGAAAATAAATAAATAAAAAGAGAAGGAAATAACATGGAATAACCTTCACTCCAAGTCCAAGAGCAAGAATAAGATTTTGGATTTCTTCATTTTTGTACATTGCAGCTTCATCCTTTCTTTCGATGTTCAGAATTTTACCCCTTAAGGGCAAAATAGCCTGCATGAGAACATCAGCAGATCAGATCCCTGGCACTTCTAAAGGAATGGAAAAACACTATTGTTTCTTACTATTTTTATATTATAAGCGTAAGAAAAAGGAATACACGGAAGCCAGTTATCAAAGGCATAGAAGGCACAGATCCAAACAAATTCAAAAGGAAGTACGAGACGAGATGGTTGCAGGTAGTGATGCTGAATCAGCAAAATGAATTGCGCGCATTGACAAAAGATGAACTGGCTGCTTGTAGTAACAAAGCTATTTAATGAAGCGTGGATTTATCAAGTGTACATGGAGTCTGCACCTGCACAAGCAATGATCTTTATTTATCTATTTGTGTGTTATCAACATGCGACTCCACTCAAAATCTTACAAAGGATGATTTGCTCTACTGAAATTTCTGATGATTTTGCATTTTACTTGAAAGGATTTCAACCCTTTTTTCCACACTTCTCTATATCATCATTTTCATTTTGGAGCTTTGCTAAGTGCACGTGCATGTGCGATAAAGCTCACGTACACGCCATACATGTGCCAGCATGGCACATACGTACGAGATCGAATTCATCCATCAGGTTGGTCCAACCTTCTACATGTTTTCACAAAAATAAAATCTGATCCAATCAGCATGGGGACCACAATAAAGGAAACAGGCGGATGGATTAGAGAACTACAGCCAAGTTTTTCAGACCCGTACATTTGTTTTGCAAACTGTGACCCACCTGACCAGTAGATCAACCTGATTCGTGGGCTAGGGCGTCAATACAGTGGTGCTGATCTGATGGATGGACTGGATCTTGGACCTAGCATGCCATGCTGGCACATATGTGACGCGTACATGAGCTTTATTGCACACGCATGTGGGCTTAGCAAAACTATTCATTTTGTACCCTTTTTTCTTCTTCTTTTTTCATTTCTTCCTCCGTTTTCAGTTAGAACCCACCCCCACCCCCATCTTTTTGTTGCTCCATCAGAGGCTATGGTCGATTAGAAAAGGAGCTATGTTAGGCTAGATGGAGGAGGAAAATTAATACCTTGTAAATCCAAGGTAGGGCTGCAACTTGGGTTTGGGTAAACCTGAACCCAACTGACCCAACCCGCGTTTGGGTTAAGTCGGGTTGTCAAGGTCCTCGGTTTGGGTTTGGGTTGAGAAACGCCAACACAATTTGAATTCCAGTTGGGTTTGGATTTAGCAATTTCGGGTCAGGTTAGGTCGGGTTGGGAATACTCACATGTATTTGGGTCAGGTCAGGTTGGGTTGGTCGGTTCTAGAGCACTTTGGGTTGGATTCGGGTTGGGCACCTCAGGTTGGATTATGTTGGGGGTTGGGTCCTCTTGAGGTCGGGTTGGGCTCGGGAGGTTGACCCTTGACCCAACCCAACCCACTGAAGTTGCATCCCTAATCCAAGGGACTAACTTAGACCTAGATACAGTGAATGAATCCAATATGAGAGAGATAATATGGTAAGAGTTATTGTGGATTGTTTTTAAGCCAACTAGAGACAGATCAGGGTGATTGTTAGTAATATGGAACGAGGACTTGCTCAATGGGGATGTCTAAATAAGGGACGCTTATTCATTGTCATTGTGGTTTGCAATGACGGATACTAGCTTCAGATGGATGCTTTCGATAATTTCAGGCCGATTCATAAGATCAATATAATGGACTTGGAGATTGCAAACAAATGGAAGTTTGCGGTGAATTAGTGGCATGTTCATTGTAATGTGGTTTCCAGTAAAAAAATGTGGAGGTTCTACGACTCCGTGTACATAGATTTCCATGGGTGGTCGGTAGGCTTGATTAGCGGACTTGCCTGTAGGTGGAGCCTATTATACTTGGTTGAATGATCAAGAAAGTATGGGGATGTGTCGTTGGATAGTTTATGATATCAAGAGATTGGGAGAACCACTTTTGGGGTTGTTTCAATCCATACTCCTGCATTCCATTTTGGATCATAACCCTCTTCCATCTTAGAGGAAGATAAATTCGTGGGGCCCTCACCAGTTCAAGTTCAAAAAACATGTTCGTAGCAAGGTGAACAAGTTCAAATGGTCAGTGGTTCGGCTGGTTTCAGATTCTCTTAAGCTCCAAAGCCTAAAAATAAAATAAAACAATGGCATAAGTAACGCTTCTGTCTCATGGAAGAGAAAAAATGAAGACCCTGACTGAAATTGCAATGCTCAATAGGGTGCAAGAATCAAGAGCATTGAGAACAAAGGGAGCTGCTAAAAAAATTCAACTTCAAAAGGGAGTTCGAGGAAGCATTAGGAGAAGAAATATTGTGGAGACAAAAATTGAATGCACCATGACCACGGTAGTCCATAACGGTGTCCATACTGGCCTCTAGTCCACCACCATTACTGTTATCATACGGGCTGTAATGGCCATTACAGCCTATATATATATATATAATATATATATATTCCATTTCGCACCTTCAATTACATGTTAGAGAGAGAGAGAGAGAGAGAGTAGGCGAGAGAGAGAGAGAGAGAGAGAGAAGAGAGAGAGAGAGAGAGAGAGAGAGAGTGACAAAAACCGTTATGGGTCTTCTTCTTTTTGGTAACAGCTGTTATGACCCTAACGTGTAATGGTTGCCACCGTTACCATTACGTAGCAGTCATTACAGCCCTTTGTGGCCGTTATAGCACACCTTGATCAAGAGTAAAGAGGGTGGTAAAAATATGGCCTTTCCGTATCAGCTAGAAGAAAATCATACTTTCAGTACGATCACATGGGAGGGGGAGGTGTACGAAGATCCCAAAGAAATCAAGAAAGTGGGGGTGGAATTCTATAAAGAGCTCTACTCCAAGGAAATGTAACATCGTCAGAAGATTGTATCTTCAATTCCATTACCTCAAAAAAAAAAAAAAAAAAAAACCGATGAGATTGAAGAGAGATTTTGGGGACGAGGAAATCAAGAAGCTAGTGTTCGAAGTGGGACAAGACGGCTCCAAGTTCACATGGTCTCTGCTTTCTTCCAAGAACACCCTATGAAAGTCATGAGAGAGTTTCATGCTAGTGTGATTCTTTGTAAAGGGGTGAATTTGGCATTCATTACTTGGAGTCCCAAGAGAGATAGTGGATGCAATTTGAAGGATTTCTAGCCAATAAATTTGGTGAGTAGCATTTATAAGATCATCGCTAAAATGTTGGTGAATAGGCACTGGAGTTGTTTGCATGAGCTTGTATCTTCATTTTAAGGGGTGTTTTTTAAGGATCGGCATATTCTTAATGGGATTCTTGTTGGCAACAAATCTGTTCACTTGAGAGAAAAGTCAAGAGATTCAGGGATCCTCTATAAAATTAACATGGAAAAAGCCTAAGATCATGTTAATTGGGGGTTTGTGGTTTGTACATTATATACTAGTTCCAATGGGTTTTACAGAAAGGTAGAGAAGGTGGATCCGATACTGTTTTATGACCGCTTAATTTTCTATCATGATGAATGGAAGTCATTCAGGATCTTTCAACAGCTCGAGGGTTTTACAGATATCTACATCTGTTCTCTTTCACAATGGTGGCAGAAGGTCTTGTGTAATGTTTTGCCAGGTGGAGGCTTCTGATCTACATTAAGGTTTTGTTGTAGGTAATATGCAAATTCCATTTCGCACCTTCAATTTATGGATGACACTCTAGTACATTGTGAAGCTTCAGAAGTGCAAGTGATGAACCTTTAGGTCGATTCTCAGATGGTTTGAACAGATCTTGGCCTTAGAGTTAATCTTGGTAAAAGTGCTCAACTTGAATGGGAAGTCAAATCAATTCTCAATACTCGGCTTACCTCCATCCTTTGGTGTAAGATCAACAAGTGGCCTGTCATGTATTATTGTCTCCTGCTTGGTGCTTATCCCCACTCCACTATTCAGCCTTTTGGGATCCTACCATGGGCAAATTCAATAAAAACCTGGTGTCATGGAAATCTAGCATATTTCCTTGGGGGGTGGATCACACTTATTACATCCTCTTTCGCAAATTTCCCGATCTACTATCTCTACCTTTTTAAAATCCTGAGTTCGGTTGCTAAACAATCAGAAATAATTAAGAGGAGCTTCTTATGGCAAGGTCGGGTGAAAGATGGTGGTATCATTTGGTTGAATCGAATAATGTTCAAAAATGAAAGCGAGGCCTGGGCAGAGGTAGGATCAAAGAGTGGAATTGAATCTCCTATCAAAGTGGTGGTGGTGTTTTAGTTGTGAAAAGGAGGCATTGTAGAAGACATTAATTCGAAGCAGATATAGCATCAAGGAAAGAAGTTGGGCATTGAGGGATGGGCACAAGGATGATTAGTGGTATGGAAGAGAATTTTTAAGTTTAGAAGAGGAGTTAAACGAGATGGCGACCCTTCATGGAGGGATGAGGAATAGGGTAGTGGAGGGCAACGACTTTAGCTTCTAGGAGGATACATGGTTGGGAAATGATCCTTTGGCGCTTCCTTAGATTTATAGGGTGGGAAGCAGAAAGGAGGTATGGCCATCCGGGTTAAGGAATGTTATGAGGTGAGGGGGGAAAGCTTGTCTGGAATAGGAGATTGTGTTGTTTATTAATTTCCAAGCAAGGATTGAAGAACCTGGCAGTGATAGAAACCCGGGAGGAAAAAAGTGATCTTGTAAGGGAGATTTCTCTGCAAAGTCCCCACAATAGCCATCCAACAAAAAAACAGTTGCCCAAGGGGGGGAGTAGTTTACCCCAGACGAGGTTCTTTAGCGTCTTTAAGGTATGTTGCATTCACCAAAAGATAGTCGATGGTATATTTAAAGGTTGGCAATGGATCCTTCTAAGGGAAAGAGGGAATTTGTTGTGGCAAATGCTCCCTTATGCTATTATATAGACCATTTGAAGAAAAGAAAAAAAAAAAAAAAAAAGGGAACAGGCTGATATTTGATGATAAGGTTCTCGTGTTGCATAATGCTATTATATAGACCATTTGAAGAAAAGAAAAAAAAAAAGGGAACAGGCTGATATTTGATGATAAGGTTCTCGTGTTGCAAAGGGTTATGTTACTATTAAAGAAAAAAGGTTACATAATGGTAACAGTGGGAACTATTACACGTTACAGGGCTGTTACGGGGAGAGAGACCATAACGTCCGTTCATGTTCGCCATTACCGTTATTGAATACCTTGGTTGCAGCATCAAATTTCTACTCCAATTGGAAAACATACTGCTTTCCGTATGCCCTACAAAAGATGCATTCATTGAGAGAGCTCATAGCCCCATCAGAAGTATGCAAGTTGAAGTATCAAATGCTTTTTGTCCCTAGTGAAAGGTTCTGCCGGGATGGGGGGATTATAATGATTAATAAGGCAATGCTACAAGGCTGTTATCTGGCCCAGCAGGGAATAGTGACATCCTAGAAGCTAAAGCATAGGGTCTCCCCAAAGGAATTCAAATCATCTCCAGTTCGTTACAAAGCTAGTAATTGTAGAGGGTTCTTCTTTAGAGGTGCTGACTTGGAGCTGTGGATTTGGGTTTTTTTTTTATGTAATCAAGTTGCTTGTGGTTAGGCCAAACATTTCATTAATCAAGTAACTTGCAAGGTTAACTAGCAAATCTCAAAAACATGACATGCAGAAATGGCACAACCATAAACTGCTTATGAAACAATGAAGACTGGAAGAATTGGGGTACTGCAAACCAAAAGGCAAAGTACCTAAAGTGAAAAGTCAGATGCAGGTGCATTCATAAAAATATGCAGCAGATCATATTAGGTTTTAAAATATACATCCAAAATGCTTCATCATTCATCACATTTAAACCAACTCTTACTGAGCATCATTTTGCTAATAAGCAACTGCCAGCTTTCATACAATTTTTTCTATTATCACCAAAATTACAAAACAAGGTTTTAGCCCACAAACTCTTGGATTATGTAAGGCAGCGATTTCACTTGATAACATCTATACAATCATTATGTGACTACCTATAAATATAAGCTCGATATTTCACCTGGAAACGCCTATCACGACCTTGCTTTGCACTACCCCCGGCTGAATCACCTTCAACTATAAATATCTCTGCAAAATTTTGATGAGGTCTATGTGACACTGGCTATTCATAAAAATAATGTCTCAAAACAATTCGCCGCACAAAAAGGAAGAAGACACCAAATTTACCTGATAAAGGCCACATGTCTTATTCTTAAATAATTTAAGCTGGCAATCATAGTATTAGTTAAAATCATGGGTCTCATTTGATGCCATTAGTCAAATTATTTTACTAAAGCAAAGCCAAGGTCTAAAAATGGTTTCTTTCTTTTCTTTTATTCTTTTTTTATCAATAAAAAAAATTGTCTCCTTCTATTACTTAAATGAAAATCCAACTCACGGGGATTTAAGCTGTTGAGAACCTTCAACCCAAAGACTTCTCACACACCATGAATAATAATAATAATAATAATAATAACTATATCTGGGTTTGTGAGACTCAGCTTAGCTGGGGTCAAGCGGCTAATAATCAATAAAGGAGTAGCTATGATTACATCCAAAGAACCATTAAGTCAGACCTAACTTTGTTTTATGGAGCTCAAATCCCAAACAAGTAATAAGTGAGAAAGTAAAACATACCAGCTTCTTCAGGATTTGTGGCTGAGCAATCGGCCAGTTTGCCAGGGAGAGAAGATGATTTCAGGATACTTTTTGTTCTCACCAATTCCCTTGCCCTCTTGGCTGCCATAGCTGCCTAGAAGAAAAAAAGAAAAAAAAAAAAAATCAAATAAAACACAAACTTCATAAATAGCATTCAGCTGATAAATAAACCTTCATTGGAGAGGACTTGGGCTGCTATTGTGATCTTATCAATGCATTGTTTTCTACTGGAAACCACAAAATGCATTTTAAGTGCATGACTTCTAGAGAAAATCTATACACAAGCTAATAGCTATTCCTGAAAAACTAGCATAAATTATCATAGTTGATAAAAGATATGGGAAAAAATAGCTTCTCCGAATAAGGCACAAGGGCATTTATCAGTTAAAAGCTGCCATAAAAGAAAGACCACGAACTATGAGAAAATAGAGTAAAATATAAAGTTGAAATGAGAATACCTTTAGAGCATTGAGAGACTTGGAGAGAATTGAATCCAGTACATCAGGATGCAACTCTAAATACTCAGTAAGATGTTCTTGAACGGATTGTTCGACCACTCTACGAACCTCTGGATTCCCCAACCTTGTCTTTCACATGATAAACAATTACAAAGTAAGACCAGGAACTAAAGATGTCTATATCGTATGATTTTGTTTCTGGTGTTATCCAGAAAAAAAAAAAAAAAAGGCCAAAGTGTGCCAAAGACGTTGGCATGACCTGTTCATAAACATAATGATGAAAAAGCCAGCACCTTAGTTTGTCCTTCAAACTCCGGGCTTGGAACTTTGACTGAGATCACGCATGTTAAGCCCTCCCTTACATGCTCACCACTTAAACTAATATCCTTCTCCTGAAATGGAACTATTCAAGGATTCATGAATCTGGAAAATGAATACTAACAGAATTATGTCCAATGGTTATTTGTATCAATCAAAGCTCTTGCCCAATTCTTATTTGTTTTAACCAAAATTTGTGTTGGTACTTAGCTACTGGGTTTTTTAATCTGGTATTCCAGCTTCCTGATCAATGAGAACTACATCAGACATCCATTCTGGAGCAAGAGGACAACAACTTTTTCTACATCTATATCAATTATTTTATTTTTTATTTTTATTTTTTTTATGATATATCTACATCTCTAGGTACATGTTTGTATGTACAGACAAATGTGTATACACACATACATGTGTATGCATGTGTTTTAAATAACAAATAGCATGTAGTGTAGCATTCACCCCTTTGAAGCATAAGGCTTAAGCTACATAGTGTGTAGCATAAGCTATGCGCAACGTCTAGATTTTTAATTAAGGCTTCACCAAATATCATGAAATTCTATGATATTTTGCACATATTAGTCTGATTAATAATGAAAATCAATAAAATTTAATGACATATGATGCAACCAAACGTGGCCAAAATTGTTAAGAAAAACAGGCAAAGATTGAGTATAAAGGTAAAGAAAGAGCAAACTAATTGATTTAGTACTATCCGTGTTTTAAATAGCTACGTTGTGCAGCATGTAGCTTACGCTATGTAGCGGAGCTTAGCCTTTACGCTACATAGCTCGTGAAAATAGCTTAAGTCATACATAGCCTATGCTACATGATTAATTTGGATACGATATACGCTACATAGACTACACTACACACTACATAGCTCAGATGATAAGTTATTTTTCACTACAACATTAAAATCAATTAATGTTTTCAAAGATTTGTTAATTTTTTCTATTCTTAATAAAAATTAGTTAATCTTTTCAATGCTTTTAGTAAAATAATACAAGTAACAGTATTAAATCAGTTTTGTTGCTCTTTCTTTACCTTTATACTTAATCAATGCCCTTTCCTATCCTATTACTTTAGGTTGCGTTTGGTTGAACCAAATATCATGAAATCTTGTTAAATTTCATTATTAATCAATTTAATTTGGTGCAAAATATCATGAAATTGGTGCAACCCAATGCAACCTTGATAAAAAGTCTAGAAGTAGCGTGTAGCATAGCTTATGCCTCACACTTCCGAGGGGTGAACACTACACTACACGTTATTTGCTATTTAAAACACTGAGTACTATTACTCATATTATTTTACTAAAATCATTGAAAAGATTAACTATTTTTTTTATTAAAAATGAAAAATGTAACAAATAATTGAAAACATTAATTGATTTAATATTTTAGCGAAAAAATACATTGTAGTGTAAGCTACTTAGCGTGTACCATAGGCTACACAGCGTGTAGCGAATGCAAAATTAGCATGTAGCATAGGCTACACGTGACTTAAGCTAGTTTCATGAGCTAAATAGCATTAGGCTACACGTGACTTAAGCTGGTATGTACACATGCACCATGGTTTGAAAACCCAAAACTTGGTTCGGAAGTCCACGGGAACAAGTGAACTTGAAGACTTGAACAAAAACTAGAGTAAAATAAAAACTCAAAAATTAATCCTTGTTTTAGAATATAACAATGTAAAGTAAAATGCATAAATTAATAAAAATTGAAATGCCCTTTCATCAAATTCAGTTGTTTATTCTAGAATCTCTATCTTCCAATTGCATGTTGTTTTAAGGCCAATCAATCTGCAGTTGCCAGCCTGCAACCTAATAATCCTTATTTTCTGTGTTAGTTAAGTACAAGGGACCTTTTCCTTAAGATTCAGATGTTTACACCACTCAATCAGAAGCATGCTAAAAAGAAAGGACATCTAATTAGCAAAGTAGTTCCCATACTTGGGAACTGGAATCAAACAGAAGAAAATCAAATTTTATACGGCAACTATCAAGCATGTAACAATAAGATTGAAGGATGCACCTTGATTATCTTGGACTTCTTGCCAAGGTTATTGAGAGTTCTTGTTAATGAAGCTTTCATGCCATCTATATGGGTACCACCATCAACTGTACGAATGCTGTTAGCATATCCGAGCATTGTGTCTGTATAGGCATCTGCACACCTTATAAAGATGACAACCAAGACAGCTAAGATTATATACATTGTCAATGAAAATTTATCAAAAGGCAGCACCGCAGCAGGTGTTCTAACAAATATCAGTTCGCCACGAGAAACTCATTTCATGAAATGAAAGTCTCTGATGCATCTGCATGATTATTTCCATCTTCATGGATGTTTAATTTTGACCTCAATATCAGTTATGAGAGTGCATCAGGCAACTGATAAATAAGACAAAATCCAATTCAACAAAGTGGTTACTAAAGAATTTTGACTATAACAATATGAATCGGATGAGAAGGAGATGAAGATAAAATTCCCATAACAATATGAATCTTATGAGAAGAAAATGAAGATAAAATGTACTTTAGACTATGGGGTCAATAATATGCATGGAATTCTCCACTCAAGTTCCATGGACTTGCTTTTTTTAAAGAACTCATTTTCCTAGCATTAGGCCCTCTAGTGGAACTTGAGTTCTAAGTGAACAGTTCCATGGAATCCTCTGGGTACCCAATCGCTGGAATGCTCGAGTTTCCATGGATTTCAAGATCTCAAGTGAAGAGTTCCATACATCCAATCAACCCCAATGAATAAGCATGAGGATAGATACTTACCATTGAAGAGCGATATCGATTGTGACTCCATCCATTTCTTTATTGAAAGCTAGAACATCATGAAGAGGTTTCTACCAAAAAAATGCCCATCTTAATTAGATACAGGTAATACAAAATCATATTTATATTTGATAGAAAATTCAGTTTAAGGGTCGCTGGTATCAAGAAAATAGAGTATCTTACATGTAAAGCATACTAACAATTTTTTTAACACAAATGTCATCATCAACGTCATCATCCAAAAGATCAACCATAAGAAGCCTGTTTCATTAGTTAATCCTATGGTCCTACCCTTGAGAAATGAACAAGCCGTCATATCCCGTATCACCACCATAATCCAAGTCCTTACAGGTCTTCATCTCATCCTCTTTTAAGGCCCTTCAAACCTAGTAACGTTCCCTCCTTCCAAAAGTCATCTCTGGACTCTGTTGTATATGACTGAACCATCTCAATCCATGCCCCGTTTCATCTCTGGTTGGGACTACACCTAGGGTCCTAGGCTGCTTTGGATGATGTAAATCTTAACTCTATCCTTCCTAGACTTCCTACACATCCCTTACCACAATGCCATCTATGCAAAACTGTCTTTGCCCATGTTGCTTTCTAACTACCCAACACTCAGGGTTGTCTTACAAAATTTCGCCTTACGGGCCTGTTTGGGTGCTTGAGATGTATTTGGGTGGAAAATACTTTCCAAGAAAATGATATTTTCCTCTAACTGGGAGCTCTTTCCTTTTGGAATACATTTTCCATGAATGTGTTTTCATAGAAAAAGCCCTAAAAAAAAATCCCAGCCCTCCCCTTGTTATTTCGTTCTCTCTCAGCATGCTTTCTCAGAAAATAACTTCCGACGAAAATGTCACCCTATCCTTTTATTTCCAATGGATGCAATGGCAATGTGCCTTTGGAGTGTTTTGTGATTGACTCATGGCTTTGACACTTGGGACCTGTTTCGGAGCTTTGAAAAGCAATGTTATCAAATGGCATAAGCAATCCTATGCGACACTACGGGGGGTTGTGCAAATATGCAATGACATAGTCGCATATGCGGACATACAACCCTCTAAACTTTTATTTTAATTTTTTTAAAATAAATAAATAAATAATAATAAAATAGAGGAGAAATGAAAAAAATTACAAAAACAAAATTATGTAAAAACACTACGAATGTGGGGAATTGTTTTTTTTTTAATTACTAATTTCATTTATATATATATATATATATATATATATATATATATATATATATATATATATATATATATATATATTGCATCTATTAGACTATTAAACCATAACAATTCAACTAACAATTACTTAAAGAGATGAGAGAGTAAGAGAAAAAGAGATCTAACAGAGAATGAGAGTATTAAATAGAGATGGACACGAATCGAGCTAGCTCGAACTCGCTTGACTCAGCTCAGATCGAAAGCTAGGTTCGGAGCAAGTCAAGCCTTTTTTTTTTTTAACTCAGAAAAAATTTGAGCCGAGCTTGACTCGAAATCAACTCAGTTTAGTTCAACTCAGCTCAGCTCAGTTTATAAGTTATTATATATTTTTTTAATTTTTCCCCCCTTCCCCCCTTCCCCCCCCCCCCCCCCCCCAAAAATAAAAACGCTCATCACTTTTCCTTTCAATTTTCCTCCCCCCCCCCCCCCCCAAAAAAAATAAAAACGCTCATCACTTTTCCTTTCAATTTTCCTCCCCCCCCCCCCCCCCCCCCAAAAAATAAAAACGCTCATCACTTTTCCTTTCAATTTTCCCCCCGAAAATGTCACCCTATCCTTTTATTTCCAATGGATGCAATGGCGATGTGCCTTTGGAGTGTTTTGTGATTGACTCATGCCTTTGACACTAAAGACCTATTTCGGAGCTTTGAAAATAAAAGGAGGAAGCAATGTTATCAAAGAGCATAAGCGATCCCATGCGACACTGGGGGGGTTGTGCGGATATGCGATGACATAGTCGCATATGCGAATACACAACCCTCAACTTTTATTCTTTTTTTTTTTTAACAAATAAATAATTTTTAAAATAATAATAATAATTAAATATTCTAAAAATAAAGGAGAAATGAAAAGAATTACAAAAAAAAAAAAAAAAATGCAAAAACACTACAAATGTAGGGAACTGTTTTCTTTTTTGTTTTATTACTAATTTCATTAAAAATATATATATTTATTGCATCTATTAGACTACTAAACTATAACAAGTCAACTAACAAGTACTTAAAGAGACGAGAGTAAGAGAAAAAGCGATCTAACAGAGAATGAGAGTATTAGATAGAGATGGACACGAACCAAGCTACCTCGATTAACTCGCTCGACTCGACTCAGATCGAAAGCTAGGTTCGGAGCAAGTCGAGCCTTTTTTTATAGCTCGAAAAATTTCAAGCCAAGCTTGACTCGAAATCAACTTGGTTTAGTTCAGCTCAACTCGCTCGGTTTATAAGTTAATTATATATATTTTAATTTTTTTTAACTTATATCCACCCCCCCAAATAAAAACGCTCATCACTTTTCCTTTCAATTTTCCCCCCCCCCCGAAAATGTCATCACCCTATCCTTTTTTTTTATTTCCAATGGATGCAATGGCGATGTGCCTTTGGAGTGTTTTGTGATTGACTCATGGCTTTGACACTAAAGACCTATTTCGGAGCTTTGAAAATAAAAGGAGGAAGCAATTTTATCAAAGAGCATAAGCGATCCCATGCGACACTGGGGGGGTTGTGCGGATATGCGATGACATAGTCGCATATGCGGATACACAACCCTCACTTTTATTCTTTTTTTTTTTTAACAAATAAATATTTTTAAAAAATAATAATATTAATATTCTAAAAATAAAGGAGAAATGAAAAGAATTACAAAAAAAAAAAAAAAAATGCAAAAACACTACAAATGTAGGGAACTGTTTTTTTCTTTTTTGTTTTATTACTAATTTCATTAAAAATATATATTTATTGCATCTATTAGACTATTAACTATAACAAGTCAACTAACAGTACTTAAAGAGACGAGAGTAAGAGAAAAAGCGATCTAACAGAGAATGAGAGTATTAGATAGATGGACACGAACCAACTACCCTAAGCCCTCGATTAACTCACTCGACTCGACTCAGATCGAAAGCTAGGTTCGGAGCAAGTCGAGCCTTTTTTTATAGCTCGAAAAAATTTCAAGCCAAGCTTGACTCGAAATCAACTTGGTTTAGTTCAGCTCAACTCGGCTCGGTTTATAAAGTTAATTATATATATATATATATATAATATATATATATATATATATATCTATATATATATATATATAATATATATATATATATATATATCATATCCATATTTTAAAAAAAAACCACCCCCCCCCTTAAAATAAAAACGCTTCTCTCTCTCTCTCTCTCTCTCTCTCTCTCTCTCTCTCTCTCTCTCTCTCTCTCTCTCTCTCTCTCTCATCTCCTCTCTCTCGTCTCTCTCATTTTTGGGCGCCCACCGAAGCTGGACACCAAGCCGTTGTCAATGGTCGCCATCCCTGTTCTCCAAAACTGATAACCCGACCGTCCAGCCCGGTCACTATCAATGGCCACCCGGCCGTCCCTATGATTTTTAGATTATCTATGGACACTAGAACCCGGCTCGAAAGCTCGAGCTCGAACTTGACTCAAACTGGCCCAAGCTTTTGACCGAACCAAGTCAAGCTAGCCAGTCAAACTCGAGAACTAAGCAAAGCCAAACTCAAGTTGGAGTAGGTTGTTGGCCAAACTAAGCTGAGTTGTGCCAACCTCGACTTGGTTCGGCTCATGTCCAACTCTAGTATCGGAGTGAGAGTAAGAGATGGAGAGAATGGATATCGGAGAAGATTAAGAGTTAAGAGGTTGCATTGGAGAGAGAGAGAGAAACAGAGCGACAAAGGAAAATTGGGGAGGGGGTATATGGTCGCATACTTCTCTGTGTGACCACATAAAGCCCGACAACCAAAAAACAGCATATACCATTTTGGCATATGCAGTCCATCCTCCCAAAATGGCATATGCGATTGCATATGACAACACTGGGAGGAAGTGGCGTTTTCTTTTGAAGTTATTTTCCAAGAAAGCATGCGGAGAGAGTAAAATAACAGGGGCAGGGTTTGAGATTGAAGGCCTCTAAAGTGTTTTGTGATTGACTCATGCTTTTGAGACTTAGGACCTATTTTGAAGCTTGGGAAATAAAAGGAGTGCCATTTTCTTGGAACATTTTCTTTGAAAGTTATTTTCCAAGAAAATCTCGGTCTCTCCTTTTATTTTCCAAGGTCCGAAAGAGGCCCTAAGTATCAAAGGCACGAGTCAATCACAAAACACTCCAAAGGCACATTTCCACTTCATCCACCCAAGTTGATGAGGACATCGTGCACACGCACGGCCGCACACCACCACCCCTACGCACGTACGTACGAAAAAGGAGGATCCCATCATCGATCTGGCTCGATGACGACGTCCAGGGAGGGGCCCCTAGCTAGAAGACAAGTTTTGTTTCAGAAAAGTGGGCCCGATAGTCAAGAAAAACCCATCATGGGATCTCATGATCGTGGCCCACTCGTCGGATTGATTTCATTTTTTAGGTTTTGCTTATTTTATTATTTAGAACATCGTGAACGCTTTAGATTTATGTGTTTGGTTTTTATTTTAGTTTACTTCATCACCAAGTAATAGGTGTCGCACATGATGCGAGTTTTTGGGTATAGGGTTCTCCCTATAATAGGCACCCCTTGTAGTTCTTTTGATTCATTGAAGTTTAATAAAAATTCCTGCTTTATTTTTCTGCTCTCTTCGTGAGTTGTGGAAGAATTCAAAAGTGGGTGCGAAGCCCTCCCTTTTCGAAGGGCTAACTACCGTGGTGCGAAGCCACATCGACCCCGATTCATCTCCATCCCCCATCATTTTTTTTTCCATCTTCTCCCACCATCCATACTTCGAATTCGTCCTTCTGTTGCATCAGAGTTCTTCATTACAGCAGGTTTCCAGATTTCGGCCCGTAGGCGAGCTGACACTTCGGCGGAGCACCACGCACAAGCCGTAGCTCGGATCGACCCGAAACTTCGGGGTTTTGGAGCCTCCCCCTGGCCGACCAGGGCCAAGGAGAGTTTTTCTGCAAACAACGCCCGCGCCCTAGGCCCGCTGTCCATACGCGGGATCGTCTTTTGGCTCAGGTTTTTATCCTCTTTTATCCTCTCATAGCCTTTTTTTTTTCATAAAACCTAGCCCTAGATTACGTTTTCCCTAACTTATATGCCCATTTTCTTTCCCTAGGGTTCTTTGATTTGAAACTGGTGAATCCCTTGGATTAGGGACTGATTACTATGTATGTGTGAAGGATTATTTCTTATCTTTGAGTATCGTTTGCTTCATAATTTTTATTGATCCAGCCCTATCATGTGTAGGCCTGGACCCGCATAAATTCCCCTTTAATTGAACGTTTGAATTTTCATGTGGGATGTGGAATTTGTGTAATTGTGAATTGGTATGATCTAAGCCTGAAATCTTGCATATCATATTTACATTTCATGTCCTGCATCAAATTTGGTATCAAAGCCTAGGGTTCTTGTAGGGGAATTCACCACATATTTAGGGTTTAGTTTATTTGAGTCCGCCATGCATTCAGTCCATCATATATAGCTGAATTTTAGTAACGGTGTGTAATCGCCTTCATATAGAGTCTCATAGGGTCATTTATTTATTTTTTTAGATGCATATAGTTGTCATAGCAGGTCCTTAGGTTGAGTTAGCCTGTGTATGCCCACACGTACGGGTCGCGGTTTTGGTTTACACCCTACTCTAAACATGGAGCAACTACAAGAATCAATGGCCAAGTTAACCCAGCAGTTTGAGTCTATGTCTAAGCGCTTGGAACAACGCATGGATCAACGCCTTAACCAATTTGATGATCGCGTTACTCAAATAGAGGCCTCCCTCAGGGCAAACCCCACCATTGGGGAAGATGCCCATTCTCAAGCAGGTGGTCAGGAGATTAGACCAAGGAATGGAGGCGGCCAAGGAGTTGGTCATGGGCGCGCACCTGTGCACCCACCCCGTGAGGGACATCATGACCAATATGACCCAGATGCACAACTCCTCAAGGGAGTTAGAGTAGATGCCCCTACTTTTGATGGCCACTTGGACCCTAAAGCTTTTTTAGATTGGTTGGCGGATATGGACCATTATTTTGAGTGGTATGATATGTCGGATGCTCGACGAGTCCGATTCGCCAAGATGAAGCTTGTGGGTCAAGCAAAGAGGTTTTGGGCGACGGTTGAGCGAAAAAAAGAAAGAGCGAGGGAACTCCCAATAGTCCATTGGGGAGAAATGAAAGAAACGCTGAAAGAGAAATACCTTCCTTTCTCTTATCGCCTGCGATTGATTGAGGAATGGCAGTCTCTTCGACAGGGTTCCATGAGTGTTGCTGACTATATTGAAAAATTTGAAGAGTACTTGACCCGCTGTGAGGTTGATGAGGACCCCGTACTCACCCTTGCTCGTTTTAAAACGGGCCTCCGTCCTGACATTAGGAGAGAATTGCTCGCCAAAGACATAGACACTATCGAACAGTTGTACCAAGTAGTGTTAGATGTCGAGCAATACCTTAAAGCATCTGTGGGAAGACGGTTTGACTTTCGCGAATCCGGTGCTAAGGCCAACCCCTCTGGGGCTAGACCTAACACGGGGTTCCAACACAAACCTTCCCCTAATGTTCAACCCAGACCTAAAGATGATAAGGGTAAAGAGATTGTCGGGTCTAGTTCACGTGGAAGTGGGGCCACTAGGTGTTTTAGGTGTCAGGGGTTTGGTCATTTTGCTCACCAGTGCGGCACGAGAGAGGGCACCAAAGTACTCCTTATTGATGGGCAAGTAGAAGTAGTGCCCCCAGAGAGTGATAGTGAGGAGGAGGAATATGAGCCAGTCGGAACCCCTAGTGATGAGGAAGAGGGAGCACAAGAGTCTGTGACCCTCGCAATTGTGCGTTGCGCCCTGGCTCAAGCCAAGAACACTGATGACTGGCGCCGCAACACGATCTTCTACACTTATGCAAAATGTGGGGAAAAGAACTGTAAGATGATCGTGGATAGTGGTAGTTGTGCCAACGTGGCATCGACTAGCACTGTGAGTCGTTTGGGCTTAAAGCTAGAAGCCCATCCTCAACCCTATAGAGTCTCCTGGGTTGATGAGACATCCATTCCAGTCTCGCACCGCTGTCTTGTACCTATTCAGTTCGGATCTTATAAAGACACAATTTGGTGTGATGTTGTTCCTATGGATGTGGGTCATATCATTCTGGGTAGGCCGTGGCTCTATGACAGGGATGTTACCATATTTGGTCGTTCAAATGTGTGTACATTCTGGTTTGAGGGCAAGAAGGTCAAGTTAAATCCTCTACCACCCAAGAATACAACTGGAAAAGAGTTCACCACACAGAGTAGTGTGAGCGGCCCAAAAGAAGTGAAGGAGTCGAAGTCCAAGTCCAAACCGCTCCATATTTTGAATGCCAAAGACTTTGAGCGTGAAACGGAGGCGGACTCGATAATATACGCCCTTGTGGCTAGGGAGAGTGTACCAGAGACTAGCGTAGAGTTACCCACTGAGGCCATTCAGGTAGTACATGAGTTTCGTGATGTCTTTCCTGATGATTTACCGAATGAGCTTCCCCCTATGAGGGATATACAGCATGCCATTGATTTAATCCCTGGGGCAACTCTACCAAACCTCCCGCATTACAGAATGAACCCGAAGGAGCACGCTGAGTTGAAGAGGCAGATTGATGAACTCCTAGAGAAGGGTTTCATTCGAGAGAGCATGAGTCCGTGTGCCGTGCCCGCCCTTCTTACACCTAAGAAGGATGGCACATGGAGGATGTGTGTTGATAGTAGGGCCATTAACAAAATCACAATCAAGTATCGGTTTCCCATACCGCGTCTTGATGACATGTTAGATATGATGGCCAATGCTACTATCTTCTCAAAAATTGACCTCAAAAGTGGGTATCACCAAATCCGTATACGCCCTGGAGATGAGTGGAAGACGGCATTCAAGACGAAGGATGGGCTATATGAGTGGTTAGTTATGCCTTTTGGGTTAACTAATGCCCCAAGCACTTTCATGCGTGTGATGACCCAAGTGTTGAGACCCTTCATGGGAAAGTTCCTAGTCGTATACTTTGATGATATCTTGATTTATAGTATGACTAAGGAGCACCACCTCAACCATTTGAGGCAAGTTTGTGGGATCCTTAGGGCCGAGAAGTTGTACGCCAACCTAAAGAAGTGCTCGTTCTTGTCTAGTAGTGTGATCTTCTTAGGTTTTATTGTGTCAGCTGAGGGCGTATCGGCGGATCCCGAGAAGGTCAAGGCCATCGTTAATTGGCCTGAACCCCGCAATATTCATGAGGTGCGTAGCTTTCATGGCTTAGCCACTTTTTATAGGCGGTTCATTCGAGGCTTCAGTTCCATTGTGGCTCCCATCACGGACTGCATAAAAAAGGGAGAGTTTCAATGGACAAAGGCCGCCTCGAAGGCCTTCAAGGAGATAAAGGTCAAGATGACCGAAGCTCCAGTCACGCGACTTCCAGATTTTTCAAAAGCTTTCGAAGTCGCATGTGACGCGTCAGGAGTCGGCATAGGAGGAGTACTTAGCCAGGAAGGGCACCCTGTCGCCTTTTTTAGTGAGAAACTGAACGAGGCGAAGCAAAGATATTCCACCTATGACAAGGAATTCTATGCGGTAGTGCAATCACTACGCCATTGGCGACATTACTTATTACCGCAAGAATTCGTCTTGTTCTCGGATCACGAGGCCTTAAGATACTTGAACTCTCAGAAGAAATTAAGCCCCAGGCACGCTAAGTGGGTTCAATTCCTTCAAGAGTACACTTTTGTGCTTAAGCACAAGGCCGGTGTAGAGAATAAGCCTGCTGACGCGTTGAGTCGTCGAATCGCATTACTCAACTCCATGAGCGTTGAAGTTACGGGCCTTGAGCGCATCACAGAAGAGTATTTTGAGTGTCCAGATTTTGGGGTTGTGTATACGTCTTTATTAGAGAGTCCGTCAGGAGCTAACAATGAGTATTTGATTTTGGACGGATATTTGTTTAGGAGTGACCGCTTGTGCATACCACGCACCTCCCTTCGCGATTTTCTTGTCTGGGAGTTACATTCAGGGGGGGTCGCGGGTCATTTCGGTCGTGACAAGACCATTGCCCTAGTGGAGGATAGATTTCATTGGCCAAGCCTCAAGCGAGATGTGGCCAAAATTATAGGGCAATGTCGTACTTGTCAACTGGCAAAGCAGAGGAAACAGAATACAGGATTATATACACCTTTGCCAGTCCCCTTCATCCCTTGGCAGGACATCAGTATGGACTTCGTGCTTGGACTTCCCAAGACTATTCGAAAGCATGACTCCATATTTGTTGTCGTGGACCGTTTCTCCAAAATGGCCCACTTCGTTCCTTGTTCTAAGACCTCCGACGCCTCTCATGTTGCTAAGATGTTCTTTAGTGAGGTCGTCAAACTGCATGGGTTACCAAAAACCATAGTGTCTGACCGTGACGTGAGATTCATGAGTTACTTTTGGAAGACATTATGGCACATGATGAATACTAGGCTCCAATTTTCTTCTGCCTACCACCCTCAGACCGATGGCCAAACTGAGGTGGTTAATAGGAGCCTAGGGAGTTTACTTCGATGTTTAGTGGGGGAGCATACCAGGACATGGGACGCCGTACTACCCATAGCTGAGTTTGCATACAATAGTTCTATCAATAGGTCCACAGGTCTAAGTCCATTTGAAGTCGTTACTGGTTACAAGCCTAGGAAGCCTATTGATCTTATCCCCATGTCATTGTCCCATAGGCCATCAGAGTCTGCAGAGTCTTTTGCGCATCATATACATTCATTGCATCAAGAAATCAGGCGAAAGATCACTACTAGTAATGAGCAATACAAATTTTCTGCAGACCAACATAGACGATTCAAAGAGTTCAATATTGGGGACTCTGTGATGGTCCGCATCAGGCCCGAGCGGTACCCTCCAGGGGCCGTTCGTAAGTTACACGCGCGTAGCGCTGGACCCTTCAAAATTATAAAGCGAAACGGTCTCAATGCGTATGAGGTAGATCTTCCACCCTCCATGGGAATTAGTTCCACATTCAATGTGGAGGATCTAGTTGCTTTTCAGGGACCCACTGATACTTTGTCCGGCCCTTCGCCCACCCGTCCTGATTCCCCAGACTTAACCTTTGATCCATGGCCTCTTCCCAACCTTTCATCCCAGCCTCTACCTCCCATACCTAGCCTTCACACCCCAAGAGAGGAAATAGAGGATATCCTGGACCATGAGGTAATTTCCACGTCGGATGGTGGGTTTCAGAAGTACCTCGTTAAATGGAAGTCACGTCCAGCTTCAGACAGCACATGGCTCACTGAGGAGGAGCTCCAGCGACTTGATCCTGACATCCTAGAGCGGTTCAGGAGTTTTATTTCACCAGTGGCGAAATCTTCGCAGCCGAGGAGAGTTGATGAGGACATCGTGCACACGCACGGCCGCACACCACCACCCCTACGCACGTACGTACGCAAAAGGAGGATCCCATCATCGATCTGGCTCGATGACGACGTCCAGGGAGGGGCCCCTAGCTAGAAGACAAGTTTTGGTTCAGAAAAGTGGGCCCGATAGTCAAGAAAAACCCATCATGGGATCTCATGATCGTGGCCCACTCGTCGGATTGATTTCATTTTTTAGGTTTTGCTTATTGTTATTATTTAGAACATGTGAACGCTTTAGATTTATGTGTTTGGTTTTTATTTTAGTTTACTTCATCACCAAGTAATAGGTGTCGCACATGATGCGAGTTTTTGGGTATAGGGTTCTCCCTATAAATAGGCACCCCTTGTAGTTCTTTTGATTCATTGAAGTTTAATAAAAATTCCTGCTTTATTTTTCTGCTCTCTCTCTTCGTGAGTTGTGGAAGAATTCAAAAGTGGGTGCGAAGCCCTCCCTTTTCGAAGGGCTAACTACCGTGGTGCGAAGCCACATCGACCCCGATTCATCCCCATCCCCCATCATTTTTTTTCCATCTTCTCCCACCATCCATACTTCGAATTCGTCCTTCTGTTGCATCAGAGTTCTTCATTACAGCAGGTTTCCAGATTTCGGCCCGTAGGCGAGCTGACACTTCGGCGGAGCACCACGCACAAGCCGTAGCTCGGATCGACCCGAAACTTCGGGGTTTTGGAGCCTCCCCCTGGCCGACCAGGGCCAAGGAGAGTTTTTCTGCAAACAACGCCCGCGCCCTAGGCCCGCTGTCCATACGCGGGATCGTCTTTTGGCTCAGGTTTTTATCCTCTTTTATCCTCTCATAGCCTTTTTTTTTTTCATAAAACCTAGCCCTAGATTACGTTTTCCCTAACTTATATGCCCATTTTCTTTCCCTAGGGTTCTTTGATTTGAAACTGGTGAATCCCTTGGATTAGGGACTGATTACTATGTATGTGTGAAGGATTATTTCTTATCTTTGAGTATCGTTTGCTTCATAATTTTTATTGATCCAGCCCTATCATGTGTAGGCCTGGACCCGCATAAATTCCCCTTTAATTGAACGTTTGAATTTTCATGTGGGATGTGGAATTTGTGTAATTGTGAATTGGTATGATCTAAGCCTGAAATCTTGCATATCATATTTACATTTCATGTCCTGCATCAAATTTGGTATCAGAGCCTAGGGTTCTTGTAGGGGAATTCACCACAGATTTAGGGTTTAGTTTATTGTGACAGTCTGCCATGCATTCAGTCCATCATATATATAGCGGAATTTAGTAAACGGGGTGTGTAATCGCCTTCATATAGATCTCATATGGTCATTTATTTAAGTTTTTTAGATGCATATAGTGTTGTCAGATATCAGGTCCTTAGGTTGAGTTAGCCTGTGTATGCCCACACGTACGGGTCGCGGTTTTGGTTTACACCCTACTCTAACATGGAGCAACTACAAGAATCAATGGCCAAGTTAACCCAGCAGTTTGAGTCTATGTCTAAGCGCTTGGAACAACGCATGGATCAATGCCTTAACCAATTTGAGATCGCGTTACTCAAATAGAGGCCTCCCTCAGGGCAAACCCCACCATTGGGGAAGATGCCCATTCTCAAGCAGGTGGTCAGGAGATTAGACCAAGGAATGGAGGCGGCCAAGGAGTTTGTCATGGGCGCGCACCTGTGCACCCACCACCCCGTGAGGGACATCATGACCAATATGACCCAGATGCCAAACTCCTCAAGGGAGTTAGAGTAGATGCCCCTACTTTTGATGGCCACTTGGACCCTAAAGCTTTTTTAGATTGGTTGGCGGATATGGACCATTATTTTGAGTGGTATGATATGTCGGATGCTCGACGAGTCCGATTCGCCAAGATGAAGCTTGTGGGTCAAGCAAAGAGGTTTTGGGCGACGGTTGAGCGAAAAAAAGAAAGAGCGAAGAACTCCCAATAGTCCATTGGGGAGAAATGAAAGAAACGCTGAAAGAGAAATACCTTCCTTTCTCTTATCGCCTGCGATTGATTGAGGAATGGCAGTCTCTTCGACAGGGTTCCATGAGTGTTGCTGACTATATTGAAAAATTTGAAGAGTACTTGACCCGCTGTGAGGTTGATGAGGACCCCGTACTCACCCTTGCTCGTTTTAAAACGGGCCTCCGTCCTGATATTAGGAGAGAATTGCTCCCAAAGACATAGACACTATCGAACAGTTGTACCAAGTAGTGTTAGATGTCGAGCAATACCTTAAAGCATTTGTGGGAAGACGGTTTGACTTTCGCGAATCCGGTGCTAAGGCCAACCCCTCTGGGGCTAGACCTAACACGGGGTTCCAACACAAACTTCCTCTAATGTTCAACCCAGACCTAAAGATGATAAGGGTAAAGAGATTGTCGGGTCTAGTTCACGTGGAAGTGGGGCCACTAGGTGTTTTAGGTGTCAGGGGTTTGGTCATTTTGCTCACCAGTGCGGCACGAGAGAGGGCACCAAAGTACTCCTTATTGATGGGCGTGGAAGTAGTGTAGTGCCCCCAGAGAGTGATAGTGAGGAGGAGGAATATGAGCCAGTCGGAACCCCTAGTGATGAGGAAGAGGGAGCACAAGAGTCTGTGACCCTCGCAATTGTGCGTTGCGCCCTGGCTCAAGCCAAGAACACTGATGACTGGCGCCGCAACACGATCTTCTACACTTATGCAAAATTGGGGAAAAGAACTGTAAGATGATCGTGGATAGTGGTAGTTGTGCCAACGTGGCATCGACTAGCACTGTGAGTCGTTTGGGCTTAAAGCTAGAAGCCCATCCTCAACCCTATAGAGTCTCCTGGGTTGATGAGACATCCATTCCAGTCTCGCACCGCTGTCTTGTACCTATTCAGTTCGGATCTTATAAAGACACAATTTGGTGTGATGTTGTTCCTATGGATGTGGGTCATATCATTCTGGGTATGCCATGGCTCTATGACAGGGATGTTACCATATTTGGTCGTTCAAATGTGTGTACATTCTGGTTTGAGGGCAAGAAGGTGAAGTTAAATCCTCTACCACCCAAGAATACAACTGGAAAAGAATTCACCACACAGAGTAGTGTGAGCGGCCCAAAAGAAGTGAAGGAGTCGAAGTCCAAGTCCAAACCGCTCCATATTTTGAATGCCAAAGACTTTGAGCGTGAAACGGAGGCGGACTCGATAATATACGCCCTTGTGGCTAGGGAGAGTGTACCAGAGACTAGCGTAGAGTTACCCACTGAGGCCATTCAGGTAGTACATGAGTTTTGTGATGTCTTTCCTGATGATTTACCGAATGAGCTTCCCCCTATGAGGGATATACAGCATGCCATTGATTTAATCCCTGGGGCAACTCTACCAAACCTCCCGCATTACAGAATGAACCCGAAGGAGCACGCTGAGTTGAAGAGGCAGATTGATGAACTCCTAGAGAAGGGTTTCATTCGAGAGAGCATGAGTTCGTGTGCCGTGCCCGCCCTTCTTACACCTAAGAAGGATGGCACATGGAGGATGTGTGTTGATAGTAGGGCCATTAACAAAATCACAATCAAGTATCGGTTTCCCATACCGCATCTTGATGACATGTTAGATATGATGGCCAATGCTACTATCTTCTCAAAAATTGACCTCAAAAGTGGGTATCACCAAATCCGTATACGCCCTGGAGATGAGTGGAAGACGGCATTCAAGACGAAGGATGGGCTATATGAGTGGTTAGTTATGCCTTTTGGGTTAACTAATGCCCCAAGCACTTTCATGCGTGTGATGACCCAAGTGTTGAGACCCTTCATGGGAAAGTTCCTAGTTGTATACTTTGATGATATCTTGATTTATAGTATGACTAAGGAGCACCACCTCAACCATTTGAGGCAAGTTTGTGGGATCCTTAGGGCCGAGAAGTTGTACGCCAACCTAAAGAAGTGCTCGTTCTTGTCTAGTAGTGTGATCTTCTTAGGTTTTATTGTGTCAGCTGAGGGCGTATCGGCGGATCCCGAGAAGGTCAAGGCCATCGTTAATTGGCCTGAACCCCGCAATATTCATGAGGTGCGTAACTTTCATGGCTTAGCCACTTTTTATAGGCGGTTCATTCGAGGCTTCAGTTCCATTGTGGCTCCCATCACGGACTGCATAAAAAAGGGAGAGTTTCAATGGACAAAGGCCGCCTCGAAGGCCTTCAAGGAGATAAAGGTCAAGATGACCGAAGCTCCAGTCACGCGACTTCCAGATTTTTCAAAAGCTTTCGAAGTCGCATGTGACGCGTCAGGAGTCGGCATAGGAGGAGTACTTAGCCAGGAAGGGCACCCTGTCGCCTTTTTTAGTGAGAAACTGAACGAGGCGAAGCAAAGATATTCCACCTATGACAAGGAATTCTATGCGGTAGTGCAATCACTACGCCACTGGCGACATTACTTTTACCGCAAGAATTCGTCTTGTTCTCGGATCACGAGGCCTTAAGATACTTGAACTCTCAGAAGAAATTAAGCCCCAGGCACGCTAAGTGGGTTCAATTCCTTCAAGAGTACACTTTTGTGCTTAAGCACAAGGCCGGTGTAGAGAATAAGCCTGCTGACGCGTTGAGTCGTCGAATCGCATTACTCAACTCCATGAGCGTTGAAGTTACGGGCCTTGAGCGCATCACAGAAGAGTATTTTGAGTGTCCAGATTTTGGGGTTGTGTATACGTCTTTATTAGAGAGTCCGTCAGGAGCTAACAATGAGTATTTGATTTTGGACGGATATTTGTTTAGGAGTGACCGCTTGTGCATACCACGCACCTCCCTTCGCGATTTTCTTGTCTGGGAGTTACATTCAGGGGGGGTCGCGGGTCATTTCGGTCGTCGTGACAAGACCATTGCCCTAGTGGAGGATAGATTTCATTGGCCAAGCCTCAAGCGAGATGTGGCCAAAATTATAGGGCAATGTCGTACTTGTCAACTGGCAAAGCAGAGAAACAGAATACAGGATTATATACACCTTTGCCAGTCCCCTTCATCCCTTGGCAGGACATCAGTATGGACTTCGTGCTTGGACTTCCCAAGACTATTCGAAAGCATGACTCCATATTTGTTGTCGTGGACCGTTTCTCTCCAAAATGGCCCACTTCGTTCCTTGTTCTAAGACCTCCGACGCCTCTCATGTTGCTAAGATGTTCTTTAGTGAGGTCGTCAAACTGCATGGGTTACCAAAAACCATAGTGTCTGACTGACCGTGACATGAGATTCATGAGTTACTTTTGGAAGACATTATGGCACATGATGAATACTAGGCTCCAATTTTCTTCTGCCTACCACCCTCAGACCGATGGCCAAACTGAGGTGGTTAATAGGAGCCTAGGGAGTTTACTTCGATGTTTAGTGGGGGAGCATACCAGGACATGGGACGCCGTACTACCCATAGCTGAGTTTGCATACAATAGTTCTATCAATAGGTCCACAGGTCTAAGTCCATTTGAAGTTGTTACTGGTTACAAGCCTAGGAAGCCTATTGATCTTATCCCCATGTCATTGTCCCATAGGCCATCAGAGTCTGCAGAGTCTTTTGCGCATCATATACATTCATTGCATCAAGAAATCAGGCGAAAGATCACTACTAGTAATGAGCAATACAAATTTTCTGCAGACCAACATAGACGATTCAAAGAGTTCAATATTGGGGACTATGTGATGGTCCGCATCAGGCCCGAGCGGTACCCTCCAGGGGCCGTTCGTAAGTTACACGCGCGTAGCGCTGGACCCTTCAAAATTATAAAGCGAAACAGTCTCAATGCGTATGAGGTAGATCTTCCACCCTCCATGGGAATTAGTTCCACATTCAATGTGGAGGATCTAGTTGCTTTTCAGGGACCCACTAATACTTTGTCCGGCCCTTCGCCCACCCGTCCTGATTCCCCAGACTTAACCTTTGATCCATGGCCTCTTCCCAACCTTTCATCCCAGCCTCTACTCTCATACCTAGCCTTCACACCCCAAGAGAGGAAATAGAGGATTCCTGGACCATGCGGTAATTTCCACGTCGGATGGTGGGTTTCAGAAGTACCTCGTTAAATGGAAGTCACGTCCAGCTTCAGACAGCACATGGCTCACTGAGGAGGAGCTCCAGCGACTTGATCCTGACATCCTAGAGCGGTTCAGGAGTGTTTTTTTCACCAGTGGCGAAATCTTCGCAGCCGAGGAGAGTTGATGAGGACATCGTGCACACGCACGGCCGCACACCACCACCCCTACGCACGTACGTACGAAAAAGGAGGATCCCATCATCGATCTGGCTCGATGACGACGTCCAGGGAGGGGCCCCTAGCTAGAAGACAAGTTTTTGTTCAGAAAAGTGGGCCCGATAGTCAAGAAAAACCCATCATGGGATCTCATGATCGTGGCCCACTCGTCGGATTGATTTCATTTTTTAGGTTTTGCTTATTGTTATTATTTAGAACATCGTGAACGCTTTAGATTTATGTGTTTGTTTTTTATTTTAGTTTACTTCATCACCAAGTAATAGGTGTCGCACATGATGCGAGTTTTTGGGTATAGGGTTCTCCCTATAAATAGGCACCCCTTGTAGTTCTTTTGATTCATTGAAGTTTAATAAAAATTCCTGCTTTATTTTTCTGCTCTCTTCGTGAGTTGTGAAGAATTCAAAAGTGGGTGCGAAGCCCTCCCTTTTCGAAGGGCTAACTACCGTGGTGCGAAGCCACATCGACCCCGATTCATCTCCATCCCCCATCATTTTTTTTCCATCTTCTCCCACCATCCATACTTCGAATTCGTCCTTCTGTTGCATCAGAGTTCTTCATTACAGTAGGTTTCCAGATTTCGGCCCGTAGGCGAGCTGACACTTCGGCGGAGCACCACGCACAAGCCGTAGCTCGGATCGACCCGAAACTTCGGGGTTTTGGAGCCTCCCCCTGGCCGACCAGGGCCAAGGAGAGTTTTTCTGCAAACAACGCCCGCGCCCTAGGCCCGCTATCCATACGCGGGATCGTCTTTTGGCTCAGGTTTTTATCCTCTTTTATCCTCTCATAGCCTTTTTTTTTTCATAAAACCTAGCCCTAGATTATGTTTTCCCTAACTTATATGCCCATTTTCTTTCCCTAGGGTTCTTTGATTTGAAACTGGTGAATCCCTTGGATTAGGGACTGATTACTATGTATGTGTGAAGGATTATTTCTTATCTTTGAGTATCGTTTGCTTCATAATTTTTATTGATCCAGCCATATCATGTGTAGGCCTGGACCCGCATAAATTTCCCTTTAATTGAACATTTGAATTTTCATGTGGGATGTGGAATTTGTGTAATTGTGAATTGGTATGATCTAAGCCTGAAATCTTGCATATCATATTTACATTTCATGTCCTGCATCACAAGTCTAATTCTATTGGATACAACCTCATCAATCTCCTCGACTGAAAAAGGAACCAAGTATTGAAACATACAGCTTTGAGGCGTCTCTTAACCATCACTTTTATGTAAAGCCTTCCAAAAACAGTTTTTGACCATTGTCCAGTACTTCCAGAGGTCATTGAGGATAGTTAGGGGCCCAAACCTTTCCACTTCGAAACCCAATGAGGTTTGGGCAAATGGTCTTCACCATAGGTTTGCTCCCTATAGGTGAGGGTTTGATTCCCCTCCTTGGCTTTACCCGATACATGTGGTTGTGGGTGATTGCGTGTATCCGCGGGGATTAATCACTTCAAAAAAGAGGTGGGGACACCCTGTGTCTTCAAAAAAAAAAAAAAACATTTCCACTTCGAGCTAGCGTGGCTTGAGGTGGAAGGTTTTAGGGACCTCATTTCGGGCTGGTGGTCTTCCTGATGCAGGACATGGAAATTAAGTATGATATGCAAGATTTCAGACTTTAGATCATACTAATTTAGAAACAATCACGAAAATTCCACATCCCACATAAAGTCAAGCATTCAACAAGGGGGAATTTACAAGGGTCTAAGCCTACACATGTTAGGGTTGGATCAATTAAAAATTATAGATCAAACAATGATCAAAGGAGAGTAGATTCATCCACACATGCGAAGGATTACTTCCCCAATCCGAGGGATTCACACGTTTCAATTCGAGAAACCCTAGGGTTGCAAAAGTATAATAGAACTTGGGGATTTAAGATGATTTAGGGTTAGAGTTATGGAAATAAGGTGAGAGAGGAGTGAATGAGATGAGGAAAAGAACTTGTAACCAATCCGCACGCGTGGGCAGCAAGCGGGCCTAACGCACGTGCGTGGAGTGTGGCCCGCATGTGTGTGGGGGCCACAAACCCAAAAAGGGCCAGCAAGAGGTTGGTTGGCCAAGAATGGGCCACCCGCACACCAATTTTCAGATCGAACGGATGATTGGTTTAAGCACGATGCTCCGCTGAAGTTTCAGCCCTCCTGCAGGGCCTGATTCTGGAAATCAGCTATAGAGAAGGATTGGCGGAAAAATAACGGTAGATTTGAAGGTTGGATGATTGTAGGAGAAGATAAATATGGATTTTAGGAGATGGGGGCGATTTGAGATGGGTGTGGCTTCGCACCACGCTGATTAGCCCTTCGAAGGGAAGGTTTCGCACCCAATTGGATTTCCACAACTCAAAGAATTAGAGAAACAGGAAAACAGAGAATTTTATTCATAATATTCTATGAAAAAATCCAACAAGGGATTGCCTATTTATAAGAAAAAACTATACCTCAAAAGTCGCGCCATGTGCGCACCGTATTACTTGGAGACAAAGTAATAAAAAATAACAACTAATCAAAACAATCTAAACCGTCCATGATATTCCTAATAACAATAATAAGCAAAACCCAAAGTACTAAATTATTTAGAGTAGCGGGCCACGATCATGAGATCCAATTGTGGGATCCTTATGACGATCAGGTCCACTCCAAGGAACCAAGACACAGTCTTCTAACTAGGAGACCCTCCCTGGACGTCGTCATCGATCCAGATCGATGGTGGGGCCCTCCTCCTTGCGTACGTGCGTAGGGGAGGCATGCGTGTGTGCGAGAAGTCCCCATCATTTCCTTTGAGGTCAAAGGCACTGCAGGCTTCAAGCTCTTCCAAAAACTCAAAATGGTCAAGGCCAAGCTCAAGGTGTGGAAGAATAAGGTGTTCAGTCAATGGGAGCAAATGGAGCCGATATTGCAGGCTATTCAACAACTCAACGTTACAGAAGAAGGAGAGATGTTGTCGGAAGCCGAGAAAGCAAAGCTAAGAAGAAAAAGCTCCCCCTTGAATACAAAGGCCGCCTCGACAAGAAGGAGATTAAATGGCGTCCGCACTCTAGGACAACCTAGTTCAAGGAGGGAGAGAAGATGATGCAGGACAATTAATCACTTGCTCTAAAAGCTCAAACTGATAAAGCATGGCAAATTAATCCCTTTATCTCATAGCCCAAGCCCCACATCCATGGGTTAGGTCCTCGGCCGAACCCTCCTCATGGCCCCAAATTCATGGGTTTTGCCACCTCGTGGGTCCCAAATCATATGGGTTTTGCCTCGTATGGGCCCCAAATCACATGGATTCCACGGGCCACCCACCCCAAGTGTGCCCCCGCATCCCACAGGACACCCCACTCGAACTTGGTGTGAAAATACCCTTACATTAATCACCCCTATTGAGGAGTCTCGAACACGAGACCTCCTGCTTTGATACCAATTTGATGCAGGATAATCAACCATTTGCTCTAAAAGCTCGAACAGATAGAGCATGGCAAATTAATCCATTTATCTCATAGCCCAGGCCCCACATCCAGGGGTTAGGTCCTCGGCCAAACCCTCCTCGTGGGCCCCAAATCCATGGGTTCCACCCCCTTGTGAGCCTCAAATCACATGGGTTCCGCCTCAGACGGGCCCCAAATCACATAGGCTCTGCGGGCCACCCACCCCGAGTGTGCCCCCGCATCCTACAGGCCACCCACTCGAGCTCGGTGCAAAAATGCCCCTGCATTAGAAGAACACCGAGTTCTTCTACGGAATAGACAACGCTCACATTAAGGCCAACAGGATTTCTTCCCTTTTGATGGACAGCAGGAGAGTTGGACGACAAAGGCCCAATCTGCGATGCGCCGTAGAGTTCTATTCAAAGCACCTTTTGAGTGAGGGTAGGTGCATCTGAACCTCGATAACCTAGATTTCGACAGGATATCGAAGGCAGATGCAGTTGCCCTCCGAGGTCCTGTGTCAGAGGAGGAAGTCAACGCAGCAGTGTCAACACTAGGCAGAGATAAAAATCTAGGTCCAGCTGAGTTCCACCTAGCTTTCTTCCAAGCCTTCTGAGAGTTGCTCAGATTAGATATTTTAAACTTTGCTTCCGAGTTCTCTTACTCCAACTGGATTCTAAAGGAGTTGGGGAACTCTTTCATTGCACTTATTTCGAGGCTAAAGGGGGTCGAGCGCCTAAAGGACTTCAGGCCTATTAACCCCTCCATAGTCTTCTCAACCAACACCACATCATTCGTAAACATCATACCAAGGGATCTCATCCTAGACACTAGTGATTAATTCATCTATAAAAAGTGCAAAATGTTAATGGACTAAGGGCTCAATGCCAACTATTGATGAAGGCCTACAACTACTAAGAATTCATTAACCTCACCATGTGTTCTCAATCTTGTAACAATGCCTCGTACATGACTTTAATGATGTGGGGTTTTTTTTTAGAGGCAACTAAAATTTATTGAAAAGCCCCCAAAAGGCAAGAAAAGAATATAACTCAACACAACACCCCAAAAAAGAAGAGACAAAAGCAGCTTTAGCTGCATTGACATGAGGAGCCCAACTCTTAACAAAACCTTTAACTATTCATATCACTCTTTCCATCGAGGTCTCGTCGTTCCTAAAGCAACACTCATTTCTCTCGTTCTAAGTAACCTAAAAGATGGCCATTATGAGGAGCCTCCAAACTATTTTCCCATCTTTCCCACTGCCGTTTCCATGACATGCACATAGAAGAACATCTACAGATCCTGGCATGACCCAAGACATCTAAAATGCGGCCAGAAAAGACTCCCACACCTTCCGAGTAAAAGTATAGTGAATGAAGAGATGATCAATTGATTTTGCATCCGCCATACACAACAGACAAATATTGGGGACAACGAGGGATCTTCGTTGGAGGTTATCTATAGTCAACACTCTCTTTCAACCCACCAACCAAACAAAAATTGTTATACGAGGAGCACCGTAAAACCAATGGTGGAATAGATGCGAGGGGTTGGGATTACCATCGGATTGAGCCAAAATCCTAAAAAAGGAACAGACAGAAAAATTCTTGAATCTATGACCTTTCCATATCATTGAATCTTCTTCTAGAGGCGAAGGAGCAGCAAGCTTGAGATGATCCAACAAACTGATATACTCCAAAACATTATCGTCTAATAGGTTCCTATGACATGGTAGACACCAAACAACCAGACCGCCACAAGTAGAGAAGCATAGAGGGGCTACAATGCTACAATATGAAGCAGAAGCAGCTAATCTTGAGAAGTAATCCTAGAGAGCCCTATCACCACACCATACATCCATTCATAATCAAATCCGATTCCCCTTCCCAAGCGGTGTTCAAAATATCGGCATCGTGTTACATATCACATCCTTGGGATACAGATATGTATCAGTAATCACACAGGATATATCATTTGTATCGGGTACTTTATCATACTTTTGGGGAAATGGTTGAATTTTTCAATGAAACTTCAAAGATTGTTATAAAAATTTTAAATAATAATAATAATAATAAAATAAAAAATAAAAAAACTGAATACACACTTTTAAATCATAACATCTCAAAAAAGAAGTGCACATAATAGGTTTCCTTTGTATAGGATCCTAAGCTATATGTTGTCTTACTGAACTAATGCAACTATATTCAAATTGAATGCATAACATTTAGAGTGTATGTGATGATCATTTCATCAAACACTCCTAAATACTTTGAAATTAGTCTCAATTGACAATTGCTAAGGAAATTTTCAAAAAAAATAATAATATTTTACTAATTTTTTATTAATTGTTAATTAAAAAATAATTTTTATTTTCCAAAAATTTACAAGGACTTAACAAATCAGTAGATCAGCCCTCATACATGCTTGATTTCATGTTTGAAATGCAACATTGCAAGCAATTTGGGAGAAATTGGGGAAATTTGAAATTTACCCAAATTGGACCACCTACCCTCAAATTTCGAAATTAGAGTGTATGTGATAATCATTTCATCAAATAGTCCTAAATACTTTAAAATTAGTCTCAATTGACAGCTAGTTGAAGAAAATTTTCAAAAAAAAAAAAACATGGAGAACATGAAGAGCCAATCGATATCGAAATCAAAGCTCAAACTTCATGATTTTTCATACAAAACATGAAGAACCATTGTATTTGTAACCATTTGACACTGATTTAACATAATTTCAACAAAAAAAAAGGGTCAAAAATTGAAAATGCTTACGAGATGAAACATGTGAGATATATCGGCATTACCTATGCGTTTTGTATCACACATGTGGGATACAAGATATATCGTGGGATATATCGGCCGATATCGTTGATATTTAAAACAATGTTCCCAAGGATGAAGGCTATCTTAGCTGAACTAAATCTGCATTTGTCAAATGAAGTGTACCTGTCTCTCCATATTTACAGCTATATGTATCACAAGTCACGTTTTTCACATACATCACAACTATAGTTGCTATGAGTACATCAAAGTGGAACATGTGGTTCACCCCTATGAAGACATCGGGGAAATCTCTCTCGAAACCCATGAGAAAGAATCCGTGGAAGTCGACCTCGAAATCAATATCAAAAAGTACAGGCTGATGCTCGAAGTTTGGTGGATGGACGATATGGATAATAGTTTGATTGACACACTTATGGAACAAGTAGGGATTGATCGTAAAGGAGATGACAGATTTAAAGCGGGCACCTATGAGGCTGTCTTGACTAACATAGAAAACAATGTTAGTATTACATTGACTCGCTCTATGTGCAGAACTGCCTACGTATGCTGAAGAAAGCTTACGCAATTGTCAAAGATATGCTAGGTGCATGCGGATTCAGCTGGGACTCGGAAGTGAAATTGTCCTAGCCACCAACGACGTTAGGGATGAGTACATAAAGGTAAAGTCATATTCTATTCAGTTGTTAAACGATATATCTTTTTCTTTACACTGTAACGTACTACAAACATTCTTCCCTTGCTAATATATTCCTTTATGTTGCAATAATCGCACCCATACAGGGCCAACATATGGGGGAAGCCTATTCCACGGTACGAGGATCCTGCATTCATTATAGGAAATGATCAAGCGACGGGTCGTTACACCCATACAGGGTACATTACCCCTCACAGGTACGCATAGGACAAGGGAAGCAGATAACTCATCACCCAATTCTGGCCAGCAATTCCAAGATACATTACCACTATCATCCGATGACTATGTCGACAGTAGTCCTGACATTCACTGGTCATTTGACACCAGAAATGCTCATCACGAATAAAATAGAAGCCCCATAATGAACATGACAATGTCTGAGAATACCAGCAACACAGTGAATTCGAGGAAGAAAACTAAGCTTGGATGCCCATGTGATGTTATTGGAACATCGATTGACCAAGTCGCTAATCCTCAGCTTTGTCAATGACAAAGGGGAAGGACATGTTGCATATGATGGAGTTGGAACAGGTGCAAGGACTATCAAACGAGAACTTCCTGTCTACTAGTAACATCCTATAAAGGACGAGCACTATGCTGCGCTCTTCCTGGATCTGAGCGTGAACAGGAGGTTGGACTGGCTTCATATGTTGGTCTGAGCCCACCGCATAGTATCTATGTGACGAATCCCAGATCCCATATGTTCTTCAGTCAGATGCTCAATTTGTGCTGACTCATTTATTTTTTGTAATTGTGTGAGCTATCACGGATAAAATAGAAGCCCCATAATGAACATGACAATGTCTGAGAATACCAGCAACACAGTGAATTCGAGGAAGAAAACTAAGCTTGGATGCCCATGTGATGTTATTGGAACATCGATTGACCAAGTCGCTAATCATCAGCTTTGTCAATGACAGAGGGGAAGGACATGTTGCATATGAACAGGTGCAAGGACTATCAAACGAGTACTTCCTGTCTACTAGTAACATCCTATAAAGGACGAGCAGTATGCTGCGCTCTTCCTGGATCTGAGCGTGAACAGAAGGTTGGACTGGCTTCATATGTTGGTCTGAGCCCACTGCATAGTTGTGACGAATCCCAGATCCCGTATGTTCTTCAGTCAGATGCTCAATTTGTGCTGACTCATTTATTTACTTTTTTCTTATTGTGTGAGCTATATTTAAACTTTTATTATCTTAAACTCCGACTTTTGTCTGAAGGCCATGATCAGGTACACAGCTTTTGTGTTTGGATGAAAGGACAGTGCAATCAGACATATGTGCTCCAATCTGCAATGGTACCACATGGGCCAACCATTTGTATTTTGGGTATTCATCAACCACCTCATTTCTATGTGACAAGGTCAATGTGGGATTGTGCATGGACAATATGAATTAGAAGAATACACTTGGGTTTAAGTTATTGTTGGTTGTATGACTCATGTTGGTGGTATTTCATCAATGTATATGTACATAGCAGGTACCTGATCTGAATGTTGATGACGTCTGACCTTTTCTAATGGACTGAGAACGCCATTGTAACCTTCTCTTTTGGTAGCATAAATGCCTGATTATCCATCTTCTTCGTCCTACCATTCTATGTTGGATCAGTTAACTCATTCTCTACTTAGTTAACAAGGTGAACATTAGCAAGATTAATTTGAAGTAACTTTTGGGTAGCATACATGCCTGATTATCCATCTCCATAACTCAAAGTAACTTTTCTTTCGAAAGATTAATTTAGAAGTAACATATGCAAGTAAAAATTACGAAAAAACTTTGGAACAACAATATAAAGGTCACCAGCCACTATGTATTCAGCCCTTCCCCTTAAAATTCTATAAGTGGGGACCTGCACAGTTCATGGTGAAGTCCCATCGTTCCCATGGGGATCTCTTCTTTCCACTGACAGGAAGGCTGAATACCTAGTATGAGGGATGATGGCTAAAATCCTTTTTCAGCAAAACATTACTGGAAATAAAATTATTGCAAAGAATAATGCAACTGCAGAAATGCTTGGTGTTTAGGTTCACATTTATTTAATTCCAATCATCAAAATATGCAAAGCTATGCAACCTGCATACCTTATCAGTATTTAGCCATCTCACATACTCGACCAATCCACCAGCATAGCAATACTCGTTATATTGCGTCTTCTTTGGATCAGCATCCTCCTTAGTTAGAGTGATCGTAAGCTGCAAAATAAGGTACGAGAAAACAATGATCTGAGAATCTACCACAGCAAGAAAATGAAAAAATCCATAACAGTGAGCGAAACACTAAGGAAATAGTTTGAGAAGAAAAGTACAGATAAAGAAAAAAGCAAGAACAACTAACATAACTGAAATTAATACCATACAAGAAAAGCAACCATGCGTAAAAGGTGCTGAAAAAAATGTAAACTTCAACACATAACGCTTAGATCTCGGCCTGGGCATAGAGAAGCCTTGGCCCACATTTGCATCCCCAGCCACAGTACCAAATCGAAGTAACCAAAATATGAATCATCATCATCTATGCCTTATCCCAATTAATTGGGGTCAGCTACATGAATCTTGTTCTGCCATACCACACTATCAAGGACCAGACCTTCAGTTAGACCATAGATCATAAAGTCTTTTCTTACTACCTCCATCCACGTCCTTTGGGGCTTTACCCTTGCCCTTTCAGAGCCTTCAACTTGTACCAACTCACTCCTAATTAGTGCGGTTCTTGGTCCCCGTTGCATATGACCAATTCATCTAAGCCTACTTTCCCTCATCTTATTACCGAAGTGCTACTCCTAGGTTCCCTCGGACGCATTCATTTCTATTTCTATCCTTCCTCATCTTGCCACCATCCTCATTTCAGACAAACACCCTATATATAGGGAAATGCTCACCTGCGCACCAGTTCGCACGGAACTTGTGTGAACTTTTTTGAGAACCCATCATACGTGATGTGGATCCAAAATCTGAACCGTCCATGTGAAGCAGCACCTCATGAAACCCCCTGGACCCAAGTTTTACTTTGATCCAAAACTTTGGTGGGCCATGAAAAATGAAAACAGTTTCCTCCCTTGATTTGCATTTCTCTTTGCTATGGCCCACTAGAATTTTAGATTAGGGTGAAAATTTGTCCCTTGGGGTTTCATGGGATTCCGCATCACATGGACCGTTCAGATTAGACACCCATGACACGTGTGCAAAGGTGCGCACATGCGCAGGTGAGCATGACTCTATATATGTGTGTGTGTGTGTGTGTGTGTGTGTGTGTGTGAGTGATAATATGATAGCAACTTTAAAAGCCCATAGACCACATAAAAACCAAATTGCCCTTATCAACAATTCTACCAAAACATTCATGGCATAAAATGGTCCACAACTAAAAATGTCATTCTACTATCATAATATTATATATATTATGATAGTAGAATATATCTGTGTGCGTGTGTGTGTGTGGCTCCCCTCCATAATATGATAGTAACTTTAAAAGCCCACAGACCACATAAAAAACCAAATTGCCCTTATCAACAATTCTACCAAAACATTCATGGCATAAAATGGTCCACAGTTAAAAATGTCATTCTACTATCATAGTATTATATAACAGTTCCATCCGCAAAATTGGTTGTGACTTAAGTTTCACCCAAAAATACTAAATGACTAGTATAACTAATGTAGTTTGAGAAAAGAAGGGAAAGAAGAGAGAGAGAGAGAGAGAGAGAGAGAGAGAGAGAGAGGAGTGGAAAAGGAGAAACAAGAGATCCCCCCTTGCTTTTATTTAGTTGAGTTAAAAAAACCAAAAATACCTAATATGCCGTCACTTATTACAAATTAATATAAGCACCCTAGGGCTACCAAATATGTTGAGTAAGGGGCCACAATGGTAAAGAAGAGAGAATATAGACTGTCTAAGTGTACGGTCCATAATATAATCACCCAGGTGGGCCGTATGATTGATGGCCCACGGTAATGCCCAAGCTGCCCAGCTTGAAAAAAGATACATTCAAAATGATTTCGGCTAAGAACTATAGTGAATACATCAGCTAGCTGATCTTGAAACCTGATATGCAGCATAGAAATTTTACCACTCAAGACCTCATATATGAAATGATAGTTGACCTCTTGCAATATGAGTAGCCGCTTCTGATGCAGGACATGAAATTCAAGTATGATGTGCAAAATTCTCAAGCTTTAGATCACACTAGTTCAGAAATAATTACACAAAATTCCACATCCCACACAAAAGTTCAAACGCTCAATCAAGGGGAATCATATGAAAATCCAGGCCTACACATGCTAGGGCTGGATCAATCAAAATTATAGACCAAACAAGAATCAAAGAAGGGTAAATTCATCCACACATGCACAGAAATAATTTCCCCAATCTAAGGGATTCAGAAATTTCAATTCGGAGAACCCTAAGATTGAAGAAAGGGCACAAAATTGGAGATTCGAGTAATTTAGGGTTAGATTTAGGGATTTTGGGTGAAAGAGGAGTGAAAGAGAGGAGAGAGACGAACCAGAGAAGTACCGCACGTGTGGACAACAGCAATAACTCAGACGCACGTGTGTGTAATCTCGGCTGCACGTGTGTGGGGCCCACTATTCAGAAAAAGGCCACTTTGGCCCTAGTCGGCCAGGAATGGACTCCAAACCCCAAAATCTCAGCTTGATCCGATGCACGGTTTGTGCGTAGTGCTCCGCCGAAGTTTCAGCCCTCCTGCAGGGTCAGATTCTGGAAATCTGCTATAGAGAGAAAAACGGATGCAATAGAGGATGGATTTGAAGCATAGATGATTGTAGGAGAAGAGAAATATGGATGGAAGAAGGTGGGGGCAAATTGGGATAGGTGTAGCTTCACACCACGGTAGTCAGCCCTTCGAGGAAGGGAGGGTTTCGCACCCAATTGAATCTCCACAACTTAGAAATTTAGAGCAGAAAAACACAGCAATTTTATTAATCTTCATTGAGAAAAAAAAAAAAAAAAAAAAAAGACTACAAGGGGTGCTTATTTATAATAAAACCCTATACCCCAAAACTCGCGCCATGTGCGCAACCTATTACTTGGAGAAGAAGTAATAAAAAATAACAACTAATCAAAATAATCTAAACCATCCATGATATTCCTAATAACAATAATAAGCAAAACCCAAAGTACTAGATTATTTAGAATAGTGGGTCATGATCATGAGAACCCATGGTGGGATTCACATGTCGATCGGGTCCACTCCAAGGAACCAAAACGCAGTCCTCTAACTATGATGCCTTCCCTGGACGTCGTCATCGATCCAGATCGATGGTGGGGCCCTCCTCCTTGCGCACGTGCATAGGGGGGTGTGCGTGTGCGCTTGATGTCCCCATAAGCTTGATTATCATAGAACAACTATATTGGAGTATCCACAGCAAATCCCATTTCATTTGCAAGCCTTTTTTATTAAACCAACTTATACATGGTGTGAGCCATTGCTCATTGCTCAACTTCAGCTCAAGACCATGCAACCACAATTTGCTTCATACTCTTCCAAGTAAAACCTATCAGTAGGAGAACTTGCCCAATCTGAATTGAAGTATCCTGTAATATGAAGATGATCGTGTGGTTTATACAATATTCCCTAGCCTGGTGCTCCTTTGAGATAACGAAGAATTTGAGCGATTGCATCCATATGTGGGATTCTAGGTGAACTCATGAATTGATAACCGCATTCGATATATCGGGTCTAGTGATAGTCACAAGTAAAAGAGTTTTCACACCATTCTTTTGTACCATCTTGGATCTTCAAACAACTCGCCTTGATCACCAACTAGCTTGTAATTTGGATCCATTGGTATCCCAACTGGTTTAGCACCAAGGAACCCTGTTTCTTCAAGCAAATCCACAAAAATACAATCTTTAAGATAGATCGATGCCTTCTCTTGATTTAGCAACATCTATCCCATGGAAGTACTAAAGATGGCCCAAATCCTTTATTAGAAAGTGGTCTTACAGATGTTGCTTCAACCCTCTTACTGGCATTACCCATAACCACAATATCATCCACATGTACAACCAACACAATTAGCCCAGACACACTTCTGCAAAAATGGAATGATCATCTCGACTTCACTGCGACCCATATGCAATGTTTTAAATATCGACGATATCGGCCGATATATCCCACGATATATCTTGTATCCCACCTGTGCGATACGTAACGCATAGGCAGTGTCAATATATCCCACACGTTCGGTTCGGTTCGGTGAGCATTTTCAATTTTCGATCCCTTTTTTGTTGAAATTATGTTAAATCAGTGTCAAATGATTACAAATTCATTGATTTTTCATGTTTTGCATGAGAAGTCATGGAGTCGGAGCTTTGATTTCGATATCCATTGCTTCTTCATGTTTTCCATGTTTTTTTTATATATAAATTTTACTTCAACCAACTATCAATTAAGAATAGTTTCGAAGTATTTAGAACATGAGTATTTGATGAAATGATCATCACATACACTCTAATTTAGAAATTCGAGTGTAAGTGGTCCGATTTGGGGAAATTTGGAAATTTGGAGAAATTTTGAAAATTCCCCATTTTCTCCCAAATTGCTTGCAATGTTGCTCTCCAAACATGAAATCAAGCATGTCTGAGGGCTGATCTACTGATTTGTTAAGTCCTTGTCAATTTTCGAAAAATAAAAAATCATTTTTAATTAAAAAATATTAAAATATTAATTTTATTTCGAAATTTTCCTTCAACCAATTGTCAATTGAGAATAATTTTGAAGTATTTAGGAGTGTTTGATGAAATGATCATCACATATATTTT
The DNA here is from genome assembly GCA_021015155.1 of Magnolia officinalis. Classification (NCBI taxonomy): domain Eukaryota; kingdom Viridiplantae; phylum Streptophyta; class Magnoliopsida; order Magnoliales; family Magnoliaceae; genus Magnolia; species Magnolia officinalis. The sequence goes on along the minus strand of JAJHSJ010000012.1, from coordinate 14,182,069 downwards.
AAATGTTATACATTCAATTTGAATATAATTGCATTAGTTTAGTCAAACAGCCCATGGCTTAAGACCCATACAAAGGAAACCTATTATGTGCACTTCTTTTTTGACATGTTATGATTTAAAAGTGTGGATTAAGTACTTTTTAAAATCCTTGAAATTTCATTGAAAAATTCCACCATTTTCCCAATGTTTCCTCATGTTCCCCAAAAAGTGCGATAAACTACAAGATACAAATGATATATCCCATGCGATAACCGATACGTATTTGTATCCCAAGGGTGCGATACGTAACGCGATACTAATATGTCAAAAATACTTTGTTAAGCCTATCAAACCATGCACAGTGAGATTGCTTCAACCCATATATTGCCTTCCCCAACTTACAGACCTTATCTGACTCCCCATAAGCAATGAACTCAAGTGATCGCCCCATATATGCCTTTTCCGTGAGCCAAGGAAGAAGACACTTAGATACTCTTTCTTAACACTTACTGATCTAACTTGACTTATTCAAATAAAAAGAACATATAATCCATCCTTCTCATGTCCACCACCAAGCAACTTCTTCATCTTCATATTCTAAAAGACACAATGATCAGGATAAAAGGTCACACTACAATTTAGATCATTTGTAATCTGACTAACAGATAATAAATTAGACAGAATATTAGGAACCAATAAAATAGAAGACAACAAGAACAGCGGAGAAACAAAAACAATACCCTTTCCCCCAAAGGAGTTAGGGTACCATATGCTAAGTTTGGACGAACTAAATTTGGATTGAGAATAAATGAAGAAAAAGACATGTGCTTGTCATATGATCAATAGACACCCAAATCAATTACCCAAAGATTGGACACAAAAGTAGTGTGAAGAGCAATGATAGTATTACATGTCTGATCCAAGAAAGAAGATAAGGAGACCTTATTTTGAGTGGCATCCCTTAACAAGGCATCATACTCGCTTTTTAAAGATAGAATCGCGGGTGAAGTTGGTAAGGAATCATGTCCCAACACCCGTGTCATATGAAGTTGCAGAATTGGTTGTTTAACCCTGAGGTCGACCATGAATGATCCAACAATAATCGACAGTATGTCCATGTCTCCCACAATGAGTACACAATCGATCCATGCCACAACCATGGCCACAACCTCGACCACCATCATGACCTCCTCTTCTCGTACCTTTACCACGGCTAGCACCAGCATTATCAAAATTTCTGAATCATGTCACTAAAGCATATTTTTCAACCATGGTTGATCCCATAGCAATCTGAGTCCGTAACGGTAAGGGTCGTCATAACGGTCACTACCATTACCAATACGGGTATCGGGCCGTAACGGCTGATACAAAGGCGTAATGATCGTTACGACCCCCGTAACAATTGAAAAAAATATTGCCCGAAAAATTCAGAAATAAAAAAAAAAATCTAGAAACTTAAGAATAATCTAAATATGTATTCATTGTTTATTTTAAACATGTTTATGGTAGCATAATGATCCACTCTTTGGTGAGAGTTTTGAATAGGGCTACCTGGTGAATTTATTAATATAGTTATACGTCTTTAATGTTTACACATTACAATAAGCATTAGAACAAGATATTAAATTTAAAAGGGGGGGGGGGGTTCAAATTTTTGAAAAAATGACCCTTGGAGCTTCTATTCACTTAAATAGCTTCAATCTACAGTTTTAATTCTAAAAACTATAATAAGAGTGGTCGAAATCTACTTTAGAATGATCTAGGAGAGATTTTGGAATGAGAAAAGTGAAAAAAAAAAAAAAAAAAAAGTGCCCATTTTCAACTGTTACAGGAGTAATGGTCATTACGCCCCTAACGGCTATTATGGCCCCCATAACAGCCGATACAGTTCCAAAAAACCAACTGCCCCGTTTCACCCCTGTATCACGTAACGGTCATGGTTGTTACCTATACGTATCGGCCTTTACGGTCATATCATAACGGATATGAGACACGTTGAGTCTGACGCTTCTCATCACATAACAATAAGGCATATACGCTATTATGTGACAATAAAGAGGGTGAGCCAAGGATCTGAGCGAACAGGTTCAAACTCAGGATTAAGACCTGCTAATAATGCAAAAATCATTTTCTTTTCATTACTTATTTTACATGCCTCTGCATTTATGGAACGCCCAAATTGAAAATCACCCAAGAAAGACAACTCTTGCACAAACCATGCATCTTGGCATAATAATCATACATTAATATCCTCCTGTCTTAAATGACTAATCACACGATAAATATTATAAATGCAGGCCATATCGTTCTAATCAATATACAATTCACAAGCCATCAACCAAATCTCACATGCAATGCATAGGAAAAAAAGACCTTCACTAACCTTTTGGTTCCATAGAATTTAAGAGTTGGGACAACCAACAAATTGTTTGATTTCCATTCACCATGTGAGGGATCAGTCCTAGGTGGTTTTGATATACTGCCATCCATATATGTCCCAATTTCTATTTCCTCCAACAAACATCTCAATAGCTTTCAACCACTGAAGATAATTATTGGACTTTGGTTTCTGTGTTGTAATCTGCAACCCAAGATTCTCAAAATGAATAACTAACCTCTCTATTTTGGAGTTGATGGGATCAATGGTCTTAGATGTGGAAGATGAAACCATAGTAAATCTCAAACAAATAGAAGAATAACAACTAGCAAGGCCTCACGCCAACCAATACTAAGTCATTACTATAATCGGCTATAACCAGAAGTATCAAATATGACAAGCAAAGTTCTAAAAATTTTCCAAAAGAACTCCAAACTAGTCCACAAAAGAAGAGAAATGGATCTTACGACTAACAAAGCTTGATTGTCTTTACAAATCTTGACAATCTTCAAGCAGAAAAAATAGACTTAATTACCTGATTGCTGCCCTCAAATAGATTGCTGAAAATTAGGATGAAAAGAACCTAAAAACTTTGCCTTAATAGGAAATTCCAGCAAACTCTAGCCAATGCAAACCGGTTTCTAAAAAAACTGGAAGAAACCTTGAAGAAAATCTGTCCAAACCTGGAAATCCAGCAAAACCTATCTGCCGCAACCAGTTTTTTTAGAAAACTGGCAAAGAAACACTCCCAAATTTTGATTTAAAAAACCTAAAAAGTAGCAACCCAACAATCAACAACCTATCACAAATTCTTAAGCAGCTGCAAGATCCCTCCTCAAAAAATTAGATCACATCGCCAAATAGGCAGCAATGACTCTCAAACCAAACTCCAGAGCGAGAGAGAGAGAGAGAGAGAGAGAGAGAGAGAGAGAGAGAGAGAGAGGAACAAGAAGAAGAGAAAGAGGAGAAAGAGATCAAGAAGACAGCTTTCCTTGCTCTGATCCTATGTCAGAGAAGAAAAGAATTTGAGAGAGGAAAAGGCACACTAGGGCTGGACATCCAACCCTTGTTTATATTATATGAGATGCACAATTACAAATATGCCCTTAGCACTAACGAGAGAAAAGAGGGCAAAGTAGGAAAAATAAATAACTAAAGAGAAAAACCAAGGACCAAAAGCCCAACAGACCCACATGCAGATGTCTACACTTTCTTCTTCCAACTTTTCTATAATAAGCGATCTTTGCACTTGTCTTTATCAAATTTGGGTGTTGGAAGATGTTTCATTGTGTGCAATGTGATATTAACACCATCCTTGACAAGGGAATGCATGTTATCCCGAGTCAAATGCACCATATCTCGGTTTCCATAGCCATGGTCTCCCTAACAAAATGTGGCTTGCATCCATGGGTACCAAGTCACACTACACCTTGTCCTTGCACCTAGATACAATAGAAAATGAAACTGAGCATTTGGAATTAATATAAACTTCTCACCCTTTCTTGAACCAACAAATCTAGTATGAACATGAATAGAGTTGTCAATGGGCCATGTCTAAGGTTGCATTTGGCTTAGATTTTGAATTGCTCAGACCAAGCCTATTCAAAATTTTGATTTTTGCCCAGCTTGAGTCCATCCCATTGACAACCCTAGACGTGAATTCTTATGATCTTTGAGTTTTAATTCATCATTTCTTATGAGACAATGTTCTCATTGCTCTCCGTCTACCAAAGTCATCCATATCTTCCCACTAGAAGTGCAAGTGGTACGGAAGATATTATGTCGCAACCACCAACCCTCGTAAATCACCCGAGGCACCGATAGCATAGTTAGTTCAATAACCAACGACTCACCCCTATACGCACCTGCTACCAGTGTTCGAAATATCGATACTATCGGCCGATATTATCAGTATCGCACCACTGCGAGACGAAATTCCTCCAATAACACCCGGAAGATACAAAAAACCCAAAACTTCAGATATCGCACGATATTATCGTCGATATCGTGCGATATATCGTTGATATCGTGCGACACATCGTCGATATCGTGCGATACATCGTCAATATCGCGATACAACCCATCCCGATTTAGATATCGCGGTATTTCCGCCTCCATTATTGTCGGAAATCGACAAACAGAGTCACGAACACTCATGGGTGAGTTTGCAGGGGACTCATGAGTCTCATTGTAGCCAACAACCCACAACGATAAGAAGCCGACGCCGTAGGTTGTGGAGAATTTAAAAAAAAAAAAAAAATGAATTAGAAAAGAGAGAGAGAGAGAGAGAGAGAGAGAGAGAAGAGAAATCGGAGACTACCTGAGCTGTAGCGGTGATTGTCGACAGGTAAGTACCTGAATCCCTCTTTCTTCGAATTTTTCTTGCTATTTTATTCAATTTCTCTGTTCCTTCGCTGATTGGAGCGTGCCTGTGTGGATTCCTCGGAGATTTGGCGAGAAATCAGGCCGGATTTGAGGAAACAAAACAAGAAATCCTCCTCCGGAACCCTCACTGCATGAAGGAGAGGGAAAGCTCTCGTGACGGACAGGGAAAATGAAGGAGATGCGCGGGAGGGGTGAAATAGGGAAAATGAAGGAGATGCGCACCACCTGGTTTACTCAGCACGCTCTCATCGTACTCAGTAAACTCAGTTGGGCCCACCTTTAATGCATGTGGTCTATCCACGCCGTCCATCTGTTTTCCCATCTAAATTAAGGGGTTGATCCCAAAACTTAAAGACGAACGGTGGATCACACCACAGGAAACAGTGGTCATACTGATTTCCACCGTTGAAACCTTTCTGGCCCTGCAATGATGTTTATCAGTCATCCAAACCGTTAATAATATCATATAGACGTGGATGAAGGGAAAATAAGAATTTCAGATTGATCCAATCATCCAAGACTTTTGTGGCCAAAAAGGGTGTTTTAACAGTGGATGTTCAACTCAACTGTTTTGTAAGGTGTGGCCCATTTAAACATTGTAAATGGTTTATTTTTGGGCTCAAGCCCTGAAATTATCTAGTAAAATGGATGGACGGAGCAGATAAAATACATAAATCGTAGTAAAATGGATGGACGGAGCAGAATATTTTAATGGTGAACGTCACTCTCTCCACTGTTGTCGGTGGTGGGGTCCACTCGAGCTCTAGATCTGACTCATTTTTTGGCTCACACCCTAAAATGATCTATTCAAATGGATGGACGGTGTGGATATAAAAAATACATCATGGTGGGACCCACGTAACTTGTTGACGTTACTTCAGTGGCCATTTAAAGGAAATCGGATTGTGAGTTACTCAGTACGCTCTTATCGTACTGAGTAAACTCCGTTGGGCCCACCGTGAATGTATATGGTCCATCCACGCCGTCCATCCGTTTTTCCATATTATTTTAGTGGTTGAGACCAAAATTTAAGCATACCCAAAGATCAAGTAGACCATACCATAGGAAATAGTTGGAATAATGCCTTCCATCGTTGAAACCTTTCCAGGGCCCACAGTGATGTTTATTTCTCATCCAACCTGCTCATAAGATCACACAAACATGGATGAAGGGAAAACACATACAAACTTGATCCAAAACTTCTGTTGCCACCAAGAAATTTTCAACGGTAAATGTTCAATTGACACTGTTTCCTATGGTGTGGTCCAGTTGAGGTTTAGATATACTTCGTTTTTAGGCTCAAGTCCTAAAATTATATGTTAAAATGGATGGACGGAGTGGATAAAATACATAAATCACGGTGGACCCCACATAGTTTACTCAGTACGCAATCCTCTTCCGATTTAGAGTCGGTGCGAGGATTTACAAGAGACGGATTGGCTACTCCACGCGACACTGGCCTTTCGTTGGTGGTCAGTGCTCTGTGGGCCCCACCATGATGTGTGTGTTTCATCCATGCCTTCCATATAATTTTTATAGATCATTTAACAATGTGAAACTAAAAATGAGGTATATCCAAATCTCAAGTGGACCTAAAATGTGAGTATTGAACGTACACAGTTGAAATATTCATGGGCCACAGAAGTTTTGGATCAGGCTAATATTTCTGTTTTTGGCTCATCCAAGTAGGAATGACGTTATCAACGGTATGGATGTCATGTAAACATCACTTTCTACCCCAGAAGGTTTTCAACGGTAGGAATTTTCACCTTTTACTCTAGTGCGGCCCACTTGAGTCTTGGATCCTCCTCACATTCGATCTCAAGTCCTAAGATGAGCTCAAAAAACGGATGTAAGGGGTGGATTTCTCAAAAACATCACGTTGGGCCCCACCTAGGTTTCCAGCATAGGAAATCTGCGTCTGTGTCCTCAAAGACGAGCACTGATGCTCCTCAAGCTCCAATTCACTTCTGCATATGGGCAAGGATATGAGCAGCAGTATGGATATGGCCAACAATATGGATACCAAGGTAATTCATATGTGCCCTTCCCAGATCCATATCAGTTACAGACTGTGACGATTACGCAATACCCACGAATGGGCGTATTGATTCAGTTCGGAGAGAATGAGTACCAGCGTTATGTCAGGGAGTATCTTAACTGGTACCACTCTACTACGACCTGGGTACAATATTGTCAATTGGTGGAGCAGCAGTACTATGTCCAGCCCCGTCGAGATGGAGATGATGATTATGAGCCACCACGCAACTCTATGTGGGTCTAGACCACAACTAGTCCCCATCATTGATATGTATATTTCTCAAATTTTACTTGTTCAGTTCTTCTTTTGTTTTTCAATGAATTGGTTGTGTTTTCATACATGATTATGATATATTTATAAATATCGTGCATTCAATTTAAAAATAGTTGCGTTAGTTCAGTTAAACATCGCATAACTTAGGACCCTATACAAAGGAAATTTATTATGTGCATCTTTTTTTTGAGATATTATGATTTAAAAGTGTGTATTAAGGGCCTTTTTAACAATCCCCAAAGTTTCATTAAAAAATTCAACCATTTTCCCAATGTTTCCCAAAAAGTGCGATAAACTATGAAATACAAACGATATATCCCGTACGATAACCGATACGTATCTGTATCCCAAGGGTGCGATACATTGTGCGATACCGATATTTCGAACACTGCCTGCTACATCTTCTCCAACATGCACCCCGTCCTCACATGCATGTTCTTTATATTCTCTATCACCTCGATTTTCATACAGGCAAAAGTCTCTTCAACATATTCTCCTTCTACAACCAAATTCACCTTTGTTGATGGCCTTTGAAATCACACGTAGGGTCCACACGTGTCATGTGTGTGGCCATGTGAATCATTCTTGGTTCTCATACACTAGGGTTTTATTTCTGGGCCTAAACATGTGTTTGGGTTTAGTTTTAGACCCACGGGCTATTGCATTGTAATTACTTTTAAGTGAGAGGGGTATGGTTGTCATTTTAAATCTTTTCGAGTACACGAGCCCCTCATCCATAGCCACCTTCCCCGAGTTGAGGTTTAGCTTCATTGTTGGACATTAGCCATAATCCTAAGGGCCCCGTGGGCGCCTTACTTCGGAACTTAGCATGCTAGCCCAATCACTAATGGCGGACCTCGTAAGATATCAAATCATCTTCCAAGTCCCCAATTAATTATCTCCTCAATTTGTAATGCAAGTGTATACACAACGAACATCTTGATTACATCTTGATTACATCTTTGAAAGACAATATCTTGAAATCTTTTTTGATCTTCGTACTCATGAAACCATGCCCATGATGTCAAGGCATGGAATTTCTTAGTGTATTCGTTCACCGATTTATTCCCTTGATGTAGATTGTACGGACATAAGTCGCAAGTCTTCCGTTTCAATTTCTTTTTCATCTTTTCTAAAGAATTTCCGTTCTCCTTCGCTTGACAGATTCATTCAATCTGGAGATCGTCCCACCATACTAACACGTGACTAAAAAACTTCATTACTGCCAGTGTTTTAAATATCGACGATATCGGCCAATATATCCCACGATATATCTTGTATCCAACATGTTCAATCCGGTGAGCATTTTCAATTTTCGATCCCTTTTTTTGTTGAAATTATGCTAAATCGGTGTCAAAGGGTTACAAATCCACCATTGGTTATTCATGTTTTTCATGAAAAATCATGGAGTTGGAGCGATGATTTCGATATCCATTGGTTCTTCATGTTCTCTATGTTTTTTTCGAAATTTTCCTTTAATCAGCTGTCAATTGAGACTATTTTGAAGTATTTAGGGTCCTTACTCTTGCTCGGGTGGTAAACTCTTAGGAGTTTCAACTCCCAGTCTAGGGTTCAAGTACCCATAGGTGGTGAAATTCCACTAGCGTGAGTGTGTGGGGTATGTGTGCGTGTAAAAAAAAAAAAGATCTTTAAAACAAAAACAAAAACAAAAAAAAAAAAAAAAATGAAGTATTTACGAGTTTTTGATCTACACTCTAATTTCGAATTTGAGTATAGGTGGTCCGATTTGGGGAAAATTGGGGAATTTTCAAATTTTTGCCAATTTCTCCCAAATTACTTGAAATTTTGCACTCCAAACATGAAATCAAGCATGTATGAGGGATGGTCTACTGATTTGTTAAGTCCTTGTCAATTTTCAGAAATTAAAAATTATTTTCTAATTAAAAATTAATAAAATATTATTTTTTTTAAAAAAATTCCCTTCAACCAACTATCAATTAAGACTAATTTCGAAGTTTTTAGGAGTGTTTGATGAAATGATCATCACATACACTCTAAATATTATGCATTCATTTTGAATATAGTTGCATTAGTTCAGTTAGACAACGCATAGCTTAGGACCCTATACAAAGGAAACCCATTATGCACACTTCTTTTTTGAGATGTTATGATTTAAAAGAGTGTATTAAGGTCTTTTTTAAAATCCCTAAAGTTTCATTGAAAAATCCAACCATTTCCCCAATGTTTCCCCATGTTTCCCAAAAAGTGCGATAAATTACCCGATACAAACGATATATCCCGTGCGATAACCGATATGTATATGTATCCCAAGGATGCGATACATAACGCAATATCGATATTTCGAACACTGATTACTGCTAATTTAATTTTTCGATTGTGCACGATTTCATTTACTTCACCTTTTCCACATTGCTTAGCCAACGATGAAATTGTCAACATGCAAAAGACCACGGAGTTCTGAGAATTCCACCTTAATTTTGGGCTCTCTATCACATTCCAACAATTGAAAGATTCAATCATTGGTGTCTTCATCAGTCGAAGCCGCCCGTTGTTCGTTAGGACCTCCACTTACATGTCATCATGCTCCAACTTCGGTTTTTGGATTCCCTCCACGCTGGAGCTATCCCACTAGAGTAGTTAGATTGCCTCTCGTATGCCTGAGTTAATCTACTTATTTTGTGAGTGTGCGGATTTGATGGGTTACTTGCCAAACTCTTCTTGCTTCACTCCTTTCAAAGCCATTGGAAAATTATACAAAGTAAAAAAATCCCCCAACAATCACCCACTCTGATACCAAAATGGCGCAACTCGATTATAGAGTCAACGAGGATCTCAAAACAAAATAGCAAATAAAGGGAGAAGAGTACATAAACAAGAATGTTTGAGTAAAGAAGAAGAAATAACTTCATTGATATTCAAACTACTTCTCTTACAATACTCGAGAAAACTCACAAACTCACAAAATGTGTAGCACCCTACCTCCTATCCCCTCCCCTTTACAAACCCTATAGACAAGCCCCATGAATCTTTAATGAAGATCCACTAGATTGATTTCATATCAATATATAATTTATTTAAAATAATTTTAAAAAAAAAAAAGAAAACCTACTAACAAAGATTTGGCCTAAAATAGCAAAAACAAATCTATCAAGTACCCCAAAAATCTTCAATCATATTTTCCAAATCAGCCCCCTTCTTCCACAAAAGTAAATGTGATCTCTAAAATTTAGGCCCCAAATCTTGCAACAAACAGCCCAAAATCCACACGATGGGCCCTACGGTGAGTTGTAGGCCTACATCAGGGGGTGCATGGCCTCAATATCATTAATTCATCACTATATATTTTATGTTCAACGATATCAGGAATATTTGTAAAGGAGTATTGCGATAATATATCCATCTATTGACAATATATCGAACAACACATGCGATATTTTTATCAAACAATGGAATTTTACAGTTTCCCCCATGTTTCGTATCGGGCCCAGGCAATATCGATAGTATCAGCCGATACTATCGATACTGCAAACACTGACTGGAACTATAACATCTATAGCCCCTCTACATTCTAACGTACCCGAGAAAGGCATACTTGATTGCTTGAGAATTCAACTTATCATGACCAAACTCCAACTAATGAACAAAGCGCACACACCCGAAAACATTAGGTGGCAAAGAAAACAATGGAGAACCAAGGAACAAAACTTCATGAAGTGACTAACCTCCTAAGATCGCAGAAGACATCCTATTGAAGTAACACATAGTTAGGACAGCATCACTCCGGAAGACTTTTAAATCACTCATATGAATTAGTAACACCAGGGTCACCTCACGAATATGACAATTCTTCCTTTCTGCTATGTCATTTTCCTATGGGGTGTGACTATCAATGTTTGCTGTAAAATGCCATTTGCAGATAAGTACGAGTTAAAAATTGAGAGACATACACCTTGACATTATCAGAACGAAGCACATACACTTCAAAATTAAACTAATTTTGCACTTCCATATGAAAAACCTTAAAAACAAAAAATAACTCAGTAATTTGGCATCCATTACTTTAATAGAATAATTCAACTATATTTAAACACCAATATGAGTACTTATGGACGATTATTTTGCACCTTAGTTAAGGCCTCGGGATGAACACTAATAGATGATAATAAGACAAATGAATACGGTTCTTTAGAAGGAAAAGATAATGAATAAAGTTCCCCATAGTAGCTTCATTCCTTGCCTTCAATGATTTGCATCAAGAGTGCTCAGCACAGCTGTTAGTCAATCTTATTATTTACAATTATAATGAATAAATCACACCACATAATCTTCCACCTTGTTTGAATCCTCAAAGAAAATGAATATACAAAATACTAGCGGAGAGCATCAATGGTATTTTCTTAGAAACAGGTAAACTATAAAGGTCCTTAGCCAAATTATATGCAGAAAAGTCTTCAGGATTCAGGTAAACCATTTGAAGCTCCCAGTTACCTTCTTTTCTTTCTCAGAGACAACTAACTGTTATAATAATATTGTACTGCAAACACTACAGAACTGGAATATCCTGCTCATTGCAATAAATTTACCTCCGGATTCAAGAAAGCTAACTCCCTAATACGCCCAGCTATTGTGTTGTAGTCGAACACAACTGTCGTGGTGAACACTGCAAATAAAGTAAACATAGACTGAAAATCCTCAGATGCAACCAATCTTTCACATGACTGGACAAGAAAGTCAAACAACACACCCTTGAAAGGGCATTGAGTCGGGTATGCAGAAATAAAACAAACCTTCTCTATCAGGCCAAAACTTGATACAAGTTCCTTCAGCACTTGATGCAGCAGGCAGCTTCTTACATATAAGAGATGTCACTGGCTTTCCACGGGAATAGTTCTGCTGGTATTCCTTTCCATCCCGCCAAACAGTAACGTCTAATGCCTAAGCACCAACCATGAAAAGATTAGAAACACACAAAAATCACAAAAGCTACATTTCCTCTGACACGTCTCAACATGCATTGGGGAGTGACATGACCGGGCATCATGGTTTTAGCTGAAATATCATTTGTGCTTAAGCATCATTTTACTGGCTAATGACATCAATTTGTTTGTGTGTGTGTTTGTTTTGATAAATATTGGGCACTTGAATTGGCCAAAAAGACAAGTATTTTTACAGCTCTGCTCAACGTAACGAGATAAAGGAGTAAGAGAATTGCAACTACGACAGCCAGTTTGCATATTATTTTGTCCACGAGCAAAATAAAAGTTAGTTTGAATGAAGCTAACAAGGTAGCTGACATGCTTGCGGGAGTTGTAGACCGTCCTCACTATTAGGCAATCACAGGCCCTTTTGTATCTGTCCATTATTTCTATCTCTTAGTAACAAAATTTCCATTACGCAATACAGTTGTGAATAGGTCCATTATTAAAAGGGCAGCATTGGCCAATATGGGCCAATACACACAGTATCAGCACCATTACCAGGCAGATATGACCGTTATAGGCCAATACGGACATTGAGGGCCCATGTTGAAATTTTTATTTTCAATTGTTCTCTCATTTTCCACTTCTTTATTCATTTCAACCATGAAAGAAGCTTAGAAACTAATTTTATACTAGATATAACCCTATAGAGGGTTAAAACAAAAAACAGAAAAAATAAATAAATAAATAAAATTTGAGTGGAATTCGATGAACTGAAGCTGAGTAACCATTTTGAGAAATATCAAAAGAAGAGGTAAACTATCAGTTTTTTTTTTCATTTTTCCGTCATTTTCTCATTGTATTTATATGTAACACGCCCTAATCCACTAAATCATGCTTGATTTGTTTTCGATTAGGGCCTATTCGGTCGAACTTTAGTAGTTCATGCTAACATTGCATGACACACATCATTCTTACCAAAGAATGGCCCGTTACACCATCAAATACATGTCCACAACCAAAAAGACTCTATATATATATATATATATATATTATATAGATATATATATATATATATATATATATCATATATATATCAATGTTTCAAAGAGCGCCCGTAGCGTAGCGTACGCTACGTAGCGTAGCGTGGCCGTAGCGCCCCAAATAGCGTAAATCCCCTATAGTGTACGCTACAAGGGTTGTAACGTACGCTACAGATACGTAGCGCATAGCGTCCGTAGCGTAAGCTACAATGTATTTTTTAACTATTTTATTTTTTTATTATTTTTTTCACGTTTTCTTTGTTTCTAATGTTAAGGAATGTGACACTTGTATTATACTTGATACTCTTAACCTATGGGATTTTTATTTCTTTTCATAATTGTGACTTGTGGTTTCAATTAGACATTATTAATTAAAGTGGTTTGCTTAGAAAGTTGTTGATGTGATAATTATTTGATTTGGCTTATATATGTGGATTGGCTTTTGATAAACGATAACTAATAACTTTTTTGAACATGCTTATAATTGATAAAATGAATCATCTTTTAGGCATTTTTATATTTTTCCCCTTTTTTCCACTACTTATTATATTTGTCCTATTTTTAAATTAAAAAATAGAAGTATCGTGTAGCTTACGCTACACGCTACGTATTTACACTACACGTTATAGAGGGCTGAGCTCTACGCATCACGCTACCGCTATTTAAAACACTGATATATACATATATATTTGAGATTTTCACATTTTTTTCGAATTTTACAAATAACTTCTGAGATTTATTATTTTTCCAAAAGAATTAGGCTATTACAAGGCCATATAAGACAATACAGCCTGTATCATATCAACCAGCAAGCTGGCCAACACCATTATGCAATATCTTGATTAGAAATGAGGTTTCTCTTCATTTGGTCATATACTCATATGTGAAATCCCATTAATCTACCTACTTCACAAATATCTAAAAAACAGATTTTAAAAACAAACGAAAACAGACTGTTTGTAAGGCCGTTGCTAGTGCATGATGATAGCTAATGCACTGTGCACAAGCATCTGTTAATTCACTCAAAATTTAATCAGGATAAAATGATATTAGTGGATGTTCCTTGGAAGCTTCGTGATATCATAAACAAGAATAAGGCCTTGCCACCCCACATCACTTTCTAACATGGTACTAGAGAAACAAGCTCGTCAGTGGACGTTCTGTGGCCTTAAAGAGTATCGAGGCTTTCCCTAGGTATTGGTAGTATCTATCCATTATTGTAACGGATGTGTCTTCTCCTTTCCTGTTTAACTCAATACATTTCATGCCAATCAAAAAGAACTCACCTTAAATCTGACTAGCAAGGAAAAAAAATCATTTAACTGAACATAAGAATAAATTAAGCACCTCAGACAAGGCATTAACAACAGATAAGCCCACACCATGCAATCCTCCAGAGACGCTGTAGCCACTGCTTGAACCACCAAACTTGCCCCCCGCGTGTAAGACCTATGCAATTTTGAATGCAACCAAATAATTTCAAAAAAAAAACTCAAAATAACAAATTATTTCAATATTTGACTTCACGTTTGATCAAAAGACCACAAAAAAGGCATGCTATATTTCATAAAAGAATATCTCACGGATCAAGTAAAAGGAGTCAGCCAGCGGAAAACAAAGAAAATTATGCTTTCCCCTTTGTCAATTATCAAAAAAGATATCATCAACTAATATACTCCCAAGAAAACAAGGAGAGTACTAACGTATGTTTTTGTGTGTTTCCCAATACTAACCCATCCTTCTGCATCACCTCCCTCAGTCACAAGAATTAGAACAGAATGGTCTTCAAAATTTTGTAAGCAACAATCTTGGATAGGACATAATTGTCAGCTACTTCTGATAAATGATTGTGAGTACAGCACATTCAATTGGTTTCTTGAGAACTGTGATTGGTAATTTCTCCTCAATTTTTACAGTACTGTACAACAATAGTCTTTTTTTAAGGTCTGTACAACAAGAATAATCAACCAACAAAAGGACTTGAACAGGAGAATGCAATTCAGAATGAAACAATGGTAACATGTAAACAAGGCTTCTTCTTTTCTAGAAAAAGTCATAACACCATTTGTAATGGGGACATTGCTCTATGTTGTGGTATATAACGAAAATAACGGCAGTTATTTTGTTAACTCATCAGTTGTTTATTTTCTCAGTAATTGCTGTTATATTATTGAGTAAGAGCCATTATTTACACAAGAATTTTCCTTAATATAGTGGGATTACAAAAAAGATTATAATGCCATTACCAGTAAAAAAAAAAAGGCATCATTTTTTGCTAAAAAGGTGTTATTTTCCCATGCATTGGACATTTTCTGTTTCTGTCATTTTTTTCCTATTCTTTCGTTTACCAATGGCACCGTTATATAAGGGTAACGCCAGTTGGCTGTTACAGGATCATAGGTGATAACACCTTTTATTCTTAAATATTGCATGCAAATGTTGATGAGGATACAAGCGCAAGGTGTACCAACGAAGAAAGTGTCAACCACAAGTGCCGTCCTTGTGGATAGGCGACTATTGAAGAGCTGAAGACCTTTCACATGTGATTGGACATACAGAAGACCCCACTCAGGGAAGACACATGTGAAGGAAGATTGGAGAAAGAAGACCGAGCGCCCGAACTTTCCCGCACTTATGTTATTGCGCGTTTTTGCTTAGTTAGGGGTCTTTTAGTAGTTTAATTTTTATGCCTTTATTAGGGATCTTTTAGTAATGTTATGTCTTTACTTGCTTATTCTAAGGGTATTTTAGTACTTTTATGTCTTTATTTGCTTATTTAAGTGGGTTAAAAGCCCTAAATATGAATTAAAACTATTGATTAATGAAAAAAGCAAACCCTTTGGTTGCCTCCTTTCTCTCTTCTCTCTAATGGTGCTTCTTCTCATCCCTTGATCTTCCTCTTCTAATTTCTTCTTGTGCCCCTCCAACTTCTTCAAGGTAATTATTTCCTTCTTTCTATTTTTCAGTTTTGGCTATTCCTTCTTCGATCAAAATCTTGAGAACCGATCTAAACCCTAAACCTCCAAATTCTCAAATCCCTAATCCGAGAAACTTCTTGGTTCTTCGGACTAGTGATCTTCATTGATCAATTGGGTGTGACCATGCAAGATCGGGAGGTCTCATCCCTCGCCGGATCCAACCTAAGTAATAATTGAATGTCATACTCCATGGTTGTGATGATGGCCCGCTCCATTGCATGTTTCCTTTATGATTTTCTCAATTATGATGATTACTACGAGAATTTTAGATCATTTATTCCTTTTATTTTCGCTGTTTAATTATGTTCATGAGCATGCATCATTATTAGGGCTGTCCTGCGTCAAATTTGGTATCAAAGCATAGGCTTGCATGGTTTTTGTCTAGATCGAGTTATCAAATTAGGGTTTTGATTTTTAGTTTTCAATTTTAGAAACTTTCCAGATTTCCAGATTTAGAAAGTCTCCGGATTTAGAAACTTTCCAGATTTAGAAACTTTCAAGATTTAGAAAGTTTCCAAATTTAGAAACTTTCCAGATTTAGAAAGTTTTCAATTTTAGAAACTTTCCAGATTTCCAGATTTAGAAAGTTTCCAGATTTAGAAACTTTCCAGATTTAGAAAGTTTTCAATTTTAGAAAGTTCCTAATCTGGAAAATTTTCCAGATTTGAGTTGTTTCCTGTTTCAACTTAATTGTGTCAGTTCATAGTAGTTTTGCATTCATCGCATTCATCTTGAAAGTCATAACACCTAGTAGTCTAGTTGGGTAGAGTTTGGTTCAAGTCTTCATTGTATGCCCACGAGAAGAGGTAGAGGTTTCGGACTTCAATCTACCATGAATAACGAGCAGTTATCTGAGCAACTTGCTCAATTGATACAAAAGATAACCACCCTAGAAGCAGGTCAAAAGCGTGAGTTTGCCTGCCTTGAGAACCAAATTACCACTACCATGACTAAGGTCGAGCAACTAGAGGCGTCCCAAAAGGAAAACCCCGCTGTAGGGTATGATGCGCACTCCCAAGTGGGAGGAATCATTGAAGAACGCGCTGCCACACGTGGTGGTAGTGAGGATAGAGATCATGGTAATGGTCGTGGTGTGGTGCGAGAGGCACGACTCACATGTGATCATCAAGACCGCTATGATCCAGATGAGCGTGCGATGAAGAGTGTGAGAGTTGAGACCCCGAGTTTTGATAGGCGCTTGGATCCCAAGGCATTCCTTGACTGGGTTGCTGACATGGACCACTACTTTGAATGGTATGGCATGTCGAAAAACCATCAAATGCGGTTTGCTAAGATGAAGCTTGTGGGTCAAACCAAGCTCTTCTGGACCAACACCGAGCGTAGGATAGAGAGAGTTGGTAGAGCCCCTATCACACATTGGTATGAGATGAAAGAGAAGTTGAAGGAGAAGTACCTTCCTCTCTCATACCGTCAGAAGCTCCCTGATCAATGGCAATCTTTACGCCAAGGGTTAATGTCTGTCGCTGACTACATCGCTAAATTTGAAGAGTATATGATGCGATGTGATATCCGAGAAGACCCTTTAGTAACGCTCTCGCGTTTCAAGACGGGCCTTTGTGCGGATCTTCAGTGTGAGCTTATGACTCGGCCCTTAACGGACTTGGATGAAGCATATCAAGTCGTGCAGTAGTTAGAGCAATATCTGAAGGCTCCTGTCATTCGTCGTTTTGAGTCCCGAGACTCCAAGGCTAGATCTAGTTCCCAGGGAACTAGACCTAATATTGGTAGTCAACCTAGGGCACAGGCGACCATTCCGCCTAGGCCTAGGGAGGACAAGGGCAAAGGGGTTTTTGGTGCCGGTCCTAGTAACATGAGCCAAGTGAGGTGCTATGGGTGTGGCAATCTTGGTCACATGTCTAATCAGTGTCTTACGAAGAGCCGTGGGAGAACCTTAGTTATAGGCGAGTCCCACGAGGGTGGACATGACCAGGGTGACTATGAATTTGAAGAAGACCACCCTGAAGGAGGACTTACTGATGAAGAAGATGGAGAAGCAACGCTTGCAGTAGTCAGGCGTGTGCTAGCTCAGCTAGAAGTAGTGTTGACTGGCGTCGAAGCACTATCTTCTACACTATTGCCAAGTGTGGTGAAAAGAATGTAAGGTGATAGTGGACAGTGGAAGTTGTCAAATGTGATTTCCACTAACACCTTAGATCGCTTAAAACTGAAATCCACACCTCATCCAGACCCGTATAAAGTTTCTTGGGTTGACAAGACATCCCTACCTGTCACCCAGCAATGCTAGTCCCCATCGAGTTTGGGTCATACAAAGAGTCCCTGTGGTGTGATGTTTTACCGTGGATGTGGGACATGTTACCTAGGTAGAGACCGTGGCTATTCGATAATGATGTCACAATCTTGGCTGTTCGAATGCGTGTACTTTATGTATAACGGTAAAAAGATCAACTTAATCCCATGCCACCTGAGAATCTAGGGAAGAGAAGGATGAGAAGGCAAGTGAGCCTAGAGGAATGGCGTCGAAGTAGTGTTGATGGCGTCGAAGCACTATCTTCTACACTATTGCCAAGTGTGGTGAAAAGAATTGTAAGGTGATAGTGGACAGTGGAAGTTGCAGAATGTGATTTCCACTAACACCTTAGATCGCTTAAAACTGAAATCCACACCTCATCCAGACCCGTATAAAGTTTCTTGGGTTGACAAGACATCCCTACCTGTCACCCAGCAATGTCTAGTCCCCATCGAGTTTGGTCATACAAAGAGTCCCTGTGGTGTGATGTTTTACCGATGGATGTGGGACATGTTATCCTAGGTAGACCGTGGCTATTCGATAATGATGTCACATCTTTGGCTGTTCGAATGCGTGTACTTTTATGTATAACGGTAAAAAGATCAATTAATCCCATGCCACCTGAGAATACACTAGGGAAGAAGAAGGATGAGAAGGCAAGTGAGCCTAGAGGAATGGGGAAATCCAAACCTAAGTCTCTACACATAATCAGCGCAAGAGAGTTTGAAAAAAAGGCTAAGGAGGATTCTATGGTGTATGCCCTTGTGGCTAGAGAGATTACACCTGAGGTTCCATTAGAGTTGCCCCGTGAGGTGACCTCGGTCCTGAAGGAATACAGTGATGTATTTCCTGAAGACTTACCGAATGAGTTGCCACCTATGAGGGACATACAGCATGCCATTGATCTTGTCTCAGGGTCTACTTTACCGAACCTTCCTCACTGCAGGATGAACCCTGCAGAGCATGCAGAGTTAAAGAAGCAAGTTGATAAGCTTCTGCAAAAGGGTTTCATCCAAGAGAGTATGAGCCCGTGTGCCGTGCCTGCATTGTTGACGCCAAAGAAAGACGGCACGTGGCGCATGTGTGTGGACAGCCGTGCCATAAACAAATTACTGTTAAGTATAGGTTTCCTATACCTAAACTTAATGATATGCTTGACATGATGGCCAGGTCCACTATATTCTCTAAGATAGACCTCAAGAGTGGATATCACCAAATCCGTATACGCCCAGGAGATGAGTGGAAGACGGCGTTTACGACAAAAGATGGGCTGTATGAGTGGTTGGTCATGCCCTTCGGCTTGACTAACGCAGCCAGTACTTTCATGCGGGTGATGACACAAACTTTGAAGACGTTCATGGAAAAATTCCTAGTGGTGTACTTTGACGATATTCTTATTTATAGTACCACTAAGGAATCAACCTTGAACATTTAAAGAAGGTCTGTAGTGTCCTTAGGAAGGAAAAATTGTACGCTAATCTTAAGAAATGTACATTCATGTCTAGCCAAGTTGTGTTCTTAGGATTTATAGTGTCATCTGAAGAGATGTGCGCAGACCCTGAAAAAGTCAGGGCCATAGTTGAGTGGCCAGAACCAAGGAACATTCATGAGGTGCGAAGCTTTCACGGCCTAGCAACTTTTTATCGTCGGTTCATTAGGGGTTTTAGCACGATCATGGCTCTCATTACTGAGTGCATGAAAAAGGAAGAGTTCGTGTGGTCTAAAGCCGCAGTCAAGGCTTTTAAAGAAATTAAGGGCAAGATGGTGGAAGCTCCTGCCATGCATCTACCTGACTTTTCTAAAGTCTTTGAAGTAGCGTGTGATGCGCCTGGTGTCGGTATAGGTGGAGTGTTGAGTCAAGAATGACACCCAGTGGCCTATTTCAGTGATAAACTGAATGAGGCAAAATAAAAATACTCCACTTACGACAAAGAATTTTATGCGGTAGTGCAATCCCTGAGACATTGACGACACTATCTCCTACAGCAAGAATTCGTTTTGTTTTCTGACCATGAGGCTTTGAGATTTTTGCATTCTCAAAAGAAACTCAACCCAAGGCATGCCAAGTGGATAGCGTTTCTTCAGGAATATTCGTTTGTTTTGAAACACAAGGCCGGGGTTGAAAACAAACCAGCGGATGCCCTTAGTAGAAGAGTAGCGTTGCTCAACTCTTTGAGTGTAGAGGTAGTCGGGTTTGAGCAACTGAAAGATGAATACCCCATATGTCCTGATTTTGGGGATACTTACGCGTCGCTCTCTAGTGACCAGCATATTATGGGTGAATATGTTGTTAAAGATGGTTTTCTTTTCAAGGGAGACAGACTTGTATTCCGTCCCGTATGTCCCTTCGTGAATTCCTCATCTGGGAGCTTCATTCAGGAGGGATAGCTGGCCATTTTGGTCGTGATAAGACCATTGCCCTCGTGGAAGATCGTTTCTATTGGCCAAGTCTCAAGCGAGACGTAGCCAAAGTTTTAGGGCAGTGTCGAACATGTCAGCTGGCAAACAAAAAAAGCAAAATACCGGGCTGTACACGCCATTACCAGTGCCACATGCTCCGTGGCAGGACATTAATATTGACTTCGTGCTTGGGCTTCCCAAGACTATAAAAAAGCACGATTCCGTTTTTGTCGTTGTGGACCGTTTTTCTAAAATGGCGCATTTCCTCCCATGTTCGAAGACGTCGGATGCGTCTCATGTTGCTCGTCTCTTTTTTGATGGTGTGGTGCATCTCCATGGGTTACCTAAAACCATAGTGTCTGATCGTGATGTTCGATTTACTAGCTATTTTTGGAAGACACTGTGGCACATTATGGGAACTCGTTTGCAATTTTCTACTGCTTACCACCCACAAACAGATGGTCAAACTGAAGTGGTAAACCGTAGCCTTGGAAATCTTCTATGTTGTCTATTGGGTGAACATGTTAAGACTTGGGACCTAATTTTACCAACTGTTGAACTTGCTTATAATGGGTCAGTAATAGATCTACAAGGTTGAGTCCTTTTGAAATTGTAAGTGGTTATAAACCTAGAATGCCCATAGATCTCTTACCCATGTCTGTTACCCAAAGGTCTTCTGAGTCAGCCGATGCATTTGCACGCCATATTCATGATTTGCATACACATATTAGACAGCGGTTAAATAAGAGCAATGATGATTATAAAGTTTCAACTGATTCTCATCGTAGAATGCAAGAATTTCAAGGATACTGTAATGGTGCGAATAAGGCCAGAGCGATTCCCTCAAGGATCTACTAAAAAATTATAAGCGCGTAGTGCTGGACCATTCAAGATATTACAAAAGGTTGGGTCCAACGCGTATCGGATTGACCTTCCACACCTGAAATGAGCATTAATCCAACTTTTAATGTGGAAGATCTAGTCCGTACCCATACTCCCATTGTTGATACATCATCCCTTTTATGGCCTTTTTCTGAGTTTGCTACTCAACCCCTTCCACCACTTCCTCCACCCATTACCCATAAAGAAGAAATTGAGGAAATCTTGGATGACGAGATAGTATCCATGAGAGATGGAGGTTTCCAAAGGTATCTTGTCAAGTGGAAGAACAAACCATCGTCTGAATCTACGTGGCTGTCGGGCGACGCATTACAGGGTATTGATCCAGATCTGCTAGAGCGCTACAAAAGTTTCAACTCGTCGGAGTCGAGTTTTTCTCACCCGAGGGGAATTGATGCGGACACAAGCGCATTCAAGGTGTACCAACGAAGAAAGCGTCAACCACAAGTGTCGTCCTTGTGGATAGGCGACTATTAAGGAGCTGAAGACCTTTCACATGTGATTGGACATATGGAAGACCCCACTCAGGGAAGACACATGTGAAAGAAGATTGGAGAAAGAAGACCGAGCGCCCGAACTTTCCCGCACTTATGTTATTTACGCGTTTTTGCTTAGTTAGAAGTCTTTTAGTAATTTTATGCCTTTATTAGGGGTCTTTTAGTAATGTTATGTCTTTACTTGCTTATTTTAGGGGTATTTTAGTACTTTTATGTCTTTATTTGCTTATTTAAGTGTGTTTAAAGCCCTAGATACGAATTAAAACTATTGATTATGAAAAAAGCAAACCCTTTGTTGCCTCCTTCCTCTCTTCTCTCTAATGGTGCTCTTCTCATCCCTTGATCTTCCTCTTCTAATTTCTTCCTGTACCCCTCCAACTTCTTCAAGGTAATTATTTCCTTCTTTCTATTTTCAGTTTTGGCTATTCCTTCTTCGATCAAAATCTTGAGAACCGATCTAAACCCTAAACCCCAAATTCTCAAATCCCTAATCCGAGAAACTTCTTGGTTCTTCAGACTAGTGATCTTCATTGATCGATTGGGTGTGACCATGCAAGATCGGGAGGTCTCATCCCTCGCCGGATCCAACCTAAGTAATAATTGAATGCCATACTCCATGGTTGTGATGATGGCCCGCTCCATTGCATGTTTCCTTTATGATTTTCTCAATTATGATGATACTACAGAATTTTAGATCATTATTCCTTTATTTTCCGCTGTTTAATTATGTTCATGAGCATGCATCATAATTAGGGCTGTCCTGCGTCAAATGTCCCGATCAACACTCAATGTTGAGAGTACAAAATTTTATATCTAAAGGAAAGGAAGGTCTTCATTAAGGCTATGCTTGTGTTTCATGATTCCCAAGGCCAACAGGATTCATAGCCTCAACTCATGATTGATAAAGAATGGGACCCTCCCCATCTTATTCTAATCTCAACCACAATGTGAAGTGGAAAAAACAGAACTCAGGCCTACTTAATCCAGGTTGCATTTTCCGTGCCACCCTAAACGCCAAGTGCACGAACTATGCTAGGGAAGTCCTTTAATGCAAGGGCATTTTCACACCGGGCTTGAGTGGGGTGGCCTATGGGATGCAAGAGCACACTCAGGGTGGGCGGCCCGTGTGAGGCGGGTGCTCATGTGAGGCGAAACCCCATGTGATGTGGGCCCCACGAGGGGGGTTCGGCCAAGGACCTAACCCATGGGATGTGGGGCCTGAGCTATGAGATAAAGGGATTGATTCGTCACGCTCTATCAATTCAAGCTTTTTAGTTCGAGCTCTTAGAGCAAGTGGTTACATGTCATGCATCAAAGTGGTATCAGAAATGAAGGTCTCGTGTTCGAGAATCCTCACCGAGGGTGATTAATGCAGGGGCATTTTCACACCGGGCTCAAGTGGGGTAGCCTGTGGGATGCAGGGGCACACTCGAGGTGAGTGGCCCATGTGAGGTGAGTGGCTCATGTGAGGCGGAACCCATGTGATGTAGGGCCCACGAGGAGAGTTCGGACAAGGACATAACCCATGGGATGTGGGGCCCGGGCTATGAGATAAAGGGATTGATTCGCCACGCTCTATCATTCGAGCTTTTAGAGCAAGTGGTTAGTTGTCCCACATCATCCATTCATCCTTACATCCATGATTTGGCACTACAGTTAAAAGTTGTCTGATCAGGAGCGTAGGCAACTCCTACACTCAGCAACTGGACTTGAAACTTAGCCGAGTTGCTAGGAAACTTGCTTGTGAGTGTAGCTCGGTCCGGAATCAACAAGACCCGTCAAGTCAGTCTGCAGACTCGGTTGACTAGATGCAACTCATGGTAACTCGAGGCAAGCCACTCTCACCTATTTCAACCTTTTTCATAAAAGTTAGAACATAGAAGTAGTGAGTTTCGAACTCACGACTTGAGCAAGGGAAGTAAAGGTCTGTGAGCAGCATGCCACGCGCTACACATTTATATCGTAAAAATTATTATTTTAAATATTTATTACTTGTTAAAATTTTCATTTAATAATTAAATACGAAGTCAAGTTAAGTAAAGACTTGATTAGTTTTTTTTTTAAGTAAAGACTCAGTTAGTCTTTGACTCAGCTTGACACTAATGGGCGTGGAATTGAGCAAAGTTTTCAGGTTTTTGAACTACAAGTTTGAGTTCCACAAGAAATTAAAACTCACATATTTCCATGTTTTGTAAGACTATCTATTGGTCCATTGTGCATCAAACTTTTTGTCTTGCAAAACCAGAAAGAAATTGACATGAGATTGTTCTTCAGAGGTAAACTTCATGCCTAAGCACATAAGTAACCTCTTTCCTGCCTCATTTTTAAAAACTTTCAATAAAGGCAAATGAACCACACCAGTTTGATGCAATAAGCACAAAGCTCAACATAAACAAAGCAATTTATTACACTTAGATAGAAATGTATGTTCCTTTTGTTTGGAGAAAAGGAAAATACATTGTGATATAACAAGGCAAACTCCATCTACACAGTTTATGATTTGTTTCATAATGTTGGAATAGAAAAAGATCATTTGTGCAATAGTACCGTCAAAACTGTCTCCAGAGAAGATTTTTTGGTACTGGGATGTAAATCTGTAGGAATCTGCAGAGGAACAACAAAATGAGTTCCTTGAAAAGGAATAAAGAAGTTATAGTATGAAGAGCTTTACCATGAATAAAAAACAAAAAGATAAGAAAAGAAAAGCTTTACAGTACAAAAAGATTATTTTTTTTTTAAGAAAGAAAAAAAAGAAAAGGTCTACAGTGTACTGTAAACTTTTATCTATGAGAAGCTGGTCTTAGCATCCGTATCAATTATCGGGTAATAAAAATCAAGTCTGGTTAAATGGGATACACATGGAACAACCAGATATCAACAGGTAGAAGAATCAACACTTCACAATACAATGACAGCAAGTAGAAGCGACTTTGATGCAGTGACACAATCCAATTTCAGGTTGCAGCCAAGGTTTCCAAATTGCCTAGCTGCCCTGTCAGAATGCACCCAATAACTAAAATGGGGGAAAAAAATTCATATAACATGTATTACATCTATATTATGTATAGAGCTTATTTCTATATGTGTATTCCTGTGCATACATACTTTTATCTATGCTAATTTTGTAATTACTCACCGACAGTATACCAAATGCAGAGAGGGGAGATGAGAGGACACTAAGGAAATAAGAAAATATGTTGCAAATGTTTCCTTTTCATAAGGGCCTGTTTGGTTTTCCAAATTCCTATGAAATGCAAAGTAAATGAGCCATCATTATCATTTCCAGGTGTCTGTTTAAACAGAAATTATAGCTCATAAATCGAGAGTCAAATACACTTGTAAAGGTAGTGGGTAAAGTAAATTGTAATCATTACATTTTCACACCATAAAACAACCATTTTTACAGTGATTTCGAGGTGAAACAAACAATGTAGCAAAATCATCATTACAGTGAAATGTTAAGTGATGTGAGTACACAATTACAAGAGTAAATAATCATTACCCATTTACAGCCATTTACCATTCTAATTGGAAAACCAAACAGCCCCTAAATGTCCAAGATAACATTATATTATTAAGGAAAGAGCCGCTTCAAGATACATGACCAAAAATAAACATGATAAAAAAGAAACAACTAAATAAAAAACCTAAACCAAGTCTGTCCATGACTTTTAAAGAAAATTAACAAATGGAACTAAC
>JAJHSJ010000012.1:14046573-14156227 GCA_021015155.1 Magnolia officinalis | reverse complement strand
ATCACAAACTAAAATATTAAACACATACCTGTGTGAGAAAACATTCCCGATGCCTTGATGTCACTTTGAGAGTATGCTCGATCTTCTACACCTTACATCTTTATGAAACCCCTCAATGTGATTACAATTTTTTGTTTGTAGTGGACCAAGACATGTATTTATAAAAAAAAGAAGATTGAATAAGCTTACCTATCATGCTTCTTTCCTCTGGAGTCTCCACACCATAGGCTTTCATATCCATTTGAATAACCATGTATAGGGACCATGGTTCAACCATCCTGTCTTTAACTTATTTGTATCGATGACAACTGCAGTAAGGCCACTAGATCACTCAATTTGAATAATCCAACGGTTAGATCAAAATTGATGATCATCTATAGCCCGCCTAATAAGAATCTTACATTCTCACAGTTGGGCAATACTAATCTTTAAAAGAAACAAATCATTTTATTTTATAAAAGCTATTTTATAAAATGCACATATTTCGAAAGTTCTTAATGAGTAGCCTACTAAAATTTAAAATCTTGTACCATTGGAAAATATGAGTAACACTTATTAAAGTGAAAAGAATAACGATTACGAATACCAAAAATCTTATCAATATGGATCAAGGTTATAGGGTGTGGTTTGAAGATTACATGTTTAATTTAATCATACATACATTTCTTTAAGTGGTCCTACTATATGTGTCTCCAACAAAACACAAACCAAAGTTTTTACTCAAAACCAAATGTGTATACAAAAAGAGAAACAATATAAATTGAATAACATAATCATCAATGTACATAAAAAAGATCTCTAAATGTCTATACAAAAGTATATCAAAATTGAACTCCTATTAACCAAATACATCATTGAGATCTATAACTCCTATGTCACATGTTCCTTAAATAACATGATAGGAAGGCTTTTAGTGAGCGAATTCGCTATCATCTTCCACGTACCGATGAATTTTACAGACACTTAACGATTCTAAACCATCGTTCACAACAAGATACTTAATATTAATGTGTTTTGACTTCAATGAATGCTTGTTGTTAGAGAAATTTAACTTCAACTGAACTACACAAAAGGTTCTTAATGGCTTCAAAATCATTTACCCAACCCATAAACTGGAAAAACAACTTTGAAGCTAAATTGCTTGATTAGTGGGTTTAGGACAAGCTACATATTCAACTTCCATGATAGATGATGTCGTAATCGACTAGTTCACACTTTTGATGATATGAATCCACCAACCATCATAAACACGTGGTTGGAGGTAGACTTCTTGCAGTCGAAATAACTAGGAAAATATGCATTTATATATATCTAACCAGTTCCAAATAGTTGGATCTTTATATGTGAGTGTGAAATATTTTGTCCTTTATAAGTAACATAATTCTTTCTTAACAACTATCCAATGGTTAATTCTTAGATTGCTGGGTACCTACCCAACATTCCAACAACAAAAGTAATATTTAGATGTATATAAACCTAAGCATATATGATGATCTTTACTACTCATGTATAAGGAATATATTATATCCAGTGATTTTTAAGTAGGACACTAAAATTGGCCAAATTAACTTATCACCCTTTATAACATGTGCTCGACCAAGAACACAATCTTGCACACCAAACCTTTCAGGAACCATATCGATATAGGCACTTTGCAACAAGCCAAGTAGTCACGTGAATTGTCTCAGCATATCTAAATATTGATAATAGAGGAGGCGCGCGTCATGGATATCTTTAGTGTAAAATTTTTGAAATAAAACTTAAAGTTTTGAAATAAAAATTTCTTAGTTTAGTGTAACAATTAACATTACTATTAGCTAACATAATGTTATCAACATACAAGACTAAAATAATAAATTTACTCTAATTGATTTTTACGTATATACATCTACATACTTATTTTAATTCATAAATGAACTTCTTAAGCTTTATATCAATTTAAAATATGTATAAAGATTTTAATTATTCAATTAATGGTTAGAAGAGAAGATGATGGAGCTCAATCCCTCTTTACTTGGAAGTGGTTTTTGACTTGGCAACTCGGACTGACTCGTTCCATCCTGATAGACTCATGACTTGGAAGAGTCAGACCAGTCACCTCTATTCTTCATACTAACTACTAGTGCTGAATTGGACCAACTCCATCGGTCCAATCCTTTTACTTCATAATTTTGTATAGTTGGTCCTCTTTGGAAAATCCACATCCCCTTTATGGTGGGGCACAATACTTAAAAATGACAACGTCGGGCAATCCACTCCATCCAATTACTGACAATCGACCTGGTGGTGCAAATAAATCCAATTCATCCATCAGGTTGGTTGGACCTTCCAGATGCAAATCTGGTCCGCTCAGCAGCTGCACTCCAATGCTGGATGGTCTCAGACATGTATATGAGCTCTTTTGCACGTCCGTGTGTCCTTAGCTCATTTGGGAAAATAAACATGTAAGAGAAATGACATAGATCGATCTGCACTGTCCAATAATTAGTCCAGATTACATTTCAGAGGCTACCATACAAAAATAGTACTGATCGGATGATCCAATCCATCTCTGATTGACCTTAGATCCATTCATTCTCAAAGCCATGGATTGGGCAGTTAAAAAATTGATTTTTTAAAATCATAAGCAATCCATGATGGGTCCTAACAAATAGATGGTTCAAATTATTGATTGGACCTATTTTCATCAACATGATCTTAACCATTCATATTAAACACCATTGATCAAATGCTTCATATTTGTCAGATAGTGTGACGTTTTGCATTGTGGCCCACGAATTATTCACTGGAACCTAATGAACAGTCTGGATTAATCGATTGGACCATAAGTGTCCTAATGCAACTAGGAGCACTAAGCATCTCTCACGATGTAGGAAACCAGTAAAAGTTTTAAATGGAATCTATTTCCTAACTTGCCTTTTCCACCAACCTCTCCGTCAGCTTTTTCCCGCGTAAATTCAGATAAACAAACAAAGCAAACACCAAACACAGTCAAACAAGAAAAATAGAGAAGTTTGGAATTTAATACTAATATCAGTTTTTTTTTTTCATGTTGTCATCACCTCATTGTATCATCCTTTAATGAGTGTTATAGATTTTTTTTTTTTTTTTTTTTTTATTATTATTTTTTTTAAAATTTTATTTTACAAGTGCCCTGACAGGTTTATTCAAATTGAGCATGCATCCAACATAGTTTTAAAACCTAAAAACTCAACTCGACTGGACTTGACTCGATGTACATTCAGGTTGGGTTGACTCGACTTGATGTTCATTCAGGTCTGATCGGGACGACTCGACTAGAAGACTCAACGCAATTGGATAGTTAATGAGTACAAGAAATATATTTAAATTAGTTGTATTTTGTATTAAGATTTATTAAGTAAGAAAGTAAGCAAGTAATTGTTGTATAGCATATTGGTTTACTCCACATTTTTTTAAGGGTTGTTGGTTTGAATCCAGGATTTAAAGAAAAAATAAAATAAAATAAAATCTTAACTAAAAAGAGCTCAAACAAGGGGAAAGGTGAAAAGAACCCCCATCGGGGAGCGAGTACCCATAGGTGGTGAAAATCCACAAGCGTGAGTGTGTGCGCGTACGTAAAAAAAAGAAAAAAAAAAGCGAGTGACTCAGGTTGATTGGTCCAAGTTTCGATTGGGGTCGGTGAGTTTTAGAAGTCAATCCAAGGCCATGTTTAGCTTCTCTTCTTTTTAAGACCGCAAGTTAGGTCTGTTGCGCGCAGGGACTCTTATAACCTACCGGTCTTGTACGGTGCACTGCACGACCCCACCATGATGTGTACGTGAACTCCACTCTCTATATCAGATGCTTCACCCTGCACTAGGCTTAGGGTAAAAAAATCAGCCCTATCAGTGATTCAGGTGGGTTACATGAGAGGAAACATTGTGAAAGGGTACGCCTACACGCCAAGCCATTTTCTTTAGTCTAGCCTACTTGAATCATGGATAGGGCTTAGTTTTGTGCCATGGACATAAATTTTAGTGTTGAATGTAATGGTTAGAGTGGATTTTATATAATCATAAGTTTGAGCCCCGAAAAAAAATCAAGGGTGGATGTCTCTCGCCTAATTGTTTCCTTTGGTGTGGCCCACCTGAATCACAATTCAGCCTAATTTTTTATCCCTTGATATAATATGGAATGTCTCATCTAGTGGTCAGAGTAGATTTCTTGTAAAAACCTCAATGGGCCATGTAAGAATCAAAGGGGATGTTCCTCTCCTAATCGTTTTCCTTTGCTGGCTCTCACCGGTCTGATTTTTTGGGCACTATGGTTCAAATGGGGTGACACAAGTGATAATTGAGGTGAATTTCACTTCAAGATCGTGCATTTAAAAAAATGCTTTCGAACTTTGTGGCGTGAGAACAGGTTCTTAAAAGAACTTTATTAAACATTTTGACATGGTGTGGGCACAAAATCTGGACAGCCTACTAGATGAGTCACCTCATAAACTCTTAAGGCTACCTTGGCTTAATCCAAAAATCTAATGAGTCATAGTAAAGTGAGAGGCAAATCAAGGGCCTCAGGGTTTTTTTACTTTACCATGGCCTACTAGAATTTTTGATCAAGTCAGAAAGTTAACTCGGAGCGTTTATGAGGTGACTCATCTAGTGGACAATCCTAATTTTATGCCCATATCACGTATTTAAAGTTCTCACAAAGTTTCCATGAGAATGGATTCTAAAGAGAGCATTTCTATGAGTCTATTGGTGGTAATGTTTTGACCCCTTCTTAATATGGTCAAGTACCTTTCCTAACTACCTTATGAGCTAGCTTGACCTTCTTAATTTCCCTCTCCTTATCTCCTTTATTATTCTCTCTATGCTGCTTCGTTCATCTCCTAGCTTTGGTAGTTAGGTTAGGC
The DNA here is from genome assembly GCA_021015155.1 of Magnolia officinalis. Taxonomy (NCBI): domain Eukaryota; kingdom Viridiplantae; phylum Streptophyta; class Magnoliopsida; order Magnoliales; family Magnoliaceae; genus Magnolia; species Magnolia officinalis. The sequence goes on along the minus strand of JAJHSJ010000012.1, from coordinate 14,151,348 downwards.
GAGCTTCCTTGAACTGGTGACAGGTGGCACCAAGTGTCTTTTAGTCTGATTTTTTTTAGGGCTTATATATAGGTTTGGGTTGGCATTAGTTCAACAAGATATTGAAGTTTATGTATTTATAAAACATATTAAGACATTATAAGAAGCTACCATAATCTATTCAGTATTGATTAGATGATAGATAGTGAGGCCAACGTGGTTTTTGTTGGTGATGCAGGCCAACCAACCAGTTCATCAATGTGATGTCGTAATTAGATTAGTTAAACTACCAACCCAAGTTAATCTGACCATTCATTCTGGTCTGGGTTTTTAAACAATGGTAGGATTTGAATTTAAAGTGGTTTTTTATTTGGTTACTAATATAACTTGAATATAGTGAAATCATCACATATTTTTAAAAAATGGTGGCGATTCTTCAATGATATACATGGAATGTTGTAGACCAAGCAAGACCACCCAAATAGCTAACCTAATTGTGGATTGATAACGGCCCACAAACCACTTTGAGAGTATGATATTTACTATTTGATTTTGCCCTTGGAATTTGGATCACTCATTTCTTTTCTTGAAAGCATCAATTTGATAGTCATCAATTGGATGGTTAAGATCACTTGATTGGTGTGATTTTAAAGATATCCTCCATCTATAGTGTGCCCCACAATGTGGGTGGTGTGGATGGCCGTTAGTGCCAAATGCCAAGTAGGGTTTCGCAGCCACACTTGACAAATTAGCTGTCCTTTAATCTAGTTTAAACCTTTCTTATGTCCTTTGAAAAAAATGAATAGGCGGAAAATGTTTTCATAACACGTGTTCTGAATCCTAGAGGTTCATATGGTGGGCCCAAGGTGAATGTTCCTGATCATCCCAAGAATCCATCCGGTCCATTCCTCGGGTGGGCCACATATGAAAAGAGAAATGAACCTCTAGGATTCTGTATCAATCAACAAAGACCGTTGAATGGGAGGAATCCGATGTAAAGTGGACATGACTCAGACACAATCATGGGGTCGCGGATTAGCTACTGACGGCTTCAGTTGCTATTAGCTAACTAGTGACGTCACCAAGTTCTGTGGACCCCACCATGATGTATATGTTGTCTCCACAACGTCCATCCATTTTGAGAGATTATATCAGGGCATGAGTCCAAAAATGAAACAGATGAAAAGATCGAGTGGATCAGTGACACCCACGTTAAAGCCTTTCTACAGCCCACCGTGATGGTTATTTGAGATCTAAACTGTTCTTTAAGTTCACATAAATATTAACCAAGGAAAAACACAAATACGAGCTTGATCGAAAACTTCTATGGCTTTTAAAAGTTTTTAATGGCAGGCATTCAATCTCCACTGTTTTCTGTGGTGGGGTTAACCTGAGCTTTGGATCTACTTCGTTATTTGTATCATGCCTTAAAATGATCTCTCCGAATGGAAAAACTGTGTGGATACAGTGCATACGTCACGATATGGCCCACAAAATTTGATGTTGTCACTTCAGTAGCCACGTAGTTACAAAAGCCGTCAGTAGCTGATCCGCCACCCAATCATGGTGGATAGTCATAGCCATGCAATTAAGGACATGCAGGCCTATGAGGGGACATGAAGGCGAGGACACGGATTAGCTACTGACAGTTTTGAGTAGCCAGACTGGCATACGTTACGTTACTAAGATACGTGGGTCTCACCATGATGTATGTTTTGTATCCACACAGTAACCCATTTGGAGAGGCCATTTTTGGACAAGAAAAAAAAAATGAGTTAGATTCAAAGCTCCAATATTGGACCCCACCAAAGAAAACAATGTAAAGAGTGATGCCTACAATTAAAAAATTTTAAGGTCTAGGAAAGTTTTTGATCAAGCTGATATTTTTGTTTTCCTTTTTTTTTTTTTTTTTTAATGTATTTTTTACTTATGAACGGGTTAGACCTCAAATAAACATCACGGTGGACTTTAAAAAGATTTCAACAGTGGATGTCACTCTTTCCACTGTTTTCTGTAGTGGTCTACTAAAGCTTTTTATCTGCCTCATTCTTTGACTCATGCCCTAAAATAATCTTTCCAAATGGATGGACAGTGTTGATACAACACAACATGATGGTTGGACCACCGAACTTGGTGACGTCACTTCAGTAACAGTCTTGCTACTCAACTCGGTGATAGCTAATCCGCATCCGAGTAAAGATGGTCTTACCAGGAAGTGGGTGTTATTCCGTGGGACGCAGATTAGGTACTGACAGGTTGAGTAGCAAGACTGCTTGTGAAGTGACGTAACTAAGTTTGGTGAGCCCCACCATATCGAATGTGTTATATATATCCATATCATTCATCCATTCAGGGAGATCATTTTAAGGAGTTTTGGATCAAGATGATATTTGTGTTTTCCATTTTTCAAGTCTGTGTTAACTTGTGAATTGACTAGATCTCAAATAAATATCATGTTGGAGCGCTTTGGAAGGTTTCAAGGATGTGCCTCACTCTTCCCACTATTTTAAGTGGTCGGGTCCACTCGAGCTTTGGATCTGCCTCATTCTTTGGCTCATACCCTAAAGGATCTCTCCAAATGGACGGTGTAGATACCACACATACATCATGGTGGGGGCCCACAGAACTTGGTGACATCATTTGGGTAGCTATTCCACACCCAACCGTGCGGGGCTTGTTACGCAGCATGCCAACAACGTAGTGAATCAAGATCTAATCGTAAGTCTCACCCACAAACAATAAACAAGAAGAAATATAAACTAGAAAAAGAATCAAAGCATTCCAAATAAACCATAAGACAAGATATACATGGAAAAACCCCAACAAGAGTAAAAAACCACGGATGCAAACTTCCACTATGAACAAAAATGAAGATTACAAGGCAATATACTAACCTCTCCCTTGGAAGTACATAGAAAACCCTTTGTCCACACCTTAGAATTATTTCTCATCATATCTAGAAAAACCCTAGGGACCCCTATTTATAGTTTAGGCAACTTCCTTTCTCACCCTTGCAAAAACCAACTTAAATTTCCGCAGTCTGCATCAAATCTAGAAACGAATCTGCGTAACTACGACTGGTCGAGCAGACTGCACGACCGGTCGAGCGGACCCCTCGACTGTTCGAGCATGGCCTACGACCGGTCGAGCACCTCGGACCCCAGGAATTGATGCTTGCTGGACTTTGAGTCAAGCCAGCCTACGACTGTTCACGACTGGTCGAGTGGACTACACGACCGGTAGAGCAGGGACCACGACCGGTCGTGCGACCCTCAGATGTGGCTCCACTTCTTAACAATCTCCTACTTAGAGACACATCGCTATAAACCTTCGTCTTCTACATATGGAGTGCATCACCTCCCTATCTTCAAGCCTGAAGACTAATCAAAGTTGAACAGAGCTTCAGCTTCTCCCGTGTGACCGCCTTGGTCAACATATCTACAAGATTCTCACTTGTATGAATCTTCTCCAGAACAATTGATCCATCTTCCAGTAACGAACGTATGAAGTGATATATGATGGTAATATGCTTGGTCCTTGAATGAAAGACTGAATTCTTAGCCAAGTGTATTGCACTCTGACTGTCACTGTACAGCTTGCAATCTGCTTACTTCTTTCCCAACTCTTCCATAAAACCTTGCATCCGCATCATCTCCTTGTACGCTTCTGTAGCCGCAACATGTTCTGCTTCCATCGTACTGATAGATACTATCTTCTATAACTGAGAGACCCAACTGACTGCAACACTACCCAGAGTAAAGACGTAACCTGTAGTGCTTCTTCTGCTGTCGATATCTCCTTCCAAATCTGAATCTACGTAGCATTGTAACTTGATTTTCAATCCACCATAACACAACCCTACATCCTTAGTACCTACCAGGTATATCCACTTCACAGCTTCCCAATGTTCCTTCCTGGGATTGTTCATGAACCTGCTAACAACTCCCACTGCTTGAGCAATGTCTGGTCTCGTGCTCACCATAGAATACATGAGACTCCCAATAGCTAACGTGTATAGGACTTTAGCCATGTAGTCCATTTCCTTTTGCGTATTTGCACCTTGCTCCTTAGATAGCTTGAACTGGTTAGCTAATGGAGTGCTAACCGGCTTAATTAACACCTCTCATATTGAATCAATTAAGTACCTTAGCTATGTACTCTGCCTGTGACAAAACTAGTTTTTTGTTTTCCCTGTCACGCTTTATCCTCATGCCTAGGATTTGTTTTGCAGCTCCTAAATCCTTCATGGAAAATTCTCTAGACAATTGTCTTTTGAGATCTAAGATGGCCTTCATGCTTGAACCGATCACAAACATATCATCAACGTACAGAAGAAGGATAATGTACGACGTATCAAACTTCTTCAAATAGCAACAGTGGTTTGCATGACATCTCGTAAAACCGTTTCCCGACATGAAACTTTCAAACTTCTTGTACCACTGCCTCGGAGCCTGCTTCAGGCCATATAGACTCTTTTTCAGTCTGCACACCCTGTTCTCCTTTCCGGTAAAAACCATTCATCATCTGTCATCTTTTCTGATTTCTTCTCTTTTCCTCCTAGAGGAATATAAAGGTCCTTCTGATACAGATAATCATTCATCTGCATCTTCCAAAAGGTAAAGTTTGAACCATCAAAATTTTCAATTCTAGTCTTCCATTCTTCTGTCATCGCTCCCAATAGAACTAAACCAATAGCTCTGATACCAGTTGTTGCATAGCACGTCAATAATGCAATGAACCGAGATCCAATCTTAAGTCTCACCCACAAACAATAAACAAGAAGAAATATAAACTAGAAAAAGAATCAAAGCATTCCAAACAAACCACAAGACAAGGTATATGTGGAAAAACCCTAACAAGGGTAAAAAACCATGGATGCAAACTTCCACTATGAAGAAAAATGAAGATTACAAGCAATATACTAACCTCTCCCTTGGAAGTACATAGAAAACCCTTTGCTCACACTTTAAAATTATTTCTCATCATACCTAGAAAAATCCTAGGGACCCCTATTTATAGTTTAGGTAACTTCCTTTCGCACCCTTGCGAAAACTAACTCAAATTTTCGCAGTCCACATCAAATCCGAAAATGAATCTGCGTAACTGCGACTGGTCGAGCAGATTGCACAACCGGTTGAACGGACCCCTCGACCGGTCGAGCATGGCCCACGACTGGTCGAGCACCTCGGACCCCAAGAATTGATGCTCGCTGGACTTTGAGTCGAGCCAGTCTACGACTGCTCACGACCAGTCGAGTGGACTACACAACCGGTCGTGCGACCCCCAGATGTGGTTCATCTTCTCAATAGGGCTTACCTTGATGTATTTGATGTATATCCATGTAGTCCATGTACCTTTTCCTTTCATTTTAGGATGCGATCCTAAACCTTAAGAAGACCCAAATCTTAGGTGGACCATACCATTAGTAACAATGATGAATTATCATTGAAAACTTTTTGTGAGCCGCACTAGGCCTTCTTGACATTATTAACTGGTTGGATGGCAAATAAACATTAGGAAAACCTTACCATAGTTCCTTTGAAAGTTTTAATGGTGAGGCATTCAATTATCACTTTCCTATTTTGTGGTCCACCTGAGATTTGGATGTACTTAATTTTTTGAATCACATCCGAAAATGGGCTGGAGAAATGAGCGGACCAGGTGGATATACAACACATCATCAATGGTATTGAATTGTATTAGATGGGATTAACATCATTATTGCACAATGATTGCATGTATAGAAATACCATGGTATTGTAGCCAACCAATCCCATGTTTTTGCTATGGGAAAACACAAGATTAAGCAAAATCATGTTTGGTAGACTATGGAATTGTAATCAATGGACCAAATTCACGACGGATGTCATTCACTTGTACGCATATAATCAGAATGTCATGTGTAAATGGTGTATATGGATGGACAACATGTATCAATGTAGGGCCCTCATTTGTAGTGGATTTCAAAATCCATGGAAATCCTGCATGGGTCTAAATGCAATTCCATGAGACTAAATGCAATTCCATACTGCCTAATCCCAACCTTTCCCATCCTCTCTAAATGTTGAATGGAATTGCACGGACCAAATGCAATTCTATCCCACCTAATCCTGCCAAATACTATGCACCAAATGCCCACCTGGTCATCGTCCTCTCCAATCAAATCCTGCCACATCAGGACAACTCAGTTAAGGTGAACCAGTACTCAATCGCATCCATCGTGTACTAGCCACGTTGGCATGTGTTCATTAGGGTACCTATAGTAAGGTGAGTGCATTTAGTATGGTTATTTACCTTACGTGAATCCTCTATATGATCAGATAAACCATTCAAGGAATTCGGGTTTGATGGCCCCACACTCACTTTTCCATGTGGACGCACGTGCCAACCTTCAACGTGAGTTGGACGTTCGAATCATGATTCAGGTGGGACCCAGGTCAGATTATCTCGCTAAAAGCTAGAGCATATAACTTTCAGGTAAGCCAGACATGTATCAAATTAACGGAGGGTTGAGAAAATCTCTTTATTATTATTATTATTATCATTATTTTATTATTTTATTTTATTTTATTTTTACCATATAATGTCCTCGTGTATGTGTGGCCCATCTGGCATTTAGATTTTTATGGTGTGTCCCACTTGATACATTGGCCCGCCAGATTAACGGCCATGATGGCCAAATGGGTTTTAATTTCCTTGTGCAACATAAGTAGGGGCTATCAAAATCCAAACCAAAGCTTGAATTACTTAGCTCCAATCTATAGACCGTTGGATTGGAGTTCTAAACACATTCATAACAACAAATCAAGCTATTAGCGGTTGTGATGATAAACAGGCCTGGCAAAGGGCCTGCCTGGGCTTGCTTTTATGGGTGTCACTGGGCTGGGTTTGGGCACAGGACAGCCCGTTTTAAGCCCAAGGGCCCAGCCCAGATCTCACATGGGTCTAGCAAAGCAGGGCCAAGAGAGCCCAAATGGTTGGGTTCAGGCCCAACCTGACCTGGTCGGGCCTATAAAATTGATAAAACCACTATTTCCCACTTGAACATCTCTAATCTATCCATTGATCAAGTGGGCCACACATTAACAAATAAATAATCATTTTAGAGGAATAAAACCAACAATCTACGTCAAGATGCATGGTTCCCTAAGCGATGATTGGAATGGCACATTTGTTGGATATTATTCATATTATGATGGGCTGAGCTGAAAAAAGTGACAAGAACCCAAGTCCAACCCAAAAATTAGTCAGCCCATTCAACTAAGGCCCAAACCCAGTGACCCAGACCCGGCCCAGGGCTAGATGACAGAGGTTGTACGGCTGTATAAGATTCAACTACAGGACAGTACTAATGTCATGAAATTAACTGCTTAATGCGTTTAGGCAGGGACCTGTGAGGCCCACCATAATGTATGAGTTTTATCTATGCCGTCCATCATTTTTTAGATCATTTTAGGATATGAGTCTAAAAATTAGACAGGTCAAATGCTTAAGCTGACCACACCATAGGAAACAATGACAATAATGAAATTCACCATTGAAACCTTCTTAAGGTTCACTTTATTTGCCATCCAACCTGTTTATAAGGTCGTATGGAACTGGATGAAGGGAAGACACAGATATTAGCTTCATCCAAGACTTTTGCCGCTCACAAGAAGTTTTTAATGGTGGGAATTCAATCCCCTACTGTGTGGTCCACTTGAGCCTTGAATCTGCCTCATTTTAAAGTTATTGCCCTAAATGATCTAGAAAATGGATGGACGGCGTAGATAAAACCCATACATCACGATGGCCCCTACAGAGCCATGCCTGGCGGCAGGATGCAAACCGGCCGCTTCCCAATCTTGAGGCCGTTATTCATGGGAGCCGCTTGGGTGTTACCTGGGTAACACCTTAGTTAGTGTTACCCTTACTGTGTGGGGCCCATCTTGATGAATACGTTATATATCCACCCCACTCATCTGTTTTTACAGCTCATTTTAAAAATTTATTCAAAACATCAATTAGATCCAGATCTAAGGTGGACCACACCACTAGAAACAGTAGTGAATGACCATTAAAATTTTTTTACGGGCCACGAAAGTATTGGATCAAGCCGAGATTTATATTTTCCCTCCATCAAAGGTCTAGTTAACCTTATCAACCTGTTGGGTCACAAATAAACATTACGATGTACCTTAGGAAGTTTTTAATGGTGGGAGTTCAATCACCACTGTTTCCTATGGTGTAGTCCACCTGAGATTTGGATCTTCTTAATTTTTGGGATGATGTACTAAAATGAGCTGAAAAAACGGATGGACGGCGTGGATATAAGAAAAATTATCATGGTGGGCCTCACGGTAAGCGTGACACCCACTAAGGTGTTACCCGGCTAACACCTAATCCACTCCCGTTATTTATACACGTTGGGTGTAGATGTAAGCGATGTATGGTGCAATTACACCTCATTTCGGGACGGATCCCATGGAGTCTGACTCCACAGTAAGTTAACACAGAGTCAAACAGTGTGGGGTCCACTATGATGGGTGTAGCATATACCCAACTGACCAAGAGCTCCCACAATATCTGGCCATGAACCTGAAAATCTCAGGCAGATGATCCAAGACTCAAGTGGACTTCACCCCATGAAACAATGTAAAATCATACCCCAAATCTCCAAATTAAAGTGGTGTGTCCCACCTCAGTTTCGTTTTAGCCACCCCCTTCATCCTGGTGGGCCCCACATCACAATGTGCCCACACAGCTCTTGACTTCTTGGTAACTTACCATGGAATTATTCTCCTTGGCTAGTAGGGGGGTATCGATTACCTACTGGGGTCGCTAACAGTGAAGTGTGAACTGACAGTGGGTGTACTAAAAAAAAAAAAAAAAAAAAAAATCTCCCTGGCTAGTATTCTTTAACCAACCTCCAAATCCATAACACTTAAATGGGTCATCCACCAATGACCACAAATGTCTCTTATATACTTTCATTTTATTCCTCATACACTTAAATGAGATAAGGCTTTTTGGGCTAAGTTTATCAAGCTACCGTCAAGCTTAATTAGAAGATAAAATAAAATGAGAGAAAGTAACATTTTCTTTAAAAGCTATCATGCATAAAAACACTTGGAAAGAAAATAAAAAAACCACAAGGACCAAAGATATATGAGAATAAATCTCATCACTTGATAAGTAGTACTAAGTAGTACTAATTAATCATCACCCTCAATGACCAAATAGATTCATAATTATTATTATAGATCTTAGATGTTGTACATGCAATCTCATCACATAATAAGTAGTACTTAGTACTAATCATCACCCTCAGTGACCAAAGATATATGAGAATAAAGTAAGAATAAATCCAACAATGTATGGTGTGTGCCAATTCATTCTCTCTTTAGTGTAAAGAGGTGCAAATATAGAGGCAATGGTGCGCCACTAGCTCGAGAATCAAGTCATGGGTTTGAATGTAGTTTTACTTTCGGCAATGTGGCGGTATTGAAAAATACATGCCATGGGAAATGCTAATGTCCCCACCTTCACGGGGATGTTAGTAATATTCCCAAAACTTTTAAATGACATGGATTAATTTGTACTATTCATTCAAACATATCATAGGGGCAAACCATGGTGCGAAAGTCGCACCAATCTGATTACGAAAATAGGAAGCAAGATTGAGCCAAAAATAAAGAATAAAAAAATGGGCCCAATCATCATCTTAAAGCGTTAATTCAATAGGTCCCACCATGGATTGCTTATGATCCCGAAGAAGTATTTGGTTTTATAATGTCAACAATACGAACTACACGGTGCATAAAGAATAGACAATTGTAGAAATATCGGCCACATTAGCAAGTAGGAAGCATCCAATCGGCGTAATTTTGTCCCAAAAGTATTACTAAGTGGAATGGTGATGTAGAGAGGGTCGCGGACAGTTACATGGCCAAGATGGATCAGAAAAGGCCTGGTCGACAATAGAAATGATCCAGACTGTCGGACCTTAAATCAGGCGTATCTCGCAATTTGGAAGGAGTTATCAGACATAAAAAATATGATTTTGGGGTAGAACGAGCTACTTTAGCCAACCAACCCCGCTATGCCAAGTTATGCAAGAAATACCGCTAGATCAATGGTCGTTTCCCTATTTTAATTACGTTTTTACTATAAATAGTAAGTTTTAGTTTGATTATAACTCTTCATCCATTAGGCTGTAGGAGTTGTGCCCAATGCAAAAAGAGCTTAGAAAAATTAGGAGAGCAGCTTGGTGAAGCCAAATAGGACACTTACTATTTTTGACCGAAAACCTTGTGCACTAGTAGACATCACGACCGTCTATAAATAGTAAGTTTACTATTTATAGTAAGTCGCGAATTTTAGGAGTTTTAGTCATAGTTTGATTATGATTTCTCTCCCATTGCTTGGTATCCCTATTTAAAGTGTTGTGAACTCGTTTTTATTCATTCATCAATCAATTTCGAATTTATTAGAATTTATTTCTATTTTTTTTGCTTTATTTCCTTGTGGATTCGAGAAGTCTCTGTGAGGAGTCCAGAGAAGTTCCGTGGATTCGGAATATTTATCCTCTTGAGGAAGATGGTGCTCGACCTCACATCCTTCCTTACATCAGTTTGGTATCAAAGCGAGGTTTTTCCTTGGATCGATGGAAACTGACGCATGAAAGGACGTGAGGTCAAGCACCGCCTTCCACAGGAGGATAAATATTCTGAATCTATGGAACTTTTCTGGACTCCTCACAGAGACTTCTTGAATCTACGAGGAAATAAAGCAAGAAAAATAGAAATAAATTCTAATAAATTCGAAATTGATTGATGAATGAATAAAAATGAGTTCACTACCCTTTAAATAGGGAGAACAAGCAATGAGAGAGAAATCATAATCAAACTACGACTAAAACTCCTAGAATTCGTGACTTACTATAAATAGTAAACTTACTATTTATAGATAGTCATAATGTCTACTAGTGCACAAGGTTTTCGGCCAAAAATAGTAAGTGTCTTATTTGGCTTCACCAAGCTATTCTCTTAATTTTTCTAAGCTCTTTTCGCGTTAGGCGCAACTCCTAAAGCCCAACGGATGAAGAGTTATAATCAAACTAAAACTTACTATTTATAGTAAAAACGGAATTAAAATAGGGAAACGACCATCAATCTGGCGGTATTTCGCAGATCCGGCTTGCATAACCCGGTGTAGAGGGGTTGGTTGGCTAAAGTAGCTCATTCTACCCCAAAATCATATATTTATGTCCGATAACTCATTCCGGATTGCGAGATACACTTGACTTAAGGTCCGACGGTTTGGATCACTTTTGTCGTTGACCGGGCCTTTTCTAATCCATCTTGGCCATGTAACTGTTCGCGACACTCTCTACATCAAATGGACAGTATGAATCATGATGGGTCATTCCAGGCATGGGAAGTTAGCATTCCATATATGTGTACCTGAACTAAGAAATGAAGAGGAGCCACTTAATGAGCTGTCTAACTTGAAATGGGAGAATTGGTTGTGTACAGCTTGGTTGCACTGTTGCAGCTTAGAATGATGAATAATAAAAGTTATCCATGAGTCCTTGTCAAGTATGTCAAATCATTACTTATCAAGAACTTTAAAAATATTATATTAATGATGAGAATGACTTTGATACTGTGATGGATGATTATCAGGACCTTCGAAGTATAAATAAATTGCATGTGCATACAAGTAATTCAAATGAAACCGCCCTTCCCAGTTTAGATGCATCAAGAATTACACTTATTTGAATAGGTGACCATGAGAGTGGGCTACATTTATTGGATAGTTAAAATTGAAGAAATTAATATCTAATGGTTCTATGTAAACAACAAGCATCTAAAGATCATAGGGTAGATTTGTTTAGGGCCTGTATGTTTTGCTAATTGCTATGTTAATGTGAAGGGAAATATACAATAATTATAAATTAATTTATGTGTCCTTTCAATAATTATAATTAATTTACATGTGTTTTGACAACATTTATATATGATTGCCGATTCTCGTGTTTGATTTATCGGCTATAAATTCATAATAATGATATTTTTACATTACTTCAGTATCAAATTAATTATTATTAAAACATAATAGCGTTGTTGTTTGGATTTAAGATTTTCGTAATAATGTTATAAAAAGTGTAATGATTACAGTTTTTTTTACCCGATGACACTTTTTATTAGGGTAATTTTCAAATCAAACACCCCCTAAACATTTACTTTTTTGTGAAAACAAATAACGGGAACTGAAATTATTTCTGTTTTTTATTTCCACAAATTCAAACAGGCCCTCAATTAATGAATCTAATTTTGTTAACGTGAGTGAGATGGGATAGGCTTCACAATTTAGTGAATTTTGTTTGAGTTAATACATGCCAAATATACAGTTTTTAAGTGCTTGAGTATCAAGCTTCATAAACAGTCAGAGTATCAAATAAGTATAACTCCCGGTCCCATTAATAATAATAAGGCAGTTGCATGAAAGTTCATACAACATGTTAAATTTACATGATGTTAGTGATAAACCTTCTGTAGGGAAATGACTTTACTTCCATGAGATCCATCCAGTACATTAGATGGGACGCCCCTTGTATACCCTTGACTCGAAAGGCAGGCTAGTTCAACAATCAGGTTTGCCACCCATAGAAAATTATACCCAAAACCTCTTAAATTCATATGCTATGGCCCACCTGAGTTTATTGGGAAATGCTTTCATCATGGTTAACGAGGTTTAGATGAATGGATTGGATGAAATATGAACAACTCTGGAGCCCTGTACAAAACCAATGGCGGGCATTCGATGCCAACTGTTTTCTATGGTGTGGCCTACCTGAGTTTTAGATAGTCATGATGTCCATACTCTAGCCTAAGGGAGAGGCAGCGTACCCAATGAACGGGTTGGATCTAATGAATGCTTGAGCAACATAGCGGTAGGTACTACTCCTATCGTACCTACTAGTAGTCAGGCTAGCCGTTCATTTTTATATGCTTTTTTTGATTTGCGTCTTAAGAAATCTCATGCAACAGCCCATACTTCATGACATGCTTGAAATACAAATCTTCATAGTCGAAAGAAGAAACAAATGGACGGCTAGAATCAAAGAAGGTATAAACAAGAATTAAAAAAGGGGTGATTGCATTTGGGTAGTTATTGATACTTGGGCTGCATTAGAAATGGTATCTGTAGTATATATTAACCAAAATTAAACTAATTAAATTGTGGAACCCACAGTCATTCAGTTCCAATATAAAAATCAAGCTAGTTAAACAATCATAGCCTCTAATTCATGGACACTTGTTTTTTTTTTTTTTTTTTTTTTTTTGAAGTAAGGCCATTAGATAAGTTTTTATTTCTAATCATAATTCAATAAATGTCCCACCAATCTAAAACTTTCATAACTGAATAACGGTAAACTTTTTTGGTCAATCATACATCGATCTAAGATACTGCCTGTAATTTGGACAGTTTATCTTAATTATTTGTATGCCATATAAGCAAATTTTGAGTACTTTCTACCGCATGTGTATCATCCATCACGCTCTGCTAGAGTATCAAATTAGTATTCCTCTTGCAGTTTTTTTTTTTTTATTTTAAAAGCTTCGTATATATGACGCAGTTAGACTTGACCATTTGCACGTCTTGAGTAAGCATGGGCTTGTATTTTTGCTTACAACGTGCAAGAGGGTACGTTTTGGCTTCAGCGCGTTGGATAAAAAAGTGGTGTCCCGATCTCCTAACATGTAACATGCGGTGGGTGAGGCGATGGATCCAGATGTCTATGCATTTAATCCTATTCAAAGATAATAGGCAGTTGAATATCATTTTTTTTAAAAAAAACAATGATTTAATTTTTAAGGATGGTGGCCTTGAAATGAACGGTGATGAGGAGGTAGATCGCAGTCTGACTCAAGTATGAGGTAACCTCGAATTATGAGGTTATTTTTGAATCCACGGGATAGAAAGATAAATTCAAAAATTTATTATTCAATAATACCCTGATTTTTAGATTACATCATTTATAAATAAAAATTAAAAATCCTAATTAGGAGCTCTGATTCAATTAAATTAGAATTTATCTGGAATAATAAAATTTACTAGAAATAGAAAATTCTAATTTAATCTTGCCGGATATTTCATGGTACTAGCGGAAGCAATTCCTAAAAAAATGTATATACTAGAACTCTAAAATAAAAGAAATAGGTGCAAATTAAAACTTACTAAAAAAAAACAAGTTTTTTTAAATTGTGATTTTAAATTTGAAGAAAACATTTTCTCGCAAAACGGACAGGCGTGGCTCACTATGAGGTTGGTTTACCTGAATGACCTATTATAGTAAAGATTCATAGGTCGCTTATTCCATAATGATACCAGATCAAAAGCTACAGCCAATTTACTATTTCCACTTCGAATAATAATTTCCCCATATCTGAAATGAATTTCTTTGAACCGACGTGCCTAAGGCCTAGCTATGTTATACCCCATATAGGACGGAGCCCTAATGTGACGGGCTATGTCCACTCTCATTCGGGCTTCTTTCAATCTACTTGTGCCAAGAATAGATCAATGCATGGCCCGCTTTACATCAACAACACTTATTAGGATCATCCATTTGACGTGATTCTAACTAACAGTGATAAATGGTATCGACACTAGTTGGATGGCTTATATCCACTTCTCAACCCATCTCATGTTATTTATGTTGTAAATAGATGTCTTCAAATCTGGTTACATGGTTCGATGAAACTTCGATGTCATCGAACCTGGTCGGTGGTATTGAGTTTTTTCAGAATTTGCACCCTTGTTCGCTGAATTATTTTTGTCATTTTTCGATGACATCGAAGCTAGTTCGATGTCATCGAAGGTTTTCACGGATTCGTTTGTGGAAACGCAGATTCTACGAATTTTGTTTCCTGTTTCGTTTTTACTTGTTTCTAAGTCTATAAATAGAGGGGAATACGGGACTATGAGGTATTCTAAGAGGTTTAAGTATTTCTAAAAGGCTCTTAGGATTTCTAAAGGGGCTCTAGGGTTTTAAGGGGTGGAGAAAAGGTGAGGTCTGAGGATTGCTCAAGCCGGGTTAAGTCCTCTACCTTTGTAATATGAGTTTTCATAGTGAAATTTTCTGTTGCTTTGTGCCATGGTTTTTCCCGCAAGGGTTTTCTACGTTAAATCTCTGTGTTTCTTGTGATTGCTTGGTGCTCTGGGATTGCTATCCTAGATCTATATTCATGTGATTCCGTAGGCCAAAACCCCAATAATTGGTATCAAAACAGTCGTTGAGGCACAGATCTGAATTTGCAGGATTAGTAATAATGGGAAATACCAAGTTTGATATTAAGAAGTACTCAGGTAAAAATAGTTTTGAGTTATGGAAGATTAAGATGATTAGTTTATTAACCAAGCAAGGCGAAGTTAAGGCTCTTGAGGAGTGAAAACCGACTATGAAGGATGAAGAATGGGAGACCCTTGATATTAATGATTTAGCTTCCATACGTTTATGTCTCACGGATGATGTTCTCTACAATGACATGAGGGAGAAAACTGTGGCTAAGTTGTGGGTGAAGTTAGAGGATGTCTATGCGAAAAAATTCTTTGAAAATTGCCTACACTTAAAGTCACAGTGATATACCTTCAAGATGACAGAGGGTGAAGATCCGGATGCCTACATAAGCAACTTTAATAAATTGGTTTGCAAATTGCTGGATATGGAGGAAGTAATCAAGGATGAGAAATAAGCATGAATGTTGTTGAATTCTCTTCCGGCATTGTACAAGTCATTCAAGGACACGACGTGCACCGTAAATAAAACCCTAAGTATCGACACCATTATCTTAGCTCTTTAAGGGAAGGCCATGAGAAAGTGTAATAGCGATATAGAGGCATCTTCTGATGCACTGATTGTCACGCCCCAAACTCAGAAACCGAGCTTACAAAATTCTCAATCGCTGAATCCGGCGCTGAAAGCCTCCATAGTACCCTATTCTCGGCTCCCAGCACCCATACACAAGGTTTAGATCCTGGGATCCTACAAGGAGGATTTCATACATGATATAATTCGTAATGAGCATAACCATAAGCATAACCCACGAACAATAACCACAAGAACACCATCACAAAATCCACTATGATCGAAAACTTTGAGTACAATGCGTATGAAGGGAAATATAAGATAATGATAATAACAAAAACTCCAGAAGCTCGACTGTACACTCCAACTGCGACGAGGCTATGACTGCGTCCTGGCGTTACCTGCACGCATCAATCCTGCATAAGCTTACAGAAAGCTTAGAGGGTGGTGTAAGTGTATGCGTAGTATGAACGTGCTCAGAATGCAATGCCAGAGTAATGCAGAATCATGCTGATGGGTACATGAATGCAATTAGCCATACCAAGGCTATGCGGTACAATATGTGAATGTTATCAGCCATATCAAGACCATGCGATGCGAGATGCAACTCAAGCATGACAATTCTCATCTAAATCCTCATACAACTCATTAGATATCAGTACAGTTCTCATTCTGGATAATCACCGGGGTCTAGTACACTCTACGCCGCTTGTCGCCCCTATCCAAACGCACAACTGAGAGAGTGAAAGAGACCTCACTATCCGCCTGCCAATATTGGGCTCGGCTCGTCGATAGCAGACCGATTCCTCAAGCTAGTCAAACTCAACGTAGAAATTGCCCCCTCACTCAGGCGGGTAAGGTCATACCCCTTTCCAACCGACCACGATACAGTAGGAGACGAGGCCTACTGGTATACGGCCCTTTCGCGCTCATGTATCCGCTGGGTCTCGACGTTAGAGTCATCCTCTGGTACCATCGGGTTTAGAGATTTTCACTCAGGGATATCTATGACGCCCCGATGCTAGAAACAGTATTTTCGGTATCCAATCCAGCCACTCACGATGTGTCTGTGGAGGCTATGGCCCTGATGTCGCTAGCTAGAGCATACAATAATCACAATCACACAAATGCAAGTGCATGAACTACCAAACATGCAACAATCCTGCGCGTACCGTGCGCTCATGAAGGGCAACTCCGCCTATCAGGGAGCCCATAAATAATCTGCTCGAAGACATATGCTATGATCAGTCACTCCTCATATCAAGCATACATATGATGCGTATGAGCATGAATCATGGATCTATATTAAACATGTTATATGGTGATGGACTCTGTTCATAACGAAGATGGGCCTAGATAGCCTACACACTACAAGTATGGGCCTATCAATAAGCCCTAGGGAGAGTCATAATGCGGACATTTAACCAACATTATCCTTATAATGTGGACGTCAAACCATCAGTGCTCCCAGGGCACGGCCCGTTATAAACATCATTATATACACCACGGTGAAATCACACATTGCAATGGACTTGTGTACATCCCATTGGGTCTCGACCATGGGCCTCCAATACATCAAAATGGGCCTCCTAGCATGGGCCTCATATATATCCAGGTGGGCCTCGACATCGGGCCTCATATATCACATTGGGCCTAATCAAATGAGCCGAAACAATGGGCCGAATCAACTGGGTCAAGTCGAATGGGCCAAGTCAAATATATCAAATGGGTCGCATCACGTAGGCCTCATATATATCAAAGTGGGCCTCAACAACATACCTCATACACATCAAGGTGGGCCTCAAAAATAGGCCATAAATACATCAAGATGGGCCTCATCACATACCCAAAATGAGACATATTGAAAGATCATTTGGACCATACCCCAAGTAACAGTGGAGATAATTTTCACTGTTTAAACAATTCACAGGGGCCTATCATAAGGTTTATTTCCCACCCAATCTAATCATGAGGTCTTAAAGACCTGGATTAAGAGGGAAAAACAAATATCATATTGGTCCAAACCCTGTAGTCCAAGGGTTTTAATGGTGGATGTTCAAACCCACTGTTTCCTGAAATGTGGTCCACCTTATCCTAAATCTGTCTTATTTTTAGTCTCAAGCCTTAAAACGAGCTTTCAAAATGGTTAGATGGCTTGGATGCGACACATGCATCATGGTGGGTCCCATAGATGAACGACGTGGATGAAATAGGTGGGACCCACAAAACTTGGTGACGCCACTCCAGTTAGAGTGAGGTACACCAGCCGACCCACCCCAAAAATGGTTAGGCGATATGGATACAACACAACGTCAGTGGGTCCCACGTGGGGCCCACCATAATGTTTATCTGCCATCCAATCTGTTGATAGGGTCACACGTACCCTAATGAAGAGGAAAAACAAATTTCATAATGACCCAAAACTTCTAACCTAAAAGGGTTTCAATGGCAGGCGTGCAATCCTTAGTGTTGTTTCCTGTGACGTGGGCCACCTGAGTCCCTGCAGGGTTGATTTTTGGGAGGGGGGCCCACTGCCCTAGGGGCCCATTAAATGCACGGTGTCGATGTTCACACACATTATGGTGAGGGTCACGGCTGAGATCGTGGGTCCCTGCCTTTTTTATCCATGCGGTAGAGGACGCTGCTGCGCCGTCCTCTGGATGGCAGCAGCAGCAGCGTCTGCTGCTGTTTTGCATATATATATATATATATATATATATAATATATATATATATATATATATATATATATATATATATATGTTTAAATGTATTTTTCTACGGTTTTCCCTAGGTGGGCCCCGCATCAGGTGGATCCATTCCACCCATTAGATTCTACGGCTCATGATTGACCAAATGAGCCCAATATGCGATGTGTTTAGGTGTGTAGAAACGTCGGAGTGGATTTTAACTGTAAGGCCACTGTTTTTCTATTCTATGGCCCACCAGAAAAATCGGATTGACTTCGTCTTTCGACTCAACGCCTAAAATGGGCTAAGAAATAGGATGGACGGCGTGGATTATATGCATACATCATGGTGGGGCCTGCATAAGTAGTCCACACTTCACTTCACTGTTAACCACAATCCACGCCAATTCACACTTCATTGTTAAGCCATGTCCAATGTCCCTGGACGCTGGACGGTGTGGAAATAACACAGGCATCATAGTGGGTCCCACATGGACGTGGCCTGCCATAGATGTATACGTGTGTGTGTGTGTGTGTGTGTGTGTGTGTGTGTGTATATATATATATATATATATATATATATATATAATATATAATATATATATATATATATTACTTAGTCAGCATGTGGGACTTCCCACCGTCCCAACAGACGGCGGATCCCGCCTGAAATGCGGTGGGCCACACCGTTTGATGGATGGAGTAGATTTAACATAAATTGGTGGGGCCCACTTCATTCTAGGGGGAAGATAAAGAGAGAGAAAGAGAAACAATGACAAGAGAGACGGTTATGGAGGGGCCTCGCCACTATGGGCCCCTCATGAATACAACACATACATTATAATGGGTCCCACCTATAAGTGGGCCCTTAAAGGCAAATTGACGGTAGATCACCCACCTATTGCACTCCTCCTTGATCCCTTGGGCTCCTATGCTCCTTGCCTTCACTTTTGATAGTGGTTGATGGAGTTTTAATGGTGGGGATGAGAGATGAGAGGGTGGGCCACACTTGTTGTTTGGAAGAGAGAGCTTGGACGTGGGATGTTGTTGCTTGGGAGATATTTTGAGAATGAGGGAGAGAGAGAAGTGATGGATGATAAGGATGAGTGATGGGTTGAGTGATGGATGAAGTGATGTAAGAGTTGACTTTGGGGTAGCTTGTGTATGAGAGAGGTAAGGGTAGGGTATGGGTTGCTTGTACTTAACTTGAGGTGTGATGTGTACTTGATTGATGGGATTGATGGGACATGTTATAGAGATTCTCTCGTAATTCGCACGTGCAACGTTTTTCTCGAAATGAACATGGGCCCACATTTTCTAGCCCGGGTATCGGATCAGTGCGCGAGTCGCGGCGCTGGAATCGAGGCAACGGCGCGGTCGCTAGGGTACAAGTTTCAGGTCGAGTCGACTTTGGTATGCAAAACTCGGCTTAGGATCGTGCACAAACGTCGAATACGGGTCGAGGATTTCTGAAATTCGACCGAAATGACCGCGAAAGCTTACGAAACGGTACGGACTAGGATACGGGTCTTACACTGATTACGAGGGACAAGAATTCTGAGCAAGTTACAAGATCTTCAGGGTCAAGAACTAGGTCCATGGGCAATGGCAAAGGTAAGTTAAAGTGCTGAAATTGTGAGAAGGAAGACATGTGAAGAATGATTGCACAAATCCTAAATTTAAGAGAGAATAATTTGAAGCTTCGTACAGGGAGGACAACGCTGCCATGTCAGATGGATCGAGTGTATGTGATGGTGATGTCTTGTCCGTGTCTACGATCAGACGCCCATACGATGATCGTAAGGGTGAGTGGATTCTAGACACAGAGGCATCTTTTCATATGACTCCACATCGGAGTTGGTTCACCAGCTACATAGAGTGCAATGGTGGACAGGTATTTATGGGTAATGACAGTGCCTGTAATGTTATGGTCGTTGGTACGGTGTGTGTCAAGATGTTTGATGGGACAGAGTATACCCTGACTGGGGTGAGGCACGTTCCTGACATGAAAAAGAGCCTGATTTCTCTCGGTGCACTCGAGGCTATGGGGTGCGGGTTTACAAGCATTGATGGTGACCTTAAAGTATCTAAGGGAGCACGGGTGATCATGAAAGCGCAATGACTCGATAATGTTTACAGGTTCATTGGGAGCACTTCAAAAGGTAGAGCTGCAGTGGTTGTAGCGGATTCTACTTCTGTACGCATGTGGCATGTTGGGTAAGACCACATGAGCTGGCAGGGAAGGAAGGATGAGATGCGCGGACAGAGATACAGAGCAGGTGGAGCAGCCACTTGTGAGAAGAATCACACCGCATAATCGCAAGTGATTGGCAAGGTACATGGACGACTCTAATATCGCAGGGGATTTGTCTGCTATTCAGATGGCTCTAGGTGAGCCTGGTGCTGAGAAGTGGAAAGTGATTATGAGCAATGTGATGGACTCATTATACCAGATCGACACATGAGAGTTGATGAAACTTCTAGTGGGCTGGAAATTGATTGGATACAGGTGGATCTTCAAGGGGATATAACATAGATACAAAACGAAGTTGGTAGCGAAGGGTCATGCTCAGAAAGAATGGATCAGCTTCTCAGAGATATTCACGCCAACGGTATAGCAGGTGTCTATTAGATTCGTATTAGCACTGGTTGTCCAATGCGTTTCGAGCTGGAACGGATGGATGTGGAGTCTGAGCTTCTGCAAGGAAACTTGGAAGAGCAAATCTACATGAAACAACCAGAACGGTTTGAAGTTTAAAAGGGCTGAGAAAAATGTTTACAGGAGGTCGTTGTACGACCTGTCGCCTAGGCAGTGGTATAAAATTTGATTCTTTCATGGTGAGTTAGGTATTGTATGTTGATGACATGTAGATCATCAATCATGATATGTCTGAAATCAGCGTACTAAAGACTCAGTTAAGTAAGACATTCAGGATGAAGGATCCCGGGGAGGGGGGGGGGGTGCAAAGAAAGTTCTTGGTGGTGATATTCATAAAGACTGGAAGAGGAGCAGGCTTTGGTTATCTCAGGCAGAATACCTTGTGTAGGTATTGATTAAGGATGTGATGGACCAGATAAAGCCGGTGAGCGTACCTTACGCAGCTCAATTCAAGGTTTTCCTCAAGACATGTCCCAAAACAAATGAGGAAAGGTAAGATATGTCTCATGGGCCTTATTCGAATGCGATTGACAGTACATGTCATGGTCTGTATTAGACCGGTTATTTCACAGGCTATCAGTGTTGTGAGCAAATACCCCGATAAGCAACATTGGATGGTGGTGAGATGGTTACTTCAATTCATTCGAGGTACAGAAGACTACGTCTTATTTTTTGAGAAGACATGAACAAAGGTGGTTGGGTATGTGGATTCAGAACCAGCAGACATACTCACCAAGATCATTCCTTCGGAGTAGTTCAAGTTATGTTCAATTTCTCTAGGCTTTGCGATGGTGTAAAAGAAGGATGAAATGTGCACAAGAAGTATTGATGAAGCTATAGTGAAAGACAGAGATAAGATAAGATGATAAGGAGCTATGTTTGAAGATTGAAGACATGGTGGAGATTGTTGTAAATAGATGTCTTCGAATCTGGTTATATGGTTCGATGACATCAAACCAGCTTCGATGTCATTGAAGCCAGTTCGATGTCATCGAGCTAGTTGATGGCATCAAGTTTTTTCAGAATTTTCACCCCTGCTCACTAGACTGTTTTTATTATTTTTCGATGACATCAAAGCTAGTTCGATGTCATTGAATGTTTATGCAGATTCGTTTGCGGAAACACAGATTCTACGAATTCTGTTTCGTGTTTCGTTTCCACTTGTTTATAAGTTTATAAATAGGGGTGGATATGAGACTATGAGGTATTCTAAGAGGTTTAAGTATTTCTAAAAGAATTCTAGGGTTTCTAAAGGAGCTCTAGGGTTTCAAGGGGTGGAGAAAAGGTGAGGTTTAAGGATTGCTCAAGCCGGGTAAATCCTTTATCTTTGTAATCTGAGTTTTCATAGTGGAATTTTCTGTCGCTTTATGTCGTAGTTTTTTCCCGCAAGGGTTTTCCACATTAAATCTCTGTGTTTCTTGTAATTGCTTGGTGCTCTTGGATTGCTATGCTAGATCCATATCTGTGTGATTCCACAGGCTAAAACCCCAATAATTTACAGGTGGCAAGGGGAAGGACGCGGATTAGATTCACCAACATGTATTGGACAATTAAAATTAGCGTATATATCTAATGGTTTTATTATAACTAACAAGTATCCACAAATCACAGGTTAGGATTGTTTGATGAATCTGATTATTTTTCTATCAGTGTGATGGATTAGCTTTCACAATTTGGTGGGCTTTGTTTGAGTTAATGCATGCCAAAGTATACAATTTCTAGGTGCCTGCGTATCAAGCACTATATATAGTCAGAGTATCAAACAACTCCCCATTAATAATAACATAGCAATTGCATGAATATTCATGCAACACGCTAAAATTACAGGATGTTGGTGATAAACCTAGGGAAATGACTTGGATGAGATCCATCCATTACATCATATACAAACCCTTATTTACTCCTTTTGCTTCAACACCCAAGTTGGCCACCCCATTAGAAGCTATACCTAAAGCTCTAATTTCATATCTTATGGCCCATCGGGGAATACTTTCATACTGATGAGGGAAGTTAGATGAATGGATTGGATGAAATATAAATAGAACCGTATCCCTTCACAAAATCAATGGGGCATTCCATGCCAATTATTTCCTATGGTGTGGCCTACTTAAGTTTTCGATCATCATAATTTCCATGTTCCAGCTTGAGGGAGAGGCAGTGTACCTAATAAATGGGTTAGATCTAATGAAATCTTGACTTAAATGACAGTAGGTACCCTCCTCCCATACCTATACTAGACTACCTGTACTTAGACTAGCCATTCATTTTTATATGCATTTGTTGACCTGGGTCTTATGTAATCTCATGAAAAAGCGCATGCTTCATGACATGCTTGTAATATATATCTTCATATATAGTTAAGAGGAGAAACAAATAGACGGCTAGGATCAAAGAAGGCATAAACAAGAATAGGAAAAAGAGGGGAATGTATTTTGAGGAGTTCCTTGATACTCAGGCTACATTAGAAATTATACACGTGACATGTATTAACTTAAATTAAACTAATTAAATTGTGGAACCCACGGTTATTAAGATCCAATATAAAAATCAGGCTAGTTGAACAATCATGACCTCTGATTTGTGGACACTTGTTGTAACATCCTGGATTTTCACTGTTTTGGATTTTCAAAATTTTTAAATTTTTTTTATGTAATTAACTTATATTATTACTTATTGATTATTGGCACTCAATGTTAGTTTATACATGGGTGATACCAGTAAAGAATCGCACAAGTCCAATTAATCAACCGCAGGAAGCCAACAAATCCGCCTGATCACTTGAACATCAAGTTTAGCCCCATGATTTACTCATGCAGGGCCCAAATCTAACCGACCCATCGCTAACTAATCAAGACAATCATTACTAAATTAAAGATCTAACCGAAGCCGAGTCAGATAAGTCCCGGATCTGGACTAATAGACCAAATCAACCCCGTTACTCTTTTAGCCTAAAACTGACGGTTTAGAGTAACCATGACCAAATCTCCACTTTCACTAGTTATAAATAGGCCACACTATGGACATAGTTAATCCAAAGCCTAATAATTGCTCACGAGAAATCTCAATACCTAATTCATTGCAGAAATGCCCCGATTTTCCGAACAAGCTCTAAACCGCTCGTTGGTGGGCCACTAGTTCTAAAACTATACAATAATGTCTGTCTTACTGGGCTTGACGTCCATCGCGGGAGTTGGACTTGGGTACTGTCCAGAACCGTTCAACTTGAGCCAAAGAAAGAGTGCATGAGAAGTGCAAATACCCTAAAGGAAGAAGCTGAAACTTAAGTGAATTGGGTCGTCCACTCTTATGTAAAGTTGAGGATTTTGGACGGTCGGTTTACGACCAAACTTCATACGTAGAGTACGGATATTTCCATACTCATATCCATATAGTCGCGGCCCCGATCGACCATCGGTGACCATTGAACAGACTTCTAATCATATCTGTCGATCAGCGCATCCAAATGCCGGGCCGAACATGTCCATACGTAGATCATCATTAGGGCTAACTATCCAATGGTGTATATCAATATATACACTCATAGTGGGCCCTAGAGACTAGAAAAACCCTCCTACAGGGCTAGTATAGTAAAAACCCAACCTTTGGGGCCATTTGCACCAAATCTGGCATTATAAAAGGGCCTCATTTGGGCACCCCCTCTCCCCATACGAATTTTCCTTAGAGTAAGAGGAAAAAAAAAGGAAGAAAGGGAGAAGAAAAATAGGAGAAAGGAGAAGAGAAAGAGCTTGGGGTGTGAGTGTCGGTGCACATCCACCCTATAATCCTCTCTAGTCGTCTTGCCGTAACCGGATCCGTCGTCGGCGCTCTCTCGGCAATGATTGGGGGTAAGTGTTGAATCTCACTTGTAATCTAGGGTTCAATAGTTATTTGTCCCTAATCTCACAAGCTTGTATTCTTGTTTAGGTCTTTCAACGATTTTCTCAAAACTCTAACCCTAGGAGCGCCAAGAGTTGGGCAAAACATCACAAGGTGCGGACTATTATCCTTAGGTGGCTTAGCACCAATTTTGCTATGAGTTTAATGATTATGAATGTTAGGATGATGTACTTGAGTAATCTAGAGAGAACCTAACCAAGACCCTACATGATAGGCCTCCCTTAGATTCCATGAAATAGATGAGTGTTGTTTATTTGTTCTTCAACATGATTAGGTTTGATTTTGGTATGGCATGTTTATCTCATATGCGATCTTAGCATAACCTTTCTTGTGGTATGCATGATTGTATTAATATTTGTTGTATGTTTGTCCTATGAATGATGTATAACTCTTGTTCGCTTCGCTAACTCCACACAACACACATACACATTCGTTTTGTTAAATTGTTAGTAATTGCATTTATAAATTCTATGTTTTATGTATAGGTGCATAACATCTCTTGTGTAGATGATGAATCCTGATTTATTGAAGTGCTATTGAATATCATCAAATCCCTATGTTAGTCAGGAAACTGAGGTGAGACAAGGTGGTCCCGTTGGTAGGACTAACCTGAGGCTAAACCGGTGGTTTTGGACGGATGCGAATGGGTGACAGTATTTAGACTACATGGGTCGTTTGTACCCGATGTCGTCCGTCACGCACTCGCCTGGACTCACACGGTCTAGTCCACTTACTGACCAACCATGTATGATTAACCAGTCTGCTCACACCTGTATGGAACTTGGAAGACCCTTCAACCACTGAAGCTCATTGATAACCATCTGAAACTGATCCACTGACTCGAGAGCCGGTCATGGTGGAATGAGACACTGTGTTCGAGCTGTCGGCCTACGATGGGGTGACGAGCCTCCCCGTAGTGACTTTGAGTGATCCCTCCTCTTAGCACTCCCCATGTGCTTGAATCAGGGATGAGAAACCCGATGGGATCTATGATCGCGGGGTCCTGGCCTCGCGCATTGAGGGGCTTTAGTCTCTCAACCAGCTGAGGGCAATGATACGTGGGATGTACCAGTTTCCCCAGTCTGCTGGATGAACGGAATTAACTAAATACTTGGCTAACATTATTCACGCATCGCATTAGCTGGAATTTGGCGACTCGATAGTTGAGGTCGTAATGTGGGAGTGTTGGTCATGCACGATCGTTAGACGAAGTCGCTCCAGGGAGTGTTGTTGTGAGGGCATACATTATATCATAATATATGCATATGTATTAACAAGACTAGTTAGGGATCTGTGAATGCATGCCTTTCATTAAATTCATCATATAATTACTGCTTGTTGTAACTTAAGGTTAATTGTAATTATTGAGTTAGCTACTCACTCCCACTATGGGACGGTGTTTTAAAACACCAACCAGACTCTTTACTAGATGCAGGTGAGGCGGAGCTCGACGAGCTGAGCGGGGTGAGCATGGATAAAGAAGATGAGCTTCCCTACTTCCAGACTTTCGGCGAATCCTTTTAGTATGAGTTTGGGCTACCACGGGGTATGGGCCAGGGCCCTAGTCGCTTTGGGTCATGTATGGGTGGGACTATTTCCCTATTTAGATGACTCGAGATTTGTGGTTTAGATACTTTTATATTTAGTGGCACTCGATACTGATTTACGACTTACGTACGCTGCATGCCTTGCTAAACTCTTCATTGTTTATGAGATCATCGAAATGTAATTAAAATTTGAAGTCCATTAGGTCACTTATAGCTCCTGAGAATTTGGGAGCCAAGTTCCTACACAACCCCTGAAAATCTTGGGTGTTACACTTGTTTTTTTGAAGACCATTAGATATGTTTTTATTTCTAACCATTCAATAAATATCCCAGCAATCTAATACTTCCATAACCGAACAAGAGTAAAAGAGTTTGGTAATCATGAATTTAAGCCGGTGGCCATAACTTGAACGGAAATATGAGTAGTTTTTAATCGCTTGTGTATTGTCCATCACACGCTGACAGAGCATTAAAGTATTTCTCTTGAAATCTACTTTTATCTGGCCTTTTTTTTTTTTTTTTTTTTTTCAATGAAACATGTATAAGGAGGAACTGGGGATTGGTCTAGCCACCACTAGTTGGTCCATACAGAGTTCTGCAGGGACCAACATGATGTGGGGGTTTTATCCACACCGTCCATCCATTTTTCTAAATCTTTTTAGGACTAAAAAAATGAGTAAATCCAAGGCTCAAGTGGACCTCATATCGGGTATTGAACACTCACCATTGAAAACTTGTTGGGAGCCATAAAAGTTTTGTACCAAGTTGATATTTGTCGTTTTTGTTCATATAGTATCATAAAAGTTTTGTACCAGGTCTATATGACCTTATGAACAGGTTCGATGGAAAATAAACATTGTCGAGGCTTCTAGTAAGGTTTCAACTATGGGTGTTATTATCTATGCTACCTCCTGTAGTGTGGTCAATTTTATTTATTTATTTTATTATTATTTTACACATGTATACACACCACCACACACTCACTCGGTAGTGGGATTTCACCGCCCATGGGTACTCGAACCCTCAACCAGGTGTTGAAACTCCTGGGAGTCTACCACCGGAGTAACAACAAAGATCCTTATTTTGGTGTGGTCAACTTGACCCTTAGATCTGCCTCATTTTGGGTAGGCTTCCATATGGTCCTTGGATCTGCCTTATTTTTGGGTTCCTACCCCAAAATGATCCGATGAAATGGATGGATGGAGTGGATAAAATCCATACATTATAATTTGGTGAGTTTTTATTTATTTATTTTTTTAACACACGCACACACACCCCCACACTCACGCTAGTGGAATTTCACCACCTATGGGTACTCAAAACCCTTGACTGGGTGTTGAAACTCCTGAGAGTCTACCACCCAAGCAAGAGTAAGGACCCTAATTTGGTGAGTTTTGGGTTAATGCTTGCCAATTAAGTATACAATTTCTAAGTGGATCCTTACTCTTGCTCGGGTGGTAGACTCTCAGGAGTTTCAACACCGGTCAAGGGTTCAAGTATCCATAAGTGGTGAAATTCCACAAGTGTGAGTATGTGGGGGTGTGTTTACGTGTGTAAAAAAAAAAGAGTATACAATTTCTAAGTACTTGGGTAATAAGCATCATACATAGTCGAGGGTATCAAATAACTCCTCATTTAATAATATCATAGCAGTTGCAAGAAAGCTCATGCAACAAGCTAAATTAAAACGATTGATAAATCTTCTGTGAGGGAAATGACTTTAGGTGCATGAAATCTATCCACTACATCAGATACAATACCCCTTATTTCACTCATGATTCAAAAGTTAGCCTAGTTCAGCACCCAGGTTAGCCACCCCATAGGAAATTATACCCGTTAATCACTAATCAGTTCATATGTTATGGCCCACCTGAGTTTTGGAATAAAGCTTTTATTAGGTAATGCTTTCATCCTGGTAAGGAAAGTTCGATGAATGGATTAGATGAAATATAAACAGCACTGTGGCCCTGCACAACCAACGGTGGGCATTCCATGCCAAATGTTTCCTATAGTGTCACATACCCTAGTTGTAGATCATCATGATTTCTATATTCCAGCCTGAGAGAGAGGCAGCAAACCTAATGAATGGGTTGGATCTAATGAAAGCTTGGGCTACATTGCGGAAGGTACGCACCCCCACACACCTATTAGCCGTTCATTTTTATATGCTTTTGTTGACCTGCGTCTTATGTTATCTCACGCAAAAGCCCCATACCTCATGACATTCTTGTAATACCAATCTTCATAGTCAACAGAATAAATAAATAGACGGCTAGGATCAAAGAAAGTATACATAAACAAGAATTCGGTAGGGGGGATTGCATTTTGGGAGTCATTTAATACTCGAGCTACATTAAAATGATACACGTGCATGGCATATATAAACCCAAAGTGATCCCTCGGTCATTAAATTACAGTATAAAAATCAGGTTGGTTGAACAATCAACCCCTCTCATTCATGGATACTTGTTTTTTTTTTTTTTAATGTAAGACTATTAGATATGCTTTTATTTCTAACCGTTCAATAAATATCTCAGCAATCAAATACTTCCATAACCGAACCAAGTAAAAATTTTCAGTTAATCATAAATCTAAACTGGTGCCCATAATTTGGATGGTTTATCTTAAATTATCGTATCCCACATAATCAATTTTTGAGTAATTTCTACATGACTGTGTATCATTCATCACACTCTGCCAGAGTATCAAAGTATTCCTCATGTATTAATTTTCTCTTTATTTATTTCAAATGTGAAACGTGGATAAGGAATGGTGTGAAGTATTTTTTAAGCTTGTCTTGACTAGCATGGTCTTGGTATTTTTGCTTACGACGTTTAAAAGGGAAAGTTTTGGCTTCAGCGCGTTGGATCAGAAAAGTAGTGTCCGTCTCCCAAATTTTAACATGCGGTAGGTGAGGGGGATGGATCCAGCCTGTCCATATATTTATTCATATTCAAATATTATACCTAGTTGAATATATATCATAGTGAATATCATAAGGACGATTCAATCCATACGAATGGTAGCCTTGAAATGAATGGTAGGATGACAACTCTTGCTAGGATCGTACATTTACTTGATTTCTAACGAACGGTAAAAAAAAAAAAAGAAAAAAAAGGCATCAATACTAGTTGGACCGCCTGGATCCACTTCTTTACCCACCACGTGTTAGTTATAACGCGACGCATCATCTCCCTATATTTCCGAAGAAGATAAGCAAGAATGTTCTTTTTCTTTCTTTTATTTTTATTTTTTGTGAAAACTGTATTAAATAAGTATTAAATAAATAATAAATAAATAAATAACTTATTTTATTGTTTTTTAACTTCTAAGGATTTTACCACAATACTCCTTAGGAATTTGTATGTTAACAAATAGTGCCACCAGCGTGATATATATGATATTGCTTTTTTAGGAAGAGAGGTTACTGTTGCAAAAAATATTGATTTTTAAATATATTTTAAATAAAATATAATATATATTATATAAAAAAGTTTTGGAAAAAGCTTTTTGGGGGTTTTTAAGAATAGTCCTACATGGGAAAGGGAAGAAAAAATTTTGTGGTTTATATGAAAGATGTGGAGTATTATAATATTTGCCTACCTAGTCCAAGGACTATGGACCTTATGTGTTCCAGTGCGTAGTCACGGGCTCGGTGCGAGGGCGTGGGCATGTGAGGCAGTGTGGCTGTAGAGATGCTAGTGACGCACTTTGCACCAGCCCAACAGCTAGAAAACGGCTAGCTGCTGTCTCACAACAGTCAGTATGCAACGGCTTAATGACCCATGCACAACAATCAGAAAACGGCTAGTTTTCTCCAACAGCTAGAAAACGGTCATGGGATTTAATTCCCAGGACCATAACCCCCAGCCACCATAGCCTATAAAAGGAGGGCCTGGATAGGTTTCTAAACCATCTCTCAACCCATTTCAGCAGACCCATACGAACTGAGACAACCCACTACTCCTCTCCTATACTCCAGTGGTTCCAGCAAAACAGCAAGGGTTGAACCTTTGCTAGAAGAATAGACCAATGGTGTGGTCTAGAACGGTTCAACTAAACCAGTGGCTGAAGAACTGACCAGTGCAGTGGTCTAAATGAAAAGAAATTTCTTATCTTTCTTTCTTCTGGGATTTTTCTTTTATTGTATTTCTGTCAGATTGAGTGTAACAGAGTTTCAATAGGTGGACCTTCGTGTTTACTGAATGCAGACCCACACCAGGCTCGTTGTATCCTAGAAGCGATTTGCCTGTAACCTATCAGCATACTCAATTCACTTGAGTAGGGGCAAATAACGCTTTAAGTACAGCGATTTAAGCTAATTTTATTTTTCGGTTTCCATATTATACAGAAATTATATTAATTTCTATAATTTTCAATAATCTTAAAGCGTTATTTCGATGGAAGCCGACAGTGTTTCATCTATCAAGTTGATGAATTAGGACTTGATACGTCTTGATCGGTTTGATGGAACCAATTTTACGAGATGGCAAGACAAGCTGAAATTTCTTTTGACGGCGCTGAAGATCTATTACATATTAGATCCAAATCTGTAAGTGCTACCTGAAGCATCCGACGAAGACACACCTGAACAGGTGGCTGCCCGCACCAAACGAGCCGAAGACGAACTCTTGTGTTGAAGATACATTCTGAACCCGCTCTCCGACCGCCTGTACGATCTATACTAACAGACGTCATCAGCAAAAGAGATCTAAGCCGCTTCGGAGTTCAAATACAAGGCTGAAGAAGAAGGAACCAATGAATTTCTCATCGCCAGGTATTTTGACTTCAACATGGTAGATAACAAACCGCTGTTGCCCCAAATCCAAGAACTGTAACTAATAGTAAACAAAATCAAAGCAATCGAAATTGATCTTCTTGAATCATTCCAAGTCGGGGATATAATCGCCAAATTGCCACCGATGTGGAAAGACTATAGAAAGAAGTTGTTGCATAAAACTGAGGACTATACACTGAAACAAATCCAGAAACACTTAAGAATTGAAAAAGAATCCCGTAACCGAGACAAAAAAAAATAACGGGAATGCCTCATCCAAGGTACATACCGTAGAGAATACTAATAACAAGAATCCCGATAAGGATGATTCCCTGAAACCTAATAAAGGAAAATTCAAGAAAAACGTCCAAAAGAATAATGGAAAGTTCAAAGGCCCATGCCATGTTTGTGGGAAAACCGGACACTATGCTCGAGTATGCCGATATCGCAAATCTAAAAAAGATGCAAGTGCAGTAGAAGAAGACGATATGTGGCTATGATCACTAAGGTGAATACCATCTAAGGTAAAGTTTCAGGTTGGTGATATGATACTGCCATTACAGTACATGTGTGTTACGACAAATCAGCCTTCAAAACCTATGAGGAATTGACCGATGGTCAAGAAGTCCGATTGAATGTCGTCGGTAAAGGAACTGTCGAACTGATATTCACCTCTGAGAAGAAAGTGATTCTGACTAATGTACTGCATGTCCCACACATGAGGCGAAACTTAGTTTTTGGGGATCTACTGGGTAAACTAGGTATAAAAGTGGTGTACGAATTAGGTAAACTGATTCTGTTCAAGAATGAGAATTTTGTCGGAAAGGGATATACTTGTAACGGAATGGTTAAGTTTTCTCTGAATGAAAGTAACACTTTTGCGTATATGGTTGAATCCGTTGGACCGTGGCATGATAGATTAGCCCATATAGGGTATAGTACCTTGAAGTTCATGGATAAAAATGGTTGAATCTGTTAGACTGTGGCATGATAGACTAGCCCATATAGGGTATAGTACCTTGAAGTTCATGGCTAAGAATGGTTTAATCTCATATATAGATAATGAAACCGAGAAATGTGAAGTATGCATACGATCCAAAATGACAAAGAAACCTTTTCCAAGTGTTGAAAGATCGTCTCAAGTATTGGATCTTGTGCACAGTGATATCTGTGAGTTAAATGACATTCTTACTCGTGGAGGTAAATGATACTTCATAACCTTTATAGATGATTGCTCTAGATATGTATATGTGTACCTATTAAAAAGCAAAGATGAAGCATTGAATATGTTTAAAATATATAAAGCAGAAGTAGAGAATCAACTAAATAAGAAGATAAAAATTCTCCGTAGCGATAGAGGAGAAGAATACTTCTCAATGAATTCGATAACTTCTGTGAAGAACATGGATTGATACATTAACGTACATAGCCATACACATTTCAACAAAATGAAATAGCTGAAAGGAAGAATAAAATATTAGTAGAGATGGTCAACTCAATGCTGATAAGAGCAAAGTTGTCACTAAGTCTATGAGGTGAGGCACTGCTTGCAGCGTGCCATATACTAAACAGAATTTCGTCTAAAAAATATAAAATATCTCCATATGAAACATGGAGAGGTAGAAAACTTAACCTAGGATATCTAAAAGTGTGAGGGTGTCTTGCATATTGCAGAACCCCTGATCCAAAAAAGAACTAAGTTAGGACCAAGAGCTATTAAGTGCGCCTTCGTAGAGTATGCACAAAATAGTGAAACATATAGACTTCTAGATATAGAGTCTAATACAGTAATATAATCAAGAGACGTTGAGTTCTTTGAGAACTCACTATCCTTGGAGTCAGAGGATAATGAAATTCAAACTCCTAATAGAGAACCAGATAGCACAGCTCCACAGATAGTGGAAACTCCTATTGAACCTCGTAGGAGTCAAAGGACAAGAATAGAGAAGAGTCTAGAAGATGACTACATAGACTCACAACGCGTCATTTACCATCTTGTAGAAGGACATAGAGAAAATATAATAAGAAAAATACGTATAGTAATGATTATAGAAGATAATCCTAAAACATATAAAGAGGCTGTATCCTCTAGAGACTCAGCTTTCTGGAAAGAAGCTATAACGATGAAATGGAATCCATAATGTCAAATCAAACATGAGAACTAGTTAACTTACCTCCAGGTTCTAAACTCATAGGTTGCAAGTGGGTATTTAGAAAGAAATATCACACTGATGGACTATCAAAACCTTTAAAGCTCGATTAGTAGGTAAGGGTTTTAGACAAAAAGAAGGGATAAATTACTTTGACACATACTCTCCTATAGCTAGGATAACATCCATCAAGATATTATTTGCGCTAGCTTCCATACATCATCTTCACATCCACCAATGGATGTAAAGACGCATTCCTGAATAGTGACCTCAATGAGGAGGTATATATGGAACAACCGGAAGGTTTCATTCTACCAGGAAATGAAAACAAAGTTTGTAGATTAGTCAAATCTTTGTATAGATTAAAATAAGCATAAAAATAATTGCATGAGAAGTTTGATTCCAAAACACTATCTCATAGTTTCATGCATAATATAGTTGACAAATGCATATATTCTAAAGTAAATGGTAATTGTATCGTTATTATTTGCTTGTATGTTGATGACATGTTAATAATAAGTAATAAAATGGAAGGTGTGAATGAAACAAAGAGGTTTCTATCTTCCGTATTCAAAATAAAGGATCTTGGACAAGTTGATACCATCCTAGGTATTAAAGTTAAAAATATTATGGGGGTTATACTTTGTGTCAATCTCTTTATATTGAGAAGATACTAAACAAGTTTAACCATCTAAATATAAAAGAAGCGAAGACCTCATTTGATCCAAGTATCAAGCTAAAAGAAAAATACCAGAAGAACGGTTGCACAATTAGAATCTACGAGCGCTATAGGGAGTCTTATGTATGTTATGCAATGCACTAGACTTGATATCGTATATGCTGTGAGTAAACTTAACAAGTTTACTAGTAACCCCAGTACTGAACACTGGAATGCAATCAGTAGAGTCCTTTGTTACTTAAAAGCAACCAAAGACTTATGACAATTTTATTCAGTTTCCTGCCGTATTGGAAGGATATACCGATGCGAGCTGAATATCGAGTGCAGGGGACAACAAGTCTACTAAAGGGTGGGTATTCACCCTAGGAGGTGTAGCTGTATCTTAGGGATCCAAGAAACAGACTTGCAAAACGCACTCGACTATGGAGTTTGAATTCATAGCCCTGACTGCAACAGGCAAAGAGGCTGAGTGACTAAGGGATCTTCTATTAGAAATCTCTTTCTGTGTAAAGCCTATATCGGCTGCATCACTACATTGTGATAGTGAAGCCACATTAGATAGAGCCTATAACGACACTTAGAATGGTAAGTCTAGACATATCAGTTTTTGACATGATTGTGTCAGACAATTGATTCGAGATGGAATCATTGTTATTTTCTATGTGAAATCAAGCAACAATCTGGTAGATCCTTTCACTAAACCTATACCGAGAGAGGTAGTAAAAGCTACATCTAGAGGGATGAGGTTAAAACTCTTCAACTAAAGTTCCACCAGTGATAGTAACCCAACCTAAAGTCATAAAATCTCTAATTTTGGGTTCAATGGGTAAGAACAAGTCACTGATATATGGAAAGTTTTTCAGCACTAAATTATAAAACCTCATCTATAATAGATAAGTGCTGAGCGTTACAAAAGAGGGTTGAGTCTTAGAACTCTTAATGAAATCCAGTCTATAAGACAAGTGTCTTATAGTAACGGAGATACTGGAAGGATTTCACCTATATGAACGTAGAGATGGTGTCGTCTCTCATGAGAGTTAGGAGTTTTTCTCTTGGGATCGTTCACGAATTAGGATAAGCACATGGCCATTAATAGTGCTGAGCAAGATTTTGGGAACTCTAACAAACACATAGCGAATATGTGTGTGGTTTCTCGAACTCTATTATCTAGGAATAACTGGTTCAACGCTACGGCTACTAGTCATTTCGATAGAGTTTTGAGATACTTACACTAAGGGAAGATTAAAATTGAAAGATTATTTCTTTATGCATATAAGCTGATTATTTTAGCAGAAATGTTTAACCGAGAAAATATATTTTTAAAATCAAGTGGGGGATTGTTGCAAAAAATATTGATTTTTAAATATATTTTAAATAAAATATAATATATATATATAATATATAAAAAAGTTTTGGAAAAAGCTTTTTGGGGGTTTTTAAGAATAGTTCCACAAGGGAAAGGGAAGAGAAAATTTTGTAGTTTATATGAAAGATGTGGAGTATTATAATATTTGCCTACCTAGTCCAAGGACTATGGACCTTGCATGTTCCAGTGCGTAGCACTGGAACACCCGCGCGCGCTTGCGCTCGTGCTCGGGCTTGGACAAGGGCTCGATCACGGGCACGGGTTCGGGCTTGGGCTCGGTGCGAGGGCATAGGCATGTGAGGCAGTGTGGCTGCAAAGGCATTAGTGGCGCATTTTACACTTCGCACGTCTGCATCGTGTCGCAGAGGGTCGCTCCTTCGCGACCTTGAGCGAACTGGAGCGAGACGTGTGCGAGTCGCGGTGCAACTAAGTGGCTAAGGTGGATGGCTGGATGAAGGGGAGACTAGAGGACTGAACGAGAGTCCTCTAGTATATATAGAGAGCTGAAAAAAAGAGCTGTTGCAGCAGATCTGTAACAGCTGTGCCATTAGTGCAGGGTCCAACAGAAACTGCTCAATGGCTAGCCTAACAACTAGAAAATGGCTAGTTGCTGTCTCACAACAGTCAGCTTGCAGCAGCTTAATGGCCCATGCACAACAGTCAGAAAATGGCCATAAAATGGCTAGTTTTCTCCAACAACTAGAAAACGGTCATGGGATTTAATTCCCTTGACCATAACCCCAGCCACCATAGCCTATAAAAGGAGGGCCTGGATAGGTTTCCAAACCATCTCTCAACCCACTCCAGCAGACCCATACGAACTAAGACAACCCACTACTCGTCTCCTATACTTCAGTGGTTCCAGCAAGACAGCAAGGGTTGAACCTTTGCTAGAAGAATAGACCAATGATGTGGTCTAGAACGGTTCAACTGAACCAGTGGCTAAAGAACTAACCAGTGTAGTGGTCTAAATGAAAAGAAATTTCTTCTCTTTCTTTCTCCTGGGATTTTTCTTTTATTGTATTTCTATCAGATTGAGTGTAACAGAGTTCCAATAGGTGGGCCTTCGTGTTTGTTGAACGCAGACCCACACCAGGCTCGTCATATCCTAAAAGCAGTTTGCCTGTAACCTATCAGCATACTCAATTCACTTGAGTAGGGGCAAATAACGCTTTAAGGACAGCGTTTCAGACATGCTTCAGCTTGTCCTTATATATTTAAGCTAATTTTATTTTTCAGTTTCCATATTATACAGAAATTATATTAATCTGTATAATTTTCAACAGTTACTACTCCTCTTTGGTCTTTCTCTACACCTACTCTCCTTTGCTCTTTCTACACCAAAGTAAAAAATGAAATGTTGAGGAGCCCACGTGATAGGTGTCTCACATTCAACCATCTAGTAAATGCATATCAATGTTAATATTAGATGAACAAAAAATATTGCTGATGATCCATGAAAATAATGTATACCATTCAAAATATCTCAATTCTAAGTGTAGATCATTTAATAATTTGATGGACCTGATGTTTTATTTCAATTCAAGTGTAGCTCGTTTAACGATTTGATTGACCTGATGTTTTGTTCATGTTATCATCATGGTGTGGTGCATATATTTAATGGATTAGATGTTTTACTCATACTAAGTGGGTCTCATAGGTCTTGAGTTTTGCTATTTTTAAAGAAAAATAAAATAAAATTTAAAGAGAACATTTTTTTTATTATATAATTTACTAAAGACATTATTTTCCAAAATATAGATTCTTCAGCAATTTAAGGTAAAAATCCCATCTTTTGATAGAGATATATCAATTTATATATAGATTTCTTGAAAATATAAAAAAGGATTCGATAAATCTGATTGACGTTGATCAAGTAGGATACAGTGCCGAGAATTGCATGACCTGAAAATAATGTAGGCCCACCGTACGGCGTTGAGCAAGTAAACTCCTGCCAGCAAATGAGCGGCCAGAAAGGAAATGTCCAACAGTCCAATTCAGAAAGGAAGTGTCCAAAAATCCAATCCACGTGTATTTGTGGTTCCATGGTGTGTGCCATCCTGATTTTTGGCACATGACATGTCATGGTGTGATCATATTGATGAATAGCCCAGTTATTTGACACTTATTCTTGAGTTCAAGCAATGATATATGTATGCATGGATGGACCGTGAAGTAATTGTTTTATGGCCATTGTTTCATGGTCATACAAATCCGCTGGGTACTCCAAAAAGTGATGCACAGCGTGCCATAGATGCATTTTTTGCACAATGGACCAGAAAAAAGGCCAAACAAAGTAGTCCGTCGGATCTGGGCCAGTCCTATTTAGGGCGTGATGTAATTTGGCCCAAGACGCTTCCAATTTGAAGAAATTCATTCCACACAGGGATAAATTATCATTTGAAGTGTGGATAGTAAATTAGATATAACTTTTGATTTTATCCACTATGCTGATTAAATTCATCCGTTTCAAAAGAAAATACACTCCCTGGTCTAACACTACCGTTTTAAAGAAAAAATTACTATTTTTACAAATTTTTATTTTTGTTGTTTTTTTATTTATATAGTTTTAGGAATTTGAGTCTTTTTTAGAAGTCAGTCGCTCGTAATTAGGCCAAGAATATTCCAATAAAATTTATCTAGACTTTTCATTTTTTTTGGTAAATTAGGCTTTAGAAGAATTTTACTAGAATTAGAAAGTTAAGCTTTAAAAGAAAGACAATTTCAAATTAGGACTTGAATATTCTTTATTAGTGGTGTAATCAAGAACTCATACAGGCCTTATTCGATAAAATACTTCTCTCTTATTTTCTTATGGACACAAGAAATCTTACTGTAGATTTGAAGTTTTAATCACTTGAAGAAGACAAAATGATCTTCTTCTCGTTGTTTCATGCTCTTCCCTATGTAAAAAAAAAAGAAGAAAAAAAGTCGACCCATTGGATTAAAAGATCATGCCAATTCGTTTATTAGAGGCCAGCAGTGAAATACATTAATGAAGGGGCCAAGCTAACTGATTGACTTATGAAATGTCCGTGGCCCATTCCCCTAGTGGGCGCCATGTGCACATGGAGACAATTCACTGGTGGTCCATTGTTTTGTGTGGAGTGTACCTCACTCGATGGATGGATCTTACTCACTTTTTAAAAATAATCCTTAAGGTAGGACCACCCATTTTATAATTATAGTGTACTTGGATGTGATGTGTCCAAAATGGATGAGTAAACTTAGGTGCATAACGTGCATCTGATCATTATCGCTTGAAATAGTGGATTTATTTGATGCTCTTACAAAGTATAATACTTGATACACAATCACTTATAAATTGTACAAATGGCATATGTTAATTAAAATTATCACCTGCTAATCATCTAGTCACACAAACCTAAAATTGATTAGTTGTAGGACACTTGTTTGCTGAAATTAGACCAATGGATATTTTTATTTCTTACCATTTAAATGCCCAAAACTATAAAACGAGTAATCAAATGTGTAATTTTCTTTTGTCACGGATACATCTAAATTGAGACCCTAATTTGGAAAGTTCAAGTTAAATTACTTGTATGTGTAAATGCAATTTCTACGTGCTTGTGTATTATTTGATATATTGCTAGAATTTTGAGTGTAAAATATTATATATTTTTTCTTTATTATGCATTAGTTTTATAAGTATATATGCGTTTAAGTAATCTAATTATGTATGTTTTGCTATGCGAGGTGATTTGGAGAGCCAAGATGAAAAAATAATTAAATAAAAAATTTAATACTAAAAAAATTGTAAGACCCGTATCCTAGTTCGCACTGTTCCGATGAATCCTGCGATCATTTCTGTCGAAGTCCGGCAATCCGCGACTGATAATCGACGTTGCGATCGATCGTAAATCGTATCCTTTAGATTCGAGTCGGTTTAATCCGAGACCTGTATCATTGCGACCGTACCATCGCCGCGGTTCCAACGCCGCGACTCACGCACCGATCCGATACCCTGACTAGGAGATGTGGGCTAGCGTTCGGTGCGAGGAAAACGCCGCGCGTTACGAAACCCAAGAGAATCTCTACGATGTGTCACATCAATCCATCAATCCATCAATCCATCAATCCATCAACCATCAATCTCAAGGGTCAAGTACACATCACTCACACTCTTCCCCAAGCAACCCCAAAGTCAAAAAGTTCTTACACCACCATGCCTTTCTTACACCAAAAGCCACGAAAGTCAAGAAAAGTGGCTCTTACACCCATCACACCACATCCATCACACCACATCCATCACTCCTCTCCCTTTACAACAACCCTCTCTCTCTCTTCATTTGCAAATCCATTCCCCAAGCAAAAAAAAAACCCCCATACGTATGAGCCCTTCCCCATTTCCTTTCAAGCCACAAGTGTGGCCCACTTTTCCCTACACTCTCACATCTTTCATCTCAACCGTTGGATCGTCATCAACCACCATTGAAAGTGGAGGCTAGGAGCTAAGGAGGCTAAGGGAGCAAGGAGGAGTACAAGAGGTGGGTGATCTACCGTTGATTTCCATTTAAGGGTCCACTTGTAGGTGGGACCCATTTTGATCTATGTATTGTATCAATGGAGGGCCCATAGTGGCGGGGTCCCTCCCCTCTATTACCGTCTCTCTCTTTATCTCTCTCTCTCTCCTCTTTCCTCTCCCTTGAATGTAGTGGGCCCCCCGAATTTATGTTAAATCTTCTACATCCATTAGATGGTGTGGCCCACCGCATTTAAGAGGGATCCACCGTTTATATAGCATATATAGTATATTATAATCAATATTGTATTAATATTATATTTATATTATTTGTATATGTATATATATGTAAGGATGGTGGGCCACGTCCATGTAGAACCCACCAAAAGGGACCCACCATGATGACTGTGTTGTATACACGCCGTCCAGCGTCCCTGGACGCTGGACATGAAGCCACTGGAGTGGCTAGTGGCTAACATGGATATGTGTACTGGCATGGGCGTTTACTGACAAGCTAAAAAAAAAAAAGGTAAAAAAAAAAAGATACTTTTGGGGTGGGCTGCTAATGCAGGCCCCACGTTGATGTATGTATGTGATCCACGCTGTCCAATCTATTCTCCAGCTCATTTTAGGCGTTGAGCCAAAATAGTAAGGTAATCTGATCACCAGGTGGGCCATACCATCTAAAACCATGTGAAAACATACCAAAACATATAAAAGTACTTGGTGGGACCCACCTGAGGTTTGGATGCAGTTGAGACTCGGTCTGAACGACCAGACTAGTGGGGAACACAGATTGGGCGGTCTGGATTCGTCCACAATGGACCCCACTTACCACAAAAAAAAAAATAATAATAATAAAAATAAAAATATACAGCAGCGCCTGCTGCTGCAGGCGCCGCTGACAGACGCTGCCTGCGTCAGCGGGAAACGGGCAGGGTCCCACGGCTCCAGCCGTGGGCCCCACCTTGATGTTTATTTATCATCCAATCTGTTCATATGGTGGGCCACCCCCTGAAGTGGGCCCCCATCAAGTTTCAGCCGCATCCATGGCTCAGGTAGCCCACACTACAAGAAACAGCGGTGATTGAATTCTACCATTGAAACTCTTTTGGGCCCCACAGAAGTTTCAGATCAAGATGAAATTTGTTTTTCCTTTTCACCCGGGTATGTGGGACCTTGTGAACAGGTTGGATGGAAAATAAACATTACAGTGGGCCCCACATGGGACCCACCCAGATGTATGTGTTTTATGCTCACCGTCCAGGCGAACGGTGGCACCCACCTAATGTATGTGTTTTATTCACGCCGTCCAGCAGGCTGCTGGATGGCCAGTAGGCCCCATGTGGGAGCCCATTGTAATGTATGTGTTAGACCGTCCACTGCTGTGAACGGTGGGCCCCACCTGACATTTGGCACGCGCCTGAAGACTGGTCTGAACCCTCAATCAAGTGGGACACCATGATGGATGGGCTGGATTTGCTGACCACATCTATGTGGGCCCTCAAAAGGGTTATGAATTTTTTTTTAATGGCGCATGGCCCCCTCCACTTCTGCATGTGGTGTGGCCTGCACAAGCAACGGATTGACTTGATTTTTGAGATCTTGGCCCACCATTGAATGGTGAATCTGACTGATGGGTTTGATGTTTGACAAACATCAGCCATGGGGTCCACTTGGCTTGAACTTATGGGAGCTTAATTGTTAGCTCGAGCTCATTGTACCTTCGTCCTATATATATATATATATATATTATATGTATATATTATATATATATTATATTGTATACATTATGGCGGGCCTTGGAAATTTTAAATGGTGGTTGGGCCCATTTGATCCATGTGATTAGGCCCACCTTAGTGCCTATGTGAGGCCCATGTCATGGGGCCCATATTAATGTATTTGTGGCCATTGTTGAGGCCCACCTTGATGTATATATGGCCCATGTGTCTAGGCCCATTCAATGTAATTGTGGCCCATGTTACGAGGCCCATTGTGATGTTTTCAAAGGCCCATGGGTTATGGCCCATTGCAATATACATAAGGCCCACTAATGCGACTTACTTGATTTATGAAAGGCCCATATGAGGCAGCCCATCTGATGTATTTGAGGACTTTGGGTCAAGGCCCAATGAGTTGTGTATCGATCCATCGCAATATGTGATTCCCTATGGTTTGTGTAATGATACTCTATGGTGGGCTATGCCTTGGGAGCAATGTTGGTTTGACGTCCACATTGTAAGTACAGTGTTGGTTAAATGTCCGCATTGTGACTCTCCTTAGGGCCCATCGATAGGCCCGTACTTGTTGTGTGTAAGCCGTCTATGCCCATCTGCGTTGAAAAGATAGTTCATTACTTTATAAAATGCTTAGTATAGTCTCATCATTCATGATCATACGCATCATATGCATGCTTGAGATGAGGGGTGACTGATCATAGCATATGCCTTCGGGTAGACTGTTACGGGCTCCCTGATAGGCGGAGTTACCCTACATGAGCGCGTACTTCACGCAGAATGATTGCATGACTGGTAGTGTGATACATGCACTTGCATTTGTATGATTGTGATATGCCCTAGCGACATCAGGGCCATAGCCTCCACAGATACATCGTGGGTGGCTGGATTGGATACCGAAAATGTTTGGTTCTAGCATACGGGCGCCATAGATGTCCCTGGGTGAAAATCCCTAAACCCGATGGTACCAGAGGATGACTCCAACGTCGAGACCGAGTGGATGTACGAGCGCATGAGGGCCGAATACCAGGAGGTCGCGTCTCCCACTGTGTCGTGGTCGGTTGGAAAGGGGTGTGACCTTACCCGCCTGAGTGAGGGGGCAATTTCTAGGTTGAGTTTGACCAGCTTGAGGAATCGGTCCGCTATCGACGAGCTGGGCCCGATATTGGCAGGCGGATAGTGAGGTCTCTTTCACTCTCCCAGTTGTGCGTTCGGATAGGGGCGGCAAGCTGGTTTGAGTGTACTAGACCCCGGTGATTATCCAGACTGATAACTGTATTGACATGAGGATTGGCATACTTGAGCTGCATTATGCATCGCATGGATATGTGTACTTATGGGTATTGGCACGCTTGCTTTGCATCTCCCATATGACATTTGGCTACATAGGCCTCGCATCGCATGGTCTTGGTATGACCGACAGCATTCATGCCTTGCATTACATAGCTTTAGTATAAGCTGATAGCATTCATGGACTTACCGCATATTTCCGCATTACTCTGATATTGTACACTTGGCACTCGCCTTACACACACTTTCACCACCCTCTAAGCTTTTGTAAGCTTATGCACGATAGATGCGTGCAGGTGGCGTTAGGTTGCAGCAGCGTTTAGCTCGGAGCGTGCAGCAGTCTTCTGGAGCTTTTGTTATTTTCAGTATATTGTATTTCCCTTTTATACACCTTGTACTCAAAGTTTTTGTTCATAGTGGATTTTGTGATGGTGTTCTTGTGGTTATTGTTCGTGGGTTATGCTTGTGGTTATGCTCATTACAAATCAAATTGATTATTAGAAATCCTCCTTGTAGCATCCCAGGATCGGAACCTGGCGTATGGGCGCTGGGAGCCGAGAATGGGGTTCTACGGAGGCTGTCGGCGCCGGATTCGGCGATCGGGAATTTTGTGAGCCCGGTCTCCGAGTTTGGGGCGTGACAAAAATGACCAAG
Organism: Magnolia officinalis; assembly: GCA_021015155.1. Lineage (NCBI taxonomy): Eukaryota > Viridiplantae > Streptophyta > Magnoliopsida > Magnoliales > Magnoliaceae > Magnolia > Magnolia officinalis. Next base: position 14,107,587 of record JAJHSJ010000012.1, on the reverse strand, counting down.
TGAAGAATTAAAGATGTAAAGGTTATTAATAAAGATTTCAAGTGTCAAAGGTCCAAGAAAATTAAGTGCAAAAGAGAAAGAGAAAACTGGAAAAATCATAAAGAATATCAACAGAAATAACATATTGTTCGTTTGCACTTGAGGTTGGTTTGGTCCGATCGAATGTGCACAGAACAATCCAGCAAGAAATTGTGATTTTCAGATATAATTCAACTCGACACTTAGGTCTGACCAAAGTCATTTTCGATGCAACCTGAGGGAGACAAAACTTCAGACATATTTTGGTGAAATTTGGTTGCAACCGAAGGTATCTTCGGCTGAACTAGGTGCGACTAAAGGTTAACATCGGTGCAACCGAAGTGTAATATAAGTGTGTAAAATTGAAGTTGGTTACTTTAATGAAATCTACTCCTCTCTATAAGAACCCCTTTGCTACGAGTCATGCATTGTACTTTTCGACTTCTTTCTTCCTGAATACCCACTTGCACCCAATAGCTCTCTGACCTTTAGGAAGTTCCACCAATTCCCACATCAGATTTCTGTGTTCCTCCGTCATGGCTGGCATCCACCTATCACCATCCTTTTCAAATTTTGCCTTTTGAAAGGTGGATGGATCTTCACTCCCTATGAACAACGTAAAAGAGACCATGTCCTCGAACCAGTGTTGAACTGAGGCTCTAATTGTTCTTTTCTCCCTGTTTCTATATCTACTTCCTTGTGTATCATTGTAACACCCCAGGTTTTTAGGGGTCGTGTAGGGACTCAGCTCCCAAATTCCTAGGTGCCATGGGTGCCCTAATAGGCTTCAAATTTTAATTACATTTGGATGATCTCATAAACAATGGAGAGTTTAGCAAGGCATGCTACGTAAGTAAATCATAAAGCAGTATCGAGTGCCACTAAATATAAAAGTATCTAAACCACAAATCTCAAGTCATCTAAATAGGGAACTAGTCCTACCCATACATGACCCAAAGCGACTAGAGCCCTAGGCCATACCCCGCGGTAGTCCGAACTCAAACTAAAAGGATCCGCCGAAAGTGTGGAAGCAGGGAAGCTCATCAACCTCATCCATACTCACCTCGCTCGGCTCGTCGAGATCCGCCTCACCTGCATCTAGTAAAGTGTCTAGTTAGTGTTTTAAAACACCGTCCTAGAGTGGGAGTGAGTAGCTAACTCAGTGGTTACTATTAGCCTTAAGTTACAACAAGCAACAATTATATGATGAATTTAATGAAAGACATACATTCACAGATCCCAAACTAGTCTTGTTAATGCATTTACATGTATTATGAGATGATGCATGACCTCGCAACAACACTCCCGCGATCGACTTCGTCTAACGATCGAGCATGACCAACACTCCCTCATTGCGACCTCAACTGCCGAGTCGCCAAATCTAGCTAATGCAATGCGTGAATAATGTTAGCCGAGTATTTAGTTAATTTCGTTCATCCAACAGATTGAGAAAACTAGCACACTCCACGTATCATTGCCCTCAACTGGTTGCGAGGCCAAGACCCCTCAACGTGCGAGGCCAAGACCCCTTGATCCTTGATCCCATTGGGTTCCCCATCCCCGATTTTAAGCACATAGGGAGTGCTGAGAAGAGGGATTGCTCGTGGTCACTACGGGGAGGCTCGTCACCCCAGCGTAGGCCGACAGTTCAGACACAGTGTCCCATTCCACCATGCCCGGCTCTCGAGTTAGTGGATCGGTTTCAAATGGTTATCAATAGACTTCAGTGGTTGAAAGGTGTTCCAGGTTCCATACAGGCATGAGCAGACATGGTGAACGAGCATGGTTGGTCAGTAAGTGAACTACACCGTGCGAGTTCAGGCGAGTACGTGACAGACGACATCGAGTACAAGCGACCCATGTAGTCCTACTACTGTCACCCATTCGCATCCGTCCAAACCCGCTGGTTTAGCCACAAGATGGTCCTACCAAGGGGACCACCTTCTCCCACTTCAGTTCCTTGACCAGCCTAGGGGTTTATGACCTTTAATAATATTCCAATAATTCTGGATTTGCCTTCTAACACTAGTAAAGTCATGCACTCATACATCAAACATAAAAATTCAGATTTTCTACAATGCAACTACTAACAAAAAAATATGAAATTTATGTGTGTGCGTGTTGAGTGGGGTTACCGAAGAGATCAAGAGCTATACATCATTCATATTACAAACATATAACAAGGATTAATTCTAGCACAAACATACAACAAGGATTTATGCAAGCACAAACATACAACAAGAATTTTATGCAATCATACATGCCACAAGAAGGTTATACTAGAATCACATATGAGATGAACATGCCACTCCAAATCAAGCCTATTCATGTTGAAGAACAAATAACCAACACTTAACCATTTCATGGGATTTAGGGGAACCTATCATGTAGGGTCTTGACTAGGTTCTCTCTAGATTACTCAAGCACATCATCCTAACATTCATAATCATTAAACTCATAGTAAAATTGGTGCTAGGCCACCTAAGGATAATAGTCCGCACCTTGTGACGAACCGCTTGATTCACGACGACCGTAGGGTTATGGTGTTAGGAAATCATCGTTGAGATGCCTAAATAATCATACAAGCTTGTGAGAATTGGAAGGGATTAAACACAAGACCTAAACCTACAAACATAACTCAATACCTACCTTCAATCGTCGCCGAATCGACACCAATGAAGGACAATGTTGCTATAGAGTAGATGAGAGGGTGAAGGTGCACAAACTCTCATGCTTCCAAGCTCTCCCTCTCTCTTTCTCATCCTTTCTCCTCTTTCTTTTCTCCCTTTCTCCCTTTCTTTCTCCTAGGGTAAATTCGTATGGAGAGAGGGGTGCCCAAATGAAACCCTTATATAGTGCCAAATTTGGTGTAATGGCCCCAATGGCTATGTTTTTACTATACTAGCCCTATGAGAAGGTCTTTCTAACCTCTAGGGCCCAATATGGGGCGTACATATTGATATATACCGTAGGATAGTTAGCCCTAATGATGATCTACGTATAGATGTGATCCGGCCGCCATTTGGATGCGCCGATCGACAGATATGATTAGAAGTTTGTTCAACGGTTACTAATAGTCGATCGGGGCCACGGTTATACGGATATGAGTAAGGAAATATTCTTACTACATGTGTGAAGTTTGGTCATAAACCGCCGGTCCGAAATCCTCAACTTTGCATAAGAGTGGATGACCCAATTCACTTAAGTTTCAGCTTCTTCCTTTACGGTATTTGCACTTCTCATGCACTCGTCCTTTGGCGCAAGTTGAGCGGTTCTGGACAGTACATACGTCCGACTCCCGCGATCGACGTCAAGCCCAGTAAGACGGACATTATTCTATAGTTTTGGAACTAGTGACCCACCAACGAGCGGTCTAGAGCTTGTTCGGAAAATCTGGGCATTTCTGTAATGAATTAGGTATTGAGATTTCTCGTGGGCAATGATTAGGGTTTGGATTAACTATGTTCATAGTGTGGCTTATTTATAACTAGTGAAAGTTGAGATTTGGTAATGATTACTCTAAACCGTTGGTTTTAGGCTAAAAGAGTAACGGGGTTGATTTGGTCTATTAGTCAAGATCCGGACCTTATCTAACTCGGTTTTGGTTAGATCTTTAATTTAGTTATGATTGTCTTGATTAGTTAGCGATGGGTCGGTTAGATTTGGGCCCTATGTGAGTAAATCATGGGGCTAAACTTGATGTTCAAGTGATCGGGCGGATTCGTTGGCTTCCTACGGTTGATTAATCGGACTTGTGTGGTTCTTTACTAGTTCCACCTGTGTATAAACTAACATTGAGTGTTAATGATCAGTAAGTGATAATATAAGTTAATTACATAAAAAAATTCAAGGATTTTTATAAATCCAAAGCAGTGAAAATCGAGGACGTTACAATTTACCCTCCTTAAAAACAATTTCGTCCCCGAAATTGCCTAAGGGTAATAAGTAAAGATTTTTATTATTTCATTTGCCTATGTTTTATTGATTTCAAGTTTATATGTGTGGTAGAGTGTATACTATTTATACTAGTCTGGCTCATTTTAGTCTACCCCCCTAAAAAACTTTTTCACCCTGATGGTTTACTACAATTTATTAAAATTTTTTTTTTGGATTCATGTTGACGATTTCCCTCTATCTAGAGTAAAATATTTGTTCTCAATGTTCGACCAACACGGAGAGACGGTTGTAGTAGGCTTGAACCCGATACGTCGATCATCTACCTAACCAGGGTAGAAAGCCCATTGTATCCCTTCATAGTCCTGGTGGATCCTAGTATTCTGCTCTGTCAAAGCAGTGAGTCCGTTGGTAGTCGCCCAGGATTGAGAATTGGGTCAACCCGTAAATGCCTCGCAGGGATATGGTTCCGTAATTTCGTGATCCAATTATTTTAGACATTAGGGAATATCAGAATTTATTTAAGAAGTTCAAGTTTCACATTTATAAGATTTTCTATTGGATATTTTCATTATAAGTTCTTATTTAATTTATGTTTAACTTGGTGGGTAGTGAGTCCCCCATGGTGCCAATGATCAAACGATTATCCTACAAAGGTTTCTGATGGCCTAAAGTTTTATATGTATATTATCGTTTCGATCTTATAACCAGTGGGTTATGAGAAAATTGTGCTTTGGTTTCAATAATTTTAACTGGGAAGGAAGAATCAAAAGTTTTAAGGTATTCTAGAGGTTTAGAGTGATGGTGATGCAATGAATGCCGAGGAAAAGGAAAAAGGAAGAACATTATCTCCTCAAAGTGGTATGAACTTTGAATCCATGAGAGAATAAGAACTCAAAATATTTTAGTAAAGTCCACTTCAAATACGAACTCACAAATTCTTAAGCAATGAAACGAAACCCTACTTAAGAAGTCTAATTTGTCAAGTTATAAATTATTTGAAATAGTAAAATATACTAAAAATAAGAATTTAATTTAATCACCCAGGATGATTCCAAGGATCTTCGAAAGCAATTCCTAATTAGACTTCGAATCCTAAAACTCTATGATGAAAGAGATACATCTGTTCCATCGGTAACTGTTAGTTGTAAAAACTTTCGGTTTCAATACATCTTTTGTTCATAAACTATTTATCACTGTTAATTACTGTCACGCCCTGAAATTCGAGTACAGAGTGTGCACCCTCAGACCCGAGTTTCGGCCCGTGACACGTACACCGAGTGTACTAATTTCATTCAATTATACAATTATTCATCTACCTAGTAGCTCTACCGTAGATCTACATTCCATTCATACTCAACAACATCTCAAAAAAAAAGAAAGAAACGATCATTTATTCCAATAATCAATGATAAACATAACTAAGGATCCTCACATTCGGGATCTTATGAATGAAATAAGTATGTACAACAACTTAAAAGAATTGACTAACAATCTAAGAAAAACCAAATATAATTAAAGTAAAAATATCATGATTAGTCTAAGGCAACAACTTCTTCCTCTGTCAAGTAGGGCCACGTGTCCCTTAAGTCATTTCCGGCTCGACCACGTATTCCTGTTCTTGAGCCACCGGTTTACCCTCATTCACATCTGTACGATTTTTCCATCAATAAAAAGGATAAGCTGGCCAGGCTTAGTGATATAACCCAGCATGGTTCATAATTATATCAATTAAAATAATACAAAAATACATATACAATGATATGAATGTAAAATGGTGCATGAATGCATCAGATGGGTGACCGTCCATCTGCTTGGGTTGGAGGTCGTCAACCCGCATCCACCCATTGAGTAGGCTTCCACCTTTCGGTAGGCTTGGGCATAGCCCGCATCTGGTAACGCTAGCTCTACCAGGATCGACATTTCTTCCAAGGAGGGCCCCTACGATCGACCATGCATTATGCAATGAAATGAATGATGGATGATATGTAAATGCATATTTCTCATATTTAGCATAGTTATCTTGATCAGATATTCACCTATGAATTTAGCATACAATTATCATATCAAAATACTCAAATCAGTAAATCAATCCAACAATCACAAAGGATTTATTTTAATTTTAATGAATTATGAGACAAGTTGGGTTACTCACTTGTATCTGGTGGAGATAATTTTGAATTGGAGTTTCCATGTTAAATGACTATTCTTAGCTCGGTAAAATCTGAATTTTAGCAATACTCCTTACTAAGTTGACTCAGTTCGACTCGGCTACAATCTACATACTTTTTAGAAACTAAAGTTAAATAAAGGTTTGAAAGTAGATGATTAAGTGAAAACTTAACTTTAATAAAAGATCACCAAATGATATCTAACGAGCCAACTTACCTTTGAAGATCGTGGAATTTAACTCGGATCTAGACTCGCATATTTGACTTAGTTTGACTCAATAGCTACACAATGTATGAGAATGTTGGACTCAGCTTGATTATAGACTTGAACTGCAACTCAGCGGGTCACTTTCAAGGCCCAACAATTTCTTTGTATTCCAATCCTTCATTATTCGTTTCTCTCTCTGTCTCTCTATCAGTTTCTCTTTTAACTTTTTCTTTCTTTGATCTAGTTTTGATACTGGAACGTCTATCTCTCAAGTATTATATAGAATTTAAAGAATCCATGTGTGAAAGGTAACATCGTACAGACGCTCCGTTATAAAATGTGAATGAGTCACGCACGCTTAAGTGGAGGAAGATCTGGAAGATATTTTGTTCTGATTTGGTAGTTGTATGGTTATGATATAGGAATGGATGATTGGATAGTGGGGCAAGGGCCGATATGTTTGGACAACCTCGGTGGTTTGATCTTGAGTCACCTTTGAGTGGTTATTAATTTCAAAAATTTAGATGTAGTTTGCTGGATTATTTCAAAATGGATGGTTAGGTTTGTGGGTTTAGAATGATGTACGGACCAGATTAATGGGATCTTGGGCTTTAGCTCCGTGAGTAGATTGTGTTTGGTTGGCGGGTCCAGTCATCTTGCATAACTCCCACGCGATGAAGTACGGTAGAAACATGGGTTGTTTGGTTATCCCAGGAACGTATGCTACTCTCTCTCTCTCTCTCTCTCTCTCTCTCTTTTAATTTAATTTTATTATATAATATCTGTATGGTGGAGGCAGACGAGTCTTATCTCACATTTCTAATAAAAAACTTCAAACTTAAATATTTTCTATTCAGACCGTCGATTCAGAGTGAAACTTTACCAAAGATCACCATTTTACGTGCCCTATAAACAGACCAAGTTTGGGCCTTGATCTCTCAAGGATGACCAAGATGCCTATTTAATGGCTTACGCATATTTATAACTCAAAACAACGTTTACCGACATCCTATGTAAAAATTAACCGGTAGTTTTGATATACATCTTATGATCTCCCTATTGAATGGTTCATCTTGATATTTGGATGGTCCAGTTGGCAAATCTGACTGTGATGGATGATCAATTGATGGTATAAATTTTAAATAAGTAAATGATTAAAATGTTAATTGTATTTATGGGTTATCGTACGGTCTTTTATGTAAATGGATACGTATAAAGTAGTTTTTGGATGCGATATATGTTAGAAATGTATAATGTTAGATTCAAGTTGTTGGTTCACAGGTGTAAAATGTGTAGATCCTGATTTTGACGATAAATTAAGCATATTCATAATTGACAAATAAGATAAACGGATCAGAATGTTAATTTGACGTGTATGAGTGGATACGAAGATCTAGTAATTACTTTACTTTGATCAAGTGGTCCAAATTCAAAGTGGTCGTTTAGATTTCCTCATCTAGTGGTAAATAATTGATTTAACGGTCAGTTTGATGAACGGTGAGAATACTAAGGTATTCAGGGGTTTGTTCTATTAATCAATAGTCGGTTGACGTAATCTAGGGGTGAAAATTACTTTCTATGGTTTAGATTCAAGTTGAACTACAGATAGATTGTCAAAATTAATGGAACTACAAGTGTAGAGTTGAACGAGTGTAACCGTTTATTCTTACGTAAGGGTAAACTCGCACACAAAAATTCGGGTTGTTACGTTCTACCCCCCTAGAAAGGAAATCTCGTCCTCGAGATTCAAAAGTATTTTCATTTAAGTTTATGATTATACTTATAATTATAATTATGTTAAATTAGCCAGGGGTTATTGTCAAAGTGAAAAAAATTTCCCGGTTGAACCAACGGGCACCAGTTTGGGCAGATTAATTATCCATTATGGTTGATGTTTTTATCACATTTTTCTTGTACCTTAAGATTTCATATTAGGTTCAATTTTTTTATTTTAATTTTTTGTTAATAAAGTAAATACATCAATGAATAGGGAATCTTTATTTATTTATTTATTATTATTATTATTATTATTTTACGAATTATGAAGTCCTTATTCCTATATGAAAGAAAATTTGAAATTTAGTAAGGGATTTTTTATTATTATATATAACCAAAGGTAATTATTAAAATGAAAAACTTTTTCAGTCGAACAAAGAAGAAGCTAGTTTTGGACAGATTTAATTTCTTTTTAATGGATGTGGTATAATCACTATTTAAATACTTAGGAACATCAAATTATAATTAATTAATTAATTAATTATTTATTTATTTTTGGATTCTATGACAAGTATATAGTCCTTTTATAAAATTTCAGCTTAGTCAACAATTCATATGAATTTCTAAAATCCCTGCAGTATGACCTCTCCAAAATTTGACAAGTCTACACTAAGTCCCTAAATCAGTATAATAACTGTCTGATTTCGATTTTCTAATTATTTTTATTTTAATTTAGACTTGTCTATCATCGATTAGGATTTTGAATCGCCTCGATCGGAATTATACTTTTATAGTTATGAATTTTACAAGTTGGATGATTCATACTGTCCAACGCTACTTGTCGACTAAATATCTTTAAAATTTATATTTGATTTAGAATAACTCATTTCAATCTAAAACACATTCAATTTGAGTGCATGGAACCTAGATTTTTTTTAAAATATTATTATTAATAAAAATTAATCCAAACTTTACAACCTACAATTAAGTATATATATATTTTTTTTTGAATTACCACCATTAGAATTTTTTTTTTTTATAGTTACGAATTTTACAATCAGAGTGACTACTGTTGCCCATTTCTGTATAGCAGGATTTTGGGAAATTTAATGTTTTTAATAAAATTTACGGTTCAAATAATATTAAATTAGAGTATAAGGAAACATCCTAATGTTGTTTTATACATTTTTTTTTCTTTTTTAAATGATAATAATAAATAATACATCAATGAATATGGAACATTTATTTATTTATATTTTTTTTCCTAATACAAAATAGTCAAATAAGGAATCCTAAGTGTACAATTTCTAATTAAAGGAGATCTACCAATTATGTATGTATGTGGGATCATAACTTATAGGTCACACTAAATTTAGAACGAGCCTCTCTCTGATACCATTCTGTCACGCCCCGAAATTCGAGTACAGAGTGTGCACCCTCAGACCCGAGTTTCTGCCCATGACACATACACCGAGTGTACTAATTTCATTCAATTATACAATTATTCATCTACCTAGTAGCTCTACCGTAGATCTACATTCCATTCATACTCAACAACATTTCAAAAAAAAAAAGAAACTATCATTTATTCCAATAATCAATCATAAACATAACTAAGGATCCTCACATTCGGAATCTTATGAATGATATAAGTATTTATAACAACTTAAAAGAATTGACTAACAATCTAAGAAAAACCAAATATAATTAAAGTAAAAATATCATGATTAGTCTAAGGCAGCAACTTCTTCATCTGTCAAGTAGGGCCACGTGTCCTTTAAGTTCTTTCTGACTCGACCATGTATTCCTGTTCTTGAGCCACCGGCTCACCCTCATTCACATCTGTACGGTTTTTTCATCAATAAAAAGGATAAGCTGGCCAGACTTAGCGATATAATCCAGCATGGTTCATAATCATATCAATTAAAATAATACAAAAATACATGTACAATGGTATGAATGTAAAATTGCGTATGAATGCATTAGATGGGGTGATCGTCCATCTGCTTGGGTTGAAGGTCGTCAACCCGCATTCACCCGTTGGGTAGGCTTCCACCTTTCGGTAGGCTTGGGCATAGCCCGCATTTGGTAACGCTCTACCAGGATCGACATTTCTTCTAGGGAGGGCCCCTAGGATCGACCATGCATTATGCAATGAAATGAATGATGGATGATATGTAAATACATATTTCTCATATTTGGAATAGTTGTCTTGATCATATATTCACCTATGAATTTAGCATACAATTATCGTATCAAAATACTCAAATCAGTAAATCAATCCAACAATCACAAAAGATTTATTTTAATTTTAATGAAATATGAGACAAGTTGGGTTACTTACTTGTATCTGGTGGAGATAATTCTGAATTGGAGTTTCCATGTTAAATGACTATTCTTAGCTCGGTAAAATCTAAATTTCAGCAATACTCCTTGATAAGTCGACTCAGTTTGACTCGGCTACAATCTACATACTTTTCAGAAACTAAAGTTAAATAAAGGTTTGAAAGTAGATGATTAAGTGAAAACTTAACTTTTATAAAAGATCACCAAATGATATCTAATGAGCCAACTTACCTCTGAAGATCGTGAAATTTAACTCGGATCTAAACTCACATATTTGACTCAGTTTGACTCAATAGCTACGCAATCTATGAGAATGTTGGACTCAGCTTGATTATAGACTTGAACTGCAACTCAGTGGGTCACTTTCAAGGCCCAACAATTTCTCTTTATTCCAATCCTTTCATTCTTCGTTTCTCTCTCTGTCTCTCTATCAGTTTCTCTTCCTTCGATCTAGTTTTTGATACTGGAACGTCTATCTCTCAAGTATTATATAGAATTTGAAGAACCCATGTGTGAAAGGTAACATCGTACAGACGCTCCGTTATACAATGTGAATGAGTCACGCACGCTTAAGTGGAGGAAGATCTGGAAGATCTTTTGTTCTGATTTGGTGGTTGTTCACACCCCAAGTATAGGGTTGTGATGTAGTAATAAACTCGGTGAGACCGAGGTCGAATCCACAGGGACTGAAACCTGTACGTTATCTGAAACTAACCAGAACTAGAACTAGGCTAAGATGAAATCTAAATCGAATGAAATTTAAGGAATAATGGTGAAGTATTTGTATAAAATTTAGGGAATTCAGGGAACAGAAACTAGGGATTCAGAGGATCCACTTGTAGAGATCAGGAAGATCTTATGCTTACTTCAAGAACTCAACTGGACTTAGAATCCCATCTTCATCCAGTTGAAGGGTGTAATCATGAAAATCAAACTGAACTTCTTTTGATATAGTTTTCAAGAGATGAAAGGTATATGAATTAGAATGGATTCTATCACCAAACCATGCCCAGGAGACAAAGTAAACAACAGAATTAAACTAATTACCAACCGATCAACATGATATGAAGGTTAGGAAGGGTACCGTCATCCAACGATGCCCAGGAGATGATGGTGAACAACAGGGCTTCTTAACGTCATAAACATAAAAAGGAGAAAGAAATACTTAAAGCCATCGCAGATCTATTGTAATTTCAGTCACAACAAACCATTAAAAACTAAAAGTATTCCCTTAATTAAATTAAAATCAATATCAGTTCAATCTAAATAAAGGCACAAGTAAATAGTTCTCCCATCATGCTACAAGCTTCACCTCTTAGCCCTAGCTAAGAGGTTTAGTTCAACATGATTGGGCTGGACATATTAAAAGAAATAATAAAAAGGGCGGCAAATAAAATAAAAAAAGAAAACTCCCCAACTCCTCTCTCTCTCCCCCCTCTTTATAGCTGTCAAAGGCCGTGGAGAAGGAGTCGGTTTGGAGAACTGACGTTACTGCTAGAGTCGGGGGAGGCTCTCGCAGTGAAATTCGCAGCCTGCACAGAAAAAACAGAAATGCAAGAAGAGTTGCGTTTTGACTCGGCCCATGGATGTCCCTGACGCAAGATCCAAGCCATTCAATCACCATGGCTTTGGTCAGCTGTCCCATGGAAAGTTTTTGGATGATCAGGATCGATGGACCGATCCTGATCATGATTACGAAACATCCCAAGACGTTCCGGACTCTCTGGACGCGCGAAACATAGCTGCGGAAGTGGTCGGCGCTGATGCTTGGTGGGGTCCACTTCGACTGATCTTATGGAGAATCAAATCCATTATACGAGCTTCTGTATTCATGCCTGATCACGGGCCCAAATTTGAAGTGAATCCGTGTCTCAAATGGGCCACACCATTAACCAACGTATCAGGGAAAAATTGCAGACAACCTTCTTGCGACCTCTATAGCGGACTCGTGTGCGTGCATGGTTACACATGGGCAACATGGATTTAACATTTTTCCTCCCCTCTGCATGGTGGACGGCTTGGATTAGCCACGTGGGCCATGATGGTGGCCCACTGGCTTCCGCAAAATGGACGCAGTCCGTCCGTTACGAAGCAGAGAGAGTTGAGTTCGAGCAGGAGTCGCTCAGCGTTCGCTGACCGACTTGCATGGTTTCGGTGGGAGGCGAGTAGTGTACCTACTATGCACACGCGTCGCGTGTGTGGGTCCCATGATGATGTATTCGAGAAATCCGATCCATCCAACCATTTTCTCACCCCATTTAAGGAGTTGAAATCAAATTTGAAGTATATCCAGATATCAGGTGGGCCCCAAATCAGGATTTTAGGGGATTATCTATCCGTTGGGCCACTTTCACAAGGATCCAATGGCTGAAATTTGATGTGTACGGTTAATTTATGGTCCTCAGGCCATATGTGAAGTTTTGAGACGAACGGATGGTGAGAACCCTATGATCTTGCATTCTGACTGACTTTTCAGGCCTCTTTAGTGTGACAAACATGATTTTCTTGAATCTCGACCATGTAAAATCGTTAATCTCGGTCCCCTGGAGTCCGTCCCTTGCTTTGGTGATTCCTGAGTATTAAATCCATACTTTTAGCACTATTTTTCAGTCTAGGCTCCTAAATTCATCTTGCAGCACAAACACGATTAAAATATAGCATTGAACAATATTATGTTCGTAAAATCATGCAATAACGGGGGTCTAATATGCAATATTTGACCCTCAACAATGGTTGTATGGTTATGATATAGGGATGGATGATTGGATAGTGGGGCAAGGGCCGATATGTTTGGACAACCTCGGTGGTTTGATCTTGAGTCACCTTTGAGTGGTTATTAATTTCAAAAATTTAGATGTAGTTTGCTGGATTATTTCAAAATGGATGGTTAGGTTTGTGGGTTTAGAATGATGTACGGACCAAATTAATGGGATCATGGGCTCTAGTTCCGTGAGTAGATTATGTTTGGTTGGCGGGTCCGGTCATCTTGCATAACTCCCACGTGGTGAAGTACGGTAGAAACGTGGGTTGTTTGGTTACCCCAGGAACGTATGCTACTCTCTCTTTCTCTATTATTTATTTATTTTTTTAATTTAATTTTATTATATAATATCTGTATGGTGGAGGCGGATGAGTCTTATCTCACATTTCTAATAAAAAACTTCAAATTTAAATATTTTCTATTCAGACCGTCGATTCAGAGTGAAAATTTACCAAAGATCACTATTTTACGTGTCCTATAAACAGACTAAGTTTGGGCCTTGATCTCTCAAAGATGACCAAGATGCCTATTTAACGGCTTACACATATTTATAACTCAAAACAACGTTTACCGACATCCTATGTAAAAATTAACCGGTAGTTTTGATGTACATCTTATGATCTCACTAATGAATGGTTCATCTTGAAATTTGGATGGTCCAGTTGGCAGATCTGACTGTGATGGATGATCAATTGATGGTCTAAATTTTCAATAAGTAGATGGTTAAAATGTTAATCATATTTATTTGTTATTGTACAGTCTTTTTTTGTAAATAGATACGTATAAAGTAGTTTTTGGATGCGATCTATGTTAGAAATGTATAATGTTAGATTCAAGTTGTTGGTTCACAGGTGTAAAATGTGTAGATCTTGATTTTGACGGTAAATTAAGCATATTCATAATTGACAAATAAGATAAACAGATCAGAATCTTAATTTGACGTGTGTACGAGTGGATATGAGGATCTAGTAGTTACTTTACTTTGATCAAGTGGTCCAAATTCAAAGCGGTCGGTTAGATATCCTCATCTAGTGGTAAATAATTGATTTAACGGTCAGTTTGATGAACGGGTGAGAATACTAAGGTATTCAGGGGTTTGTTCTATTAATCAATAGTCGATTGACGTAATTTAGGGATGAAAATTACTTTCTATGGTTTAGATTCAAGTTGAACTACAAATAGATTGTTAAAATTAATGGAACTACAAGTGTAGAGTTGAACGAGTGTAACCGTTCACTCTTACGTAAGGGTAAACTCGCACACAAAAATTCGGGTTGTTACATTCTACCCCCTAAAAAGGAAATCTCACCCTAGCGTAGGCCGACAACTCGGACACAGTGTCCCATTCCACCATGCTCGATCAGCTATCGAGTTAGTGGATCAGTTTCAAATGGTTATCAATAGGCTTCAGTGGTTGAAGGGTGTTTCAGGTTCCATACAGGCATGAGTAGATATGGTTAACGAACATGGTTGGTCAGTAAGCGAACTATACCATGCGAGTTCAGGCGAGTACATGACGGACGACATCGAGTACAAGCAACCCATGTAGTCTAACTACTGTCGCCCATTCGTATCAGCCCAAACCTGTTAGTTTAGCCGCAGGATGGTCCTACCAACTGGACCACCTTCTCCCACTTCAGTTCCTTGACCAGCCCAGGGGTTTATGACCTTCAATAATATTTCAACAATTCCAGATTCGCCTTCTAGTACTAGTAAAGTCATGCACTCATACATCAAACATAAAAATTTAAATTTTCTACAATGCAACTACTAACAAAAAAAATATGAAATTTATGTATGTGCATGTTGAGTGGGGTTACCAAAGAGATCAAGAGCTATACATCATTCATATTATAAACATACAACAAGGATTAATGCTAGCACAAACATACAACAAGGATTTATGCAAGAACAAACATACAACAAGGATTTTATGCAATCATACATGCCACAAGGAAGGTTATACTAGAATCACATATGAGATGAACATGCTACTCCAAATCAAGCCCAATCATGTTGAAGAACAAATAACCAACACTTAACCATTTCATGGGATTTATGGGAACCTATCATGTAACACCCCGAATTTTTGCCAACTTGGAGTTAGACATACTTAGGCAATGGGTCAATCCTAACACCTTATTAATTTCTCAAAACTCAATCCCAAAGGCCAAAATTCCTTTTTAACCTATTTCCTTACAAATCTCCCATTTCACCTTTCACCACCTTGTTCTTTAAATGTTTTTAAGTACTTCCATATTAGATAGGAATCCTAAAGTTTAGATGATGAAGAACAATACTTTAGAAATCCGTACAAAAACCCGAGTATCACCTTAGGCAAAAACCACTCAGGATCAAATCCTTTAGGAATTTGACAAAATTAACTAAGTGCTAACCTAAATTAGCTACGAAATCCGCTTGATCCACTTTAAATACGATCTGCAAGACCCAAAACTTGTAGAATCAGTGACGCTAGGTTACACTAAAATCTAGGATCAATCTCATTACCTAGTTGCTCTCGGGAGCACATTGAAACTCCGTATCGGATCTGGACCGCACGTCGAAAGTCCGATTACTACGAAATTATATATTCAGGACCGCCTTGCTGGGCTTGACAACCATCTCAGAAATCAAGTCCAGATAGTGCCCCGAAGCCATTCGCTTGAGCCCGGAGCGAAGAGTGTGAGAAAACGTGGTTTCCTTTAGAAATTAATTCGAATATGAGACTTGTCAGTTGCGGGCCAAATATAAGCAATCAGACCGTCAGAATCTGACCCAAATACACCCTCGGATCAGTAGAAATTTCATACACAGGTTAGTGTACTTGTGGCCCTGATTGAGTTTTGGTAACCGTTGAACTGAAACTGGTCCGCCACGTGTGATCTGGGAACCTGACTGGAACGAAACCTTAACTCGACCTAGATCCAAGGTCAGTGAGCTTAAGTCCGACCTTTGGCTCAAGGGGGGCTCCGGAAATGCTCCGTTGAGTCGAAACAGACTGGTTATGGACATAACCTAAGTATACCTTGGCCTTGGGGCCATTCCCATCAGTTTTAGGCCTATATAAGGGCCTTAAGCCCTCACTCTCTCATCTCATACAAATTTGGGAAATCCTAGGAGAGAGAAGAAAGGAAAGAGAGAGAGAGAGAAGTGGGGATTCTTCCCTGCTAATCCACCTGCTGAAACACTGTTGTGGTGCCGTTGACAAAGACTTAGTGTCTAAACGGATTTCGTTTCGCGTTTATGGCGTAAGGTGCGGACTTTAAATGTATAGGTTATGGTTTTCAAGGCTTTCAATGTCAGTTAATGATATATTACTGATGTGGATACTATTACACATGTACAAAGTTGTAACAGCCCGAATTTTTCAGGACCCGAGTACACGACCTGTTTCCCAAAAACCCGAGTGTTAACCTTAAAGGATGGTCAAATATTATTTTTTTCTTATTCTTTTATCAGAGTAAGCAGATGAGCTTAGAATGGACAAGTAAGCATAAAGGAAAGTTCCATTTTCATTTAGAATATACAAAAGAGTGCCCATAATGACTTATACAAACCAATGTCTCGAACATAACAAATACAAGAATCCACATGATCTAGTAAAAGAAAAATAACATAAGAATATAAACATGAGCAGCCAGACTGTGCAACTCCTCGAGGTAGATGTAGTCATGTAACCCTGGCACATGTACCCGGCTCCTCATCAGCTTGAACCTGAAAGTCACTTAAGACATCTGTGCTACCTGTACGGTTATATATTTGATGGATGAGTGGCTAACTCAGTGTGAACTCCCCTCAAGATTACACACCGCCGCATTAGGTAAGCATAGTTATAAAACAAAGCATACAAAACAATACATGATGCAAATCTTTTTATGTGCATGGATGCGTGAAGTATGCAATCATCGCCCCGGGGATGCTCATCCGTACGATCATCGAACCTGGGAAACATCATCCAGTCGGGTCCCCATGCAATCGTCGACCCGGGTAAAACATCCAGACGGTCTGTGCCCCGGGTAAAACATCCAGACAGGTGATGTGACTGGTCATCAGCGCAACATTCAGCGTAATCGCGGGGCATGAAGATCCAGGTCATCATCAAAATCGAATGACTGGTCATAAGCGCAACATTCAGCGTAATTGCAGGGCAGAGTGATCCAAGCCATCGAAATATGCCATGTATGCATGATTAGCCAATCCGTTATTAATCCAATTACAACCAGTCATTTTAAATAAGCTCAAAGGTCACTACGGGGAGCACATGGCCCAGTGTAGGCCGACAGCTCAGGCATAGTGTCCCATTCCACCATCCCCGGCCCATGAGACTACCACCTTAGGATGTTTAATGAAAACCTATCGACTAGTGGCCAATCATATTACAGTAGGTGGGGCTTACATCACATGATTGCACAGTATAAAACATCGAACCCATGTAGAAAAAAATCAAATAAAACCACGTAAGGCGAGTATCAAAATATGCCACATAGGGCGAATATCAAAATCATACGATAAAGACCATCCTTAAAAATCATTGGGCACAACAACCCTCGATGGTAGGCCCACATCAATGATCCATCTAGACCACCACTCAAAAACCACCGAGTCGAAGGTCCATTACGATCACAAAGAGTCAAGTTACATCCCAAGTATGGGTGTACATTCATACATAGGAATTTCCCACTAATGTACCAGTTTAAGTTCCGTAAGCAATCCACAAATAATCCACAAGCATGAACAATTATACGAGATAATCATAAAGCATGTAAGACAGCAATTTAATTTCCACCAGCTAACACATGTGATTATAAAGAGAGATATCAATTATGAATTTAAATAAAACTATAACTTAAGCTAATGAGAAGATGGAAAACTCAAGGGGAAGAATCATCACCTTATGCTTTGAACCGCCTACCAGTGTTGTTAGAGAACGTGTGTTTCCTTAGAACCAAACCCTACCATCAATTGTAAAGTTACACTGTTAGGTTCAAGCTTTATACGATATTCTTGGTCAAGGTCTTAACCTAAGGTTTGGATTGCCTTAGTTTTAGGGTTTTGATGTAGAACTAGGTTTTCATCCATAAGTTTAGGTCTAGGATAAGTTTTTAGGATTTGGATTGTAGTTGGCATATGATAATTTACAATATTAATTTGAAAAGTAATTATTAACATTAGTGTTATAATTATCGTTTGCCAACTTAGTAATAATACCTATTATGATGTCAATAATATGAAATTTATTATTAACGATTGTGCCTAAGAATAATAATTAATGATTAATATTTAATAACGGTACTTTGTGTGGACTCACTACCATTTGCATGGACAATCTACTAGAGGTTAGTTGTGGTTAACGGTCACAATTATTATCATAATACTAATGATAGTAATAATAGCTATCAAGTATTAATAGTGAATCTAATCATGATAATAGATACTATAATTGGCCATTAAAGCATTCAAAATCATTTGTTGGGCCCACCAAGTTGTGGGTTACAAATCTAACCCATCCATTATGTGTGTCCCGCTAGTTTAAGGGGTCAAACTAAGTTTCAGTTGCATCCAAATCTCAGAGGGACCCCGACAAGTGCTTTCATATGGTTTAACATGTATTTAAAAGATTGTAGATGGTGTGGGCCACCTGAGCTCTATGTATGGTTGGTTTTTGGGGGCACCCCGTATATAAAGGGGACTCATCTAATGGACGGTGTTGATGTTCAACACACATCATAGTAGAGCTTGTGGTGGGGCCATGGTTCAAGCTAAAATTTTAAGTAAAATGAGGCAGCGTCCAAAGGACGTCAACGTGCATGTTTCTTGTATTATCTTTTTTTTTTTTTTTTTGATAGGTGGGGCTCGCTTAAGGAGGATCTACTCCGTTGATTGGGTTCCAGGGCTCAGGAAATGTCTAATATCCAATTTTGGATATGTCTTGACGCACCGAAATATCACAAAGGGCCCTAATGATCTTTCCCTATTAAATTAGTCTTTATTGCTGGTGTGGCCTTCCAGAGAGTTGGGTTGGCTTCATTTTTCGGGTGAATGCCTAAAATGAGGTGGGAAATGAAATGGACGGTGGAAGCATATCATACATCTAGGTGGGCCCTACTTCAAGTAAAATTGATATACAGTGTTGAATAACACATAAGGTAGTCAGACCCACGTAACTTGGTAACGTTAATACATCAGCCGTCTTGCTGCTGGGCCACCGATGGACGGCGTGGAATAAAATACATACATCAGGAGGGACCCAAACAACCGGCCAATCCACACCAGTCAGTGGGTCCCACGTGGGTGTGGGGCCCACGTAATATTCTATTATATATTATATGCAGTGGAATGTATATACTATGTATATATGCATTTTTATATCAACGTGGGTTTCCGCCGTCTGTGTGGACAGATGGCATAGGTGAAACACGTACATCAGAGGTGGGTCCTACGTGGGGCCCACCATAACATAACATAATAATATTATTATATAATATCATAACATATATATATTATTTGAAGAGGAGGCTCCAGCGTCCAGCGTTCAGAGGGTTGGACGGCCTGGATGGGACACCGTCGAGGTGGGGTCCACGCGCTGGACAACCCAGATGAGAGGCACACATCAGGTGGGCCACACATGGTTAGAGAGAGAGAGAGAGAGAGAGAGAGAGAGAGAGAGGTCACCTGACCTGGCTAGGCTTGGAGCTAGGACGAGGAAGAAGATGATGCCATTAATGGCGGGTTGCGAATGGAGGCTCCCTCCTCAAATTCGACCGCATGGAATGGTTCATATGGAATCTAGGAGGCTTAAGGATGGGCTTTTTCAAAGCTCTATGGTCGTTTGGATGGTGGGTCCAAGAGAAGGAAGAAAATGGCCATTTTCGGGCTGCCACAAGAAACGGAAGAGGATCCCCCTGCTGCCGTCCGATCCTCATCTTCATATAGAGAACCCTGGTCCCACCTGGACCGTTGGATGAAAAATACATGGTCAGGACTAAGTTGGTTTACACCAATTTCCAGATACGGCTAGTGAAAACCAAACCGCCCGTGGTTTTCTTTTTACTGTGGGTAGATCACACAATGGTAGTTTGAAATGAATGGCTAGGACCTGCCCCAATGGAGGGCTGAGATGTAGGGAAGGCGGAGCACGCGGATTGTCAGTCAGTTGCACAGAACGCATGCAATTTCCATTTCCAGGACTATGGTTTTGTTGGGCCGTTTCGCAGCAAGGTTTGTGTATCCATTCGTGTATGAAAATATGATGTTAAAGTTGGGTTTTGGTGGGGCCCAAGTCCTGATCACGATGGCTGGATCAGATCGCTTATAAGGTCGGTGTAGGTGGGACACTGATCAATTAGACAGAAACGGCCTGTCTCATGCTGTTGCAGGCGGAAACGTGAAGAAGGAAGTTTCCTTATCTTGGAAACGTGAGTAGGTCTTGTGTACCTCTTATGCACATAGGACATGTATACATGCCGCATAATGTGGGGTCCATAGGATATTTTTTTGAGAAATCCACACCATCCATGATTCTCTGTGGGCCCATTTGGGTCACCTGGCGGGAGATAAAGGAAAGCCGAAGCTTGGGTGGGCCATACTCCCAATTTTACTTATTTCTAGCTCTAATTGTAGATTTTGGTTAGTTTAATGGTTGGATCACCTCAAAATCAAATGTTAATGGTTAAAAGGATTCTAATGATCCTAAGGTGTGTTCAGGTGTATTATAGGGGTCGATCTACAACTCAGGTGAGCCACCCTTTAATTAACGTGGCACAGTGTTCACGTTCAACCAAGGAAATCATTTACGTAAAATCTAAACTTGCATGCACGGTTGGAGAAAAATCAGGTGGGGCCCATAGTGATGTTTGTTAAGAAATTCACTCCGTTCACCGTCTTTGGCACGTCGTGCAAACCCATGGTCCCAAATTTGAAGTAGATCCGAACTTCAGGTAGGCCGCATGATCCCGCCGAGTAGCAAGAATTCACACCGTTAGAATTCAATTGTAACTCACGTAAACAACAGTTTCATGCAAGTAGTGTTACCATAATTACAATTCTACCCCTTTTCTTTTTCAAAACTTTTGCCATCCGTAACTCATAAGTTTACTGTCCAAATGTGATGAAATTTGACAGGTGGTCTTTATTTTTCACGCTCTTTCCGTCGCCCAAATTCGAGCTTTGATCTCTCAATGATGTCTAAGATTCTCCTTTAATGGCTAATATATTTTAGAATTCTAAAATAATATTTGTACTCCTCTGATTGATAGGTGACCAGGCAATTGGAACCTAGACCCTAAGATTTTCGTAATGACCGATTTATCCTGATATTCGAATGGCCCACTCGGCGGATCCAATCAGGATGGTTAGTCAGATGACTTGTTAAAAATATGAAAACTTGGTGGAATGCACTCCGGTCATGTATGTGGGTTGATGTACGGTTAGTTTCGTAAACGGATGGACATAAAATAGATTTCTGGAGTGATTAGGGGTAAAACATGTGTATCGTCAGATTAGAATGTCTTATTCACATGTGTCGGTTTCTCAGATCGTAGTTCTGATTGTGGGTTAAGCATATTCATAGGCAATGAACAAGATGAACGGATCGGAATCTTGATCTGATAAGTGTACGGACGGATGTAGAGGTCAAGTAGTTGATTTACCATGATCTAAGGACTGAAATTTGATGTGTACGGTTAATTTACGATAATTAGCCTTGGTATAAAATTTCACATGAAACGGATGATGAGGACCGTGTGAATTGGAATTCAGGGGCTTAGGTCAATGGCATTTCTGTAATTATTGTTGATGTGTGAGTTTTGGAAAATCCAATGGCTCTACATGGTTATAGGCACGTTTCTAAGAAGTTCTTACAAAAGAATATATACTTAAATCATTACGGATAGGGAGCTATTTGTCGTGTTATTCACGGGAAAGTACTTATGTCAAATCGCGTGATGGATAGTCTCGTCTTGAAATCAATTGTCAGATGGTTGAATCCATTGAATGGAGGTAACTACCAACGGTTAAGTTTGTGTCAGGGCAAGGATGTAAGGCTAGAAACGTTGGATTGGTATCATACACATGTACATGTCACGTTGAATCTTATGGTAACGCTCGAGGACTTTCGATGCCCGAGCATCAAAAAGTTTGGGGCGTTACAAAAGTGCTGTCCGTTTCATTTTTCAGTTATGCGTTAACTATATTGAATATACTGTATTCCATGTATTTATAGAAAATACCATTTATGTATAAAATTTAAAATTGTGTTGACCATGATTAACTGCTATATATGTATGCTAGACTTACTAGTATTAACTTTTGGGTGAACGGATTTGCCCTAATGCATGTTTTATCAACATACGTTGCATACGTTATATTGTGTAGCCTATGTGTTTGTGAAAATGACTGAATGAGTATAGAATTCGCATTCGTGCTCTCCATGACCAACTGTCATGGATAGATGATGGTTGTATAGGCGATAACCCTTAGCGAAAGGATTTGTCCTAAATCACGCTACGACCAATACACGTATATATGTCTAAGTGTGTAGCCCACGTGTTTGTGGAAATGATTGAATGAGTATGGAACTCGGATTCATGCATGCCATGATTATCCGTCGTGGGTATATGCGTGTGGTATACAGGGTAACTCCCTAGTTAAAGGATTTGGCCTACTACCTGTGTGATCAACATACGTCATGTATGTTGATGTATGTGTAGTCTAAGTGTTTGTAAAATTGTCTGAATGAGTAGGTAGTTAGTAAATTGCAATGTAAAAGGGTGTTGAGATATGATTCTCAACTACTTTAACGATGTGTATGATTTCCTCCATGTATTGTATAATATAGTGTCTGTTTATCTACGTAATGCATATGTATAAATCCATGTTTTAGTTGTATTCCATAAAATGTAAAAACAAAGCCGTGAAGGGTGATGAGAGAGTGGTGTAACGATTCCATGCAACAGCCATGACAGCCCTAAAGCGGACATTATCGGACCTTTGATAATATGATTTGCAATCTTGATTCATAACTGCTTTAACTATCTTCTAGGATATTATGTTGTATTTGAATGTGATTGGGGCTATTGTATAGTCCAGGCAATCGGTAACAGGCCTTGATTTTGTGGCTGAGGTCATTTCGCCACAAAAGACACGTTCGATGAATCTGAGTCGTACGATGGTTGTTAACAGTGGTACCTTATCGGTTACTTCAGCGTACGCTCGTACCAGTCAAACTTGTCTAATAAACCGATGGCCTATTGTGTGTTCACCATGTTTGGATGCTACTGCTTGAACCTAAGGTACCAAACTTACCAGTGAAACCCTGTTAACCTTGATACCTCGATCCGCTAAGACTCATGAGCCGGACATGGTGGTATGGGACACTGGTCGAGCTGTCGGCCTACACTGGGGCGACGAGCCTCCCGTAGTGACCAGTGAGCAACCTAGACTAGTGAACCGAATACGGTGGTATGGGACACTGTATTCGAGCTGTCGGCCTACACTATTTTGATGACAAATCCGTGATGGGTGATGGAGGAGCGGTGTAACGATTCCGTGCAACAGCCCTGGAAGCCATAGACATGCACTGTGTAGTGACCTCGAGCGTACTCTAAGTCTACGTTGAGGCGACGAGTCTTCCGTAGCAACGAGAGTATAAGTTAGGCCTATCCCATCGCAGCCTGGCTGTGGTCCCCAGTCGGGTCGGTGACGTGCCTTCGAAAATAGACTGCCAGTTAGTAGGGCGTTGGTGGTAGTGACCTAGAACCGCAACTTCGTATGCGATTTACTAGGATTGACGACCCTAGAATGAATCATTGTTTGGGTATTGATATAAGGGAGGTACCTTAGTTTTCCAATCCTGTTGTATAAAAAGGACTAATAAGAACTTGATAATCATATGCATGCACCGCATTACGCATGCGTTCAGGCGTAGCAGGTCAAGCACTGAGGCAGTGTTGTTCATGTGCGAATGTGAGATGAAGTCGCTGAGGGAGCGTAGGCGAGGGCATGCATCATACATTCATACCATTCTTGCATTAACAAGAGTACTTAGGGATGTGTGATTTACTGCTTTATCATTACTGCTTGACTAAATTGATAACATGTTAACATTTGCTTTATTGTTCCACTGAGTTAATCACTCACTCCCACGTTACGAGACGGTGTTGTACACACCAACCATACCCTGTTTGAGTTTCAGATGATGGCGATGCTTGCGAAGCGGAGCCGAACTTTTATGATGATGAGGAGGGTTTCTCCTTTATGCAGCTATCAGGCGGGTCTATGTAGACTACCTTCTGATCGACGGGATTACAGGGATTACTTTAGTTTGCACTTTTGGACCACCCATGTATATTCCTTTTGTCCATTTTTAGAGTATATATTGATATATTTAACCTGGTAATATGTTCACACTCTGGAGACTTACAACAGTTTATATATTTTATATATCTATCACAATCTTTCGCTTGGGTAATTTAACTGTCTCTGTAGTATGATATGTTATTCTGGCTTAATCCCATTCATCTTTAATGCACTAATACGGACAACATTCAATCATCATTATTTATGTTGCATAAGTGATGCGTTGGAACTCGGGAGTTGAGTTTATGCTCGACCCCCGATTTTCAGGTCATTACATATCATGTAGGGTCTTAGCTAAGTTCTCTCTAGATTACTCAAGCACATCATCATAACATTCATAATCATTAAACTCATTGTAAAATTGGTGCTAGGCCACCTAAGGATAATAGTTCGCACCTTGTGACGAACCGCTCGATTCACGGCGCCCGTAGGGTTATGGTGTTAGAAAATCATCGTTTAGATGCTTAAATAAGCATACAAGCTTGTTAGAATTGGAAGGGATTAAATACAAGACCTAAACCTACAAATATAGCTCAATACTTACCTTCAATCGTCGCCGAATCGACACCAATGAAGGACAATGTTGCTATAGAGGAGATGAGAGGGTGAAGGTACACAAACCCTCATGCTTCCAACCTCTCCCTCTCTCTTTCTCCTCCTTTCTCCTCTTTCTCTTCTCCCTTTCTCCCTTTCTTTCTCCTAGGGTAAATTCGTATGGGGAGAGGGGTGCCCAAATGAAACCCTTATATAGTGCTAGATTTGGTGTAAATGGCCCCAAGGGCTAGGTTTTTACTATACTAGCCCTATGGGAGGGTCTTTCTAACCTCTAGGCCCACTATGGGGCATACATATTGATATACACTGTAGGATAGTTAGCCATAATGATGATCTACGTATAGATGTGATCGGCCCGCTATTTGGATGCGTCGATCGACATATATGATTAGAAGTTTGTTCAACGGTCACCGATAGTCGATCGGGGCCCTGGCTATACGAATATGAGCAGGGAAATATCCTTACTACACGTGTGAAGTTTGGTCGTAAACCGACGGTCCGAAATCCTCAACTTTGCATAAGAGTGGACGACCCAATTCACTTAAGTTTTAGCTTCTTCCTTTAGGGTATTTGCACTTCTCATGCACTCGTCCTTTGGCTCAAGTTGAGCGGTTCTGGACAGTACCTAGGTTCGACTCCCGCCGGATCAGAATTTTGATTTGATAAGTGTACGAATGGATGTAGAGATCAAGTAGCTAATTTACTGTGATCTATGGGTTGAAATTTGATGTGTACAGTTAATTTATGATAATTAGGCCTGGTATAAAATTTCACATGAAACAGATCATGAGAATCATGTGAATTGGAATTCAGGGTATAGGTTGATGGCATTTTCGTAATTATTGCTGATATAAAAGTTTTGTGAAATCTAATGGTTCTATATGATTATACGCCATTTTCTAAACAATTCTTACAAAATGACTTATATTTAAATCATTGTAGAAAAAGAGTTATTCACTGATTTGGTTAAAGGAATGTACATATATCAAACTACATGAGCAACGATCGGATGACCTGATTTATGGATGAAGATCATTCTTAACGGTTAGATTTGTGTTGGAGAGTAAATATAGGGTTTGAATAGTTAGATTGACATTGCATTCATGTACTTATTAAGTTAGATTTCATGTTAACACTCGAGAACTTTCAATAGTCGGGTATTGAAAAGTTCGGGGTGTTACAGGATGAGTCCTCCCGAGTAGACTGTGTCGCCCTAACTATCTGGGTCAAGGCAAGAGTGGGCAGGCACACCTTTTCTCCTTGTCCAACTCGGTGCAGGAAATCCACCATAAATCTAGTGCATTATGTGCGGTTGCTCCATCTAGGATACACATCGTACGTGCATATATGGTGGAGCATGCGGTAATATTCTGTCATACGTGTCGATGGAAGGCTATTCACTCGCCTCCAATTGACGAGTTGGCTGCAAAGGAAGCAAGTGCGACGATCTCTCTCCCGTCCACTAGTGAGATTAGTGTCGCTGACATGCACAACACCACGCTCTATTCCCATGATACGGACCATGATATCCACATCAACCCTGGTTTCCATTCTCCCCAATGGGATGGTAAACTAGAGAGGCCCAAGAGTTGGGTCCATGTATATAATAAGGTTAGTTCTTTAGGTTTGCATGTCTAAAGTTGAAATTAAACCTGTGTGAGTACGGTAGTAAATACGATTACTGTGATAGTGTAATCATTAACCATTTACAGAAAATTAAAATACATTGCTGTTGTAAAAGCATAAACAAACGAATATCTGAATCCTCTGTCCTGCTTGCAATTTAATTAGATCAAATCATCGTATAATGTATCACTGATGACATTAGCCAACCAATGCTTTCACCGAACACATGCATACTAACGAGCGAGCGTACCTAATACTAGAGCTGGGCATCGGATCGAGTCGAATCAGATTCGGCCCAACTCGACCAGGTCCGAGTTCTGCTTGGCCTGACCTGAACTCGGTCAGAACCGGGACCGAGTCTGGGTCCTCTGACCTAATCCGATCCTAAACCCTGCTGACTTGGACCGATCCGAGTCCGACTCGGTCAGGAAAACTGAGTTGGATCGGATTGGCCCAGGTTCGGATCGATAACAAGGAAAAAAAGGAGGAGAGAGAGGGGGAGAGAGAGAGAGAGAGAGAGAGAGAGAGAGAGAGAGAGAGAGAGGAGAGAGAGAGAGAGATTTTGTACCTTGATATGGCATCGCTTCTTCTTATTGAATCTGAGGAAGAGAGAGTGCTAGCCACCATTAGTGGTAGAACTTGAAAAGCTGAGTCCTTTAAAGTATGGTTTCTCATGCCTGTCTCCGCCACGTTGGAAGGTATGGTTTCTCATGCCTATTTTAGTTCGGAGTAGGAAACAACCACTGAGAAGATTAGGCTGTAACTGGTTATAACTGTCACTTCCTTCAAATGACTGGGCATGGAAAGCTTTTGTGCGGAAATTCTTCGGCTGTTAGCTTCGTTCCTTCGTTCTCATGAGCCTTGCTAAATCCACACCTGCACAAGGGAGGTCGTGTACACATCACCCCATGTGCCAATTTGGCACAAGCATGTGAGGGTCAAGGTGTCCCATCATACAAATGCTCTTGACCAAAATTCAGGTCCATCTCCAGATCACTTAAGCTACATGGTTCTAGACCATCCATTTGTTTCTAATATCATGGTATGTTTGTTGAGTGGACTTCCTTGATTTTAGGACACAGGCATGTGCACCTTCAGACAATGTGATGGACTTCTTGGATCTCAAATTCGTGGGCCATTTTGGCTCATGGGGTTGTCTTTCTTTTACATGAATGTGGGCTTAGTGAAATGAACCTGCATTCTCCTTCATGTCTTTGTTTGTCAGGTTTGCTAATTCCAGAAGGCTTGTAAATCCTTGCTTCTCCACATGCTGCCATATATATGGCTGCCTACATATATATACATGTATGCGTGATATTCGGTCACACATCGAAAAGGGTGCATGAATAAAGAGATATATAATATTTGTGAGTGTTGCAGTTCAATGTGACTATTTTGGTGCCCCGAGAGTGAGGATATCTATCCATGGTCGAAAGATTTCATTGTATTAGAGGAGGAGAAAATCCATTAAACAACACAACATAAATTTCTTTACTTCGTATCTGTTTGGTTTGCTAATCTTTATACAAGAGTGAATAGGTTGTAAGTGTGAATAGAGCACAATTGCATGAGATCCATGACATTCATCATGTTGGACCCACCATAGATCATACTATATTCAACAATCTGGCCAATAGGCAATGATAGATTGTTAAAGGAGTGATTTATTTCAATTACCCATACCTTTCCCTAAAGTCGAGTGATAGACATAGTTGGCCCCTCCTGATAAGTGGCTTGAATCTTTCAAACATGCACCCTATTTTCTCTTGTGCATGAGTAGCAATGGTCGACTATAACTGTCATAATTATCAGCATTTTCATTTGGCAAATAATTCCACACTGTTGGGGTTATCTTGTAATGATCCCAAATATTTTAATTAATGTGTTGTAGACACTAGAAATCGGTGCCCACGCTGATTTAAATGTTATGTCTTGATGATGGGAGTGATTAGGCTGATTTATGAATGTTGGAGTCGCCACTAGCCAATTAATTTTAGAATCCCACAGTCGGCTAGAACCCACAGAATATGTAAGGTTGGAGAAATTCGAAGACTCTTCTACCTTAGAGTGACTCCTGATCTGCGATCCTGGATTCCGGGTAAGGGACCTCAGTTACAAAAAGGGAAGGTGTTAGGCACCCTCTCTGCCCGTATAAATGTACGGTCTTTACTTTGTGTGGTAAAACAATATCAAGGGATGGATGATGTGGTCGAGATAAGACTAGGCACACACATGGATTTCTGATGTGGCAAGATCCAAAATTTCGGCAAACCACAGAGCATACGTCCAACAGCGTACCTAGAAGGCGGATGTGATGATGCTTATGCCAAAAGGTGAAGAAAAACTGGACTAGATCACCTAGGAATTCTAATGTAACAGGATCCGATGCACGGCAAGTCACAGAGCATATGTTCACTAGAGATCTAGAGAAGCAGGGGGGTTGATAAGGGAATAAATATCATGATGAATGCTTGTATGTAAAATGGATGGATCTTTGTCTTGCTCTTGAGATGGCTAGAACATGAAGTACACCATGACTAATTCGGGCTAGACTAAAGGTTGAGATGTTGAGGTGAGGCTAAGAAGTGGCTGGAAAATCAGGACTTTGGGCTTGGGAGCTCATTCTCACCCTCACCCTCTCTTTCTCTCTTTCTTTCTTTCTCTTCTCTCTCTCTCTCCCTTGGTTTGGTGTGTGTTGAAATGAGAAGAGGAGAGGGCTATTTATAGCCTTCTCTAATGGCAATGTGGTAATTTTAAGCTTTGGGAGGGGTAAATGCTGATGTGGCAATAGGTGATTTATTAGAGAGAGAGACGCCACGTGGCGTGCTCTCATTAGCTAATGGGGTTGGTAAAAGGGTAAATAAGCTCAGATTGAGGGGTAATTCCAGGAGAAAGTTGACTTTCTGATGCTAGGACAGCTGTCCCCAGATGTCCACACGCGGGCCGCACTTGGCGACACTCCGAGTACCGCCTGCGGTAGTCCAACTACCACCCGGGTTGGATTGGGTCCGAAACTCATGTGGCTGGCTCTGCACACATTTTTTGAGAGGAAGCGGTAGTTTGACTACCGCCCGTGGTAGTCAAACTACCACCTCGGTACAGTTTCTCCCAAAATTTGGCCGTGGGTCCTTTTTTGGGTCCTGAGGGTGAAACAAAGTCCGTTTTGGATATTTTGGCTTAAAAATGATCAAAATTAGCTCGATTGTGACCTAAAAATGGACCGAGAAATGGGTTGATTGTGGGTGAAGGTTTGAGTATGCTTTGGCTTGAACGATGGCTTGTGATGGCTTAGGTTTGGTTGGGGTTTAGATCACGGTTTTGGCTAAGGTTAGGGTTTAGGCTGGTATTAGGGCTTGGTTCGGATTAGGGTTTAGTTTACGATATGCTCATGGTTCCCGGATTGTCTTAGCTTTCTCAAGATATTAGCCTGGGTGGGGTGTCTACAGATGCCCTTCTTTGACCGAGGTTATGGGCAACCGAAGGTCAAAGCAAGTGGACACCCCACCCTTTTGGTAAAAATGGATAGTGATTCGAATATGTTGTCTGCCATTACATCGTTATTAGTTGACTGTTTGGAAAAAGATGACTTGCACACATCACGAGGGTTGAGAAAAACGTTGTGATTGTTCCCTGCGCATTCGTCGCGGCTTTACGGGTCACCAATTACAACCCTTTCACGTCAGATTGTTGATAGCATTGGAGAGTAAGTCTGAAAAGTAAGAGCCTCTGCGCATTTGTCGCGGCTTTACGAGGATTCCCATATTGTTTGGTCTGTCGTTTACTTTGCTACGTAATCACCCTAGGAGTATTCATCCCGTTTGATCGTCAAAGTGGTTAGCTGCCCTGCGCGTTGGTGCGGCCTTACGGGGAACTCACTACGCCGACTTCGACTCGATCAAATTTACCGAACATCTCGGACTAGGTATATACAGGTAATCTTTTGCCATGCAGTCTGTTGATTCTGATACTTTGGTTACAATAGATTGTTGTCACTTTGAGTTTGATTATTCTTCCCAGAGATGGATCCACTCATTTTACTAGCATTTGTACGACCGTCCAGATATAGAGATTGGGCCAATCGTACTTGTATCATGTACGGATTCAATCATCCTCCGGGGAAACCGGAAGGGATCGAATCTTATTTAACTATTTGCACTGACCGCAACTAGGGAATATGGGAGATTCCTCAATGTACTGCTTGTCACGTGCGTTTTTGAAAACTATCCTCTTTGGAGCTAGACTCATTGGGGATTTTATTTGAAAATATTTTTAGATTTTTTGAAAAATATCCGTTCGATCTCGCGGGTGGGCGTCGTCGTTCAGTTTTATTTGTACGAGTTAAGTAAACAGTCATGTTGCCTCCATTGATGAGTTGGTGGGGCTAACTGTTTGAAATATTTTTGGATTTTTGAAATATCCGTCCGATCTCGCGGGAGGGCGTCATCGTCCGGTTTTTATTGTGCAATGATCTAGATTGAATAGCCAGATGGCCTCCACTAATGAATTGATGGGGCAATTGGGGATCATGGGCCTGATTTGGACATGTGGGTCTAGGACCATGGGCCTTGAAAACATGGGCTTTGAACCATGGGCCTTTGAACAATGGGCTTGGTGGGATTTTAACATGTGGGCCTTGTGGACTTTGAACTTGTGGGCCTTGTGGGTTTTGAAATGTGGACTTCTGAGGCTTTGAACTTGTGGACCTTGTGAACTTTGAAATGTGGGCCTCTTGGGTTTTGAACTTGTGGGCCTTGTGGGCTTTGAGATGTGGACCTCTGGTGTTTTTGAACTTGTGGGCCTCTGGAGTTTTGAACTTGTTGGCCTTATGAACTTTTTGACTTTGTGGATCCCCGACTTAGTTGGCTACTTATCTTGTACATGCATGTATGTTTTTTTTTTTTTTTTTTTATTTTATGTTTTTAATGTAAAGAAAGGGAAGTGATTTATAGAAAGACTTTTTTGAAAGGAATGAAATTTTTTGTTTGTGCTAAATTTGTTGGTGTTTGCTTGTGTCTGAACTTGTGCTTGGATGATGGAATCAGAACATTGAACTTATCCCTTTTGAATCCGGTATTCTGAGTTGTTTACCAAGGATCTCGGCTCCCTAAGAGTAGCGCATTCTAGGATCATACCCCTTGGATTTGGGTAGAGTCTGACAGAATTCTGATTCGGGACTTATCTCTTCCTTGTGCTTCTTCACTTTGTTTGTTGCCTTGGCTTCTCCTATACCTGCACTTTTATTTTTCTTTTTTTTTCTTTTTCTTTTCTAGCCATTTTTGCCCGTAGCGCCTTTTCAGGTTTTCACCACGACCGGCTTTCTCGTCATTTTTGACTATAGCGTCCTTTCGGATTTTCACCATATCCCTAGTTTTTGCTCTTACCTGCCCCTTAGCAGCTGTGCTCTTTTTACCCTTGATGCCTTTTCAGGTTTTCACCAAGTCTGCTACATGCTCGCTGTTTTTACTCGAGGCGCCCTTTTGGATTTTCACCTCGCCCGTTTTGCTTAGGCACGTTACTTTTCTTTTAATTTTTCTTTTTCTTATACAAAGGCGGGAGGCTAGACTCCATTCATTGCCACCCGATTGGTGAGCTACCTGACTTTGTCTTTAATCACGACCGTGAAGTTGTTGACATTGGGTTAAACTATTCTGAGGGGAAATGGGATGATGAATTGTGTTCTCACTCATTGGGTTTGACTCTTTTTTCTTCTTCTTTTTTTTTTTTCAGACTGCGCGCTTTATCCGTCCATTTTTTTTAATTTCTTCATCTTCTTTTTTTTTTTTTCCTTTTTTTTGAACCCTTTATTTTTGGAGCACTTATTAGAGGGAAGGATGATGATGGAATCTACCTCAGAATGTTAACTTTTGTCGTTTGACTTTAGCTTTACGATTGTGGTTGTTGACATAGTCAGGTAGGATTACCCATGATAGATATTCACTTTGTTGACGTTGACGAGCTCTGGAAGATCTTTGCCCCTAATGATGGTGAGAAGAAGGGCACCTCCCGGAAGAACCTCGTGGATGATTAGCGGACTGTCTCAGGATGGCCAGGAGTTGCCTCCTGGATTCAGTAGGCTCAATGATAAGATGTGCATGATTACCATGTTGCTAACCTTTCTTTCATATTTGTTTGTTGTTAGTCCTGGCGATCGTTGTTTGCTTTATGTCTTTAAGATGTAGTTGGTTGTATCGAGCTTACCACCAATCGTTTTTCTTGACTTCTTGTTTCATTTGTATCCATGATGTAGGATGTTGTGCCACCTGCTTTTGTCTACCACGAGAATGCACTCATGACCATTGGATGCCTTCGAGTTCATTCTTTCGATGATGTCCACACCCCATAATGAAGAAGGGCTAGAGTGTTGTCAGGTTATAAAGACTCGAAGCATACACATGGAACCATTATGCAAGCTTTAAATATTTGAAGCACTTCCTGACATGCTGCAATAGCTTATCTTCATTGTTCATCAGTAGGACTCCATCGTAGACTTCGAGCATGATCTTGATAGCTTTGTTGGGCTTGACTTCAGGCTTCATTGCAGATGGTGTATGACTAGCTCTTCATTTGATTTGGGTAAGGCTTCATAGGAGAACCCAAAGTTAGATAACCTCGGGTCTCAGGAATTCTGTCATCGTCTACTTGTATTCAGGAGGTGAGGATCTCTTGATGCATACCATTCTAGGGAGCTCAAGGGATCCCAAGTTCACAATTTCAAAATCATCCATGACGACATCGGCCTTTGTTTCGAACTTTCTGAGGGAATCCTCTAGCTCGAGAGTTGGATCATCATTTTCTACATCTTGGGCTTCGTTCAAACCCATGAGTTTGAAGTCTAACTCCAGATCGAAATCATATGAGTCGACTTTAAACTTGGGTGTTGTAACAGACGTATTTGGCACATTATTGCTTGTGGGTTTTGAAAGATTTTCTATTGTTTTTTTTTTTGTGTTTTGAGAAATTTCTGTTGTTTTTGGATTTTGACAAGTATTTGAATTTTTTGGCATTTCGAAAATATCTAATGTTTTTGGCCTTTTGAAATTTTCTGATTTTTTTTTTGACAAGTATATCATTTTTTTTTTGATGTTTTGGAAATATCCAGTGTTTTTGGCTTTTTGAGAATTTTCTGATTTATTTTTGAGAAAGACGGCGATGTGAATCATGGATTGCCTGATTCTGTTCGAGAAGTCAAACATTATTTTCTTTTATTATGCCGTCTTGGGGACTACAAACCAGCTATTGCCATGCACTCCCTCCCCTTAGGAGGTAGGGCCAGACGGATCAGTAGGTGGGCCCTCATCGTCGTGCCTAAATGTCGTGATGAGTTTGAAACTTTCCTTAGCTCATCCCTGATGCATTGTGGGTCTTTGGATTCTTCCTGCTCAAGTGGGACCTAGTCTGTGATCCAGTCAATCAGGGGAAATTCTTGCCCCTTGCATGAGTCATTTTCAAATAGCTCAGTTAGACTCATTTGGCTCATTTGATCTTCCACGATGGATCTCCGCCTGCCAGTCAGATGAATGATCTTTTCTCTAATGGATCTGATTGATGTGTGGATGAAGGGATCAACTTCCTCTTGCCGAGTTTGCTCTCCTCCGATACATTTGTGCTTTGCTATCTCATCCTTAGGAGGATGATATCCCAGTCCTGTCATGCATGCATTTTCTTGATATTCGAGTTGATAATAAAAATGTTAGTGCTCGACTGAAGGGAAGACATAGTTTGATCCGATGGGACATGCAAGAGGTATGCAATTCGCAGTCTAGAACTCGAGACCATGGTATGAGATATCCTCATCAGAGCATTGTATGTCTATGATTGAGATATCTAGCTCTTGATGGTTGACTGCTTCTATCAGAAAGATTTGTTCGGGATCATCCAAAACGGTCAGCGCCTTGTCTCCAAAAATGTATTTGTCTTTTGATGAAGAGTCGAAGAGAGAGCCTTGACTCTATGGATCCGAGACCGATCGGGAGGAGATGAAATGAAGCTGTGATGTCAAAGACCTGAAAAGTGATGGTTGATGTTTTGGGACTAATCAGAATCTTGACTTCAATATCTTCCTCGACTTGTTTCCTAGAGGCGGGGACCAACCATCCTAGACTCTTCTCTCGAAGGATCGAAGACTGAGTAGAGCTAGACAAATCCCTTTGAGTAGCAAAATGTCATTCTTGGAAAGTTATCGCATGATTGAAGTTGGGCCCTGATTTTGCTAGGGCATGTGGTATGTTGATCGGGGAAGGAGATTTTTCTTGGAGCATGACAGATGGAGCAAGGGTCGGATAGGTAGATGGTGCCCCTTGCGAGACAGTGGATGTATGGATTGGATTGATTGGAGGTGTCTCTGAGGGCACGGAGATTGAACTGGATGGAGATGCCCCTTGCATATTTAAGAGTGAAGAGATTGGACTGGTAGGGTGTGCCCCTTGTAGACTTGGGGGAATCGAGACTGGACCGGCTGGAGATGCCCCTTGCGTATTTGAGAGCGAATAGATTGGACTGGTAGGGTGTGCCCCAGTCTGTAGACTTGGGGTATTGTTGTTGGGCTGGCAGTGATTGAATGGATGCATTGGACTGGATTGACCGAGGGTGGCTCTCCTTGACTGATATTGTTAGTAGGGGTTCTTGATGAACTGGGGCATACTTGATATGATGGCAGGGGATTCTGGAGGGTATAATAGGTGGTGGCAACAGCAGGAGAGGTAACCACAATCGTTTGGTTGTCAATCAGATCTTGGACCACATGTTTCAGGGCGAAACAACGGTCCGTTGTGTGGCCTTGGGATCGGTGGTATGCACAGTTCTCATTCTCATTATAATTTGGTTGCAGAGGGTTTGGGGGGAGCCTTGGCAGTAGCGGTGTAAGTATTTGCCTTTGGACTAACATGGCTAGTATCTTGTTGTAAGTTTGGGCTATCGGTGTAAATCGCGTAGGTTCACGGGCCATCCTCATCTGCTGACCATGATTGGGGTACTGAGGAATCTCCCTTTGCTGTCATTGTCCATCTTGAAGAGTGAATTGAGCACCTTGGGTAGAGGCAACAAGATTGTCTTCTTCTGTTGGATGGAGGTCTGGAACCCTTCTGTTACCATTCTCGTATCCAGTAAGCCTTCCTTCCACTATCCGTTGTACTAGGGAGGCCTAATGTGGCCACTAGGGGGAGATTGTCCCAGCCCTTATTCCGGCTTCGACTTGTTCCCCGGCGCGAATGAGTTGGGCAAAGTTGGCATATGGATACGAGACGAGGTATCCAGAGATACTCGGGTTTGCCGAGTGGATGATCATGTAGATTTGCTCCTCGTCATTAATGGGTGTTTTTCATTCTAGCGGTCATTACCCGTCACCGTCCAACGTAAGCTGACAATGACTCATCATCCCTCCTTTTGGGCGCTACATTAAGATTGTACACGAAACGATCAATGAAAGCTTGAGAAAGTTGTTCCCAAGTCTTAATTCGATGGTAGTCTAATGACGTGTACCAATCTAACGCATCGCCTTTCAAGGATTTTTGAAACAAACGGATCAACGCTCTACTATTACCTACTAGAGTGTTAAGCTCCCCACAAAATGCCTTTAAGTGGTCCATAAGACACCCCGTACCATCATACCTTTTGAATTTTGGTACCTCAAAGTTTTGAGGTGCCATTGCATCAGGGAAGGGACAAAGATCCCTTAATTTGGTGGATGAGAGATCCACCCCTTGCTGCTGCCGTAGCTTTCTCTGTACATAGCACAATTGCTCTCGAAGTTCTGTGAGTTCAAAAGGATCATATGAGAGGGGTTTTGCCCCTTGAAATTGATCAGATCTCCTACTAGGAAGAGGATATTGATGATCTTGTGCTGATTCTGTAGGGAATGGTAAAATGAGATTTGTTGGATGAGGAAGGGAGGAAGCAAAGGGAGGTTGTGGGGTTGAACTGTTTTGAGCACTAGGCTGGGTTGCCTGTGCACTCGGTGTAGCATTTGGCACTAGGCGAAGCAATAGCTCTTGCATTGTTCGAAGTAGTAGCTCTTGCGTGGTTATGTTGGCTTGAGGGTCTGTTGGAGCTGCCGGAGGTGTCGGAGACGGTGTCGGTACCGGTGTCGATGCTTCAGGAGCTGGCAGAGCTGCCGGCTCTTTTTTATAGGTAGCCATAGTCGTGGCTTGGATTGATGCCCGGACAAGTGTAAGCCAAAGATTTTTTTTTTTTGTATGAATGCAGTGATGATGTCCCTTGAGATTAAAGTACCACACACTTTGGAGTCGGGTCTCAGCTAGTGCGAGCTAGCAAGTCTCCAGTGGAGTCGTCATTCTGTAGACACTAGAAATCGGTACCCACGCTGATTTAAATGTTATGTTTTGATGATGTGGGTGATTAGGCTGATTTATGAATGTTGGAGTCGCCACTAGCCAATTAATCTCAGAATCCCGCAATCGGCTAGAACCCACGGAATATGTAAGGTTAGAAAAATCCGAAGACTCTCCTACCTTAGAGTGACTCCTGATCTGCGATCCAGGATTCCGGGTAAGGGACCTCGGTTACAAAGAGGGAAGGTGTTAGGCACCCTCTCTGCCCGTACAAATGTACGGTCTCTACTTTGTGTGGTAAAATAATTTCAAGGGATGGATGATGTGGTCGAGATAGGACTAGGCACACACGTGGATTTCTGATGTGGCAAGATCTGAAATTTCGGCAAGCCACAGAGTATACGTCCAACGGCGTACCTAGAAGGCGGATGTGATGATGCTTATGCTAAAAGGTGAAGAAAAACTGGACTAGATCGCCTAGAAATTTCTGATGTGACAGGATCTGATGCACGACAAGTCATAGATCATACGTTCACTAGAGATCTAGAGAAGTAGGGAGGTTGAGAAGGGAATAGATGTCATGATGAATGCTTGTATGTAAAATGGATGGATCTTTGTCTTGCTCTTGAGACGGCTAGAACATGAAGAACACCATGGCTAATTCGGGCTACACTAAAGGGTTGAGATGATTGAGGTGAGGCTAAGAAGTGGCTGGAAAATCAGGACTTTGGGGCTTGGGAGCTCCTTCTCACCCTTACTATCTTTCTCTCTTTCTTTCTCTTTCTCTCTCTCTCCCTTGGTTTGGTGTGTGTTGAAATGAGAAGAAGAGAGGGCTATTTATAGCCTTCTCTAATGGCAATGTGGTAATTTTGGGCTTTGAGAGGGGTAAATGCTGATGTGGCAATAGGTGATTGGTTGGAGAGAGAGACGCCACGTGACGTGCTCTCATTAGCTAATGAGGTTGGTAAAAGGGTAAATAAGCTCGGATTGAGGGGTAATTTCAGGAGAAAGTTGACTTTCGGACGCTAGGACAGCTGTCCCCAGATGTCCACACGCGGGCCGCACTTGGTGGCACTCCGAGTACCGCCTGCGGTAGTTCGACTACCGCACACATTTTTTGAGAGGAAGCGGTAGTTTGACTACCGCCCGCGGTAGTCAAACTACCACCTCGAGTACAGTTTGTCCCGAAATTTGGCCGGTGGGTCCTTTTTTGGGTCTTGAGGTTGAAACAAAGTCCGTTTTGGATATTTTGGCTTTAAAAGGCTCAAAATTGGCTCGATTGTGACCTAAAAATGGACCGAGAAATGGGTTGATTGTGAGTGAAGGTTTGGGTATGCTTTGGCTTGAACGATGGCTTGTGATGGCTTAGGTTTGGTTGGGGTTTGGATCACGGTTTTGGCTAAGGTTAGGGTTTAGGCTGGTATTAGGGCTTGGTTCGGATTAGGGTTTGGTTTAGGATATGCTCATGGTTTCCGGATTGTCTTAGCTTTCTCAAGATGTTAGCCTGGGTGGGGTGCCTACATGTGCACAGAACCAAACAACCAAAATGATGAGTTACTGGTCAATATTACTTGAACAATTTTAAGATTAATATCATGATAGGACAACAAACCAAGATTTAACCACAAATCCAATGATTGAGTTGCATGAATAAATTCAGCACAAATGTGTTATAAAATGGAGAAGCAAACAAAACAGCAAGAGATAGGAC
Organism: Magnolia officinalis; assembly: GCA_021015155.1. Taxonomy (NCBI): domain Eukaryota; kingdom Viridiplantae; phylum Streptophyta; class Magnoliopsida; order Magnoliales; family Magnoliaceae; genus Magnolia; species Magnolia officinalis. Next base: position 14,068,940 of record JAJHSJ010000012.1, on the reverse strand, counting down.
TAAGGTCAAGTAAATAATAGAGAAATGCAGCGTATAAACAATAAAAGAAATGCCAAACTATAGATGATACATGCTCAATGGAGAAGTCAAAAGCAACATCCTTTAAAGTGACTTTTTTCAAACGATTCTGAACTAAATATGCTGCATTATCCTTGCAATGCATTTTCCCGCAGAAGCACTCTTTCAAATATAGAATAACTCTTCGATCAATAATATCATTCTTGAAGTTAACTTTCGCAAATTTCTATATAGAATTGGTAGAACAACTTTCTTGCATGCCATTAGTAGGAACAATTGATGTAATCTACATGCATTCCCTTCTAGTGAAAAGCTGCAGAATCGTCCCCTCGGATTGCTATCTTAAAACAATCAGCCTGTTTCATGTACAGCATCAGCAAGAAATGCTGCTGATGTGGGAGTATCACAGATTCACAAGTTCATCCCAGAGCCGAAGTGTCTCCAGTCGCTTGATGTATTGCATAGAGATGTTGGATCCACTACAAAGCTCTGTGGGTTAATCTTAACAGACAAGGTGACGTGCCCGGCTACTGATATTTTTTCATGGCATGTAATCTGTCCATCCGTGTAAGTCCCCTCGTGCTCTTAATGGCAGTGGAAAATTAGGCATATCCGAAACTTAGGTGTGCCATTTCTAAAGCCTCTAAAATCATGTGTGGCCCACCTGAGTTCTTGGGTGTCCATTCATTTTAGTGGGGAACATATTTTGAATGGGCGGATAACATATTCGAACACTATGAGCCCCACACAATCCTGAAGGTATTCAACGGTGTGATTTCTCATCCAACTGTTCCCTATAGTGTGGCCCACCCAATCTTTTGATCCATAGAAAACATGATAGGAATTGTTGGTAGGTAAAAAGTGTTTTAAATATTTTTAGCTACGAAATTGTTGGTAGGTAAAAAGTCTTGTAAATATTTTTAGCTACGAAATTGTTGGTGGGTAAAAAGTGTTTTAAATATTTTTAGCTAGGAAAATAGTTGAAGTCTTTAAATATTTTTAGCTACGAAATTGTTGGTAGCTAAAAAGTCTTGTAAATATCAAAAGTATTCATAGGTAAAAAGTTTTGTCAATACTTTTACCAACGGAAATTGTTTTGCGTACGAAAAATTTTGTTTACCAACGCTAATTTTCGTTGGCAAAAGTTTTACCTTTGCCCACGAAAAAAAGGTGTTCCCCTCGGACTTTTAGCGAGGAATTTGCCAACGAAAATTTTCGCAGGTAAAAGTTTTTGCCTACGAAAATAAGACTTTTGTCTACGAAAATTTTCGTTGGTAAAAGTGGCTTTTCTTGTAGTGGAAGCATACAACCGATAGATGTTATGCACGCATCATGGCCAGCCCTAGACATCGCTTTGAAGGTCAAACTCAACCTACAAAGCTTTGCAGTGAATTTGTCTTTCATTGCACAATGCTCCGACCATGAGTTTTGCACTCCTATTCGGATTTGACAACCATTGAAGACATTGGCAGGAATCAAGTGAGCATTTAGGAAAAAAAATACTTACCCGATCGATGCAGACAGGGACGACACTGTAAAATCCACTGCGGGACAGTGACGGACGTCGGCGCTGAAGAAGAAGAGGAAGAAGATCGTCCGATGGGCAGCGATCGACGATCGTCCATTGTTCAGGTTGGGTTAGGCCGTTAGGGTAAGAAAGGAGGGTAAAGGGAGAGTCGCTGTAAAAACGGGTAGGGTAAGAAAAGAGGGGAAAGAGAAAGTTAGGGTAAAATAAAAATAAAATTTTAATTTATACTGCCCGCTCATCCGGGTTGGGTCTCTTCGGTTCGGGTATATGGGTCGGGTCGGTCCGGACAGAAGTCTATCCGGACCCGTCCTGAAAATCAAACGGATCTAAACATTCAAATCCGATCAGGTCTGATCTTGGCCGTCGGTTCTGTTCAGAACGGGCCGGATCGGATCTAATCGGGTCGGATCTGGCGGATCGGGTAACAAATGTCCACCTCTACCTAATACGGAGTAAACCGTTTCTATACTTCCAACTACTCAAGGAAACGGATTGGCTACTCCCCTGCCACCAGCCCCCTGGTTGGTGGTCGGTTCTATGTGGGCCCCACCATGATGTATTTGTTTCATCCATTTTGTTCATCCACTTTTAAATATCATTTTAGATCTTTACCCCAAAACTGAGATGGTTGTAAATCTCAGGTACAACACACCATAGGTAAACAATAGTGATTGGATATCCACCATTAAAATCCTCCCAAGGCCCACTGTATTGTTTATTTGACATCCAATCTATTGATTAGGTCATAAAGGACCAGATGAAGGGAAAAAACAAAGATAATCTTGATCAGAAACTTTTGTGGCCCTAATTTTTTTTTTAATGGTAAACGCTCATTCAACACTGTTTCCTGTAATGTGGTCTACTTGAGATTGAGATATAACTAATTTTTGGTTTCATAAGATAAAAGGAACTGTAAAAATAGATGGACGGCATAGATGAAACACATAATCATGGTGGGGCCCACAGAGCACCGACCACTAGCCATTGGCTGGTGGCAGGGGAGGTGGCAGGGGAACAGGGACGCGGATTGCGTCCTACCCCGCCCGGACGGTAATCCGTCCGGGCAGGGCTCTGTGGAGCCCACCGTGATGTAACTGTTTTATCCCGCCGTCCAACCATTTTTTTCAGAAAATTTTAATGTGTGATCCAAAAAACTAAGGTAGGTCTAAGGCTTGAGTGACCACACCAAAGGAACCTGCACTGATATGACACCCACCGTTGAAACATTTCTAAGGGCCCACGTCATGTTTTTTTTTTTTTTACCATAAAACCTATTCATAAGGTCACGTAGACGTGGATGAAGTGAAAACACAAATATCAGCTTGATCCGAAACTTCTCTGGCTCCCAAGAAGCTTTTAATGGTGGAAGTTCAATCCCCACTTTGTGGTCCACTCAATCCTTGGACCTGCCTATTTTTTGGTTCATATATTAAAATTTTCTGAAAAAATCGTTGGACGGCAGATGAAACAGTTACATCACGGTGGGCTCTACAGAGCCATGCCCGGACGGATTACCGTCCGGGCGGGGGTAGGACGCAATCCGCGTGCCTCCACCTGCCAACGATCTGGATGCCGCGTATCTCTAAAATAAATAAATAGATCTGTATGCCGGACGCGGATTTCCTGCCGGACGCGGATTTACTGCGAAACGTTCCTTCGCAGGAAAGTTCCTGCGCAAAAATGCTAGGTGGGCCTACTGCGATGTTTTTGAGAAATCCATCACGTCCATTCGTTTTACGAACTCATTTTAGAATGTTTGACAAACACTGAGTTATATACAACATTTAAATGTGCCACACGAGATAAAACAGTAGTAATTTAGTAAGAACCGTTGAAGTATTCTTATGGCCATGAAAGTTTTGTGTCAGACTATATTTTTAGTTTTTTCACTTCATCCTATTGGGAATGACCTTATAAACGGTTTGGATAGCATAAAAACATCAAGATGGAGTGCAGAAGGTTTCAACGGTAGGATTTTCTTTTCCCAAATTTTCCTCTCGTGTGACGCAATCAAGTTTTGTATCCAACTAATTTCTGGTATAACGTCATAAAATGAGCTCTAACAACGAATGGACGGAATGGATTTCTGACATACATTGAGATGGGTCCCACCCAGCATTCTTGCGCAGGCTTTCTTAGGCAATCCGCGTCCCTGGATGCCGCGTATCTCTAAAATAAATAAATAAATACTGGAAACGGATTGGCTACTCCCCCGTCGGTGCTCTGTGGGCCCATCATGATCTTTTTTGGGGGGCGATAAAAGTATTGGATCAAGTTGATATATTTCTTTTCCCTTCATCTGGGTATTTATGACCTAATCAACAGATTGGATGTCAAATAAACAGTACAGTGGGCCTTATGAGGATTTAAATGATGGATATCCAATCACTATTGTTTTCCTGTGGTGTGATTCACGTGAGATTTATATCCCTCTAATATTTGGGATAAATATCTAAAATGATATTTAAAAATGGATGAACGGAATGGATGAAACACCTACATCATGGTGGGGCCCACAGAGCACCGACCACCAGCTCCTGGGCAGTTGTCAGGGGGAGTAGCCAATCCGTATCCATAAATACTGGCATCGGTTTACCTGAATTTCAAATGATATAATTGCGACGAATTAGTAGCTGTCAATATCTTCTGTAGACCACGTGACCCATGTGAAGAGAGATGCTTTGCTAGTCTGGCAGAGTGTGAAGGATGGCACACCTACAGTTAGAAATTACTGACAATTTGCATACTGGGCATACAATTCATTCAAACTAACCATCCAAATTATGGGCATCAGTTTAGATGCATCATGAAAAAAATTATTTTTATTATAGTCTAATATAATATTAGATTGCTGGACATTTATTGGACGGTTAAAAATAAAGAATACCCAATAGTCTTACTCCAAACAACATATATGTGTCTAAGAATCAGATGTTAGGATGGTTCAACCAATCTGATTTTTAAAATGCAACATAGATAAAATACGTTCCACAGTTTAGTCGGTTTAATTTGAGTTAGTATACGTCAATGTGTACCATTTAAACGTGCCAGTGTATCAAGTATTATACTCAAACAGAGTGTGAACTAACTCCCCCGTGTGAAGATGCTGAGGAAAACCGACTCTACCGTCGAATTAAAATACTATTGCCATCACTCCCCACGTGAAAATCCTTCACGAAAACCGAATCAGCGTTCGAATTAAATTATTACACAGACGACATAACTTCCCACGTGAAAATTCATATCCCGACTACGTTCGAAATATTCCATTATCAATGCATCCTCGAGTGAAACAAGTGGTTCAGTGATCAAGACCATTGGTGGAGTGGGTCTTCGGAATGGATGAACCATGCACCAAAATCGTGGATAGGACAATTATAACCTTTCAATTTGTGGCCCCAGGTAGATGATAAAGAACAGAAATATAGAAACAATGGAGAAGGCCCCATGTTGGGGTCTAGGGTCTCTAACTTGGAGATTTATTGGACATGGTTTATCTAAAGTGGACCCATCATGTACTGCTATCATTGAACTATTCACCCCACTTGCTCAACTTGAAAATTGTGGGGGCAAGAAAATAACTTCGAAGTTGAATCACACAAGCAATAGGAAAAACATAAACAAAATAACCATAGAGAATACATGAGTTTAGATAGAAAATTCCTTCCAAAAAAAGTAATAATCACGGCACCAAGCGACAAGTAATTCACTATGAAAATAAATCACAAGAAATGAGATTAACTTACATGTACGAAAACCCAAATAACTCTTCTTAAAATCTTAGCTCATCTCTCTCACGTTCTAAAACATCTTTACTTTAGTACTCTACACTAATTCGCACAATTACAAACCCATATGTAGAGTTACATTCGAATTAGGAAACAAAATACGCATTTGCACAGAAACTGTGTGCACCATCGATCGAACCTTCGATCGATTGATCTCACAATGTTCGATCCATTGAACATGCTTAAAAGTGTCCAGAGATCCAACTTTTTTTTTTGGTTAGCTAGTTAGTACACCCACTGTCAGTTCATACTTCACTGTTAGTCACCCCCACTAGGGAATTGATACCAAGACCTCAGTGTTGAAACGAGGTATCTTTCACTCAGTCTACCACTTGAGCTATAGATCAGGGTGTCCAGAGAGCCAACTTGATTGTTCAGAATTATCTTGATCGACCGAACATGTCCAAAACTGTCCAAATAGTTAATTGAAAATTTTGAGATTTTCTCGATTGATCGAGGCTAAAGTCAATCGATTGAAATCCCCTATTTCAACATAGATTAAAGGCACCAATTTCAACAATTTCCACCGTGACTTCAATGTCCATGCTCTACGATTTCAAGTTGCTTCCTCCATCTTTAATCGTCTCCATCATAGCTATCATCATCGCTTCTTATGCACATTTCGTCTTCATTTTGTCTTTGCTAAGTCCAGAGAAGTCTAGCAAAACCTGAACTTCTCTATAGGAACCACTTTTGTAAGCATGTCGGCTGAATTTTCACTGGTGTGAATCTTCTCAAGAACAACACGAGCTTCCTCTAGCATATACGGGATAAGTGATGGCGCGCATCAATGTACTTGGTCTGGGAGTGGTACATTGAGTTCTTTGCTAATTTCATAATGCTCTTGCTATCACAGTGCACTGGCACGACTTCCTGTTGAAGCCCCAACTCATTTATCATTCCCTTCAACCAAACTGCCTCTTTGAAAGCTTCCATCACTGCCATATACTCAGGTTCAATTGTGAAAAGATCAACCACAAATGAAGCTTCAACATCTAGCTGATCGCTCCACCTGTTAGCATGAACGAGTACTTAGAAGTTGACCTGCTATTATCTATGTTACATAACGTACCAGTTTCTCCTCTAATTTTTTTTTTTTTTTTTTTTTTTTTTTTTTTTTTTTTTTTATGTCAAGACATAGTCGCACCTCGTATGTAACAAAATAGCCGTTTCACTACATCTCAATGTTGTTTACCGAGGTTTGACATATATCTGCTCACAACACCCACTACATGTGAAATATCTGGAATTGTACATACTAGAATGTACATCAAACTGCCAACTGCACTTGAGTAGGGCACACGAGATATATGCCGCTTTTTTCATCTGTAGTAAAACATTATTTTGAATAAAGTCGAAAGTGAGCGACATGTGGAGTGCTAACCGGTTTTGCTTTTTTTCATCTTAAACTTACATAAGACCTTCTTAAGATACTCCTCTTGAGACAATCATAGTCTGCTCCTTTTCATATCCCTGTGTATTTCAATGCCGAGAATTCTCTTTGCAACCCTTAGATCTTTCATCTCAAATGTCCTATATAACTAAGTGATCCATATGTTGATCTTAGACATGCTTTGGCTGGTAATAAGCATATCATCAACTTACAATACCGGGATAATGAATTCTACATCACTCAGTGCTCTAAAGTAGATGGAGTAATCGAATTCACTTCTAGTAAACTGTTGGCTCATCACGAAAGAATCAAACTTTTTGTACCACTGTTTTGATGACTGTTTTAGGTCGTACAAAACTTCCTTAACTTATAAATCTTATTTTTCGACCCCTTTATCTATAACCCTTATGGTTACTTAATGCAGATCTCTTCTAATTCGCCATGTAGGAAAACAGTCTTAACATTCAACTATTCCACCTCAAGATTGTATTTGGCAACCATCACCAATAAACATTTGATAGATATCTGTTTGACCACAGGCAAGAAAATCTTGTTAAAGTAGACACCCTCCTTCTACGCATAACCCTTCACTACCAGTCTAGCCTTGTATATATCATGTTTCTTCTGATAGATCCACTTGCAACTGATCACTTTATGCCCAATGGAAACCTCCACTAGCTCTTACATCTCATTCTTGTACGAAGAATCCATCTCATCTTGCATTACTGTCATCCACTTTTCTACATCTATGTCATCAAATGCCTCCTAAAAAGTAGACAGATCCCTCCCATCTGTAATGAGGGTGAATACAATGTTTGAATCATCTCTGTATCTTGCTGCCAAACTATGATCCCTCAGTGAAATTCTTCCGAGTGGTGGCGGCTCCACCTGCTCCTATACCTCTTCCTACGACTCGGCTTCTTTAGGTCTTTTACCCTCGTCTATTTTGACATCAATCACTACTGAGTTTTTTATTTCCTTGTGTTCATCTTTACGGAATAAGGAACCCTCATCAAACCTCACATCCCGGTTAACAGTGATCTTTCGTGTGACCCGATCATACAATATGTATCCCTTCACACCATCACAATAGCTAACAAAGGAACACTTATTTGTCCTTTGGTCTAACTTATCACTCTCAACAAATGGTACATGAGATTAAGCATCTCAACCAAATACATGTAGCCCTGAGTAGTCTACTTCCTGACCACTCCATACTTCTTTAGGAATTTTATAATCAATGGCTATAGATGGAGACAGATTCACTAAACACCAAGCCATGTTAATGGCCTTAGCCCATAAGTCATTGCCCTACGCAACATTACTCAACATACTTTGGGTCATCTCTAAAAGAGTCTAATTCATACATTCCACCACACTATTCTCCTCTGGTGTGTGCTTAACTGTGTTGTGCCTCACAATCCCCTCATTCTTGCAAAAATGATTAAATTTCATCGAAGTAAACTCACCACCATTATTTGTCCTCAACACTTTCACCTTCCACATTGTCTACTTTTTTACTATCGCCTTTCGCATCGAAGTAAACTCACTACCATTACTTTTCTACTATCGTCCCGAGTAGTCTACTTCTCTAAAGAAGTCGTCAATGAATGTTATGAAGAATGATGATTCTCCTTTAAAAACAACGGGCGACAACCTCCATATGTCATAGTGCACATAATCTAACGGCCTATTACTACTATGTTTCTCAGTTTTAAATAATAATTTTGAGTATTTACCATATATGCAATGCTCACATACATTTAAATAAAAAAAATTTAAAATTAAACCATGATGCGGAACCTTCATACCGTGTTCGCTCATGTGGCCTAGGTGCACATTCCACACGTGCTGACGTAGATTCCACTATAAATGTTGCAGCTCCATTTGATACAGTATTCCTGATCAATATGTATAGATTTTCACTCCTTTGTGCTTTCATAATGGTGAGTGCCCCGTTTGAAACTTTTAGGACACTATCATGGCCAGTGAGCATCCTAGTGCATCGAGAGCACCTAGAGAAATCAGATTTTTCTTTAGATTAAGAACGTGCCTCACATCGGTCAGAGTATGTTCCATCCCATCAAATATTCTGATGCGCATGGATCCAAATCCAATCATCTTATAGGCATTATCATTGCTCAAAAGAACCAGAACAACATCATACTCTCTATACGTGGTGAACCAATTATGGTGAGGGGACATGTGAAAAGATTCTCCTGTATATCCGCTCCTGATAGAAGTGACACAACTTGGGCACTGATAACATATTGCAACCATCTAAATCTTCACAGATTCTGTGGAATTGGCCTCCTTTGATGAATTGCCTAAGTTCTCATCCTTCCGGATTTTAGGATTCCATCAATCATTCTTCATATGCCCCTATCTACCACAATTCTAACACTTCAACTTTCATTTGCACTTTGGCTAGAACTTCAATCACGATTTCCCTTTCTTTTACTCAAAGGCTCTTCCCTTAACAACCAGTGCTCCCTTATATGTACATTCTCCATCTTTCTTCCTTCTAAATTGCTTCGATTGAAGTGATGAGATAACAATGTTAAGGTCCAAGGTATCTCTACCATGGCACAAAGTATCAATCAGATTCTCGTAGGAATTCGAAAGGGATGCCAATATGATTAGGGCTTTATCTTATTTGTCGATCTTCACCTCCACCTCGTCAGTTTACAAATTAGTTTGTTGAAGGTGTTAATGTGCTCATCGAGATCTGACTCCTTCGGTATCTTTAAATTATATAGTTGTCTCTTTAGATATAGATGGTATGGAATCACTTCAGCCTTCTCTTTGATCTATCCTTTTTGACTGGGCAATCCATAGTCAAAAGAACCTCTCGATGGTGGCATGCAGTCTCAAATGAGGATGGTTTCACATCTTTGAGGGGTTTGATTCTATGTTTCATCCTATGAAAAATATGGTTAAAAAGGAATGCCCAATACTCTGAGGATATCGCTGTGGATGCACGTACAACCATTTTCTGGGTCCAAAGATGGATTGCCATCACTTGCCCGACCCTACCTCCTCTCATGGATGGTATCCTATATAGAAATATGGTTGTCCAAGTGATGGGCATTTTCTTTAAACAACTTCGTCCGAGGAAGTTTATGATTCTTAAGTGGGAGAGGTTGGAAATGGGCTGGGTAAAGATCAACGTTGATGGCTCCTCACGAGGAAACCCAGGTCCATCGGGTGGCAGCGGCATGTGTAGAGATAGCAGAGGAGACTTTATCTTTGCTTTCTTGAAGGGATTCAGTCTGGATTCAAATGTTCAATCTAAGGCCTGTGCAATGTATGAAGGCCTACCCTTATGCATGGAGTGCGGCTTTGCAAACGTAGTGGTGAAAAATGATTTAAGGATAATGGTAGAGATGCTGAGCAATGAGAGACCATCTAGTTGGCAGATGTGGTACTGGTGGACTCGCATCAACGCTCTCCGTCATAATGTTAGAGTTTGTATCCACTTTGCCCCGAGAGAAGAAAATAGAGTGGAGGACGCCTTAGCTAGGCTGGGCAGCGAGTCTCAAGAGGAGAAATGCTTTCAATCAACTTCTGATTTCCCTGGCTCAATCCGTGTTCCCCTGTTCCTAGATCAGGCCAGCCTTGAGCTGGGTCATTAACGATGGAGGTTAGTCATGGTCTGTGTTTCCTCTACTAATTGGAAACTAGATCTTCAATTTCTACCTTCTCTTTTCAGGCTTTAGTTTTGCCATAGAGGGTGTTGATTGTGTCTCAAGATCCTTGCTTTCATCCATTTCTCTGCTACGAGTAGGGATTTTCCTCCTCGTTGCACCCCATTCTGTTTCTCAGGGAGGTATCTGTCGTGTTGTTCAGGGTAGCGCTTTTGGAGAGGTGGGTGATCTCTTTGATTGTGTATTTTGTTTTTATTTGCCTTTGCTGTTACGCAGGGTGGTATACAATAGGTGAGGCCCAGTTTTTGTGGCGCCCACCCAAAAGAGTGTACAATTTCTGATCTTTTTAACACAGTTCAAGGTGATATGCTCCCACCATTCCTTTAAAATAAGATGGTTTGAGAGAGATTTCATCATGTACAAACTCTCTAACTTCATCATAAGCCTGCGATGGTTGTCTTATCAAGGACATTATCATTCAAACATTATTGAATCAAGGTAATCGCCCTTTAATCAAGTTCTTCTCATTCATTTTCATTCATATATTTTAGACGCTTTGCTTTCCCAATGAGTGCGTGGTGCAGCCCTTGCTAAACTATAAGGCCTCTAATCTTCACATTCCCATAGTTCAAAATTATTTCTCCCAGTGAACTTCTCTGTCTCATACTTCACATTCGATCCCTTCATCATCATGTTTCAGATTCTAATTGAATCTCAATGTACGCCCTGATACCACTTGTTAGGGGGCGAGGAAGCAACCTTAGAGTCGAATCACACAAGCAATAGGAAAAATACAAACAAAGTAACCACAGGGAAGGAAGTGTTGAGGTCGAGCACCATTTTCCTCATGGGGGATAACTACTTCGAATCCATAGAGCTTCTTTGAACTCCTCACAGAGGTACCTTGAATACAAGAGGAAAACGAAGAAAACAGAAAATAATTTCTAGAAATTCCAAATAAATTGATCGATAATAAAAACGAATTTAAAACCCTTTAAATAGTGATACTAAACTTGAGAAGAATTTTCAAAATCAAACTCCAACTTAAACTCCCTAAAATTCGTAATTTAATATAAATAGTAAATTTACTATTTATAGTAAGTGTCCTATTTGGCTTAACCACATTATTCTCCTAATTTTTCTAATTACTTTTCATGTTTGACACAACTCCTAAAGCTCAAAGGATGAAGAGTTATAATCAAACTAAAACTTACTATAAATAGTAAAAATAGAAATAAAATGGATTTTTGACCGTCGATCTGATGATATCTCGTAAATTCATCATGGAAAACCCGGCTGAAGTAGCTTCTCCTACCCCAAAATCATACATGGTACGTCGAGTAACTCATTTCAGTTTGCGAGATACGCCTGTTGTAAAGTTCTGACGGTCCAGCTCACCTCCAGCTCTGATCGGGCCTTCTTTGGTCCATCTCAGACATGAAAGTCCGCGACCCGCTCTACATCAGTCCCCTCCACTTCAAGAGAACTTATCCTTGAGTTCTCGTTCCGCTTTGGTTCATGATACTTGATCAGGTCTACTATGTTGAAAGTACACAAAATCTTCATGTCATCCAGAAGATCAATAACGTAAACGTTGTTATTGATCTTTCAAAGGATCAGTACCAGTCCAATCTTCTTATTCTTCAACTTGTTGTAAGTCTTGTTTGGAAATCTCTCCTCGCGTAGATGGACCATAACTTGGTCGCCTACCTCGAACACATTTTGCTGCTGATAGGTTGTGTGCCCCGTAACGATACTCGGATCAAACGTTATGACCAATTTACAATTCACCTTCTTTTGGTCCAACCATGCTAAGAATGTATTGGTGCCACATCCTACATTAGACCCGTCAGGGGGATAAATACTCTGAATCCACGGACCTTCTCTAGACTCCTCATAAAGATACATCGAATCCATAAGGAAAAGAAGAAAATAAAAAATAATTTCTAAAAATTCCAAATAAATTGATTGATAACAAAAATGAATTTACAACCCTTTAAATAGTGATACTAAACCTTGGAAGAAGTTTCATAACCAAACTCCAACTTAAACTCCCTAAAATTCGTAACTTACTATAAATCGTATAATAGTAAATTTACTATTTATAGTAAGTGTCCTATTTGGCTTAACCACATTATTCTCCTAATTTTTCTAAGAACTTTTCATGTTGGACACAACTCTTAAATGTCAAAGGATGAAGAGTTATAATCAAAATAAAACTTACTATAAATAGTAAAAGTGGAAATAAAATGGATTTTCGACCGTTGATCTAATGAATTCTCGTAAATTCAGCACGGGCAACTCGGCTAAAGTATCTTCTCCTACCCTAAAATCATATATAGTATGTCGAGTAACTCGTTCTAGTTTGCCAGATATGCCTGTTGTAAGGTTCTGACAGTCTGAATCACCTCCGCCTCCAATCGTGCCTTCTCTGGTCCATCCTAGACATAAAAGTATCCGCGACCCGCTCTACATTACATGGGCACAACCCGGATGGTCACACCCAAATTATGGGAGAAGCGTATTTAACCTTAATCAATGAATAAAAAAATTTAAGATTTAGTAACCTTTAGATTAAGCACAGAGTCTCTGGCTTTTTACTTGAGCATTGATAATTTAATGTTTTAAAGATGATCAAGTTCCATTTTTCATTCTTTTTGGATGATAATGTTCCCAGTAAAGGGACTACTTTGAACATCAACCAGAGCATGCTGGAGCCTCCTTTTAGCCTTGAATATCAAAGAAGGAACCATATGTATAATGGCTATCCTACGTATAGTGCCCACCATTTTTTAGACCAGAGACAGATACGGTGGCGGTTTAAATATTACTTGTTTCTAGCCGTGTGGACCACTGTTATGTTTCTCTGCCATCCAACCTATTATTAGGTCACATAGACATGGTTGAAGGGAAAACACAAATATTAGCTCGATCCAAAGCTTCTACGGTTTTCAAGAAGTTTTCAATAATAGGCATTCAATCCCTACTATTTCCTGAGGTGTGGTGTGGTCTACTTGAGATTTGGATAAGACTCATTTCCAGAATAATGCCCTAAAATAACGGACGCAGATTTACTGTTAAAGCCTTTTGCATGAAGTTCCATTGCAAGGATGTTGGGTGGAGCCCACTGCAATGTATGTGAGAAATCCATTCCGTTTATACGTTTTGAGAACTCATTTTACTATGTGAGACTAAAAATAAGGTGGATACAAAACTTAAGTAGGTCACGAGAGAGAAAAAATTGGGAAAAGAAATTCCTACTATTGAAACCTTCTTGAGCTCCATCATGATGTTTATGTGTTATCCAAAGAGTTTACAAGTTCATTTACGATGGGATGAAGTGAAAACATCAAAAGAATAAACTAATACAAAACTTTTATGGCCATAAGAATGCTTCAACGGTGCTGACTGAATGGCTTCTCTGCTTTCTGCCGTTTAATAGCTCTTTCCCTTTCTTTCATTCGGGTTAGATACAGATAGATCTCTCTGATGTTCCTGCGAATTATGACCTTCACCCGGAATGTGAGCAAATATATCATGCCGATTGTTCAAATGTACTTTGGTTATCTTAGGTGGAGCTGAATTAGGTTTTTTCGGTGTTATTGTCTTGTTTCCTCTTATGTGGCTCGCTAGCTTTGTATCCACTTCATTTTTTATCTCACGTCCTAAAATGAACTCTCAAAATGTATAGACGGAGTGGATTTCTCACATACATTGCAGTGGGCCCCACCCAGCATCCTTGCACAGGAACATCCTACGAAGGCTTTGGCAAGAAATCCGCGTCCCAAAATAACATGTTAAAATGAATGGATGACGGGGATGAAATCGGATTCCGTGCTGAGTTACTCTTTAACGCTCTTACCGTACTGAGTAAACTCAGTTTGGCCACCTTGAATGTATGTGGTCTATCCACTCCGTCCATCCGATTTTCCATTTAATTTAAGGGGGTTGACTCCAAAATTAAAGCATATCCAAAGATCAAGTGGATTATACCACAGGAAACAATGGGGATAATGATTTCCACCGTTGAAACCATGCTAGTCCCAACAGTAATGTTTACTTGTCATCCAACCTGTTCATAAGATCATACAGACATGGATGAATGGAAAACACAAATATAAGGTTGATCCAAAACTTCCGTGGCCCCTAAGAAATTTTCAACAGTAGAAGTTGAATTCAACTACTGCTTCCCGTGGTGTGGTCTGTTTGAACATTGGTACGGGTTTATCTCTACTTTTTGTTGAGTGGCTCTCCATTTCACTAGATCAGTTTATTTTTTGGCCTCACATCTTACTATAGACATGATGAAACTGATGAATGAAGTAGATGTCACAGGGACATAGGAGTGGGCCCCATCGATAGACGAGCCAGATAAAAAGGATGTCAGCACCAAAGTTGTTCATCCATCGGGTGTCTGAAGGGAAAATTATACAGTACAAACCTTGAAAAAAACAAGGGGTGTAGATAAGGTTTGAAAAAACAAGGGGTAGATACATATATACGTCAAAGTTGAAATATGCATATTTTGGAACGTATTTTCCAAATTATCCATATTTCTTCTTTTCCTCGTGGGTTGATTTTAAGTTAAAAATTACTTCTCGAAAGTAAACAGTAATCGGTTTATACAACTTAAAGTAGTTTATATAGAAAAATCAAAACAAAAGTAAAACATGTGTTTTTTATTTTCAAAAGTAAGACTTTAATTAGTCCCATTGTACGTTGAATAATAAAATGACTGAGAATTACAGCTTATAAAGCATTTATCCCCGTTACCTTTTGAAAAGTGACGGTACTGTTTTGGTTGTGCTGAAGTCACACAGAGTCGGGATCCTCTGTTATCGGGTCAACAGGATTTTCCTGTTACCCAGTGGTTTGGCGTCAGAAGTTTTTTTTTATTTTTTTTATTTTTTCAGTGAGTGTTGACGTGGACCAATGAATTTTAGGGTATTAGGAATTCTCTGTTGACCGGGTAACAGAGGAACCTGAACTCCACAACCAATTCCTAAAACTCCTCTTATTAGTCCACATCACCGGTGTAGTAATAAATATGCTGAGCGTAATAAGCTTCTCTCACTTTGAACTTTGGACATCCTTCAATTTTTGGATCATGCCCTAAAATGAGTGGGCAAAACAGATAAACGGCAGGCTGTTTTATCCATGCTGTTCATTTTTTTTAAAAAGCTTATTTTAGTATATGAGCCCAAAAATGATGTGGATCAAAAGCTCAAGTTAACCACATGGTGGGGAGTGATTTCTTAATATTGAAATCTTTTTGGCCCCACAGAAGTTTTGGATTAAGCTCATATTTATGTTTTTCCTCCATCCAAGGTTACCCAACCAAAGTAACAGATTGGATGGCAAATAAACATTATAGTAGATCCTAGGAAGTTTTTAACTGTTGGTGGGAGTTCAATCAGTACCATGGTTTCCGGCTGGTGTGGTCTACCTGACATTAAGATCTGCTCTTTTTTTCTTTTTCTTTCTTTCTTTAGGATTAAATTCCCCACTATATATATATATATATATATATATATATATATATATATATATATATATATCTATATATATATATATGTATTATAATTGTATATGAAGGCAACTTTATTAGAATTACAATTCAGGCAGGACCTCAACAACAAAAAGGAGAGGAGGAGCCTACTTATCTTCTCCTTAGAATCTTTTAGTGTCATTAGGGCTATACACGAGCAGAGTTAGCTCGGTAACTCGCTCGAATCGACTCACTTCGAAACTGAGTTCGAGCCGAGTTGAGCTATTTTTTTTTAGCTCAGAAAAATTTTGAACCGAGTTCATATGCCTGCCCGAGCTTGACTCGACTCAGATCGAACTCGGATCGATTCAGTTCAATGACTCGATTACTTTGATATTGTTGTTGCTCACCATGTTTGATGAAATGACTCAATAAAGTGTGGCTGGTGACAAGGAAGGTACATATATGAAACAAATACTTTTTTTTTCTTGATTTTTATGTTATTTACAAAGTGTTAGATGAAATACCTATAAATTCATTGTTGTTGTTTTACATAAAGCAAGATTTTGAAAGTATAGTTCATGTGTTTGTGAAAATGCTGTACAGGCGAACTTGGCTCGATCTTGGCTGAAAGTGGGTGGCCTCAAGTTCTTGGCGACTTCGATGCTGATAACTGGCCCGAGCTACTGACCGAATCGAGCTGAGCTGGCCAGTCATGCTTGAGGACCGAGCTGAGCTGAGTCTAAGCTGAGGTCAGCAAGCGGCCGAGACGAGTCGAGTTGTGCCAAGCAACACTCGAATTGACTCGTGTATACCTCTAAGTGTCATGAGTTGGAGGCGTGCATCTGATGAATCCCAGGCCATTTCGGTCTAAAACCAACTCCATCCACCTCATTTTAGGCTCCAACACTAAAATGAGCTACCAAAATAGATGGACAGCATGGATAAAACACATTTATGGTGGGGTCTACAGAGCTTTGACACCAGCTTGCTGGCTGGTTGTGGGGTCACCACTCAAACTGCGTCCAAAACGGACGCCCTGAAAGAAAAAATTAGCACCGTAGACAAGTCCGTACGATGCCTTTTTTTTTTTTTTTTTTTTTCTTTTTTTTTCTTTTTTTCCGCAGCCCGAAAACCTATCTCACCAAACACGACTTTTAGGATACGGACGTTGTTTATTTGACGAAAATACTCCTGCTTGTTAGGGTAAGTAGCTGAAAAAAGCAAGGGTATTTTCATCCTTTTAGGTTCGTCAGTATAAATAGAGGTCTACTTTGGTGCTTAAGAATTTTTTCCAGTCGAATGAAAAAAGGTGAGTAGTATGTTTGGTCTATATGACGCAAAATCCCACCCTGAGATTGAGTTGGGAGTACCCAATCTAGAGAGAGAAGAAATTTTGATGTGTGGAACTTCAGTGGGCCTCACTATTAGGTACTATGTATGTGCTAGATCCGCACAGTCCATCCATTTTTCTAGATCATTTTAGGGCATGACCCAAAAAAGACGCAGATGCAAAGTTCAAGTGGATCACCAAACCACAGTAAACAGTTGGAATTGAATGTCTACTCTTGAAAACTTCTTCGGGCTAAACGAGGCTCGGATCATGCTGATATTTACGTTAAGGTGGGCCCTTGAAAGTTTTCAACGGTGGTATTCTTTCAATGCCCACTTCTTTATGTGTTGTGCTAAAAAACAAGGCAGTGACCTGTTTTCTGCTAAAAAAACAGCATGCGTCAAAAACCACCAGAACATTATTCGAGCATTTTCGCCGCGTGAGTCTGTATGGATGCATTAGCCGCGTCAATTTTAATTGGAGGAGGTGTGCAGCACGTTTTAATGATTAAAAAACAAGAGAAATAGAGAGAGTGAGGGAGCCTCGGGATGCCCATAAAATGCTGTGAGAGCCCGTCATTGTAAAGCACGAAAACGAAAGCTTGAACTCAGAAAATGGAAGTTCATCTAGTGAGTTCCACAGTCATTCCCCAAGTACTTCCTCCCACTGAAATTACGAAAACACCCCTCACCGTCTTCGACATGCTGGCACCAAACATGCAGGTGAATGTGTTATACGCCTTCGCTCCACCGACGCCGACCAACACCGCTTTGAAAGATGGCTTAAAGAAGGCTGTAGAGATCTTTCCTACTCTAGCAGGCGAGCTCGTAGATAATGGAGATGGTTCTCGTCCATATGTTTCAGTTGGAGGCAATGGTGGAGGTGTTCTAGTGGTGGAGACGAACGTGGCATCGGAATTAGTAGATATTTTACCACTCAAGACCGTGCCGGAGATGGTGCTGTTGCACCCTTCCATGGACAATGCCCAACACTTACTTCAAATACAACTCAACCGCTTTTCATGCGGCGGTCTAGTGATTGGCATAACAAATCACCATCGAGTGGCTGATGGTAAATCGATGAGCTCTTTCTTTCTCTCATGGGGGAAGTTGGTTGGTGGGCTCCAGTTAGACAGGTTTCCTGTCTATGATCGAACCATGTTAATACCCCGGGACCCACCAAGATGTGATTATGAACATTGGGGGATCGATTTTCAGCCACTTCCACTACCACCATCTTCTCTTCCTTGTACTATAAAATCGAAAAAAGTACATAACATGATGGTCCACTACAGTGGAGAGTTCATATCAAAGATCAAAGCTCAAATGCCACAGAAACATTCTACTTTTGAGGTTTTGACGGGCCTCCTTTGGAAGAACATAACCAGAGCTCGTGGGCTTGATCCTGATACGCTTACTCAGATAAATGTGTCCGTGAATGGACGGCCGAGATTGCGGCCAGCCGCACCATCAGAGTACTTCGGCAACATGGTCCTCAGCGCCTACCCAAGGGCGCATGTTAAGGAGCTGACTCAAGGGAGCGTCGTCGATGCGGCACGATTAGTGCAAGATGCGGTGGCGTGCACTGGGGACGAGTATATGCGGTCGTTGATCGACTTCGGGGCGATCAACGGTGGGGATTTGCTGGTGCCCGTTGCGGATGTGGAGGGGTCAGTTTTGTGCCCTAACCTGGAAGTTGATAGCTGGTTAGGGTTTCCTTTCCATGAAGTGGATTTTGGGGTTCGTGGGAGCTTTTGTGGTTTTGTTCCTGGGTGGGTCCCAATGGAAGGTGTAGTGGTATTGACGTCTTCGTTAAATGGGGTCGGCAAAGGTGGTGTGGATGTCGTGATCAACTTATTTGAGGACGATGCATGGTTCTTCAGGCAGATCTCCCATTCCTTAGATTAGTTTGTGGGTACTTGTCACACGTGTGTACGATCTGAGCCGTTCATTAGATTCATCATACCGTGATTATTCCCTGGCTGAAAGATCAGTCTACTCCGATAATCAGTTTGGCCACACATGTGCAACGTAATTGGATGTCTGTGTGAATTTACCTTGATTTCAATAAGTTTTTCTAGTTCCTCCTGCTTGAGCTTTAATCCTTCTTGTTGCGATTTTCTTTTAATACAATTTATTATTTTCAAAATTCCATCATTATAGATCCACGGACTTCAAATTCCAGCAATCTTGATGTTGATATTTTGATTTGTACAAGTATGGCTTATATAACAACCAAACAACTACATTATCCAGCTGAGAGTCGATACATCAAAGAGAGGGAGAGGATTGATAACCAAAGACTGGCGAAAACCTCAAACAAATCACATACGGACCGGATTCAGGAATGCAGCCAATATCTGGCATGGGTGACCCATTGATCCCAGGCATGAATTCTATCACCTCGAAAATCATGCAAATGCTCACTACAAGAAATGGACAAAGGCTACGACTAGATCCGTAGCAAAAGGGCTTTTGCTACGGATCTAGTCCGTCTCACCCCGTCGCAATTTGGTGGGGTAGCTAAAGGTCTAGCTACGGACAATATCCGTAAGCAATAGATACAGTTAGCTATGGATCTTTTCCGTAGCAATAGAGACCATTAGCTACGGATAATATCCGTAGCAATATACAACCATAGCTACGGATTAATCCGTAGCAAATAGATACCAATAGCTACGGGTTATATCTGTACACTATACACCAATAGCTATGGATTATATCCATCGCAATAGATACCAATAGCTCCAGATTATATCCGTAGCAATAGATATCAATATCTACGGTATTTGCAGCACTACATACGGAGAGCTACGGATATAATCCTACTATATGATACCAATAGCTACAGATATAATCCGTATCATAGATAGCATAGCTACGGTGAAATGCTGTAAGCTTTTGCTACGGATTATATTTCGTATCTCTTTTCCCTGTTTTCCATTGCAATAACCTGCTATGATTGATAACTCATCTAAGCTTAATGCAATCAAAAAAAAAAAATTGATGCATTTATTACAATAACAATCAAATCTACAATGCAATCCTACATTCACATTTCTAAATAAACAATACTTCACTTTGCTCAACCTATCAAAAGAATTACAACTAAGGCGTGCCCTCATGCATTAAATAATGCTCGCGCTTTTAACAACAGAATTTTCTTTCTTAGACGGTCAAGTTCAGCAAACACAAAGATAGAGCTTCTTCTTTCCTTGAAACTGCATTGTAACTTCTGTAGACTTCGACACAAGATCACTTTCAAGTTTTTAAAACCCTTCCCTTGAAAAATGAATTTCATCATCCACTGACTTCTTTAGCTTTGTCAGCCTGTATAAAACAACAATTATAGACACATCAAACAGCATGCCTTTGTACCATCTCAAAAGGAAGAAAGACCCAAAAAAAAAAAAAAAAAAAAAAAAAAAAAAAAAAAAAAAAAAAGAGCTGGAAAAAACAATTACATATAAAGAAATAAAAAATGTACCTACAAATCTTCTAAACTATAGCAAAATCCATAGGTCAAGTTATCGGTTAAAGTTATAGTTAGGTTTAGTTTATAGGTTTAGGAAATCGGGTTCGGGTTCAGGATCGGGTTTAGGTTTGGG
The DNA here is from genome assembly GCA_021015155.1 of Magnolia officinalis. NCBI lineage: Eukaryota > Viridiplantae > Streptophyta > Magnoliopsida > Magnoliales > Magnoliaceae > Magnolia > Magnolia officinalis. Next base: position 14,048,138 of record JAJHSJ010000012.1, on the reverse strand, counting down.
TTTTCAAGTTTAGGTTTAGGTTTAGGTTGGGAGTTGAGATTAGGATTAGGTGTAGGTTTTTTAGGTTTAGGGATTTGAGAATACATTTAGGTTAGGTTTAGGGAATTGAGATAGGTTAAGGTTTAGATTTAGGAAATCGGGTTCGAGTTCGGGATCGGATTTAGGTTTGAGTTTTCAAGTTTAGGTTTAGGTTTAGGTTAGGGAGTTGAGATTAAGATTAGGTGTAGGTTTAGTTTAGGGATTTGAGAATACATTTAGGTTAAGGTTTAGGGAATTGAGAATGGGTTAGGTTTAGGTTTAGGAATCGGGTTCGGGTTCAAGATCGGGTTTAGGTTTAGGTTTTCAATTTTAAGTTTAGGTTTAGGTTAGAGAGTTAAGATTAGGATTAGGTGTAGGTTTAGGTTTAGGGATTTGATAATACATTTAGGTTAAGGTTTCGGGAATTGAGAATAGGTTAAGGTTTAAGTTTAGGAAATCGGATTCGGGTTCAGGATCGGGTTTAGGTTTGGCTTTTCAAGTTTAGGTTTAGGTTTAGGTTAGGGAGTTGAGGTTAGGATTAGGTGTCGGTTTAGGTTTAGGAATTTGAGAATACATTTAGGTTAAGGTTTAGGTTAGGGTTTTGGTTTAGGTTCAAGGTTATAGGTTTTTGGTTTAGGTTTAGGTTTTAAGTTTTAGGTTTAGGTTATAGATTTAGGGAATTGAGAATAGTTTTAAGGTTTAAGTTTAGGAAATCGGGTTCGGGTTCGGGATCGGGTTTAGGTTTGGGTTTTCAAGTTTAGGTTTAGGTTAGGTTAGAGAGTTGAGATTAGGATTAGGTGTAGGTTTAGGTTTTAGGATTTGGAGAATATTTAGTTAAGGTTTAGGGAATTGAGAATAGGTTAAGGTTAAGTTTAGGAAATCGGATTTCGTTTCGGGATCGGGTTTAGGTTTGGGTTTTCAAGTTTAGGTTTATGTTTAGGTTAGGGAGTTGAGATTAGGATTAATTGTAGGTTTAGGTTTAGGGTTTGAGAATACATTTCGTTAAGGTTTAGGGAATTGAGAATAGGTTAAGGTTTAGGTTTAGGAAATCGGGTTCGGGTTCGGGATCGGGTTTAGGTTTGGGTTTTTCAAGTTTAGGTTTTAGGTTTAGGTTAGGGAGTTGAGATTAGGATTAGGTGTAGGTTTAGGTTTCCGGATTTGAGAATACATTTAGGTTAAGGTTTAGGGAATTGAGAATAGGTTAAGGTTTAGGTTTAGGAAATCGGGTTCGGGTTCAACATCGGGTTTAGGTTTGGGTTTTCAAGTTTAGGTTAGGTTTAGGTTAGAGAGTTAAGATTAGGATTAGGTGTGGGTTTAGGTTCGGGATTTGAGAATACTTTAGGTTAAGGTTTAGGGAATTGAGAATAGGTTAAGGTTTAGGTTTTAGGAAATCAGATTCGGGTTCGGGATCGGGTTTAGGTTTGGGTTTTCAAGTTTAGGTTTAGGTTTAGGTTAGGGAGTTAGATTAGGATTAGGTGTAGGTTTAGGTTTAGAGATTTGAGAATGCATTTAGGTTAAGGTTTAGGTTTTAGTTTAGGTTAAGTTTA
>JAJHSJ010000012.1:13980189-14046473 GCA_021015155.1 Magnolia officinalis | reverse complement strand
ACTCACTGAGTCAAGTGGTTCAACTGGACTGAGTCGAGTCGATTGAGACCGGGTTTTGTTTCTGGGTTTTCTTTACTGACATTTCATTATTTTATTAATTTATGCATTTTATAAATAAATGCTTGTATGTTAAAATAGTTATTAATTGGTTTTGTTTCTGGGTTTTTTCTTTACTAACATTTCATATTTTTATTAATTTATGCATTTTATAAATAAATACTTGTATGTTAAAATAGTTATTAATGGTAGAGCTTGGCCTCTCGACATGCAACTTTTAGCTGTGGCTGAGTCAACTCGACGGGTGCAATTTCGAGTTGAGTCAATTCAAGTTGTTGGATCTCTGAAACATGTTTATAGTTGCAGACTCGTCATTGTTGGATTGTTAAAGCACTCAGACGAAGGAAATAAAAAGACTTATAATGAAGTTAATAGCCATTTGGAGAGTGAAATATCAAATTTTAGTGGTTGGGTAGCTGTAACATTATCGCATCAGTTGGACAATCCTATCCGTGCCATCGCCATGCTTAAAACCTAGAGTTAGAAACAATAATGGTCAGTGGTCCATGCTTAGCTTCAAGATCAAGTGGCCTGGATTGGCCTGTCGATGTGATTCTGTAAAGTCACCATCCTTGGTAAGGCCCATTAGATGAACGACATGGGCCACCTAAGGTTAAGATATTGGATTGACTGCGGTCTTAATTGTATAGTATTTTGCTGTATAAAATTCAATGAGGCCTTGATGGGAATTTATACAAACTCATGCCTTAATGGGGAGTGGTGAGTTTTTTTGTGAGCATATATTCAATTTTGTAAAGAAGATTTTCAATAGTATCCAAGACTTTCAACTGTACCTTTTTTCCTTGTCCTTTTTCTTTGTTAATTTTCTTGGATGTTTTGGAATTCTCATATGATTTGTCTTTTTAGTTTGTATTGCTAGATCTCATAAAAAAGTCCTATATATTTTTGGTGTCTCGGTAGGCGGCACCAGACAAGTGAAAGCTAATACATTCATGAAGTTGGTCAAACACTTAACACCGAGTTTGAATACACGAGTGAATTGAATTGCGAACATTCAGTTTAATCAAGTGGAGCTAGCTGATGAAAGTTAAAAGATATTTCCTAGAATTCATAATATGTAGCCCTCAAATTGTAGTTATGTTTCTTTCGTATCTGACCTAAAAGTATGGTAGTTGTGATTTGGGACACATATCCTCAACATAATGCCATTTTCTTATTCTAGTTATTTTGATTCAATTCGAAGTGTATCCAGATGCACTCTTAATGTTGAAGGAAATCTAGATTGCAGGAGAAAGTTCTGATTTGGGAAGGAATCTATTCTTTGAAATGTCACGAAACGAATTATGAATGCTCGAAGCTCCATATGATGCCTTGTCTAAGGATTTGAACCATGATTACACTGTGAATTGGTAGATATTCGATTTCTCTTAAAAAAAAACTAACAGAGATTGATAGCTAAGTAAACTTGGATGCAACGTTGAGTAATATGTGATCTGAAAATTCAAAAAATATAACTAGTTTAGGTCTTTCATCCCTAGTTCAGCTAAAATTAAAATCCTACGGGTGCATTAGATGTACCTCCAAATCATGTTTTGGGGGTTATATGGGTGAGGCCACCTCCAATTTATTTGGCACTGCATCCAGGGAAGCACAGAAGTGAAAATTGCATTAGGCAGGTCTATTCTTCTCCTGTTTTCCGCCCAAAACTGACAGCTCATGTCGTTCAACTTATTCCTAAAAATCACATGCTATAAGGGTTGTTTTGATTTGGATAGAGTTGTGTCACCACAAGCAGCCAAAGCAGCTGTACATCTTCATGGCTTGTTAACCTCATTGTGCATGGGCAATGCACTCTTCTTGGACTCATGGATATATGACGTTAGACCATGGATTAGGTGTCTCCGGTGGAGAGGTAGAATTACTTGTCATTTACAATGTTGTTAAAATCGTTATCTTATTGCAAATTGTAATAGGGGTTGAATCATATCGAATCGCAAATTGTATCGTAAATCGTAAGATTTTTTTTAATGATTTCTTTAAAAAAAGTTTAAAATTATAAATAAATCGGGAAAAAAAAAAATTAAAACTCATCAATCATTCTTTTGCCGTCAACATTCACCAAGTAACACCATATCATGATAGTGTTAGAGGATTCTTATGTTTCCTTTATCTTTGTATTTCAAGAAATTACCCTTATAAAAACATACTGCGATCCTTTTTCATTTTTTTTAGTTTTTATTTTTTTTAAAATTTTTTACCTTTCTTGAATATGTAGAATCAAGTTGGAAAAATGGCATTTGATTCTGTAGAATGATGAAGAAAGATATTTTGATTTCTAACCATCATTCCACAATACAAATATGTCAACGTGATCGTAACCATCCATAAAAATATTCCAAGTGGATCGTACAAGAATTTGGTGTTTTGACTAGTTAAGAAGTCATAAAATAAAGTTCCATGATTAACATTAGAGATTATATATCATTTAATCTATTACAAAGAACAAAATAAAATAATTTACCTTTTCTAAATGATTCTTAAGGCCCCCACCAGTTTACCAACATAAAATGAAAGCCAAGTTAAGCTTAAAATAGAAGAGAGCAAGTATAATTTAAATCGTAAATAAAGATTTGAATCGTCAATTGTAGGATTCAAATCATAGAATTGTAGGATTCATATAAAAAGGGATTAAAGGTAGGATTCAAATGATTTTGCTAAAGGTTCGACCCAAATAGTAAGTTGTAGGATTTTGTCAACTAAGCTAGTCAACGACACTTTAAATTTTGGTGCACATGAGGATCATACTCATACACGCACATGCATTACGTGTTCCAATGTGCCACAGGTGTGACTATTTATGTTCAAGCATCCCACATATGCATAAATACCACCATCAATTTCATGTACTAAAAACGTGGCACACATGTCAATGTGTGCATGTAGATGGATAAACCTGCTACCGACCAATCTTTATATTCCACACATCTGCCATAATCCATCTTGTCCATATTCCAAAGTGCTTGGCAAATAAGGGATGGAACAACTAGTCAGCAACAGCATGTCCATGACCATCTGGCACTGATTGCATGCCATGATTTGCTAGTCGTGACGCAACTTTGCCGAATCAAAATAAGCTTGCCTATGTCCACTTTTTGGAGAACCCAGACTCACCCTAAAGGGCCGTTTTGATCAAGCAAAGTTGTGTTAGCATAGGCCCTCTAGGTCATGTTGTTATGGACTACTTGTTCTGTTCCTTGCATGTCGAACACCCCGGAATAGGGAGTGAATGAACTATGTCACATGTGGCAAGCTTAATGTAGATGGTGGCATATGTAGTATTTATAGCAAATGTGCAAATTGACATATGTGGCATATGTTACGTGCTTGAAGATTGGTAGTGGTGCATGTTCACATGTGGCATATTTAGCACATGTGCCACATGTGCACAATACATAGTGGTCTTACTTGCACCGAACTAGCGATAAACTACCCTCATTATTATTAAACCTTTGTTGCAAAGGCTTTCTGTCCTTGCTAACAGTCAAATTTTTTAGGTACAAAATTGTCATTTTTTCCTAGGTTACCACGCATAATGGGTATGCCAACCTATGACAAGCTGTTTGCCCCAGATATCATGTGTAAACACAACTCCGGTTGAATCCAAACAGCCCCTAAGTAAGGTTCTAGTTCAACTGTATGAGTAGCCTAGTGAGGTATCTCGGTTTGAAGTGGAAGTTCATATCCTCATTGCCAATCTTTTATGTGATTTGCTCGACATTTGCATGGTAGTTCTTGGGTCAATGTGATTTTTCTTTTGATCTTTCCCTACCATTTTCACATTGGCTTCACTCGACTGTAATCAAGTTTTGTAAGCACCTATATACTCACACATATCATCCTAGAAGTCCTCATTGCAATCTATCAAGACATCCAAGTATCTTCATAAGCCTGCGAAAATTTTCTCTATTGCCTTTTTGGTCGACGTCTTCTAATAAATGGATGGAATTTCATAACCAAGTATAGTGACCTGATTGATTAGAGTATACAGGGAAGCTTGGAAAACAAGATTTGGTTGTAAATCACGGGACTATTTCAGTAAATCAAGTGAGAATCACCAGGTCAATTCATATGTAAATCAAGTGAGAATCACCCATTTTATTTTATTTTTTCATCAAAATAGAGGGAATCTGATTCACCCATTGTGTGTGTTGCCGTGATGATGAATCCATTGACCATTTCTTCATATTTTTCCCATTTGTTCGTAGGGTGTGGGACCACGAGCTATCCGATTCGGATATGCAATGGGTTTTGCTGGGTTCAGATCGAGATCTTCTTTGGGCGTGGCATAGAGGTTATAGCGGGAAGTATGGGAGGGATAGGTGGATAATGGTTCTGCAGGCTCTGTGGTGGGCCTTATGGGGTGAAAGGAACATAAGCTATGTCGGAATTCCTCAAGATCTCTATGTTGGGGGCCTTGCACAAAACCTTAGGATCTAGCCCTCCAGAACAAACCAGAATTATGGATAATAAAGCAATGAAAACAATCAATGCATCAATCACACACCACACAAGAGATTTTTACGTGGAAAACTTTAAAAGAGGTAAAAACCACGGGACCTCGTCCAGATCAACAATCCACTATGAAGTAGAACGTTACAACCTTCTTCACTCACGCAGGAGTGGATAAACAATAAGAGAAATAGAGAAAACGAAGAGATCTAATCGATTACGAGGACATAGAAGCGCTGAGATATAGATTGCATGGTAGATAATCTCCATGAGCAGAACCTCCCTTCTATAAGCTTCATCTCTCTCTTTCTCTCTCTCTCTCTCTCACCTTTGATAGCCCTAAACCCTTTAGCAAATCTCTTGTAAAGCTTTAGGAAACCCTCTTGTCATACCTAGAAAGCCCTAGGAACTCCTATTTATAGTTTTAGGAAACTCCCTTCCGCATCCCAGTTGCAAAAGGACTTGCGACACGAAATCCGCGCAAAATCGCTTAACGAATCTGCGTAACCTCGACTGGTCAAACCGAGTCCACGACCGATCGAGAGCCAACTTCGACCGGTCGAGAACCTCCTTCGACTGGTCGAGCACCCCGGAAAAAAATAGTCCACAGTCGTTGGACTTTGAGTCGTGCGACGACTCGTCCTTCACGACTGGTCGAGACTAGTCCTCGACCGGTCAAGCAGGGCTCACGACCGATTGACGACGGGTCAAAAAAACTCATCAAATCTCCCCATTTTTTACCTAGGAGGGATCCACCTTCTTCAAGTCAACCAGGTTTCTACAAACCTCAAACTTGCCCTTGAGCAAAGCCTTGGTCATCATGTCTAACCCATTATCATTCGTGTGGACCTTCTCAAGCTGTAACACCTTCTGTTCCAAAGTATTTTTGATCCAGTGATACCGAATCTCTATGTGCTTTGACTTGGAATGCTGACTTGGATTCTTGCTCAAGTGTATAGCACTTTGACTATCGCAATAGACCACGTGCTCCTCCTGCTTTAGACTAAGTTCTTGTAGGAACCTCTTCATCCAAAGCATCTCTTTACTTGTCTCTATGACTGCAATATACTCGGCATCTGTCGTCGATAACGCTACGACCTTCTGTAGCTTGCTCTGCCAGGAAACCGCTTCCCCTGCAAATGTGAACATGAATCCCGATGTAGACTTCCTAAAGTCTATATCATCTGTCATATCTGCATCTGTGTAGCCCTCTAACACAAGTTTACCGTCACCATAGCATAAGCTCAACCTGGATGAGCCTCTTAGATACCGCAGTATCCACTTCACCGCTGCCCAATGCTCTTTGCCAGGATTGGCAAGATACCGGCTGACAACACAAACCGCATATGTTATGTCTGGGCATGTACACACCATAGCATACATTAAACTTCCTACCGCTGACTCGTATGGTATCTTCTGCATCTTTTCCACCTCTGCCTTCGTCTTGGGACACTATTTGTCGTTCAATCTGAAGTGACCATCTAGTGGGGTACTGACTGGCTTCGCTGCATTCATATTGAACCACTCTAGGACTTTCTCAATATACCACTCTTGTGACATCCAAAGCTTCTTGTTGCTCCTGTCACGGGTTATCTTTATTCCTATACTTTGTCTAGCCGAGCCCAAGTCTTTCATCGCAAAAGACTTGCCCAACTCCTATTTCAGCCTATCAATCTTCTTGATGTCTTTTTCCATGATGAGCATGTCATCAACGTATAAGAGCAGAACTAAGAAATCACCATCTGAGAACTTGCGCGTAAACACACAGTGGTCCAACTCCGTTCTGTTATACCCATGTTTCAACATAAATGAGTCGAACTTCTTATACCATTGCCGTGGAGCTTGTTTCAGCCCATACAAGCTCTTCCTCAGCCTACACACCATATGCTCTTTGTCCTTGACTTCGAACCCCTCTGGTTGGTGCATGTAGATCTCTTCTTCCAAGTCACCATGGAGAAAAGCAGTTTTAACATCTAACTGCTCTATCTCCAAATTCATGCTAGCCGCCAACCCAAGCAACACCCATATGGATGTTATCTTCACCACTGGTGAGAATATCTCCTCGAAGTCTATGCCTTTCCTCTGACCAAACCCTTTCACCACAAGTCTGGCCTTGAACATCGTCTGTGAATTCTTCTGCTCAATCTTCTTTCTGAACACCCACTTGTTGCTCAAAGCTTTCTTGCCCTTAGGCAATTTCACCATATCATAGGTGTGGTTCTTATGCAAGGATTTCATCTCCTCTTGCATAGCTTTCAACCACTCCCCCTTATGCTCGTCGGCTAGGGCCTTAGAATAATCTTCTGACTCTCCCCCATCAGTCAGCATAATGTACTCATGTGCCGAGTACCTCTTGGATGGTTGTTTGTCCCTAGATGACCTCCTCACCGTGGCTCAACAGGTGGGTCAAGTGGGGGCTGCTCCCCTGGTCCATCTTATGAAGGAACTCTCTCGTCCTCTGCACCTTGTTGTACTCCTCCGTCATCAGGCACCACGGGAGGAGTAACCGGATCCATGTCCTCTACCTCACCTGAACTAGGCTGGTTCTTCTCTGGCTTACCAATGTCTTCTATACACTGATCTTCAAAGAAAACCACATCTCTGCTCCTGACGAGCTTCCTCTCGGTCGGATCCCATAACCTGTAACCGAACTTTTCATCACCATACCCTAAGAACACACACTATCTGATCTTCATATCGAGCTTGGACCTCTCGTCCTTTGGTACGTGAACGGATGCCCTTCATCCAAACACCCTGAGATGACTGTATGATGGATCATGTCTAGTCCATAACTTCTCAGGTACTTCTCTATTCAACGAGGCTGATGGAGACCTGTTTATCAAATAAACCGCCGTGTGCATTGCTTCTCCCCAGAACGTCTTGGGCAATTTCGCATGGGATAATATGCATCTGATTCTCTCTACAATGGTGCGATTTATTCGTTCAACTACACCATTATGCTGGGGGGTCTTGGGAACCGTCTGTTCATGCCGTATACCCAAGGACTTATAATAGTTATGAAAGTCGCCAATGTATTCACCACCATTATCAGTGCGGATGCACTTTAATGATCTACCTGTCTCTCTCTCGACCATAGCATGAAACAAAACACACCAAAGACCTCGTCCTTGAATTTCAAAGCATAAACTCAAACCCTCCTAGATGCATCATCTATAAAAGTAACAAAATACAATGCCCCATCCAAGGTTTTTGTCCTCATAGGACCACAAACATCAGAATAAACCAAATCTAATGCATGCACTTTATTAACATGAGAAGCAGTTTTAACGAATGAAATTCTATGTTGTTTCCCTGATAAACAATTAAGATAGGTTTTGAGAGATGTACCTGTCACGTATGGAAGGAGCCGCTTCCTCGCTAGTAGCTGAAGCCCTTTTTCACTCATATGATCTAGACGCATGTGCCACATGTCAATAGTTGAATCTTCCGCTGTGTTCAACCCACCCTTGCACATACTAATACTTGCCTTGTAAAGGGTGCAACACTTCTTTCCTCTGGCCACGATCAACGAACCCTTGATGAGCTTCCATCGCCCACCAGCAAATCGGCTTTCATAGCCATCATCATCCAACCTTCCCGTCGACATCAAGTTGAGGCGAAGGTTTGGGATATGCCTCACATCCTTGAGAACAAATGTGCAGCCCACATCGGTCTTCACACAAATATCACCAACTCCCACGATTTTTTATACGCCAGAATTTCTCATCTTCAGTCCCATAGTCACCTGACTTGTAGCTTGTGAAGAAGTCTCTGCGTGGAGTCGCATGAAAAGAAGCTCCCGAGTCTATCACCCAGTCGGTGTCCTGACTCGTAGCTGTGAGACATACATCATGATTTGCAGAAAGAATAACTACAATGTCGCCATCTGAAGCGACCGCAGTGGAATCTGATTCATCTTCCTTCCATTTTCCTTTCTTGTCGTTCTTCTTACCACGACATTCATGCTTATAGTGGCCCTTCTTGCCACAATTCCAGCAATCAACATCATTTCTGTTACTCAACTTGCCTCTTAATCTATCTCGGGCCTTCCCGCCCTTCCTGTTTTTTCCTCTCCCCCGTTCCTGTATCACAAGGGCCTCTTGCTGAGTAAACCCCTGAGACTTCCTTCTTGTCTCCTCATTGAAGAGACAACTGGTTACCCGTTCCATGGATATCTTTCCGTCTGACGCGGAGTTACTTAGAGCACTGACAATGTCTCCCAACTGTCAGGCAATGAACTAAGCAAAAGTAAAGCCTGCAATTCATCATCCAGAACCATCTTCATAGAGGAGAGTTGGTTCACTATATTGCTGACCTCATTCATGTGCTCGGCAACTGAACCACCATCCTTAAAGTTGAGATTCACAAGTCGTCTTATCAGAAAAATTTTATTACCGACTGTCTTCCTCTCATACAGCCCTTGTAATTTCAGCCATAGGCTAGCGGCAGAGATTTCTGTAGACACATGGTGGAACACAGAATCATCCAACCATTGTCTAACAAACCCCACCGCCTTTCGGTCCATCTTCTTCCAATCATCATCAGTCATATCCTTAGATTTTGCTGATATACATAAAATTGGATAATATAGGTCCTTGCAGTAAAGCAAGTCCTCCATCTTAGCCTTCCATATGGTCCAAATAGAACCATTGAGGCTGATCATCCTTGATGAGCCACCTTCCATAATTCAAAACCGATCATACCCGTTCAATGAACTTGGCTCTAATACCACTTTGTTGGGGGCCTTGCACAAAACCTTAGGATCTAGCCCTCCAGAACAAACCAGAATTATAGATAATAAAGCAATGAAAACAATCAATGCATCAATCACACACCACACAAGAGATTTTTACGTGGAAAACCCTAAAAGAGGTCAAAAACTACGGGACCTCGTCCAGATCAACAATCCACTATGAAATAGAACGTTACAACCTTCTTCACTCACGCAGGAGTGGATAAACAATAAGAGAAATAGAGAAAACGGAGTGATCTAACTGATTACGAGGACATAGAAGTGCTGAGATATAGATTGCACAGTAGATAACCTCCACAAGCAGAACCTCCCTTCTATAAGCTTCCTCTCTTTCTTTCTCTCTCTCTCTCACCTTTGATGCATTGATTGTTTTCATTACTTTATTATCCATAATTCTGGTTTGTTCTGGAGGGCTAGATCCTAAGGTTTTGTGCAAGGCCCCCAACACTCTAGAGGCGGTTTTCGATTTGATTTTTTTTGTCAATTTCGGAATGGACTCTATTTCCTTAACCATTAATGGTTGGGTTTTTGTTGGGTGGATCTTTAATTTTCTTTCATTTTTGGATTCTTTTCCTGCTTCGCTTTGGTTAGCAGGCCTTTAATAAGTCTCCATTAATCTTTTTCTTTTTAAAATAAATAATAAAAAAAAAAAAAAAAAATAGAGGTAATCTGATTTGAAATCCCATTGATCGGACTATTTCTGGCAAGTTTGTCTGGTCCCTCGACGATTTCAATTCTGCCATGTTCCAAGGACCTACAACGGGTTCCACTGAGTTTGAATCAGTTGTTTTTATCAGTCATGCTTTCGATTCTCCTAAAGCACTGATCATTTTATATTCAATTGCAGAAGATCTGCTTGTGGGGAATGCAGGCTGGGTTTTCCCTGTCCATGAGGAAAACATGAAGGCAGCAATGACTAACGGAAAACTGAAGGTACAATATGCATTCTTTTGGAGTTCAATAGAAGTTGGGGAAATCCATGGTTTTATATGCTTCTTGTTATTCAAATAGGAGGTTAGCTAGCTCCACACACACCTCTAATATGGACACAAGTGCCAACATGACACGTGTGTAAGGCATCTGAGCTGTGAATCATGTGAGGCACGCCAAAAATCAGGCTTTTCAACTTTCGAGTAGGCCACCTGTCTTTGGAAACAATGGACTTGTCCATATATTTCCTTCAGTGGTGGAATGGCCGCTTTTTTTTTAACAGAACCTACACGATGGGTCCCTCCTGATACATGGTTGGGATGCCCTACAAACTTGCAGGGCTGACATGTATGTCGGTGTGTCTGAGTGCAAGTTTGGCTAGCAAACCTGCTTAAACAAAATGGGTGGTTTCTTTCTTGTTTATATGCATCAATTCTCTTTCATTCACAGGAGAATAGCTATGATTGGAGCGGCAGCACAGAGAAGGGGGAATCAGATGACCTAAATTTGGAGGATTACCACTCTATCGATCCTGTTCCAAGTTCGAGGGCATCCATAAAGACTGGACCGATCGAACATGGCACTCCTGTCATCCCTTACATACCACAGCCAACTCCCCCAAGTCATCCCGGGCATGGTGGATCCCCTTAGATAATCGCAGCCACGTCTTCGAATTTCATGTCCTTATCACTTAAAACTTGTAAGATAGTACTTTATGGAGCTGTTTACTATCATGGTTGCATGCTAGACTGAATACTATAATAACTGTATGTTGGGAATGTTTACAGACTTCAGTCAGTTAATAAAATTAGTATGTTTTTCTAGAGTCATCATCTTGCATGCTTCGGATCAAAGCCATCAAACTAAATACGGACACCGTGTTCATGCCGACCTTTTCTTCTTGTTCGAAGATGATGGCTTCCCATCCCCACAATGAATTCTTGAACTTTGTCTTTGGAGATGAGAAATTGATATTATGTCTAAGAATCTAATAGAACTAGGGCCATCAATGCGCACCCAGATCTGCAGGTACCCGATGGACCCATCCCGATTTTAATGGGTCCAGGTTAAATTTTTTAGACCTGTCAAGAAATCGGGTCAAATCTCGGTCTCACATTTTTGGACCAGTTAAATTCAAGCCTAGTCGGGTTCAAGTCGGTCCATCAACTTGGACCCAGTTAAAATTAGGTCGGGTCAAGTTAATGTTAATAATATATTATATATGTAATATATATTTCTTATTCTAGCTATGTAATAAAATTTCCTAAGCCACAGGCATATAAGAGAGACCATTTACACACCCAACATGTCGAAGCGGCACATGTGTGTGATCTAATCCACCCATGAGGGGGTAAGTAAGAGAGGTTGAGGGTGTAAGAGGCCTTGGCCGTGTTTGGTCACGGTCAAGGTCAAGGGGTTAGGTTTAAAAGGGGGTGGTGTGGAGGTATATCTAGCATGTGGGTCCCATGGTCAAAGTCAAGCATCAATGTTCAATGATTAACTGAGGTGTGCGTGTGTAGGGCTAGAGCGTGAGTAGTATCATGTAATGGGTGTGTGTGTGATCTAATTGTGTGATCAACTTAGAGCTAGATCTGCAGGTAACCCAATGGACGCATCCTGATTTTAATGGGTTCGGGTTCAATTTTTTGGACCTGTCAAGAAATCAGGTCAAATCCGGGTCTCACATTTTCGGACCAATTAAATTCAAGCCTAGTCGGGTTCAAGTCAGTCCATCAACTTAGGTTGGGTCAAGTTAATATTAATAATATATCATATATGTAATAGATATTGCTTATTCTAGCTATGTAATCAAATTTACTAAGCCATAAGCATGTAAGAGAGACCATTTACACGCCCCACATGTCAAAGCGGCACATGCGTGTATGATCTAATCCATCCATCAGGTGGGTCTGATCATTTAAGTGCTCTTACCCGAACCCAACTCGAAACATAGATTAAAGTACCTGATGGTACCTGGTATCCAGACCTGATCGGAGCTGTGTCCAGTCTTCAAGAATGAGACCCGAACCAGAAAGGACCCGGACCGGCAAAACCTGAACCCAGTTCGGCCGAATGTGGTATCATAGGATTTGACCCAACCCATTGACAGCCATAGATAGAAAGGACAATGCTTGTGGCCATCTTAAGATTCATGGCATATGAAATTTCAGTTTATGTCTGTAATGATTAAGACCTCTTGGAGAATCTTCCCTTCCTGTTACTCCACTACTACTTTTAGGGCCCACTTGTAATGGAGGGTGATCCAATCCTATCAGAATTTTCATTTGGTTTCTTCAAAACATCCCTAGCCAAAGTGGGACCACATTAAAAATGACTAATCTCCACCGTCTCTTTCAATTCTTCCGAACGATCATCACGTCATCATGTGCAAGCTTGCTGTTAATTGCTGACGGGACGGTCATCATCGTCATCATTTTTCACTTTACTTTTCAATTAATAATAAGCTTGTTGTTAATCATGTCTCCATTCTCTTACAAGAAACTTTTTAGCCCCACACACACCCTTTACGCGCCGCATCGAGCCCCATGTGTACTTAGTGTGGCCCGCCGGTAAGTTCTTTTAAACTGTCCATTCTCTTCATATAGGAGCGGCCCACCGAATGAGTGGGCACATTTGATTTTTGCACCAGGTCATCTTCATGGCGAGAACCATCACGCGCCCCGTTCAGATGTCCCACACGCCAGTCATGTAGCACATGCGCTGCGCGTAAAGGTGTGCATGGCGCGACGACACCTCCACTAATACATCCATCCACCTTTTTTTCTAATATGTTACAGCTGATTTTGATTAGAACAATTAATAACACAATCACTACCTAATAAAAGAAAAAAGAAGAAAGGATAAAAGAGAGAGAAGGGAAGGAAAAGGAGATTACAACCTTTATTCATTGCTCTGATAGCAATACATACTTTACTGCTGGACCAGGCATGTGTTTGGTTCGAATCTTCTACATCAGTGGCTATGGAACTTTCCACCTTTACATAGGCCACTAAGACCCTGTACTATATGATGCCTGACAGGACCCATCTCTTTTTTGTGGTCCACACCTCATGAATGCTCATATGGGACCCGTCTTTTTATTATCTTGGCCATTCATAATGGCAGATCCTATTATACATGGGCTAGTCGCCTATATTTTCTTCTATTTTGGAAGTTATTAATTGTCCAATTAGCAGCAAGGTATTCCATAACAGTAATGGTGGCCATAAACTCTTACGATATAGGATATAACAACAATTATGTCTCTCCTAACAGCTGTTATGGTCTCTCTCTTTCAAAACGAAATTCAAAAAAAAAAAAAAAAAAAAACCTTGTATTGACCTTGTCATGGACTATTACGGGATTGTTACAGCCTTTATAGGTGGTGTAACGGGCTGTTACGAGAGCTCCAAAGGCTTTTACGGTCATTTTTTCTGTAATGACTATTATGACCTTTACAACGTATAATGTGGAACGGTTGCCACTGTTATCTTTACATAATGGCTTTTACAGCTCCGTAATAGTTGTCACAACACACCATTACTAAACGTAATTAATAAGAAATTTTAGCCAACAGTCCATATTCAGCAAGAAAGAGAAGAAGATCAATCAACCGATTAAGATCATAGTTCAAAATCTCGCTAACTCGATTTGAAACTTGTCTATGTCAAATCTACCATCTTTGTACTGGACTTGGACTTAGAGAGACTAGTTGAGTCGACTCAACATAACATCAACCAAGTGAGGTAACAACCTTAGACCGGTGAGGTGTCTATAATGTTTTAATTTTAAGTTTTTATATTTGCCTATATGAGACCTAACTATATTAAATATCTATTAACATTCATAATATTTTCAATTTATAATAATTAAATATCGATTCGAGTCAGGTCGAATCAACCTGACCCGATGAACTAGTCTGAGTTGGGTTTTCAGCTATGGTTCAGATCTTCTCGATGGGTAGCGTTAAATGCCGTTTTCATTCAGTAAAGCGCAGCGGGCTTACTCAGAAACTAAGGAGCATTATCATTGACAACTTCCTTATTGACCCCATCAACATCATTGGAAGAATTTTCTTCTCTCTCAAGCTAATCTCAAACACCCATTTGATTGTCTTTCTACATCAGCAATCCTTTCTAAGATCACTTCAAACACAATCAATATACTATGCCAATAAGCTTCTTGTAGCTACTCCCCTTTATCAACTCAGGTGGGCCATAGAAAGCAATGTGGGTGTGTTTTCTATCTTGTTCTTATGGCCTACATGCTTTCCTTTTCATGGAATTCAAGTGGGAAAGAGATGTGAGCATGGGCTGTATAGATTAAAGAGGTGGACCACACAAAATCATTTTTTTAAAAAAGTTTCTGATTAGTCCCAACATAAACTACTTAGAAGATTTAGTTAAAGATTATTTAAAGGAGAAATGCTCCAGTGCCCGCGGAGCACTGTAAGTTATAGAACTCCTAGTTGTGTTGGTTCACTTGGACAGTCCATTCGATCAATTTCAACCGTACATTAAGCTCAGAAAACATTTTTATAGGCTATCATACCAAAATCATACTCATTGGATGACCCATCCCATCTTTGATTTGGCCTTTTTTTTACATCCATCCATTTTTGAAGCCATGGATGAAATGGTTACAATTGCCTAGGAAAGTCATTCGTTAGAATCATAAGCAATCCATGATTGGCCCTAACAAATAGACGGATCAAATTGTTGATTGGACCTATTTTTGTGTAAATTATCTTGACCGTCCAATTTAAAGATCATTGGTTGAATGTTTCATATTTGTCCAATCTGTGTGATTTTTGCATGGCAGCCCATGAAATGTGCCATGGACCTAATGAACCGTCTAGATCAATGGATTGGATTGGTTTAAGTGTCCTGATTCAATTAGGAGTACTATAAGAAACATCTCTGTTTCATTTATTTCTTAAATAACGGACTCAGATTCGATGGTGATACCGCCATTACCTACCTTGGTACTGGTCGATGCTGAAAAAGAATTATGGGCCCCACCACCATGTGTATGTGTTTTATCCCCTCATCCATTTTGCAAGCTCATTGTAGGGCATGAGCTAAAAAATGAGGCTGATCCAAATCTCAGGTGGACCACACCATAAGAAATAGTGGTGATTGAAGGTTGACCGTGGAAAAATTCCAATGACCCAGTGTAATGTTTATTTGCCATCCAACCGTTGATTAGGTCACACAAGACTGGTAAATGGAAAACATAAATATCAGCCTAAACGAAAACTTTTGTGGACCTCAAGAAGTTTTTAATGGTGACTGTTCAGTCGCCACTGTTTCCTATGGTGTGGTCCACCTTAGTTTTTGATCCATCTCATTTTTGTTCTCACGTTATAATATGATCTCTCAAAATGGATGGACGGAGGGGATAAAGTTCATACGTATTGGTGGGGTCCACAGAGCTTTTACGGCACCAACCAGTACCGAGGTGGGAGCAGATTGCATGTGACCCGCACCTCGAGATGCCCGGGGTTGCGTGTGGACAACAGAGATGTCAGTGATAAATCCACTCCGTCCATTTGTTTTAAAAGACCATAATAGGACAGAATTCTAAAAATCAAGCAGATCCAATACTCAAGTGGGCTACACCAACGAAACAGTGAGAAAAAAAAAGTCCACCGTTGAAACCTTTTTGGATCTTAGAATGATGTTTATATGCCATCCAAACCGTTCATATGATTATTAACACTCAGATAAAATGTAGGAACAAATATCATCCGGATAAAAAATTTCTGCCACACTCATACGCTCAATCCCCACCGTTTCTTGTGGTAAGGCCTACATGAGTTTTGTATCTGCCTAATTTTCAGAATCATATCCTATTTTGATATTTCAAAACAGATGGACAGAGTGGATTTTTCACCGACATTTCTGTGGGCCCCACACATCCCCTGGCACAGGAATATCTCTGTACCCGGGGTCACAGGCAATCCGCTTCCCTTAAAATGGGGAGATGTTCCAGTGCTTTCATGGCACTGTACGTTGTAGCGCAATGAAATGGGTAGCGACAGCTACCCACCGTTTTTAATGTTGGGGTGTATTTTTAGAAATTTGGAATGTTCAAATTGTGGGGCCCAGTTGTGGACGGATCATGGACCACCATTTTTTTAAACTTGGGGTGTCTCATTGAAAATCTGGAACGTTGAAATTGTTGGATACGCTGTCGGTTGAGCCAAGCCCGGAAATCATAGCGATTGGATGATCTGAACAGTCAATTTGCTCTTTGTATTTGGACCAATGTTTTAGAAAAGATTGGACCGTTGGATTGGGTCAAACAAGAAGCAGACACAAAATTGGGATTAAAGATATGGGCCACACAACAATGTTTCTTTTAAGTTTCTAATTACTACCAACAGGAGCAAATTAATACATTCAGTAGAAGATTATTTTATTGTCGGCCTCATTATTAATGGAGCATATCCCAAAATTTTTTAACTTGCCCACTTTGGACCAATGTTTTAAAAAGGGACTAATGGGAAAAATCAGACGGTTAATATTGTCCTGTTGATGTAATTTTTTGGTTATGCACGACCCATTTTTTAAACGGTCCAAATCTAACTTAAGGGTCTAGTTCTTGTTGACTAGTAGATAGTTGGAGGGGGATAAAAGGGCACGTCATTTTTTACGAGTTCTTGTGAGAACTTTTTAAGAACTCATCACACGTGATGTGATCCCCATGTGATTCAGCACCCTATGAAACTCCTACGACCCAACTTCTACCTTGATCCAAAACTTTGGTGGGCCATGGCCAAATAAAATAATTTCTTCCCTTGATTTGCTTCTTTCTTTGCTGTGGCTCACTAAAGTTTTGGATCAAGGTGAAAATTAGTCCATTAGGGTTTCATTGGGTGCCGCATCACATAGATCGGATTTCATGCCCATGACACATGTGCAAAGGTACGCACATGCACAGGTAAGCATGCCCATGTGTGTATAAATATATAGAGAGAGGAATACTCACCTGCACACCTTCCGTGAGGACTCGTGCGCACCTTTATACATGTGTCATGGGCACAAAATCCAAACGGTCCACGTGATGCAGCACACCTTGAAACTAAATAGGCCCAATTTTTAGTCCCATCCAAAACTCTAGTGGGCCATAGCAAAGAGAAATGTAAATCAAGAGATGAAACTATTTCTTTTTGCCATGGCCCACCGGAGTTTTATATCAGACTGAAAGTTGGGCTCGTGAGATATCTAGGGGTGCCACGTTCATGGACTGTTCAGATTGTGTGCTCATGACAAATGTGTAAAGGTGCGCATAGGTGCTCACCTAAGTTGGTGAGCACGTGAGCATTCTTTTATATATATATATATATGTGTGTGTGGGGAGAAGTTTGTAAGATGTGAGAGAAAGTAAATGATGATGATAGAGATGATGGGAAAGTAATGTATTTGGTGATGGTGGTCAATGGTGAAATTGGTTGATGGGCAGATAATAAATCTATGATGCAGATTAGTGGAGATGGAATCAACGATAGTAATTGTAGAAGAAGAACGGATAGAGATGATAGACAAGTGTTGGTGGCGGATTTGGTGGAGAGATTGGTCATACAAGGCGTGATTCCTCCCTAAAGCTAAAATAATGACGATTATCTTTGTTATTGAAGAGGAACGCACGAGTATGATTGATGACAGCAAAGATCAAAAATAAAAATGGTCAATGAATAAATCACCCTTCCCATTAAGCGAGTAAGTACTTATTATCAAATCAATAGCAATTGGGTCAGTATCATAACCTAGTAATGAAAGAACAAATAAAAAAACAAGATGATATTCTTAAGAATACATGGTAGGGAAGGATGTGAAATAGTAAGAAAAAATTATCAGAGTCTTCCTCAAGAGATTAAAACCGAGTCTTCCTCAAGAGATTAAAACCTTAAATTCATAAGATAGTGCTTGAATCCATAAGATTTAAAAAATTAAAATTAAGATTAAATCTATATTATTGAATAATTAAGAATAATAATCTAGAATACTCCATTGCATCATTTATATGGAAGACCCAAAACTTTAGTACATGTACTAATTTGAGTAGAATAAAAATATTTGAAATAACAAATTTTATTTTAAAAAAAAAAAAAAAGAAACGTCTAAATTTCTTTTAAAAAAAGATGGAAATCATAAAATTCTAAAAATTAAAGAAATAAAAAAAATAAAAATTATTAAAAAAAATTTTAAAAAATTCTAAAATTGCAAAATCATAATTTTGAATAGGAAGGGTATGTTTCTTCGTGAAACAGATGGACGTAACCTACTACAAGGTTGGTGACCCAGATGGCCCACTAAATAAAGATTGATAGGTTATGTGTTTCATGATGATACCTGGTGTTGGTATCGATCCCTAGTGGGGGTGGCTAACATGGAGTGTGTGTACTGACATGGGTGTATACTAACAAGCTAGCCTTTAAAATAATAATAATAATAATAAATTTGATACCTGGTGTTTACACTCGTCCTGGTGCTTTTACACGAACCGATAAGATACTACCACATGTAGGCACTACTTACTAAATTATGGGCAAAATCCTACTCGCATATCGAGAATATATTTTGTCCCACACGTGTAGTTGAAGTAGTGTGTTAGACAAGTCTATAAAGACCCACCGAGATAGTGATCTTATTACAATCCAGATATGCCCGGCAAGGCCGTCTCACACAATCTTGAAAAAATGAGAGATCATCCGAGAGACAATCGATGCTCTCGCGGTGATTACAAAGGTTCAAGAAGCAGATTCTTCTCAAAATGGATGGAGATCAAAGTCATCGTGAGGAATTCGGGTCCAGTGAGACCGATCTTATAATGTCCACTGATCTCCGTAGTCACATTGGCAATGAGATGTGAAAATGGTTTCAAACTATAACCTCCAAAGATCTCTTTGGCCAAACTGGGATGATCATAAATGTGTATCGTGGCTGTTAAGGATCCTTGACCAACTCCTAAGCTATATAAGGAGCACGCAATGAAGAGCTTAGGGCTCACACCAAATTAATTTTCTTATATGTAGCGCAACACTGCTTATCTTAATTTAGATCCTCGACTTCTATCTAGCCACATTGCAAAATGTCATGAGTTTAAGTTAGCTTAGAGGGCTACTATCCAGCGTCATCATTGTAATACACTTAAGAGTAGCATGTCACATCCTGCTAACCACATCTTCCTCAATTGTTTGTTCACACGAACAATAGCGGGTACTTATCTTTTCGTTTATTTCTTTACTTAATTTGTTTATTTGTTGATTGTACTGAGCGTCAAATACAAATCAATAAAATCAACACTATGAGCTTGTAGTTTTAAATCTTTTATCCAACATTGTTCTATTGAGAAATACACAACCTAATATCACCATTGAAAGAAAAGTCATTAACGCAAGGCAAAAAGAATCCAATCAGAAGGACTAAATCCTACCCTTCTAAAATCGCCCAATCGTTATAACAATCGATGGCTAACAAAGGAGGCCAATCCCACATATTCAGTCTTAATTGATCTATCTCAACACTAGGGTCACCAGCATTCAATCGAACTCCAGTTGAGTATGACTCTAGCACACCCACACTATCTTAATCATACACATTAACTATATAAGGGCCTTCATTAACACATGTGGCTCGTATTTGATTGAATTGTGATTGACACCCGGATAAAAAGTTACAACTAATTTACTGTCTAGACTTGAATGACAATTTCTCCCTAATCAAAATGAATTTCTTCGAATCAAATGTGCCTAGGGTCCAGTTACGCCATGCCCTGCGTAGGATATAGCTTGGATCTAACCAACTACTTCCATTTCCATTTAGGCTTCTTTTAGTCTAGTTGTGACAAGATTGTGTCTTCGAACCAAATATGCCTAAGGCCCAGTTACGTCATGCCCTATGTAGGATAAGGCCTAGATATGATGAGCTACTTCCGCTTTCGTTAACTTCTTTCAGCTCGCTTTATAGCAGTAGTAGTCAATTAGGATATTAATATGCTTTCCTTCTCATGGAATTCATGTGGTAAATGTTGTATTTTTATAATTAAAAAATAAAAGTTTATTTTTAGTAAGTAAAAAAATATATTGATTATTAAAAATTTTCATAAATAGTGTGTATATCCATATGGTAAGAGGAGTTTTTGCTTCTGCAACTAGGGTTCAAATCTCCTCCACTGTGATGTTTGTGAGAAATCTACCATGTTCATCCATTTTGTGAGTTCATTTTAGGATACGAGGCCAAAAATGAACCCGATCTAATGATCAAGAAAGCCGAAAACATAAGAATTGAACATCCACAGTTGAAATATTCGTGGGGCCATAGAAGTTTTGAATCATGCTAATATTTGTGTTTTTAGTTCATCACATTAGGAATGACATTAAACATCACTGTCGACCACAGGGAGGTTTCAATTGTAGTAATTTCCCTAACCACATTTTCCTTTAGTACGGTCCACTTGAGTCTTGCATACTGCTCACTTTTTGTCTTATATTCTAAAATGAGCTCACAAAACAGATGGATGGAGTGGATTCCTTATAAACATCATGGTGGGCCCCACATAGGTTTCTAGTGCAGGAACTTCCTGCGAAAGGCCTTCGCAAGAAATTCGCGTCCTATTTTAACCTTGGTGTTGATTGAGAGTGACTGTGACATGATTGTACATGTGGCATCTATGCCACGTGTTGCTCATGTGACAACAGTAAAGATGATTAGGATATGTGGCTATAGTTTTATACTATTGGATAATTGTTTCTGTCTAAAAGGATACAAAAATAACTATCATATGACAAATTGTTAAGTCCTTTCATAGAAGAAAATTGTTTGTTGTGAATGGTTATGGATGTCTTGAAGATGCACATGAGCATCTCTTCAGGAAGAACTCCATGACCCTTCAATTGCTATAAATCCTAGATACTATAATCTAGAAGAAATACTCTTCATTTTTTAAATAAAAATCATCACCTGTGCAATACTCTCGAATCTGACATCTTCCTGTGTTTTTTTTTTTTTTTTTTTTTTTCTGGACGTCTTAAAGGCATATCGGTGTCAAAACTAGAGATCTGTTCAACACTTAAATGTACAAATTTTCATGTTGAAATTCGAATTAAGAGTTCATTATATCTTAAAGACAATTTACAAATTTCCTTCATTAATTTGCACTTACTGGAACTACCAAAAAAATGACAGCAAATATGTCTTGAGAAATTGACTATTCAAGCCGAGCCTTGAATATAATAGATCTTATTATCTCATTAACTTTTTTCTCTATCTTACGTTGTGTACAATATCCATTATTTTTTCCAACAGGAAAGAGATGTGAGCATGGGCTGTATAAATGAAAGAGGAGGACCACACAACATCATTTCTTTTAAGTTTAGGATTGGTCCCAACAAGAGCTACTTAGAAGATTCAGTTAAAGATTATTTAAAGGAGAAATGCTCCGGTGCTTGCGGAGCACTATAAGTTGTACTGCTCCTAGTTGTGTTGGTTCACTTGGACAGTCCATTCCATCGATCTAAACAGTCCATTAAGCACAAAAAAACATTTTTATAGTCTACATCAAAAAACATACTCATTGGATGACCCAATCCATCTTTGACTTGACCATATTTTCTACATCCATCTATTTTGGAAGCCATGGATGAAATGGTTACAATTGCCTAACAAGTAGATGGGTTAACTTGTTGATTGAACCTATTTTTGTATAAATTATCTTGACCGTCCATATTAAAAACCATTAGTTGAATGTTTCAAATTTTATCAAATCTGCATGATTTTTGCATGGCAGCCCATGAAATCTGCCCTGAACTTTATGAACGGTCTAGATCAATGGATTGGACAAGCTAAGTATCTCAATTCAACCAGCATCACTATAACTTAATAGTTTTCTGAAAGCAATGGGGCATCTCTCTTTCATATATTTCTTACAATAACCATCTCACCTTAAATAGGGAGATGTTCCGGCGCTTTAAGAGCACTGTACGTTGTAGCGCTATGAAATAGGCAGCGACTTATAGCTACCACTTTTAATGTTGGGTGTCTATTTAGAAATACTGTTCAAATGTGAGCCAGTTAGAATGGCGCATGGACAGCCATATTAAGGAAAGACTTGTAAATTCTCCTTTAATAGTGGAGTGATACATAAGTTAGGAATTAATAATACCAAATAGGTAGAGAGAGAGAGAGACTAAGATTCTCTCTACCAACCACAACACATTGCGTCGATAGGAAGCATCGGGAAGCAGCATCGCCACTCTACGGACCAGAAACCGCAAGAAGAGTAGGTGTTGGTGTTTATAATTTAAAATTTTCACAACTTTTTGATAAACATCCACTAAAATTGAGATATTTTAATTACAGGATGTTAGATTAATGCATTTAGTTGTTGAAAAGTTGACTCAATGAGCTTTCAAATAAGACCAATTTAGATTATTTCAATACTATTTAAGCTCCGAAAGTGAGCTATAAGTTTTTAGATGAGATTTGGATAAATAGTTGAGCTATATGGTCCATGAACCTTATGTGGGATTTGTTGGGATTAAAATTTAATTACAAGATGTGCAAGATCATGTAGTTATTTCCTTTGTCGGAGTTAATAGGTGTAAGGAGCCAAAACGGATTCCTTGTTCTTGTTCAGGTGGTAAACTCTTAGGAGTTTTAACTCCTGGTCAAGGGTTCGAGTACCCATAGGTGGTGAAATCCCACTACTGCGTGAGTGTGTGGTGGTGTGTGTGTGCGTGTTAAAAAATAATAATAATAAATAGAAATGGAAGAAAAAAAAAAAAAAAAAAAATCAAACCATCGAATCTACCTTTGATTGTTTCTTGCTTGAGATGTGGCTCATGGGGCAATGGGTATACTCTTTTAAGGTCAAAGATGAGGATCCTTACATGAACCAATAAAAATCTATGCCTTAAGATAATTGGATTATAATCGATATTAAGATCAATGGTGAGATTAGAGTAACCCAAATGCAACTAGCATTTAAAGCTAATCAATTTCATGATACTTTAAGACTCTCTCGCTAGTATCAGTAAGTGAGAGTTCATGAAAAAAGAAAAGAAAGTGTAATCATTAATGTTCATTTTATTTAAGACACGAAGAAAATCATAAATTCCTAATATGGTCATTATACTTGTCCCTTATACCATTCTCATGCACAAAACCCCATGTAACCCTTGTGAGATGAATAGTAGATTTCTACTTGCAAATCAAACATCTCACTCAAAATAAAAATATTATATTTAATAGTACCTTGGGAAATGATGAATGTGAATTCCTTTATTTTTTCCATGAATTACTGATAATCAAATAGGCCCATTTGAATGGGGTAAATGGAGGTAAATGGGAGGAATTTGGAGTAAAGAGACATAAATGACATTTGAAGTGTGCTTAAATGAGAGTAAATGCATAAAAATAAATAGACATGTAAATGAAATTTTCTTTTTGATCAGAAATGATTTAGAGGTAAACGGGGTGAAATGTCTTTTTTTTTTTTTTTAGCTCCCTTGGAGAATCGTGTAAGCAAACAAAGGCATCGCTATGTACATATCCAATATACACATGGCACGTTGATAATGCTATGAAACAATTCACTTATCAGCTACATCACTAACATCACACCAATAGAATGATTTAAATTATCTAAAGGTTGGCCATCTAAATGGACAATTAAAAAATGTTAGTAAATTACTTGTTTGTAATCCTTAAGAATTCGTGGCCTACCCAGGGCTCGAAATTTCCTTATTTTTAGTAAAAAGTATATATTTCAATGGGTTTATTACAATTATTCTGTGAAATATCATACGTGTACACTAATTAGGTGAGTTGGGATATCATGTGTTCCTATAAATATATTAAAATTTTCCAATGCATTCTAATTCCTCCCATTTACTTCCATTCAAATAAAATATTTGGATTTTAAATGTAGTTCATTTACTTATATGTATTTTCAAATGCATTTCATTTCCTATCCAAATACAATTGCGGAAACCATTTACTCTTAACTCATTTACCTCCAATTCCATTTCCCATTTACCTCCATTTACAAGCTTCCAGACATGCCTTAAGTTCATTTCCATAGAAATCAACCCGAAAAATTTACTTTTAACCATGCATTTGATAGGTGTCAATGAGATTGTTAGAACTGCTTAATTGTTGTGATTTTAGATATAAGTTTCATCGAAAATATGAACCATAATTTGAGAGTAAATTGTTGAATGTTGCTAACGAAAGGAGATACGTAACCAATATATTTTTCTAAAAATCTCTATTATATAAAAACCTATTAGGTCTTGGACATTTTGCCCCATTAACTTTCGGGATGAAGAGCTTTAATTATTTTAAGGACATGGTAAGGGGCTGTGGGTGGGATCCCTTACCAAGGGGCCACCATGATGTATGTTCCCTATATCCACAATGTCCATCCATTTTGAAAACTCAATTTAGAGAATGATCCCAAAAATGAAGCAAATCCAAATATTAAGTGGACCATAGTACAGGAAATTATAATTGACCATTAAAAACCTTCTTGTGCGCCACAAAAGTTTTGGATCAAGCTGATATTTGTGTGGTCTCTCCATCCAATATTTTGTGACCTTATTAACAGGTTGGATGGCAAATAAACATTCCAATGCCCTCCATGAAGTTTTTAACAATGAGGATACAATCACAACAGTTTCTTATGATATGGTACACTTAAGATTTGGATATGCTTTAGTTTTTGGATCATGTCCTAAAATGATTTGTCAAAATTTAGATGGACTGTGTGGATGTAAGGCACATACATCACAGTGGGCGCCTTGGTTGGGGATCCACCCCATGGTAAGACACTAAAAGTAAAGTCACAAGGTTAAATGTGAATTTTTACATATGGCCGCCTGCCTTTTGGGCTATGAACTGAAAACTTTCCACTTTTAAGCTATTTCCCCGTCTACCTACATATCGTCCCACGACCACTTCCACTAACAGGCAACTAATGGATCAAGCTGTTAACTGCAAAAAAGTCCTTTAACCCTAGATGACTGTAGAAATTATTGATCGACCCCTTTCTCAAGATGGTTTTACCTTTTGCCAAATGACAGCACTGCCCTCCCTTTCTTCCTCATTTCAGCCTGTTCATTAGTTGCATGAAGGTCACTGCATACAGTCACAGGAGGATATGTGGGGTACACCGTGAAGTTGTGGGTTATCCATGGCGTCCGTTTTATCAAGTTATTTTAGGGCATGAGCTCAAAATTGAAGCATGTCCCAAGCTCAAGTGGGCCACACCAAAGGAAATAGTAGAGATAATGACACCTACAGTTGAAACCTTCCTAGGCTTGTCATTCAAGTTGCTCATGAGATCACACTGACATGGATGAAAGGAAAACACAAATATCATCAGTTTGATCCAAAGCTTCTATTACCCACCAAGAAGTTTTTAATTGCAGGGGTTCAATTCTCATTGTTTCGTGTTATGTGGCTTACTTAAGCTTTGGATATGCTTCAATTTTGGGATCTTACATTAAAATGAGCCAGTAAAACGGATGGACACTAGTGTGGATAAAACACATACATCTTGGTGGGTTGTACTGAGTTACTCAATAGGCAATCTGTGTCAACTCATCTGATGGATGGATTTGATCTAATACACCTTAGTCAATCCTAAGTACCATCGGCAGGCAAGGTAAGCTATGCCTACCTACAGCCAGAAGGTAAAGATTAAAGGAAGTGAATTTAGTTGCTTGGTGGAATGTAATAGTCCACACACATGCACTCAGTCAAACTGTACATGTGTCATGGTTGATAGATAATCCAACCTATTCAAATCGATGATTTAATCATGGTTGATCATATCAGAAAATTTCACTCAGCCATGCATCTTTACCCATTTTGTACAATTCTCCGGACCGAATGCTGATCTTGAGGGTGTTGCCATGCACTCTTGGTTGCCCAAAAATGAGGCAGATCCAAAGCTCGAGTGGGTCACACAACAGGAAACAATGGGGATTGGACGTTAATAGGGCACAGGATGCTTGTGAGAAATCCATCCCGTCCATCTGTTTTGACTGCTCATTTTATGGCAATGTACAAAAATGAAGCTGATATCAAGTTCAAGTGGGCAACACGGAATGGAACAGTTTGATTGAATGCCCACCGTTGAAACATTTTGGGACCATGTGAGGCTCACTTTGAAGGTTGGATCTCTATCATTTTTAAGGCCATATGCTATAAAGTGAGATAACAAAACAGATGAACAATGTGAATTTCTCACAACCATCAAGGTGGGGGCATGTACAGTTGAGATTAGGTTGGCCTAACAATCAGAAGTTTGGACATTTAAGTCTAAAGAGTAAGGATTGCCCCCACCGTAAGTAGGGCCACCATGATGTTTGTGACAAATCCACTCCATCCATTGGAATTTCCATATCATTTTATGGCATGTGTCAAAAAACTCGGCCAATTGAGCAGCTACAGTTAAAACATTCATGGGGTCATTGATTGTTTGTGACAAATCTACTCTGCAAATTTGTGTTTAAGACATATCCTATGATCAAAGGGGCCACATGATTTATTTTTATTTTTTTTTTCCTAATTTTAAACAATGGGATGGAACACCTACCGTTGAAACATATTGAGCCATTGAGGGGGCCACTTTGAACTAGGATCTAGCTCATTTTTTGGCAGATGCCTTAAAATGAGCTGGAAAGGTGAGCCCCACGTACGGTCTAGGTTAGGTTAACACCGCAATCCTCGTCAAACGTGCCAACCATAAGTTTGCTGGAAATTCAAGTCAAGAGGGTGATGATTGCTCAATTATAGATAAGGCCCACCATGATGTTTGTGACAAATCTAACTCCATTTATCAGATTTTCCATCTCATTTTAGGACAAGGCTAAAAAATGAAGCCGATCTAAAGCTCAAACAAACATGAAATAATGAGGATTGAATGCCCACCGTTGAGACATCCATAGGGCTAGGAGATGTTTATCACAAATCCAACCCATCCATCTATGTTTTCAGCTCATTTTATGTCATTGTCCCAAAAACACGGCCGATAACAAGACTAGTGCAGGGCCACACGATAAGAAACAATGGGATTAAACTCTCAAGATTGAGAGTCCCTACCTATGCCGTAGTGGTAGGTTCACAATAGTTTCAACATAAGGTCATGCGTTCGATTACCCATTCTAGTGAAATCCCACTGCAGCGTGGGTGTGTAGGTGTGTCGGGCGGCGGTGCAATGTCTAACAGTGAAAACAATAAAAGGGTTTAGTAAATAGTTTTAAAACAGGAGGTTTTAGATCCATAGCATAAAAGGCAGGTGGTTATATTTAAAAATCTTACATTTTATTAACAAAAGTTTATTAATTGCTGCCATTTTCACCCGCTGATTTTATCTCTCCCAAACATGGGAAATATTGTAAAAAAGAGGTGGATTTATTAAAAATCTGGGCCATATTTGTCAGACTGGCCTGACATTTCAGTCCAAGCTCTGCCCAAAAAAGACCATGACCAAAAATCAATGGACTAGCAAGGCTCATTGATGGCCCGTATCAGATGGGCCATATTTCCAAATCAATTGCGTATGAACGTATGGTTAGCCATGATGTGGACACAACTTAGAAATTCCAAACCACACAGACAGGTGGATCATCCAAACGGTGCAATCTTTTCAGTTGACACTCTAGCCGGTCCCCCACCACTTGCACGGTTCTGATCATACTCCACGTGTCCTCACAATGCATGGAATGGATATCTCGTGCATGCATTGTTGGGTTTTTTCAAAATAAGAAGAAAAGAAATTTTAATTTATAAAGGATTTTTAGAAAAAGGGTTGTGGCTTTGGTGATTGTTGGTGACCATTTATCTTTGTGAATGGTGATGCCTCTTGGCACTTGAGCATCATTTGAATTTGAAATGGAGGGATGCCATTGTTGAAACGATACTACCATTGATGAAATGACACCGTGGAAGAAGATGTCTTTTCATGAAAAGGGCCTTTAGCATCTCTTGTGATTCTATATAAACTCATCTTTGGGTCAATCCGAATTCACAATTTTCAACAATCTTCTCTCATATTCTTTTTCTTCTCCATTTTCAGTTTTGGATGTTTTTTGAAAGATACAGTTTTTAGGCGCTAAACTATAAATAATTTTTAGGTAGTACATTACAAAAAGTTTTTAGGAGGTAAATTATAACAGCACAGAAATTAGGGTTGTATGCTGTAAAAGTGTATTTGAGGTGCAGTTTTTTGGTTTTGCATGCCGAAACCCACATTTCTCCGATTTTGAAGAAGAGGCTTATTGTTTCCTGGAGGCTGATTTGTTGTAACCCTCTTACAAATTGGTTCAATCACCAATAGGGTGCGAATATCGCCTTAAAGATAGCGACATCGTAACACGCCTTAAGTTTATCTTTAAGTTATTCATTTTCTATTTTTCCTTATCAACAATAATAATTTTAAGGCAATATTATAGCCTCTTCTATGGGTTATCCTTTTCTTCGATGACAATCGATGGTACATCTCTTCCTCGCATCACTCAAGTTGAATCATGTGCTCACTCAAGATCCTCCTTCACCACCATCTGACAATGATACGTTAGAACAAATTCAAAAGAGACAAAATTGGGAGCGTAACGACTACCTATGCAAACGTCATATCTTCAACGCTCTTTTTAACTCGCTATACGCTGTTTACCGTCAAAAGAAGACTATTAAGGATTTGTGGCACGCATTACTCGCCAAAAACACATCAGAGGACGAAGGCAACAAAAAATTCCTTGTAGGTCAATTTTTAGAATTCAAAATGTTGGATGAAAAACCTGTACTTGATCAAATACATAAGTTACAGGTCATCATCTAACAGATTGTTGCCGATGACACTAATCTCGACGAATCATTTCAAGTATCCACCATCATTGCTAAACTTTCACATAAATAGAAGGATAGTAGAAAATTATTGAAACAGAAAAAAAAAAAAAAAAAAAAGTCCTTAAATGACCTCCTAAAGTTTCTTCAAATAGAAGAAGAAGCTGGGCTTTGTGACAAAAATGAAGAACAACAGGAGGCCTTAAGTAATGCTAATGTAGTCGAGAATGGTGTGAATCGGGAATCAGAGAAGCCACCTTTCAAGAAATATGATAGGCTCAAATCTAATAACCAAGGATTCAAAAAGAACACATGCAAGAAGGGTTCATGCTTCTTTTGCAAAATTCTTGGTCATTTTAAGAAAGACTGTCGAAAATACAAAAAGAAAATGCAAGAAAAGAAACGGCAAGTCGATATGACGAAAGACATGAATCTGTCAGCTGTCATCTCTGAAATTCATATGGTGAATGAGGATGTTGAATAGTAGGTAGATTCTAACGCTACCAAACATGTTGTAAACATGTTTGTAGAAATTACAACATGTTCAATTTCTATGAAATAATGGGAGATAATCAAGAACTATATATGGAAAATACCTCCACATCCAATGTTTTAGAAAAATGGAAGGTACGTCTTAATCTGACTTTCGAAAAAGTCCTTACTCTAAACGATGTACTGCATATACCGGATATTATGAGGAATCTTATATCAACTAGTCTACTGACTAAGTTTAGATTCAGACTCCTATTTGAATCTGATAAATTGATTGTGTTTAAAAATGAGGCATATGTAGAGAAGGACTATGTATCCAATGAAATGTTCAAATTGAACCTCATAAATGAATAGTCTTCTTCCGTTTATATGCTTAATTCACATAATGTTTGGCATACTAGATTAGGACATATTAGTTATCGTAGTATGGATAATATGCCTAATTTTAATTTAATTCCTAAGTATACAAAACCTAATGACAAATGTAGTATTTGTGTATAATCCAAAATAACTAGAGAACCGTCTCAAGGGTAGAAAGAGAATCATAACTCCTATACCTAATTCATAGTGACATATGTGAAATGAGCGGTTTAATAACAAGATGAGGAAAAAAGTACTTCATAACATTTATAGATGATTTCTCCCATTATACCTTAATATACTTATTGAAGAATAAAGATGAGGCATTACAAAAATTTAAGATATATAAGGCAAAAGTTGAGAACCAGTTAGACCGAAAGATTAAAATCTTAAGGTCAGACAAGGGAGGAAAATATCTATCCTTAGAATTCTTGAAATTTTGCGAAACTCATAGTATGATTCACCAAATTACAGCTCCTTATTCACCCCAACAAAATGGGATAGCAGAACGGAAAAACATGTCTCTCATAGACATAGTAAACTCTATGCTAAATAATGCAGGTTTAAGTTCAGGATTTTGGGGAGAAGCCTTATTAACTATCTGTCATATATTTAATAGGATACCTCGCTGTAAGACTCATAAGACTCCATATGAACTATGGAAGAATAGAATTCCTAACATCTCATACTTCAAGGTATGGGGTTGTAGAGCCTTAGTTAGGTTTACTGATCCTCAAAGGCCCAAGATAGGGTTGAGATCTCTTGAGTGTATTTTCATAAGATATGTACAAAATAGTAAAGCTTATAGGTTTCTAGTTGTATAATCTAATTATGCGATCCCGATAAACACCATAATAAAATCTAGAGATGCCGAGTTTTATAAAAACTTATTCTCTTTTATAACTAGAAAAGAGACAAGACCTCAAAATCCTAATACAAGCAATAGTTTTCAAATACCTGATCAAGATATCAACAGTCTCAATAAAAATGATATAGAACCTAGAAGGACTAAGAGGATCAGAACATGTACATCTTTTGGACCCGACTTCTACATTCTGCTAATAGAATGAGATAAAGATAACATAACAAAGGAAACTATGTTGATATATAACATATAAAATAATCCGGTAACAATACATGATGCCTTTAGATATTAGAATCATTCTTTTTAGAAGGAAGCTATAAATGATGAGATGAATTTTTATATTGCAAAATGGAACATGGAAACTTGTGGATTTGCTCCTAGAATCAAAACCAATAAGTTGTAAATGGATTTCCAGAAGAAAATTAAGACTAGATGGAATAACAGAAAAGTTTAAGGCCAGATTAGTTGCTAGAGGATCGATTTACACAAAAAGAAAGTATTGATTTTTTCGATACTTATACTCCAGTAGCAAGGATATCAACTATCCGAATTTTAATTGCTCTAACATCCATTTATAAGTTAGAAATTCATCAGATGGATATGAAGACAGTTTTTTTAAATGGTGACCTCGATGAATAGGTTTATATAGAACAATCAGAAGGTTTTATAGTTCTAGGACAAGAAATAAAGTGCGTAAATTGATCAAGTCGCTATATGGACTTAAACAAGCACTTAAACAATGACATAAAAAATTATTAAAGTAGTCACCTCATATGGCTTTAAGATTAATGAATCTGATAAATATGTATATTCAAAATTCTCTGATAATAAATGAGTAATTATATGTCTCTATATAAATGAATGTTAATCTTTGGTACATGTTTAGAAGTTATAAATAACACTAAAAGATTCCTATCATCTAGTTTTGACATAAAAGATATGGGTGAAGCTAATGTGATTTTAGGTCTCAAGTTATTAAGAAACAATGATGGTATAACTCTATCTCAATGGCATTATATTGAAAAGATACTTAAAAAGTTTGATCACTATGATAAGAACCCAGTTTCTACTCATTTTGATTCTAACATCAAGTTAATTAAAAACGAAGATCGTAGTGTATCCCAGTTAGAGTATTTCAAGGTGATTGGCAGTCTTATATATGCTATGATTTCTAGTTGACCTGATATTGTTTTTGCAATAGGTAAATTGAGTAGGTTTACAAGTAATCCAAGTTTAGATCATTAGAATGTTGTCTCTAAAGTACTCAGATACTTGAGAAAAACTATTAACTATAGTTTACATTTTTCTGGTTACCCTAATGCACTTGAAGGATATAGTGATGCAAGTTGGGTCACTGATTCTAATGAATCCAAGTCTACCAGTGGATGAATTTTTACACTTCGAAGAGCTGTCATTTCTTGGAGATTCAAGAAGCAAACTCGCATATCTCACTCTACCATGAAATCTGAATTCATAGCTTTGCCAGCTAGTAGTAAAGAGACAAAATGATTAAGAAACCTGTTATTAGAAATACCATTATTAGTAAGGTCTTTACCACCAGTCTCTATCTACTATGATAATGAAGCGACACTATCAAAAATATATAACAAGACTTATAATGGAAAATCCAAACATATCAATTTAAGGCATAGTTTTATGTGTCAACTACTTGGTGATGGTGTTATAACAATACAATATGTACGATCTATCTAGAATTTAGCGGACTCGTTCACCAAGGGACTGGCAAGGGATGTTGTCAGTAGAACATCAAGAGGAATGAGACTTAAGCCAATTTCAAAGATACAGGACGAGGGAAACCCAACCTAATTAAATAAGTTCAATGGGCAAAGTACCTCATAGGAAGTGTCTGAAGCAGCACTGTACGTTTTCTATCTGTCTCATTCCTAGATGTATGTATAGTGCTCGGTACCTATAATGATAAAAAGGAGGATGAGCTGCTGCTCTTAATGAGTCCTTTCAAGAGTGTTATAGTTGCAAGGGCATTTATAAGGACTCACCTATATGAGTATTGGAAGTGGGGCCGCTTCCTGATCTTCAAGAGTTTTGGCTACTCTCATAAACTCATAAATCCAGGACAAAGCACAAGGTCGTTAATGTGCTATAATTTTATAACACATGACAATTGAAATATATGTGTGTGTAACATGTCCAATTGTGTCATATATAATAGGGTTAAAAGTTGGGCGAGTTCAACCCGACCGACCCATGATCGACCCGACATTAGGTTGGGCTCGGACGAGATGTATCGGGTCCAATCTTAAGCTTGGGCTATACAAACACTAACTCGATAAAACTTGGGTTGGGCTTGGGTTGAGGTCTCGGATTGCCCGACCCAACCCAAACCCGATCAATATATAAGTTACGTATAAATTATAATTGAGTGTGGATCGTTTGAGTTGAAGGTACACTAGTGATGCCGGGTCTCATTTGTCCACATCATTTCCGATGACTCAAGCTAACAAGATATGCCGAATTTCTCTCTCCCAAATAGATTGCGTGTTATGCTACGTGACTTTTAAAGGAGTGGTTGTTTATATTTTAACTTGTTTTTTTAAAGAAAAGATGAAGTTATTTACAATGAATAATCACATATATAATTAATAAAATCATAGATACAAAAAATAAGTCGTATATTAAAATACAATAAACTAATGTAATAACAAAAATATTAGCACGTATACACCCGACCAACCCGATCAACCCGACTGATCCCGCTTGGGTTGGGAATTCCCAACCCGAGGTTGGGTTGGGTTAGGTTAGGGTTGAGGTATAGGAACCTTGGGTTGGGTTAGGGTTGAGCACCAACCCGACTCAACCCGCCCGACTTTCAGCCCTAATATATAATACTTAGTTCAAGACTATGGTCACTAAGGATTCTTATTCAACTTTGATTTGTTTACACTAAGTGAAGGCTCAAATCCATAAGACACTTTCTCCTATGCACATATTTTCTTTACATACCCTAACATCTGTATTTTGAAAAATAGTGGGGGATTGTTGGGTTTTTTCAAAATAAAAAGAAAGAAATTTTAATTTATAAAGGATTTTTGGGAAAAGGGTTGTGGCTTTGGTGATTGTTAGTGACCATTCCTCTTTGTGAATGGTGATGTCTCTTGGTAAAAGGAGCATCATTTGAATTTGAAATGGAGGGATGCCATTGTTGAAAAGACACCACCAATGATGAAAAGACACCATGGAAGAAGACGTCTTCTCATGAAAAAGGTCTTTAACATCTCTTGTGATTCTATATAAACCCATTGTACATTTTCTTTATAAAAAAATTAGAGAGAAATGCCTTGTCAAACCACCATCGTACTTTTAGAGTTCATCAAGGGTAGCGAGTTGCCTGTGACCCCGGGCACGGAGAGATATCTCTATGCTTGAGGCAATGTGGGATCCACAGAGATGTTTGTGACAAATCCACTCTGTCCATCTGTTTTAAAAAACTATAATACGTCAGCGACCTAAAAATCAAATGAATCTAAAACTCATGTGAGTCATACCACACGAAACAGTGGGAACGAAAATGTCCGCCATTGAAACCTTCCTAGAGCTTACCATGATGTTTATATACCACCCAAACCAAACTGTCTATAAGAATAAATATCATCCAGATACAAAACTTGTCACCCCCATACCTTCAATCCCCAGTGTTTCGTGTGGTATAGCCCAGTCACCTCAGCCATGGATCTTCCTTATTTTTATATTAAAGACCTATCTTTTAAAAAATATGGATGAAATAGAATTGTCATGAACATCTACATGAGCCCCATACAACCTCGAGCACAAAGATATAGTTGTGTGCCTGAGGTCACATGTCACGCCCCAAATTCGGAAATCGGATTCACTGGAATCCCTATCACCGAATCTGATGCTGACAACCTCCGTAGTACCCCATTCTCGGCTCCTGGCGTCCATACGCCAGATTCCGATCCTGGGATCCTACAAGGAGGGTTTTTTTTTTTCCAATGTACATTTAACTCAAAATAAGCATAACCACAAGATTACCCAATTCACAAAGGCAACAGCAACATCACATATCCACTAATATAATCATTTGAGCACAATGCTGAACGAGAAATACATAAACCGAAAATCAAGCTCCAGAGGACCGCTGCACTCTCCGAGCTCGACACTGCTGCAACCTAACATCACCTGCAGGCATCTATCGTGCATAAGCTTATAGAAAGCTTAGAGGGTGGTGTAAGTGTGTGCACAAGGTAAGTGCCAAGTAAGTAATATCAGAGTAATCAGAGTAAGTGGAAATACTAACAATAGCATGAATTATCCGAGTAAACAACATTATTAACAAGGTCATAAATCATACGATAACAGAGTAAGCAAGAATACAGACAAGTCCATGAGTCAATCAATATCAGAATACGCATTATAGAACATCTATGCAAATGAGGAGTCATAAAGAGCCAAACATCAGATGTGAAGGATGCGATGCAGTACGCAATTCCTGATGAGTGCATGAATACCGTCAGTCGTATCTAGACCATATAAATGCATAAACATAGTAACCCAGAATGCCATATGCAGTAGATGTAATGCACTATGCGGTGCGAATGGAATGACCATGCTGGAGTGTGAAGTCGGGATGATAGTACGTAGTATCGCAGGCTATGGGGTCCATCACAAGGGCCTTCTATCCAAACCAGTCCCATACCTAAATTTGGATAGTCAGACTCCATGTGGTAAACTCCTGATCTCAGGTTAGTCGCGCGCCCCAACCGAAATCCTTGTCATAACGAAGGCACACAACAATTAGTTGCGCACTACCAGCCCGAGTGGATAGTGAATGAATGAATGAATGAGCATGCAACTCCTACTCAATAAGTCCACATATCAGTACAGTTCATCTCTGGGATCATCACCGGGGTTTAGTACACTCCAAATGACACTGTCTCTCTCCAAGCAGCACAGTCCAAGTGAGCGTAAGAAACCTCACTATCCGCCTGGCCAATAGTCAGCCAATACCTATCCGGCACGTCGATAGCAAACCCATTTCCGAGCTGGTCAAACTCAGCCTAGTAATGCCCCCTGCTCTCGGGCGAGTAAGGCCACCACTCCTTTCCAACCGACCACGACACAGTGGGAGACGCGGCCTCCTAGTATTCGGCCCTCATGCGCTCATATATCCACTCAGTCTCGACGTTGGAGTCATCTCCTGGCCACGGAGGTTTAGGGATTTTCACCCAGGGACATCTATGGTACCCGTATGCTAGAACCAAATATTTCCGGTGTCCCGTCTGGCCATCCATGATATGCCTGTGGAGGCTACGACCCTGATGTCGCTAGGGCGTACAATAATCATAATGCAAGATGCATGAATCATATAATCCAGGCATGCATCAATCCTGCGCATACCATGCACTCATGTGAGATGACCTCCGCCTATCAAGGAGTCTCATAACAACACGCTCAATGACATATGCAATGATCAACCACAACTCATAACAAACATGCAGATGATGCGTATGGGCATGTATCATGATGTTATGCCATCACCTACTCATAATCGGTATTAATAACCGGCACCGACAATTGGCATCGATAATGTGGACATTTAACCAACATTGCCCCTAAGGAATGGCCCACATAGAGCCTAACATGCAATGGGCCCACGGCCTCACACAAAGGCCTAATATTCAACATAGTGGTCCTTACTTACAGGCCACCTATACACAATAGGTGGGCCCTGCTCATGGGCCTCAAATACATGACATGTCGGCCCCACACATGGGTCTCAAATATATCAAATGGGCCATGCATCATGGGCCTAATGCATATCCCAATGGGCCTTGCCCATAGGCCACAAATACATCACAGTGGGTTCCATCGCCTAGCCCTCAAATGCATCACAATGGGCCTCATATACACCACATTGGGCCTTAAACACGGGTTGAATACACATCACAACGGGCCTCAAATACGGGCCGCATATACATCACATTGGGCCTCGACAATCGGAATCGGCAATCAACCACGATAATCAGAATCGACAATCGGCCACGGTAATCGACTTCGATCAGTAATCGGTCAATCGGCCACGATAAACAGAATCGGCAATCGGTCACATCAATCGACAATCGGTCAATCGGCCACGACAAGCAGAGTCGGCAATCAGCCACGTCAATCGATAATCGGCCACGATAGGTAATCGGTCACAATAATCGGCCTCGATCGGTAATCGCTCAATCGGCCACGATAACCAGAGTCGGCAATCAACCACGTCAATCGATAATCGGCCACGATAGGTAATCGGTCACAATAATCTGCCTCGATCGGTAATCGCTCAATCGGCCACGATAGGTAATCGGTCACAATAATCTGCCTCGATCGGTAATCGCTCAATCGGCCACGACAACCAGAGTCGGCAATCAGCCACGTCAATCGATAATCAGCCACGATAGGTAATCGGTCACAATAATCGGCCTCGATAATCGGGACTAATGATCGGTATCGACAATCGATACCGACAACCATCACATAAACAGGGGGGTCCATAGATGAACAACCGATCAACCACAATATAAAGATCGGCCCTCGGCCGTGGGTATATCAAATCCTGTAACACGGAGCCATCTACTCATGGTAAATGGGGCCCACTTATTTGGGTTAACCCACTAAGAGAATGATGAGAATGGGCCTAACAAAGCCTGAGGGAAGGTCACAATGTGGACATTAAACCATCATTGCCCAACAATGTGGCCATTTAACCAACATTGCTCCCAAAGAGTGGCCCATACAAAGAATTCATACAAAACTTAACGGGCCATACATACATCGCACTGGGCCTCAACCAAGGGCCTTAAATACATCACAATGGGCCTTACTAAATGGGCCGAAAATATATCACAATGGGTCATGTCCCATGGGCCTCAAATATATCACGATGGGCCTCAATCCACGGGCCCTTATACATCACAATGGGCCTTAACCCATGGGCTTAATATATATCATAGGTGGGCCCTACACATGGGCCTCAAATACATTACCATACACATCGTAATGGGCCGCATCTCAAGGGCCACATAAACATCGCATCGGGCCTTATCATATGGCCACAATTACATCATAATGGGCTTCATCAATGGGTCTCCTATAAATCAAGTGGGCCTCACACACAACCAATGGGCCTCACATACTTCAAATGGGCCTGTACAAATGGCCCGAATCGATTGGGTCGATCAAATGGGCCGAATCAAATGGGCCGAGTTGAATAGGCCGAGTCAAATACATCATGTATAAAAAAAATAAATCATATCCAAAGGATCATATGGACCATACCACAAATGACAATGGTGACAATGATTTCCACCATTAAATTTCCAGTGGGCCCACCATAGTATTTACTTTTCAATCCAGCCTGTGCATAAGGTCACGAGGACCTGAAATGGGAGGTAAACAATTATCATATTGGTCTAAAACTCTATAACCCAAGAGGGTTTCCATGGTGGACCTTCAAACCCACTGTTCTTTGTAGTGTGGTCCACTTGATAATTGGACCTGTCTTAATTTTAGTCGCAAGCCTTGAGACGAGCTAGCTAAATGGATGGACGGTTAGGATGTAACATAAACATCAGAGGGACCCACAAAGCTTGCTACCGAGATGTAGCAGTTGTGGTTGTAGGCCCACCGTCCATTAGACGGACGATGTGGATTGCAAATGATGGACGGTAGGGATACAATACGTGCATCATGGTGGCTGCCCAAAATCCCCGCACGTGCATCATGGTGGCTGGTCAAAACTCCAGCACGTGCCTGCAAGATGGATGGATGATTTGGATATTAAGCCAGCTACACCGTCCAACAACTTGACGGTGCAGATAACACCATACATCATGGTGGGGTTCACGTAGTGGCCCACCCCTACTACATTATATATATATGCGTATATACCAATGGCAGGGATTGCCCAGACCCACCGTCAAGACCCATCTGGACGGTGATGGTTTATATATTAAAGTATATATTACAGGTGGGTCCCACGTGGGAGTGGCCCACCATATCATTATTTAATATTATATAATATAATAATATATATATCTCATATACAATACAGTAAGTGGCTCTCACGTGGATGTGGCCCCACCACAATATATTATTCAAATATAAAGTATTATATTATATAATAATATAATATATCATATACAATGTATTAGTGAGTGTGTGGGAGGGTGGAACTGTACGTCAGTGTCCAGCCATCTGGACGGATGGCTGATGGTGGGTCCCACATTTTTGGACGGTTGTGATGTAACACATACATCATTTGGTGGGGCCCACAGATCTAACTGATGGTCCAGCAGTTATATGTTGCTGGACGTCAAACTAATGGACGGTGATGGATTCATCGTACACATGAAGTGGGTCCACACGTGTGGGACCCACCAGGTTAGCTTGTTAGTGTACATACACGCCAGTACACACACTCCATATTAGCCAGCCCCACTAAGACCTCGAGTGTTGAAACGAGGCATCTCCACTCGGTCTGCCTGCGAGTCCAGATGAATGGACGGTTTGGATGAAAGACACGTGCATCAAGGTGGGTCTGGAGGTTGGGCAACAACCTGCTGCTGCACATGGAACGTTGGATCTGCCTCCTGGTTGGGGGCCCATGACCTGGCTAGCATGGGAAAAATGGATGGACGGTGCGCATGTACGCATTTGCAGGAAGGTGGGTTTCGCGCATGTGGCCCACCAACGTCTGGATCAGTCTGATATTTGTGGTTTCCTCTTCAGTAGAACTTGTTGCTGGACAGCAGACTGCTCAGCTGTTAGTGGCCCATCTGGCCCATAGTCGGATGGCCAGATGATGGACGGTGAGGGTATTAAATGTATACATTTCAGTGGGGTCCTCACGTGGACTGCAAAGCTGGAGATCCAGTTGATATTTGGACATCCCCACCATCGAGACAATCCAACTGGACAGTCAGTCCAGCAGGGTGGACAGTAAGGCTATCCCAATTGTTGGACGATCTGGATCGCCCATACATGAGTTGCTTAGGTGGGCCATCATACCAAAAAAAAAAAAGAGAATGAGAGAGAAAAACACCCACCACTAAATCGACTCCTCCTTCCTCCAATAGGTCTTAGAGCTCAAAGTAAAGAATTTCAACGGTTGCGATTGGTTTCGAAGGGTGGATATGAGAGATAGAAAGGTGGGCCACACTAGCTCCTCTCATGGAGCCATGGACGTTGGGTGCTCTCATGGGGTGTTGTTTGAAAATGGAGAGAGAAAATGAGAGGGAGAGAGGGGTGATGGGAGAGGAGTGATGGAAGAGAGGGATGGATGGGTGTACTTGGGTAAGGGATAAAGTTGACTTTTAAGGGTTGCTTTTGTACTTAGGGATGGGATGGATTAATGTGTGTACTTTGACAAGTGAAGTGATTGATGTGATGTATTTTCTAGGGATTGCAACGCGCGGCGTTTTTTTTCCTCAAACTGAATGCAAGCCGACATCTTCTAGCCTGGGTATTGGGTCGGTGCGTGAGTCGCGGCATTGGAACCGCGGCGATGGCGCGGTCGCCAAGGTATAGGTTTTGGGTCGAGCCGACTTTGGCATACAAGTCTCGTCTTAAGATCATGCGCAACGTTGGCTTTAGGTCGAGGATTGCCGAAATTCGACCGGAAGGATCGCGGAAGCCTTCGGAACAGTACGGACTAGGATACGGATCTTACATCACACCTAATACAATCCCTTCACCAAGAGGGGAGGGATAAGGTGTTACTTTAGTAGGTGTTTTCCTGGGCTATCTTAATGTAAGTGATGTATATCCTCCACTATTTTTTTTCCTATCATTTTACGATATAATCCAAAAAAATGAAGTATATTCAAATTTTAAATGGATAACACCCCAACAGAATAGTGGTAATTAGTTGGTAATATTATGCTCTAAAATTTGGCATCTGAGTACAGAGATTCCGATTTTGAGTTTCTGAGTTTGAGTTTTACGAAAAAAGCATATATGTCCTCATTTTGATTTACATTTATTCCATATACAAATAATCATAATAACGCATTTCAATTTAGCGGATACAAAGTAGGGTAAAGATAACAAACCCCAAAAACATAGAACTAATATACAAATATACAATTCTAAATATGGTATCCACCAATATGAGAATTATATAAATCATAATAAATACAACATAAATTGAAAATACAATTACTAAGCGGAAAGAAGTTAGAGATATACTCGGGCACCCCAAGCGCATTGTCAATTGGTCTTATTCTTGAATCATATATGTGTGTGTGTGTGTCAAATAGAATGCATCAAACGACAACATAGTAAAGAAATATCCGCAAGATTTTACTTGGGACATTTTAATGATAAGCAGGTTCATGACAAATATATATTCTTACATGTAATACTCTTAAGCTTGTTATCTCTAATGCACAGATACTAAACAAGTTACACATGTTATCAACATAACCAAATGCAGGTAATGATGGCATTAATAAAACAAATGGTTTCATATCTAATTGTTAAATGCATTGATGTTATGATGAAATGATGCATGATCATCACAATCCAACACTCACTTAACAAGTGACTTCAACACTTATTTCGAAGAATGTCAACACTCCCTCAACAAGTGATTATAACACCTTTCGCAATTACCTATCCTATGATATGCATGATTAGCCAAATGATTATTAATCTCAGTTCATACAACAGGTTGGTGAAGTTAAGATACCACCATTATATCACAAATCATTAACCGGATCACGTGGCTCGTTGAGACATGTAACGGCTCCTCACCAATGTCCCTTGATCCAAATTAAGGCATTACCCATTATATCTCATAAGTCAATCATTCAAAATGTACGACATGATGCCTCATAGTATGTAAATCAATATGATAAGGGTCATTACCAAAATACCGAGTATGAAAAAACAATTCAGAGGTGTGAGCTTGTCACTCAAAATTAAATCAATACAAAGAAACTGGCTTGCCAACCAATTCCATTCACGCCCGAGTCGTTCGAACGGTACTCTAAAACGCAACCATCGGCTATGTATTTAATATGAGTTATTCGAACAACTATCTGTCACCTCTATTAATGCTCACTGGTTGCTATGGAAAGGTTCGTCACCCAAGTATAGGCTGACTTCTTGAACATGGTGTCCAATACTACTATGATTGACTCATGAGTCTTTGTACGATCATAACACACTAATGGTTATGAGTAAACTTAGTTGCATCCCATATTCTATCGAATGTTATACAATCACAAATATAAAAATGATTGAGCCCTAAATTTAAAGTTGGGCATTGAGTCGAGTCGGACCGAGTTAGGGCTGACCCAACTCGATTCAGTTTTGAAATATAACTGACCCAAACTTGACCCGACTCGATACCGAGTCCAGCATGCCTGACTCAATCCAAGTCCGGATCTGGCCTGGCTCAATCCAAACTTAGTCCAACCTAGTCACAGGAACTAAGTCAAGTCGAGTCGGATGCAACAGGTATCCACGGGATGAAATCGTAACTCAAAACTTAGGTGCACCTTCTAGAATTGCAGCCTCTCCATCAGCTATACGACATCTCATATATAAAATGTCAAATTTGGAGTTTATTATATGTATGTATGAGTCGGGTTTTGGATCGACTTGAGTCAGTACCAAGTTGAATCTTGGGTCGAGTCGAGGCGTGTTGTGCCTAAAGTTTAAGTGATCGGGCAGTTTCGATAGCTTTCCAAGTGAGTTTAGATGAATTCATATGGTTCTTTTAAGGGTATCACCCGCGTTTTTGTTAGGATCATGTATTAAAGATCACTAAATAATAGAATAAATTAATTCTAGCGACAAATTTTCTATGGATTTTTGGATTCCAAGTTAGCGAAAATCCGGGACGTTTCAGGTAAAAACTTATTGTGGGCTACAAAGTCTTGGATCAAGCTGATAAATATTATGGTAGGATCTAGGAAGTTTTTAACTTTGGGCATTCAAGGACTATTGTTTCTTATGGTGTGGCCTACTTGAGAACCGGATCTCCTTCGTTTTTGGGATTGCATTATAAAATGATATGTAAAAATTGATCGATGACCTAATATATAACACATGCATAAAGGCAGCCCCACATATAGGAAGCCACCCACTGATGTTACCCTTGTAATAGTTGATCACGCCTCAACAAGAGAGAGCTAATTAGTGTGGCCCGCTGATCGAATCCAATGGTTAACAACCCCAAGTGTAGGGCTGTGATGCAGTAATAACTCGGTGAGAGCGAGGTTAAATCCTCAAGGAATGGGGAATATAACCTAAAATTAATATAAAGGTAAATGATGTTTGAGTTTTTAATCCAATAAATAGGTTAAAGGGTTTTAAAACAATAATAAAAGGCTAAGGATCTAGGAATGCACTCATAGCAACCAAAATATCTCATTCACTGATTCAATGT
Source organism: Magnolia officinalis (assembly GCA_021015155.1). Lineage (NCBI taxonomy): Eukaryota > Viridiplantae > Streptophyta > Magnoliopsida > Magnoliales > Magnoliaceae > Magnolia > Magnolia officinalis. The sequence goes on along the minus strand of JAJHSJ010000012.1, from coordinate 14,003,253 downwards.
ATAACTCAATTAGAATTGAAGTCTTATCTTATCTAATCAAAGAATAATTCTATTAAACCAATCATCAACATTTATAAGAATACGAATTCAATTAAATGATTGTCTCATGAAGAACTCGGATCTCGATTGCAGTGAATCAAAAGCATCTAAAGCACCCTTATGCAATAGTAGATCAATCAATTATACAAATTGAATCCTTATCCAATTCATGCTAAACAATTGTTGAATCAAAGCATTCATTGTACCCGTAGTGCACAACAAATCCAAAAATAAAGAATTCAAAGACTTCAAGTAAAGTCCAAATCAATTTCAATCTATTATCATCATTAAAATGATCAATATTATTGAATTAAATAGACTAAATATTATAATATTGACTACTAGCTTCATCCTTTAGCCTTACTAAGAGATTAGCTTAGCATGACTAACATTTTAAAGCAAAAATAAAAGAAAGACAAACTAGAACAGAGAAGTCAAAGAAAAAGAATAGCTCTGTGGAAGCTTTGTCAGTCTTTCTCTTCCAAGTCCTAAAAGCCTAAAACACCTTTTTAAGTAGGAAAAACTCGCACTGATTTAGACCCGACTTCAAATTTATATACTTTTATAACACTTTGGTTACACCGATTGTAGCATTCAGTTGTACCAAACATCATTTTGGTTGCATTGATTGAGTCTCTCGGTTGCAGTCGAACTTCTTTAATATTCTTCTGAAGTCTGTCTCCCTCAGGTCGGACCGAGCTCTCTTTCGGTGGCATCGAATGCACTTTTGGTCAGACCTAAGTATCGAACCAAATTATATCTAAAAATCACAATTTCTCGCTAGACTATTCTGTGCACATTCAGTCGGATCGAACCAACTTTAGGTGAGACTGAATAGTTTGTTATTTCTATTATTGCACTTTGTGATTTTTTAAGTTTTTTCTTCATTCTTTGTACTTGGTTTTCTTGGATCTTTGACACTTGAAATCTTCAATAATGTCCTGCAAATGTCCAATTATTTATCACATTCAGCTTTATATATTTTCGAGTTTTGATTATTCCATTTAAGCATGTATTTTTCTTTAAGTCCAAAATCATTTCACATGTAAAAAAACATATATTATCAGATCAATTTAACACTTAAATACTAAAAAAGCTAACGCAATTAAGAGGATAAAGATACAATATTTAGGCATTATCACCCGCCTCACCTAACATCATGCGCCTCTAACCGTGGAATCCGCCTTGATGTATTTATTATATATCCATTTTCAAGCTCATTTTAGGACATATATTTAAAATTGAAGCAGATCCACTCGCAAATGGACCACACCATGGGAGAAGTTTTGGATTAAGTTGATCTGTGCAAACTTTTTCGACATGTTGTATGGCACATAAACATGATGGTTGGAATTAAGGTTGCCCCAATGGCGGGCATTCAATTAATCTATTTCCAATGGTGTGGTTTACTTGAGATTTGGATTTGCTTCATTTTTGGGTCCATGTCCTAAGTTTAGCTGGCATGGATATACAACTTTGTGGGTTATACTCTTACTATTGGGTTCACATTTATCAATTTTTGTATATCCATACCGACCATCCATTTCTCCTGTCCATTTTAGGAGGGCATTCCAAATATTATGCTGATCCAAATCTCATGTGCAACACAATAGGAAATAGTGTTGATTGAATGCCTCACCATTAAAAATTCCAAAGAGCCCTTCATTAGGTTTAGTAATATTTTTTGTAGCAATCAACACCCGTTAATAATAAAAAAAGATATGAATGAATGTGAAATATAAATATTAGCTTGATTGAAAACTTTTGTGGCTCATAAAAAAAAAGGTTTTTAAGGATCATTCTCAAACCGTTTCTTTTGAATAGATAATGGTTAAACCTTGCAACTGAGTATTCAACATATTCAGAAATAAGGGAAATCTTAGGTAGAGTTGATACAAACCCAAGTTGAATAATTTTGTGTTCAAATCAAGAATGTTAACGGATGAACAGCTAATCATACCGTTGCCCTGCATTGATTAATGGCCATTATTATCGAAAGAGTGGACGCAGTTTAATGTCCCTTTTCTACTGGTATAGTCTACCTGAGATTTTTATCTTCTTAAGGTATAAGATTTTGTCCTCAAATGAAATGAAAAACATATTGACTGCACGGATATACAAAAAAATATATAAAGACAGTTACGGTAACATTCCCTAAGCTGTTCCCGGGCAACAGCTAATCTGTTCTCCCAGCTCCCTTGGTTACCTCTCTCTGGACTATCGACACGTGGGTTATACTTTCGTAAGATCTACCCCGTCTATCAGATACCCTGCCTCAATTTCAACCTGGAGCTAAAAAATTGTAATGATTCTAAGTTCAGATGGGCCACACCATGTGAATACAGTTGGATGGGCCGTCCACCATTAATTTTTTAGGGTCCACGGTTGTGCTTATATGCCATGAACTCATTAATATGATGTGCCTAACCAGGATGAAAGGATTACCTAAAAATCATAGTATTCCAAAACCCAGATCGTCATAACATGAGAATTATAAGTTTTTGTATAATATGAAATTAGATGACTGTTAAATCAGCCTAATTTTTGTAATCAAGACAAAACAAAGAGTGGTCTACCTGATGGACGGAGTGGATTTCATTCATTTTAAACCGTTCTCCCTCGTTCGAAAAAGTCATCAGCGGTTGGTACCTACGCGAGGTACGCAAGTAACCTTCGGTAACGTCTTTCTTAAGCTGCTACACGAAACCATGCGTTTTCCTTTGTTATTTGATACTCCGGCTTCGTTTCACGGTTGATATGCAGGTACTCAACCACTTACACATGTGGCATACATGAAGTGAATATACGCCGATTAAATTGTGGAATTTTCTGTAGCTAAATCACAGCATTAAAATCAGATTCATTGAATAATCCTATCCTCTGATTCTTTGGACACTTGTTTATTGAAATAGGACCATTGGATATTTTCATCTTAACCGTCTACTAAATATACACCAATCCAACATTCAGTAATCAGATAAGCGTAATTTTTGCTTTATGATACATCTAAACCGGGACCCATGTTTCAACAGTTGAATTTTAAACTTCTTTTATTCTACGTGTAATTTCTAGTAATCTCCTAATGCCTGCGTATCATCCACCACACATTGCCAGAGTATGAAAGTTTTCCTCGGAACGGATTGGCTACTCCCCCTGACACCAGCCATTGGCTGGTGGTCGGTGCTCTGTGGGGCCCACCATGATGTATGTGTATCATCCATGCCGTCCATCTATTTTTATACATAATTTTATTATGTAATTAAAAAATGAATTATATCTCAATCTCAAGTGGACCACATTACAGGAAACAGTGTTGAATGAATATTGACCATTAAAAACGTTTTGGGGGCCATAAAAGTTTTGGATCAAGCTGATATTTATTTTTTCCCTTCATCTGAGTATTTATGACCAAATCAATAGATTGGATTTCAAATAAATAGTACAGTGGGCCTTAGGAGGATTTTAATTGTGAATATCCATTCATTATTTTTGTACTGTGGTGTGGCCCACATAAGATTTATATCCCTATAATTTTTTGTTTTAAGCCCTAAAATGATCTGTAAAAATGTATGAACCGAATGGATGAAACAAGAACATCATGGGGCCCACAGATCACCGACCATCAGCCACGGGCTGATGTCAGGGGGAGTAGGCAATCCGTTCCCCTATTTATAATATTGTCTCTCTCCACGAGGCATGCTGCTCGCATTGCACGCGAGCAATTCCGTAGACGTTGCTTGCTCATCTCTAGCTCCTAGGGGTTACACGCAGCCACCATGTGGGTTGATCAGAACCGTTCATCTGGTAGACCGGATAGTATATATATCCTGAAGTTTGTGAATGTCTGAGTTATTAATGGATATGGTTACGGTAGCTCAGTTTGTGATTTTTGAGCTACGACTGCCCGTGTGCTGGCCCATGAGATCAATCGTTCTGATCAAATTAGACAATTGCACGTGTACGGTGGCGATGCTGGAGATAGACGCGTCAACGATCTTTAGCGATTGTCGCGAGTAAAGTCCGCAAACGTCATTCTCTCGTTGACTGGCAATTTGGACGGTTACTGATTTCACACGGCTTCTTACGCGAGAAGCATGCATCGTTTTCTTATCTTACGTGTGTAAAGATAGCCGGGGGAGCTGATTAGGTGCGGCCCACATTAATGCATGTACTATACATCCACACTGTCCATCCGTTTTTCCATATCATTTTAGACATAAGGCCAAAAATTAAGTAGTCTAAGTCTAAGGTGGACCACACCATAGGAAACAGTGCTGATTGACCACTTATAGCTTTTGTGGTCACAAAACCTTTGAATAGTATTTGTGTTTTTGGATGGCAAATAAGCATTACTGTAGGCCCTGGGAAGTTTTTAGTGGTGGGTGTTCCATCACCACTGTTTCCTATGGCATGGTCCATGGGGGATTTGGATCTGCATCGTTTTTTGGGTTCATATCTTAAAATGAGCTGCCAAAACAGATGGACGGCGTGGATATACAATTCATAAACCAAGATGGCCCACAATCAGGGCCCCCCCGTGTTGGGTGAGGCTGGAGCCGCACCTAATCCACTCGATGAACGGCTAGCGGGTCCCATCACTGATGCTAGATTTTCAGGAATCTTTCCTCCCCCAGGAGATAATACTAATCGTTCCATCAGACCACGGTTAGATCTGGACCATTAGTCGTGATTGTCTCTTCAAGAATCAGTGTGGATGGCTAGGATCATCCCGTGCGGGACGTGACGGAGCCCGCCACATGAACGGTCCAAATAATAAAAAAGAATTTATAGAGACGCACGAAGTTCCACCGAGAAGGTAGCATGCGTGTACAAGATCTGGACCGGTTGGCCAGTGGGCCACTCCATGGATGTCCCATGGGCCATAATCAGGCTATTCGGGACGATCCTAAACCTTGATCTGAATAGGCCCAAAAAATGCACGGTGCTTCTTTATCTCCAAATTAAGAGGTTAGATTGCAGGACTGCCCTAAGTTTTGGTGCATATGGCCCATAACTCTAGGGCCCTTTGGACGAGCGGTTTGGATCTTTAGCACGTGTGCAACTTACACGCGTATGCACATAGCGTGTGTAGTAAGTCACGTGCAATTAGAAATAGAATACCTCCTAAGGATGCACTTACGCTGACAAATCTCCTTCCCTTGACCGAGCTATTACCTTTTTCTCCGGCACCAGAGGAACGAAAGAGTCAATCGCGCGCATCCATATGTCCAGATTCTTCGCAGCTCGGATGCTGGTTTGGCGAACCGGTACAAGATTGAGGCCGTTGGTTGGTCCACTCCTCAGGTGGGCCGCACCTGTACCTTGACCATGAACGGTCTGCCTCTGGCTGAAAGGGTGTACAGCTCCTTTGTGAGTGGGACCCAAACTGTAAGATTACAGCCTGGACAGCCTAAAGCGGGCCCATAACATATTTTGGATAGACGCGGATTGCGTCCGACCCACGCCCGTCTGACGGCCAGGGCTTTGAGTGGCCACTTTGATGTATGGGTCTTATCCACACCGTCCATTCATTTTTTCGTATCATTTTAGCATATAATTTAAAAAATAAGGCAGATCCAAGGCTTAAACGGACTACACAGTGGGGATTAAACTCTCACCGATGAAAACTTTTCGGGGGCCACGGAAGTTTTGGATGGAGATGATATTTGTGTTTTATCTTCATCTAGGTCTATGTAACTTGATGAATAGGTTGGATGGCAAATAAACATCACAGTGTGCCCTAGAAAAGTTTCAATGGTGAGAATCATTATTACGGCAGCTTTCTGTGGTGTGGTCCACTTGACCCTTGGATCTGCTTCGTTTTTGAGATTACATACTAAAATGATGTGAAAAATTGTATGGACGGTGTGGATAAGACTCACACATCATGTTGGCGACTCAAAACTTCTGCCCGTTCCCAGTTGGAGACCGGCCGGGGTAGGACGCAATCCGCTGATGGCTGAGCAGTGCTGGCCCATAACATATTTTGGATTGCTGAGCAGCGTGGGCCCATAAAAATTGTTCACCATACTCGGACGCGGGTTGGCTAGTGAGGCTGTCGGTTGTCCGTGGGCCTACTTTATTATTATTATTATTATTATTATTATTATTATTATTATTATTTTCTAAATCATTTCAGGGCATGAGCCCAAAAAGATATAAATCTAAATACAGGGTGCATCACATCAAGAAATCAGTGTTGATCAAACGCCCACGACAACAGTTTTGGATTAAGTTGATATATATATATATATATATATATATATATGTGGGCCTTAGGAGTTTTTAAAGGTGTACATTCATTCGCTACTGTTTTGCTGTGGTGTGGTCCATCTGAGATTTAGATCTACCTCATTTTTTGGATCAAGCACTAATATAATCTGAAAAAATGGATTGACAGTGTAGATAAAACACATACATCATGTTGGGTCCACAGAGCACCGACCAGGGTAGCTACTGGCCACCTTGTACATTAACACTCATACAAATATGGCTCATCCAGTTGATGAATGAGGTGGACCCGTTTAATATTGGGGCCTAGGCATCTCTCCTCGATTCAACTAATGAATGGCCCAGATATGCACTCAAGTCGTTTTCAGCGAAGAACACCCTCCATCTCAGTCGCGCATCTTGTTAGCGAGGAACAGTAACGGACTCCGGGCATATAACTTCGCCGGGAACCGTAACGGACTCTCTCTCTTTCGTTAATAAACGCCCAAAGCTTCCTCCTACCTTCTTCAGATCCCTCTCTCTCTCTCTCTCTCTCTCTCTCTTCACCGATCTCAAGACAAACATCAAAATTCCTACCATCTCTCTTCTCTCTCACTCTCTCTCTCTCCACTGCCAGCAGAACTGATCTCACTCTCCCATAATATAAAAAGCAGCAACAGCAGCAGCAGAGCTGAGTCTCCAAATGTGAGACCCCAGTCAACATCTCCACCGTCAGATCATGGTTGCTGCTGCCATCCCACCCACTCCTTCCCATCAGAAAAGACCACTCCGTCATCATCATCCACACCATCAAAACCCTCCCACCCCAAACAGAACTCCTCTCCTTCCTTCTGAAATAGACAATGGCTTCTCCACCGTCCCTCCTCCTTCCACCAGACCCAATTCCAAATTCGCCCCTTCCAGATACCTTTCATCTTCCTCCTCTTCCTCTTCTTCTAGAAGATTCCCATCTCCTCTCATCTCCCGTCCCACCGCTTCCCCATCTCAACCGTCCGTCCCGAAACGCTCCTTATCTGTTGAACGCCGTCGCCCCACCACGCCACTGCCAGATTCCAAGCACTGCAGTGCTGTTGAAGTCTCGGCCGCCACCAAGGTCCTTCGGACTTCCTCCCGGAGCCTGTCTGTCTCGTTTCAGGGCGAATCATTTTCACTTCCGATCAGCAAGGTGAAGCCGGCCCCTGCACTGACGCCTCTTCCGCAGCCTAATTCGAGGAAGTCCACGCCCGAGCGGCGGCGGTTGACGACAGTGCCTGTGAGAAGAGAACAGTTGGAGAACTCAAGGCCGGTTGATCAGCAGCGGTGGCCTGCAAGGAACCGGCAGGCGGATCCTCTGACAAGGAGTTTGGACTGTGGTAATGAGAAGAAGATCAACGTGGGATCCCCCCAATCAGCGATCCGTGCAACGTTGCCGCAGTCAGTGGTTGATGACGGGAGGCGGGTTTCATTTGACGGGCGGATACGTTCTGATTTGTGCAATTCTGATCTGGATAACGGGTCCGCTGTTGCTTGTGATCTAACTGCGTCGGATACAGATAGTGTTTCTTCTGGTAGCAATTCGGGACTACATGAATTCAGTGGTACAACACGTGGGCGGGCCACGCCTCGCGGCATCAGCATCCCTGCACGGTTCTTGCAGGAGGCAAATGCTCATCTGCGACGTTCACAGGAGCCCGGCTCACCGTTGTCGAGGGCAATTTCTCAACCGAAGCTAATTCCATCAAAGAAGGCGGTAACAGATAGCCCGATCATGTCTCCTCGTATGACAAGCCAGGCACAATCGTCACCTCTCCGTGGGCCCATACGGGCCCCGTCCCCAAGTAAGCTTCTCTCGTCATCACCATCGACATTGGTGTCTTCTCCATCGAGGGGAATGCCGAGCCCATTACGGATGAGAAATTCATCTGTGAGTAGTCAACCGAGCAATAACACGCTTTCGATTCTCAGCTTTGCTGCTGACATACGGAGAGCAAAGTTGGGGGAGAACCGGATTGAAGATGCACATCTATTGAGGCTGTTGTATAACAGGAACTTGCAATGGCAATTTGTAAATGCGAGGGCAGATGCTGCCATTTTGGTGCAAAGACTGACAGTGGAGGTACAACTCTTGAATTTTAGACCATCAGATTGACATTATCAAGTCGTAGTTTGTTTGACACAGTTCATGAGCTTGGATGTGGACATGCCACTGATACGCTCTGCTTGTGGTTGCATAGCCTCACCTATTCTGTTTCTATTTCAAAATCATTTCTAGCTAAAGTATGTTCTCCAGTATCCCATAACTACTGGAAACCAATTTTGCCTTGTGAACACCTGTGTTTCTTGCTTTCAGTTTCCCACATAGGTTAACTGGAGGAAGAATACAATCAACCCATCAAGATGATGGATACACGATCATACACGTTGATGTACAGATGTCTTGCTTAGCTTCTGCATTTGAGAGGAATGACATCTCTAAAGGAGAACACAAACTCCTTGATCTGTTTCAGAATAAAAGTCAGCTTCCAAGGAGCTTTGCTCTTGCTGACTGAAAAAGCAATTGCCTTTGTGGAATCACCTTCCACAATTAGAGGCATTTGGCAAGACCAACCAAATCTTGGTATCATTCTTACCTGTAGTCAGTTCTGCCTTACTGGAAAGACCAACTTCTACCTCACCAGAGAGGACCCAGATGGTATCTACTTTGCGGTTACTCATGACACCACCAAATCTGATCATTGAGGTTTTTGCATTGACCTACCATCTACATTTAGCTTCCATCAGTCATTTGTATCAGTTATTTTCACATTACTGTTATAATGTGGTGTAAAACGAGACATTTCAATGTTACCTAAATTGCCAACCCCTACATTTTCTCTTCCGAATTCTGTGATCTGGATTATGGATGGTTTGCTATTGGATCACTATTTTTACCAATCAGAAATTATGGTTCTATACTCCTAATGTAATTAGCTTGTAATGTAAATCTATATTCAAAACGTAGAGATTTATACTTCAATTTATGCATCATCATCATCTAAACTTTATCCCAACTTTTGGGGATGGCTATGTGAATCCTTTTTCGCCATTCCACTCTATCAAGGGCCATAACTTCAGTTAGGCCATAGGTCATCTAGTCTTTTCTTACTACCTCCACTCATGTCCTTTTGGGCCTTCCCTTGCCTTTTTAGAGCTTTCAACTTGCACCGAGTTACTCCTTTTAACTAGCATAGTAGTTTGTCTTTGTTGCACGTGACCAAACCATCTAGATCTACTTTGTCTCAATTTATTATGTATTGGTATTGGTGATACTCCTAAGTTCCGTCAAATGAATGCATTTCTAATGTTATCCATGTCTTTTCACTCATCCATCTCTACATCCTCATTTCAGCTATACCCATCCTATGAACTCGTTGTTCCTTAACTGCCCAACATTCTATTCCATAAAGCATAGCTGATCTCATAGCTATCCTATAAAATTTCCCCTTCAGTTTGATTGGTATATGATGATCATATAAAACAACATTCATCTATACTATATATAATGCTGGTACTTTTGGACAAATTTGCCCTTATAATTAATTTTAGGAACTTTGGTTATTAGAGGGGTAAAATCATCATTAAAAATGCAGCCATTGGCAATGGACAGTTTGGATTTTACCTCACCAGCCTTGATTGAACTTGCTTTGTTTCACTTTTTTTTAGTACATGTAGCCTACACTGACATATCCTCTTCCATACATGTAATCCAAATGAAGCATATAAGTAGGGAGACTATGCCATAGAGGCTTTGTGGGGCACACCCTAATGACTGTGACATCCACTCCATACATTTGTTGTATAGGTTCATGTTAGGATGTCAACCCAAAAAGTAGGCGGGTTGGGGACTCGAGTGCACCAGAACGGAAACGATGATGATAAGTCTCCCATAGCTCTCTCTCTCTCTCTCTCTCTCTCTCTCTCTCTCTCTCTCTCTCTCTCTCTCTCTCTATAGCATACACCTACATGTACCCTCCACCTTTCCCTCTACTTCTCCCATTTTTCTCTCTTTCCCTTCCGAATCTCTCCCCCCTTTTCTCCTTCCATCCCTTCCTCACTCCATGTGTGTCGCATGTGCCATACTTTTAGCATATGAAACATTATGAATGCGGGACCTATAATGGTAATATTCATCGTTTCATATATAAATTACAAAATCACTGTGTATAGAACTATATTGTATTTACCCAGTGGATGTACCGGGGCGACCCACATGTTCCTTACCCTAACATACCACACATCAGAGGAAATGGGATTTGCATACCCATTCGCGTTGCACATATTGATGTGATTCATGATCGAGTAACCTTGAGACATTTCTCACATCCATTTTGTACATTCATATCTCAGTTTGGTAATCATTACCCATCTACATGTTACATGGTAATGGGGATTTATGCTTTCATTCTAGGTAGTTGTTAGCTACTTTGTTTTTGTTTTGTTCTTTTTTTTTTAAATTTTTTTGGTTGATTAATATTGTTTAAACATCAAAACCGATAAAAAAAATATCTACTGTTAGCTGGAAAAGTATAGTTTTTGCATTTGTTATCTGATTTATGGACATGGCAGGGGTAGGTAATTAACTTTTCTTCTCGTCTTACAAAAAGAGAAGGAAAAGAAAAGAAAAGAAAAGGTGATTGACCTTCTCTACTTGGATGGAAGCTGGTGGATGCTTTTTTCTTGAATGATGACAGATTAAGTGAGCATTTGTGTGGTGGGGCATTTAGCAGGATGTTTGATACGACCATGATGTATGTGAACCCCGCCAGGCTAAGATGCATGAGCAGACAATGGACTGCATAAGACAACGAAGCAAATTATGAGGAAACCCAATATGTGGTACATAATTGTGTACGGGTCATCATCTTGGACCTTGGCGGACCTTGATCGTGATCACATGGAAAGTGGGCCACCATTGTGGGTCTCACATGAAGATTGAAGACTCTTTAGGATCCAAATTTTCAAACTTTATTTGTTTTCCAACTCTTTGGGTCCCACACTTGAGAGGATGGATACACCTCCACACGTGATCAAGGTCTACCAAGGTCATCATCTTTGACTTTGGCGGACCTTGATCGTGATCGCATGGGAAGTGGCCCACCATTGTGGGTCCCACATGACGATTGAACACTCTTTAGGACCCAAATTTTCCAACTTTATTTGTTTTCCAACTCTTTGGGTCCCATACTCTAGAGGGTGTATGCTACAAAAAAGAGTCTCGAACCTTGGTCTTAGATCTATGTCACATATCTCACCCACCTCAGCTTCAAGCATCACCGCCCGAGGCAACACCTGTCGCCTGCACCTCCGCTAACCCTTGTCATGCCTCACCTCCAAGCCTGCCTACCAACCCTCCATGTGGTGATAAACTCTGCAACAACCGCTTGATCGATGCTACATTGAGAAATGTAAACTTAGTGGTAGACGCACTGCATTTCAACACTAAAGTCATGGTTTAGAGTTCCCATTTGGGGTGTGTGTGAAAAAAAAAAAAAAAAAAAACTGCTTGATCAAGGATCTAACTCTTGCCACCTCCGCAAGAGAGACAACCTTCAGCCCATGCGTCTCCCTAGTAGTTGTCCTGCCACTTTACGTCATAGATACAAAGACACGTGTCTCCCTAAGAGTAGCCACCATGCCATTTGTCCCCTCTCATCCAATCACCGGGCTTCGGCTCATTTCCCCCACTAACACGAGCACCTAAGCCTTGGTACATCGTCTTCTAATTGCTCTCCCCTCGATCCATTGTTGGAAGTTCCTACCATAACTCCTCTCCGCACATTTCTTTTCCCATAACTGGCTCTTGAACCTCGCTCCTGACTTGAAGAACCACCTTCTCCTCCCTCACCGCAACCATGATCTTCTTTGGCGCCTTTGCCCTCTTCTTCCTTACATGGATACGCTCCACTATCATCTCCTCCCCAATTATTGTCGCCGGATTGGCTTCCACTATTCTTCAAGGCATGACCTCATCGTTAGAAAAGCATCCAAGAACCATAGCTCGAGTGGCATCCCCCTCACCTGAAACCACCTCCTTCCACCCAAAGAAGACCATTCGATTAATTTGTAGAGCCTCTTGTTGGGATTCAGATCCCCCGACAAACCCATATCAACCCTAGGTACTAGAAATTCGAATCTAATACCACCGTCAATCTGCATGCTTTGCAGAAGCACGTACAACGAAGATATAACAATCGAATAAAGTAGAATAACTAAACAATAAAGCAATCAACCACAGAAAGCAAGATATTTACGTGAAAAAACATTGCGGGAAAAAACCATGGCACAAAGTGACAGAGATCCACTATAATCAAGACCTTAGAGTTTACAAACTTTCCTTCTTCAATTACAGATGTACTCGATCCCCCCTTGCGATGCGCAACCCTTAGAAAACCCTTTCCAAGCCCTTACAAACATTGAAAACCCTCTTACCTGGCAAACCCTTGTCCTTGGAGAAAAAATGTTCATAATAGAATACAAGCCCTAATACCATATTAAGCTTAAATAGCCTGATTTGTGCAACTCTGCATAATAGATCCGGTTGGACCGAATTGACCCGAATGAATTTTCGGTCAAACAAAAATTAACCAAAACATCACAACGAGCAATTTGAGAATTATCAAATTTTCGGTCGAACCAAAAATGGCTTCGGTGGAACCGAACCTCAACTTCTTTGTACAATAGATTTGACAGAATCAAGGCATCCTGCACAACATTCTCTTTTTTTTTTTTTGTTAGCTTGTTAGTACACCCACTGTCAGATCACACTTCACTGTTAGCCACCCCCACTAGGGAATCGATGCCAAGACCTTGGTGTTGAAATGAGGTATCTTTCACTCAGTCTACCTTGACTTGGCTTAAATAGCTTGATTTGTGCAACTCTGCATTACAAATCCGGTTGGACCGAATCGACCCGAATGAATTTTCGGTCATACCAAAATTGACCAAAACATCACAACGAGCAATTTGAGAATTATCGAATTTTTGGTCGAAGCGAAAATGGCTTCGGTGGAACCGAACGTCAACTTCTTTGTACAATAGATTTGACAAAATCAAGGCATCCTGCACAACATTCTCTACCTTGACTTGCATTTTGCCAAGTCACCTTTAAGACCTCCCATGCAACCTCCACCTTGAGCGTAGACCGCTCTTTGCATTCTCTACCTGGAACGTAGCTCCATCCACACCCCTGTGCAAGGGTGCCCAATCTCATCAATGGCTAGTGAGATTGATCAAGCCCAAGCAGTGCTTTAACTTCTCTATGGTCACCGGCTTTGTCAATATGTCTGTGACATTCTCGTTCATATGAATCTTCTAAAACATAATCTCTCTTAAAGTAATGAGCTCTCATATCTCATGGAACCTCGCATCAATGTGGTTGATTCGCGCATGATACACCTAATTCATCGCCAAATGGATAACACACTGACTATCACTGTGCAACTGAATCGCCTCTTGCTTTAACATGAGTTCTCTTATCAGACCTTTCAACCACAATGCCTCCTTTGACACCTCTGTCACAGCCATGTATTCCGTCACGGTTGTAGACAACGCTATTGTAGATTGTAGTGTAGATCACCAACATACCGGTCCACTTGCTAACATGGAAACATATCCAGTAGTGGACCTCTTGTTATCCAGATCGCCGACATAATCCAAATCCATGTAACTTACAACTCCACATGAAACTCCATGTCCTCCAAACATGATCTCAGTGTTGACTATGCCCTTAAGATACCTGAGAATCTACTTAACATTCCAATGCTCTTTCCTTGGATTCGTCATATACTTGCTAACCACATTGACTGCTTGTGAGATATCTGAGCTCATGTAAACCATTGCATACATGAGACTTCCCACTACACTCGCGTACGACACCCTTGATATTTTTGAAATCTCCTTCTGTACTTAGACACAACCTGGTTGACAACTTAAAGTGACCTGCTAGATGTGTGCTAATTGTCATAGCACTTTTCATGTGGAACCTTTCTAGCACCTTTTGCACATAACACTTCCAAGAAAGCCACAGCTTCCCAGACTGTCTTTGTGTATCTCCATGCTTAGGATCTTATTCACAGCGTCTAGATCCTTCATGTCAAACTCTTTGCTTTACAGAGACTTAAGCAAGAGTATATCCTTCTTGTCCTTTGCAATGATCAACATATCATCTACGTAAAGTATTAGTAGAATGTAGGACCCATCCTCAAGTACCTTATAATAAACACAATAATCGTACTCACACCTGTTATACCCTACTCACACATGTTATACCCTACCATGTAGAAATCAAACTGCTTTTATCACTGCCTTGGAGACTGCTTCAGCCCATACAATGGCTTCTTCAACCTAGACACATAGCTTTCCTTATCTAGCTCCTCGAATCCTTCAGGCTACCTCATGTAAATGATTTCCTCCAATTCCTATGAAGGAATGTTGTCTTTACATTGAACTGCTCCAATTCCAAATTGAATTTCGCTACCATTGATAGTAGCACCCTGATCGAGGTATGTTTCACGACCGAAGAGAAAACTTCATTGTAATCTACTCATTCCCTCTATGAGAACTCTTTTGTTACGAGCATTGCCTTGTACTTTTTGCCATTTTTCTCAGTTAATGTTTCATTTTTCCTGTAGACCCATTTACACCCATTGTTCGAGTTATCGACGAAATGTCGATATTATCGCCGATAATATCGGTGTCGCTAGGCTAGCGACACTGAAACCCCATTTTTTTTGTTTCGCTTCGGATTATTGGCGAAATATCGGAGATATTGCCGATAATTTTGGATTGTCACCGATAATTTTGGATTACCGCCGACAACATCGACTGTAGCCACCAACCATGCTACCTATCATGGGAACACTGTAGCCAACAACCTGGATTTTCAATAAATAGGTAAAAAATCTTTAAAAATATTGGAACTGAGAAGATATCGTACTTGGTTGATTGAAACTTGGAGCTCGGAAGAACGCCTCGATAAACAGTGCCGATCTTCGAGCAATGCAGTAGCCGATCTTTGAATATTTCATTCCGTTTCCAGGTAAGAAAACCTCTCTTTCTTCGACAACAACCCTCCCTCAAAAACCCTCCTCCTTCGGTGGGATTGCCTCTTCATTGGAATTTTAAGGTTGGGTTTTTTTTATTACTTCGATACTTCGAAGATATGGAAAGAAATCGGATTGCGTACGAGTTACTCGGTGCGCTTTTATCGTACTAAGTAAACCGATTTGGGCCCACCTTGAATGTATGTGGTCTATCCACGCCGTCCATCCCCTTTTCCATCTAATTTAAGGGGTTGAGCCTAAATTTGAATCATATCCAAAGATCAGGTGGATCATACCACAAGAAACAGTGGGATAATGATTTCCACAGTTGAAACCTTGCTAGGCCCCACAGTGATATTTATTTGTCATCCAACCTGTTCATTCGATCATAAAGATATGGATGAATGTAAAACACGAATATAGGCTTGATCCAAAACTTCTGTGGCCCCCAAGAAATTTTCAACGGTAGAAGTTCAATTCAATTGTTTCATGTGGTGTGGTCCATTTGAACATTGCATGTGCTTCATTTTTGTGCTTAAGCCATAAAATTATCTGGGAAAATGGATGGACGGAGTGGATAAAATACATAAATCATGGTGGACCTCACGGAGTTTACTCAGTACGCTAACCATAGTGAGTTACTGACTACGCAATCTGCTTCCGATAAACAAGGGACGTGATTTGGCTAATGACATTGCGACTAACTAAGGGCTAGTGGTCGGTGCTATGTGGGCCCCACCATGATCTATTGTTTTATCCACACCGTCCATTCATGCTTACATTATTTTAATCATTTTCCCCATAAATGAGACATATCAAAATCTCAGGTGGACCACACCATGGGAAAATAATAAATGATTGAACGTCTACCATTAAAAACCTCCTAGGGCCCACTGTAAACGTTTATTTGACATCCAACTTGTGGATTAGCTCATATAGACCTGGATGAAGTCAAAAAGCAAATATCAGCTTGATCCAAAACTTTTGTAGCCCCAAGAAGTTTTTAACGGTGAGAGTTCAATCAACACTGTGTGGCCCACTTGAGATTTTGATCTAACTCAGTTTTGAGTTCATACAAAAAATTATCTGGAAAAATGGATTAGACGGCATGGATGAGACACATACATCATGTAGGGTCCACATAGCACCAATGTTTGATTCCTGGATAACGTCAAGGGAGTACCCATGTGGACGCGGATTTCCCGCGCAACCCTTCTGCGGGAAGTTCCTACACTGGGATGCTACGTGGGGCTCACCATGATGTTGATGCAAAATCCACCTCGTTCATCCATTTTTTTAGATCATTTTAGGGGATGAGGCCAAAAATCAGGTGGATCCAAAACTCAAGGTGGCCATACGAGAATGAAAACTAGAGAAAGATTTTTCCACCGTCGAAACCTCTTTGGGCACCATCT
The DNA here is from genome assembly GCA_021015155.1 of Magnolia officinalis. NCBI lineage: Eukaryota > Viridiplantae > Streptophyta > Magnoliopsida > Magnoliales > Magnoliaceae > Magnolia > Magnolia officinalis. The sequence continues at coordinate 13,986,509 of JAJHSJ010000012.1, read as the reverse complement.
TGATGTTTATATGCCATCCAAACTGTTTATGAGTTCATTTCCACTGGGATAAAGTGAAAACACAAAATTAGTAGCCTTATGCTAAACTTTTGTGGCCAGACATGTTTAAATGATGGTCGCTGAATCTCCATTATTTCCTCTCGTGCGGCTGCCCTAAGTTTTGGATCCACATGATTTCTTTTCTAATGTCCTAAAATGATCTAAAATAACAGATGGATGGGGTGGATTTTTTAAAAACATCATGGTGGACGCCATGTAGCATCCTATAGTGCGTCACTCTCCCCACTGTGACTCTGTTTATAAGTTTTTAACTGTGGGCATCACTCTCCCCACTGTTTTCTGTGGTGGGGTCCACTAGAGCTTTGGAGCAGACTCATTATTTACCTCATGCCATAAAATGATATCTCCAAATGGTTGGACGGTGTGGATTCAAAACATATACCATAGTGGGGCTCACATAACTCAGTGATTTTTTTGAATTATGTATTTTTTTTTTTTAATTCATTTACTTTTGCATGTCTTAATTGTTGTAAGCTTGCATTTGTATTATATAAACTTATTTTGGTCACTATTCGAGTGATTTCTTACGACAACGCATGCCTTTTGGCCCCTATTAAATGGAAACTTATTATTTAATGCCTTCTTTTTGCAATTTTTTCATTCCTGAATATGTAAATATGTGTATTTAGGCATGTCTTGAAGCTTCACTGAAAAATTCGACCATTTTCTCAATGTTTCCCCCTTTTCCCCTGCATTTCCGGTTATCAGCAATATTATCAGTGATAACAATATCATATTTTTATCTCTGGCCAGCGAAACTTGTAGCGATACTGACAACTCGAACACTGTTTACGCCCTATAGACTATCGACCTTTTGGAAGTTTCACCAACTCTCATGTCTGATTCCTATGTAGAGATTCCATCTCCTCAACTATATCCGACATCCACCTATCACCATCCTTTCTAGATTTCGCCTCTTGAAAGGTGGATGAATCTCCACTCCCTATGAATAATGCAAACGAGACTGTCCTTGAACCTGTACTATTCCTTGCTATACTTTCCTATGTATCCTGCTAATTATTTTGCCAAGTTTCTTGTTCCTGCTTAATTTCCCCTTCAGTAACCGGCTCTATCGGCTTCACCTGCACTGATAATCTCTTGGTCTCACCTTAAATAAATAAATAAAAAACCTTCCCTGTAGCGTCCTTGTTGGCTTTCAACATTGATGCCTTATCGAAGATAACATCTCTGCTAATGACCACTTTTTGTGAGTCAACATTCTAAAGCTTGTAGCCCTTAACGCTTTTCTCGTACCCGATAAAGATGCACTTTATGGATTTGGGATCCAACTGACCTTTGTCCACTCTGCACGTGGAGATATTGTTGAGAAGTGGAGCCACATCTGGGCCGCCCACGACCGTCGAGGTTGCGCGGATTTCGTGTCGCAAGTCCTTTCGCAACTGGGATGCGAAAGGAGTTTCGCGGATTTCGTGTCGCAAGTCCTTTCGCAACTGGGATGCGGAAAGGGAAGTTGCCAAAACTATAAATTGGGGTCCCTAGGGCTATTCTAGGTTAAGGTGATTTTAGGAAATTATTCTGAGGTGTAGGCAAAGGATTTTCTCTATACTTCCAAGGGAGAGGTTAGTATATTGCCTTATAATCTTGTTTCTCTTCATAGTGGAATTTTGCATCCGTGGTTTTTTTACCCTAGTTTGGGGTTTTTCCACGTATATCTTGTCTTGTGGTTTGTTTGGATTGCTTTGATCTATTTCTAGTTTATATTTCTTCCTGTCTATCGTTGTGGGTGAGGCCTTAGATTGGATCTAGGCTCACTGCGTTGTTGGCGTGCTGCGCAACAACTGGTATCAAAGCTATTGGTTTAGTTCTATTGGGAGCGATGGCAGAAGATGGGAAAACTAGAATTGAGAAGTTTGATGGTTCAAACTTTGCCTTGGAAGATGCAGATGGAGGATTATCTGTATCAGAAGGACCTCTATATTCCTCTAGGAGGAAAAGAGAAGAAACCAGAAAAGTTGACAGATGATGAATGGTTTTTACTGGATAGGAAGGCTTTAGGAACGATCCGACTCTCTTTGTCTAAGAGCGTCGCCTTCAATATATCCAAGGAAAAACGACAAAAGAATTAATGGAAGCCCTAGCCACCATGTATGAAAAGCCCTCAGCATCCAACAAGGTTCATCTTATGAAACAGCTATTCAACATGAAGATGTCAGATGGTGGGAGCGTGGCTGAACATCTAAACGAGTTCAATACAGTCACGAGCCAGTTGGAATCCGTTGGCATTGCTTTTGAGGATGAGGTCAGGGCGTTATTGATCTTATCCAGTTTGCCAGACAGTTGGGATGGTTTGGTGATTGCTGTGAGCAATTCTTCAGGATCGACAAAGCTGAAATTTGATGATGTGGCCGGTCTAATTCTCAGCGAAGAATCTAGAAGGAAGGCATCAGGAGTTTCAGGGGATTCAGGGAATGCTCTAAACGTTGAAGGAAGAGGAAGATCGCTGAACAAAGGAGGCAATAAACACGGGCGTTCTAAGTCAGGAATAAGTCCAAGGGACCGAAAGACAAAGACGGGTGTTGGCATTGCGGCAAGAAGGGGCACATGAAACGTGATTGCAGGGCGCTCAAGAAACAAGAAGGAAGCTCTCAAGGTGGAAAGATTCAGTGAATCTGTCTGAGGAGAGTGACACAGAGCGTTGATCTTGTCTCTTGATGCGAGGAATGAGTCTTGGGTTATAGACTCGGGTGCTTCGTTTCATGCTACTTCGTGTAAGGAAGTTCTGCGTGATTATGTGTCAGGTGACTTTGGGAGAGTCTACCTGGGTGATGATGAGCCGTGCAATATTGTTGGAAAGGGAGATGTTCATGTAAATCAGAAAGACGGAACGGTCTTGAAATTGAAGGATGTCAGACATGTACCGAGTTTGAAACGTAATCTGATCTCAGTGGGACAGTTGGCTGATACCGGTTATGTGACGACATTCACCAGTGACTCCTGGAAGATCACAAAAGGTGCCTTGGTAATATCTCGAGGCAAAAGGAAGGTACTTTGTACGTGACTTCAGGATCGTATAGTTCACTCGCAGTCGCATCAACTGGAGTGAATGGGCAGTTATGGCATCAGAGGCTGGGACATATGAGTGAGAAATGGATGAAAGTGCTATTGTCAAAAGGGAAGCTACCAGGGCTGAAGTCTATTGACTTGGAATTCTGCGAGAACTGCGTGTATGGCAAGCAGAAGAGGGTAAGCTTCAAGAAGACGGGACGCGCTCCAAAGACACATCTGTTGGAGCTTGTACACACTGATGTGTGGGGACCGGCACAGGTATTATCTCTTGGTGGCTCACGTTATTTTGTTACCTTTATTGATGATGCTAGTAGAAAACTGTGGGTCTACTTCTTAAAACATAAATCTGATGTATTTGATGTATTTAAGAAGTGGAAAGTTATGGTAGAAAATGAGACAGGTAAAACAGTAAAGTGTCTCAGATCTGACAATGGGGGAGAGTATTGTGATAAGAGGTTTGAGGAGTATTGTGCAGCAAATGGAATCAAACATCAAAAACGATTCCAGGGACACCACAGCAGAATGGTGTGGCTGAGCGCATTAACAGGACCATCCTTGAGCGCGCCAGGAGCATGAGGTTACATGCAGGGTTGCCCAAGACCTTTTGGGCAGATGCTGTGAATACTGCCGCATATCTCATCAATAGAAGTCCCTCAGCACCATTGGATGGTGGGCTACCAGAAGAAGCGTGGACTGGGAAAAGTGAACCTTGCACATCTCAGAGTGTTCGGTTGCACTTCATATGTTCACATTGATGCAGAGCACAGAAACAAGCTGGATGCGAAGTCCAGGAGGTGCACGTTTATAGGCTATGGGCAACATGATTTTGGCTACAGGTTCTGGGATGCAGAAAACAGAAAAATCATCAGAAGCAAGGACGTAGTCTTTAATGAAAAAGTGATGCATAAGGACAGTGTGTGCAGGAAAATAAGGCCGAGAAAAAGGAATTCGTAGAGTTGGAAGAGTTACCGGACATGGGTGTTTACAGTGCCACAGGATGAGGCAGACCGCATACACCAGTTGTGAGGTCTACTCGGGAGAGGAGACCCACGGTCCGATACTCACCCTCCTTACATTATCTACTACTGACAGATAATGGTGAGCCAGAGTGTTTTGAAGAGGCGTTACAGTGGAGCAGGCCATGGATGATGAGATGGACTCTCTTGAGTCTAATCGTACATGGGAGCTAGTCACTCTACCCAAGGGTAAGAAAGCTCTTCATGACAAGTGGGTTTACAGACTGAAGGAGGAGCACGATGGTTCGAAACGGTACAAGGCCAGATTGGTTGTGAAAGGGTTTCAACAAAAGGCAGGTATCGATTTCACTGAAATATTTTCACCGGTAGTGAAAATGTCTACGATTCGCATGGTCTTGAGTATAGTGGCTTCAGAGGACTTACATCTAGAACAGCTAGATGTTAAGACAGCCTTTCTTCATGGGGACCTTGAAGAAGAGATATATATGCATCAGCCGACAGGATACGTGGCACCAGGTAATGAGAACAAGGTGTGCAGACTGAAGAAGAGTCTATATGGCCTGAAGCAGGCCCCGAGGCAGTGGTACAAGAAGTTCGATAGTTTCATGTCGGGAAACGGTTTTAGGAGATGTCATGCAGACCACTGTTGTTACTTGAAGAAGTTTGATACGTCATACATCATCCTTCTTCTGTACGTTGATGATATGCTTGTGGCTGGCTCAAGCATGGAGGACATCTCAGATCTCAAAAGACAATTGTCTAGAGAATTTGCCATGAAGGATTTAGGAGCTGTAAAACAAATCCTAGGCATGAGGATAAAGCGTGACAGGGAAAACAAGAAATTAGTTTTTGTCACAGGCAGAGTACATAGCCAAGGTACTTGATCGATTCAATATGGGAGGTGCTAAGCCGGTTAGCACTCCATTAGCCAACCACTTCAAGCTATCTAAGGAGCAAGGTGCAAAGACGCAGGAGGAACAGGACTACATGGCTAAAGTCCCATACGCGTCAGCTATTGGGAGTCTCATGTATGCTATGGTGAGCACGAGGCCAGACATTGCTCAAGCAGTGGGAGTTGTTAGCAGGTTCATGAACAACCCCGGGAAGGAACATTGGGAAGCTGTGAAGTGGATCCTTAGGTACTTGGTAGGTACTAAGGACGTAGGGCTGTGTTATGGTGGATCGAAAATCAAGTTACAAGGCTACGTGGATTCAGATTTGGCAGGAGATATCGATAGCAGAAGAAGCACTACGGTTATGTTTTTACTCTGGGTAGTGCTGCAGTTAGTTGGGTCTCTCAGTTACAAAAGATAGTATCTATCAGTACGACAGAAGCAGAATATGTTGCGGCTACAGAAGCATGCAAGGAGATGGTGTGGATGCAAGGTTTTATGGAAGAGTTGGGTAAGAAGCAAGCAGATTGCAAGCTGTACAGTGACAGTCAGAGTGCAATACACTTGGCTAAGAATTCAGCCTTTCATTCAAGGACCAAGCATATTGCCATCAGATATCACTTCATACGTTCGTTACTGGAAGATGGATCGATTGCTCTGGAGAAGATTCATACAAGTGAGAATCCTGCGGATATGCTGACCAAGGCGGTCACAAGGGAGAAGCTGAAGCTCTGTTCAGCTTTGATTGGTCTTCAGGCTTGAAGACGGGGAGGTGGTGCACTCCGGATGAAGAAGACAAAGGTTTATGGAGATGTGTCTCCAAGTGGGAGATTGTTGAGAAGTGGAGCCACATCTGGGGCCGCCCACGACCAGTCGAGGTTGCGCGGATTTCGTGTCGCAAGTCCTTTCGCAACTGGGATGCGAAAGGAGTTTCGCGGATTTCGTGTCGCAAGTCCTTTCGCAACTGGGATGCGAAAGGAGTTTCGCGGATTTCGTGTCGCAAGTCCTTTCGCAACTGGGATGCGAAAAGGAAGTTGCCAAACTATAAATTGGGGTCCCTAGGGCTATTCTAGGTTAAGGTGAATTTTAGGAAATTATTCTGAGGTGTGGGCAAAGGATTTTCTCTGTACTTCCAAGGGAGAGGTTAGTATATTGCCTTGTAATCTTCGTTTCTCTTCATAGTGGAATTTTGCATCCGTGGTTTTTTACCCTAGTTTGGGGTTTTTCCACGTATATCTTGTCTTGTGGTTTGTTTTGGATTGCTTTGATCTATTTCTAGTTTATATTTCTTCCTGTCTATCGTTTGTGGGTGAGGCCTTAGATTGGATCTAGGCTCACTGCGTTGTTGGCGTGCTGCGCAACA
>JAJHSJ010000012.1:13938525-13980089 GCA_021015155.1 Magnolia officinalis | reverse complement strand
AATCGAGCTTCGTGGCAAGATGATTGGTTAGTTGACAGCATGTTCGTAGTCGTGTGGACCAATTTCATGGTGAGATGGCCGTCGGAATCACCCAGTACATAGAAGAAAAGCAAAGGTAGTCTTCTATTCGATACTAAGCGATCTTCCTTGCGATCTACCAGAATGTCACAGATGAAAGGGTAGAAAGATAAACTAAGTACTAGAATAAAGCTATATGCTATGAGTAGCAATGGGGCTAAACTATAATAAAATAAAATGATAAATGTCCATGATTAATGAATAAACAAATTTAGGTTTGGTTGTAATGACGTGAGGCTTGGAGTTCTTTGTGAAGTGTTGTTTATATAGGCTTCTGAGAGGCGGTCGTCTTACGTAGTCTTCAGCATCGTGAATGATTTGGACGATCGGTTGTAGACGTTGTTCACTCCCAAGTATAGGGTTGTGATGTTAGTAATAAACTCGGTAAGACCGAGGTCGAATCCACAGGGACTGGTCGTCACAATTCAAATTCACGATTCTCCTTAACTAATTCAACAATTAAAGATCAAATGGCTAACACAAACTATGAAAAATAACTATGAGAATAAGGAAGAAAATTCAATCAGAGAGAGCACTAGGACTTTCGAATCCACCCCTAATTATCCTAACCTTTGTTTTGTCTGTTAATTCACCTTAAATTAGATTGATCCAACTTATCTGGAGGAAAGAAAGCACAATCTGTGTCCTTAATCGAGCATACAGATTTGTCTAATTCCTTTAAGCAATGCCATGAAGAACATATCCCATGTCCAATTGGGGCATATGGAATATGCAGTTCAGTAAAGCACCCTGTTCTTCCTCTACAGGAACCTGTTCATGATCAGATAAAGCACCTAGAATAGCATCCAAACCACATCCATCCATAGACTCAAAAGTTCATAGATGGAGAAGTATAGAATTTAAAACAATCAAGCACACTAAGGAAAGAAACAAATCAATTTAATTCAAGTAAAATCAACATAGAACAAAGGGTGTTCAAATTAGGGGTTCATCTCAGCCCTAGCTGAAGAGATTAGTAACCCATAAATTCCATTAAACAGATGGATAAATAAAAATAAAAATTCATAAAAGGAATTTCAAACCAATTTTTCTCTCTTCTTTCTTCTCTTTCTTCTCTTTCTTCTCTTTCTTCTCTCCCTTGCTATAGATCTGGAGCTCCTCCCTGGTTCTGAATGCCTTACCCACATCCAAAACTCCCCTTTTATAGCTGCTGGATGGCTGGAATCTGGTGGTGGCAGAGTCGTAAAAGGACTCGGAGTACAAATTTTCGCAGCCGTGATCGGTGGGCCCCACAGAGGTATTTTCTGGAGAATCCACCCCGTCCATTGGATTCAGGACGAAATTTCAGTCAAGAATGGGTGGTTTTGAACGTCCATTAATGCGGCCCAGAGAAGAAAATACAAAAAGATCAGTTTTGAACGTCGCCGGGTAGCCCTTTTGTGGCCTCTGTATCACGCACGTGTGTATGCATGGGAGTGAACTATCAGCATGGTTTTGTAGTATTCATGGCCCTCTTCAAGATGGACGGATCGGATCGTCCAGACAGGCGACGTGTGGGGCCCACAATCCTTCGCAAAAACGGCCAGCGGCCGGTCTCGCTGACGCAGCAACCGCGGACGCAGTTTCGCTGCGAAAATGGTGGGGTCCACTGTGATGATCCGTTGGGAAATCCACTCCGTTCATTGGATCCCTCTCGAAAAACCGTTTGGGAGGGGACAGTTTTGTATGAGCTTGAGTGTGGCCCATTGAGTTTTAAACACACCGTCCATCTTACGTTAAACCAGAGATCTCTGTGTTTACCCACGCATAGGTTCAAAAGGACATCTAGGTGAGGGTCAAACCCGACCTCTGAGTACAATGAACGGTCCCGATCATCCGAATGCTCAAAGGGTGGGGCCCACAACCAAAAAAATCGGACTGGACGGACAGAGCGAGCGACGCTGTCCGTGCTTTGAATTCGAGACGAGGGGGTCAGCGCTCGCTGACCGCTGCATCGGTCCATGCACGGCTTGTGCATTGGATGTATGGTGTACATGCATCACATATGGGGCCCACTGTGATGTTTTTGAAAAATCAGATCCGAGCCTCTGGTTGGTCTCCCCATTTAAGGCGTTGAGACCAAGTTTGAACCAATTCCAGATATCAGGTGGGCCCAGAATCGATGGTTTGTGGCTGATTTGTTATTTGGCCCACTTCCCGAGATCTTTAATGGATGAAATTTGATATGTACGGTTAATTTGCGGTTCCCATCACATGTATGAAGTTTCGAGTTGATCGGATGGCGGGAACCATGTGGTCTTGCATTCTGGACCTTTTTCGGGCCCCTTTGGCTCGCTTTCCTCAGATCCCAGGCGGTGTAAACTCTTCATTATTGGTGCTCTGGGGTCCATCCCGTGCTCAGGTGGCTTTGGATCATCAAATCCATGCTTTTTAATCCTCTTTTCAGTCCAACGCCCATAATACATCCTGAAATGAAAATACGATTAAAATATTCCACTAAGCCTATCAGGTATGTAAATTTAGGCAATTACTGGGGTCTGATATGTAATATTCGACCCTGATCAGACGTCTCTTTGATTCTTTCATATCCGTGTGGCCTATTGCGTATGGCCACATGTACAAGAGATATACTCTCGCATGCGTTCATCGAAGTCCTCATGTCTCTGGATTTTCATATTGGAAAGTTGTTGTGATTCTTAGGTCACTTAGCTTCAGCATCGATAGAGAATTGATAGGATTCTAGCATTTAATGCTAGATAGAGATATTTTTTATGGGATTCTGCATTTAATGCTACATAAGGATCTCTTTTGATGAGATTTTACATTTAATGCTTAGAGAGACTTTCTTTAAAGAGAGTTTTTGCTTTTGAAAAAGTACTTTTGATACAACTCTAGCATCTAATGCTCTATTCATCCCTAATGTGCATATCTAATTTCTTTTTTTTGAAGTCATCTACACCACGCATGGCACGGCTACCACGTAGTGTCTTTTAGATCGTTTGATTTGACCACTCCAAATCAAGTGTAAACAATGATGAAGGTCGTGAGTAAGATTTCACCCATCATTTAGTGCATAGTGCCAACATGTAGTGACATCTTATTATCCTATGTAGGTGTGCTAAAAACGAGTATAAACACTTCCTATCTTAAAATTCTATCATAAGTAACCACGAAGGTGTAAAATTAACCATAATCCACCACGAAGGTACGGCCCAGGAGACTAAGGGTTTAGATCACCACAAATGGGCCACACCTGTATGGAATGGGTGGAGAATGAACTCTTCATAATCACCACGAGAGTTTCAACACTGAGATCATGGGTTCGAGTACCCATTTTGGTGAAAATCCATTGTGGTGCGAGTGCGTGAGTGTGTTCGGTGTAAGTGCGTGTGTAAAAAAAAAAAAAAAAAAAAAAAACCTCTTCACGATCCGATGCGTCAGAGAAAACGTAAGGTACAACTCATACTCTACACATGCTACTCATGCAACATACCATCTGGACGCGGATTGCTAGCTGTCATAGGAACTTCCTGTGCTCGGGAGCTAGGTGGGGCCAACCGTGATGTTTACGACAAATCTACCCCATCCATTTATTTTTTTCAGCTTATTTTATGAAAGGAGACTAAAATTAAGAGGATCCAAAACTCAAGTGGGCCACAGAAAAGGAAAATGTGGAGATTGAACAACCACCATTTGTAAGGCCACAAGAGTTTTGTATCAGGGTAAGATTTTTGTGCTTTCAGTTCATGCCAATGACCTTATGAACAGTTTGGATGGCATATAAACATGAAGATGGATCTCAAAAAGATTTCAACAGTGGGCATTTCTTTCCCTACTTTTTCCTCTCGTGTAGCCCACTTGAGATTTGGATCCAACTCATTTTTGGTGTCCTTTCTATAATGAGTTGGAAAAACTGATGGACAGGGTGGATTTGGCACTAGGAGGGCCAACCCACTTGCCAAGCACAAGAACTTCCTGCTACCCGAATACTCTCTCAGAGTAAAACCATCCACATGGCCAATATATGCGAGACATGCATGAAGAATAATCCTAGCCATCCAAATCATTAGAGAAACCAAAATGATGTTCCAACGAGCCGATTACGGGATATCCAATGGACGATTAACGTTAAAATAAGTTGCGGTCTGGATTCGACCAACAAATATCCGTTGATTAGAGATTAGGACTAGAGTTGGGCACGAGACGACTCAACTCATTCAACTCGATCCAAACCAAATGGGTGAGTCGATCAGAACCAAGTAGGCTTTGCTCAATCCAAACTCAAATTGAGCCGAGTTCAAGTTAGCCAATAACTCGATCCGATCAAACTCGACTCGATCTAAAATCGAGTCGGCTCAACTTGAATTCGGGTGTATTATATATATATATATATATATATATATATATATATATATATATATATATAATATATATATATATATATATATATAACCCTACTTTTTAAGTATCTCTAACCTTTCAAACATGTTGGACTCAGTACCGAGTCGAGTCGAGTTCGGGTTAGGCCTATTTCAAAACCGGATCAACTTGGGTCAACCCTAACTCGGTTCAACTCGACTCGATGCCGAGCTCTAATTAGGACCATACGGTCTCTCGATTTTCAGGATTATTCATTTGCATTGGGTCCTGGATTATTCATTTGCATTGGGGGACCCACTGTTTTGGCTGTTTGGATTCACATGATTTGGATAAATGCACGTCTTTTAGACGGCTCTTATGTGTATGCGTGTGGCTGTCGCACTTTGCCACATGTATAAAATAGGAATAATTGTAAGCACCTCCTCTGGTTTCTGACAATTGTAAATACCTCCTCTGTTTTCAAATATTATGTACACCCCCTCTGACTTGTAATAATTGCAAATACACCACCGTATTTTAAATAGACTTGTAATAATTGCAAATACACCACCGTATTTTAAATATTGTATACAACGCTCATTTGCTTTGGAGACTTGCCAGGGATTCCCCCACCCAAAAAAGGCAATCTATTCTTTTGTAAACCACTAACATGCCATTGCCTTTAGCTTGAAAAGTATAAAAGTACCTTGGTTGCACGTCCATGGTGGAGCCCATGCACGATGTGTAGAGGTCAAGCACCATCTTCCTTTAGGATAACTACTCCAAATTCATGGAGTTTCTCTGGACTTCTCATAAAGATTCTTTGAATCCATGAAAAAGAAACGATAAAATAGAAATAAATTCTAGAAAATTTATAATTTGATTGATATCTAAATAAATGAGTTTGCACGGCTTTAATTTGGGGTACTAAGACATTTTAAAGGTGTACTAAGACATGGACAGTCATGATTCCTACTAGTGCACATGGTTTTTGGCCAAAAATAGGAAGTGTCCTATTTGGCTTTACCACATTGTTCTCTTAATTATTCTAAACACTTTTCATGTTAGGTGCAAATCCTAAAGCCCAACCGATGAAGAGTTATACTCAAATTAAAACTTACTATAAATAGTAATTAAAAACAAAAATTAAAACAGGAATTCGAATCTGATAGTATCTCATAAATTTGGCATGGGCAACCCGGCATAGCGGGTTGAGTGGCTAAAGTAGCTCATCCTACCCCAAAATCATATATGGTACACTTGATCGCTCATTCTGATTTATGAGATACGTCCATTTTAAGTTCTCATGGTCCGGATCACTTATGTCGTTGAAAAGGCCTTTTCTGATGCATCTTGGCCATAAAACTGTCCGTGACCCACTCTACATCATACATGGTGGGCCATCTTCGGCAACTCCAGACGTTCCAAACGGTGAATCCAGTTCCAAAGTGTCAATATCTCAAAAATTATAACCATTGGTATCAAGGGAGGATTGGACCGAAAAGATTATCTTAATCAACTAATTAGACTTTCCGAATGCGATGGGGAAATAGGAATTTTTCTAGAACTGATTTCTGGCACGTGCACCAACAAGTGGGCCCATCATCTGCACTTACATGCCAAGTGTCCAAGTTGGGGCCCACCATTTGATTAATGTTTTGGGGTTTTCAGTTTTTGTAACTTCAATAATAGAGAAAATTTTCTAATGCCTCCCATGAGTTGAAGTGGTAGGGAAGGTGTTTACAATTATCAAAACCAGGGGGAGTTATTAAAAAATTGTTGGAAATAATAGGGCTAGTGGTCACAATTATCCCCATGAAATACCTCAATTATTCAAGTGAGTCCTTTGGAAGGTTGGAGGCCCGTTTCTCGTCCATCAGGCTCCAGTGGGGCGTGTATATGTGTAATGACATTCCGTGCGGATTGCATATATAGTGACACTGCCTACACAATGCTCTGTGGGCCCCACTATGATGTATGTATTTTATCCACCGTATATCTGTTGTGGATTATTATTTTAAGGCATGAACCTAAAAACGAGACTATCCAAATTTAGGTCCAGCTCCTTGCTTAGTGGCATCTTTATTTTAACACTAAGATCATGAGTTCGAGTGGAGATACAGTGTGTATATATATATAGTGTATATGCATGCATAAAAAAAATTAAAAAATAAAATAAAAAGAGAGAACCAAATCTCATATAGACTACACTGGGAAAATAATATTGATTGAATGCTCACCATTAAAAACCTTGAAGAGCTACTGTCCGGGCTGTCAGAAGGCTTGGATTTGGTCTTGGTGTGGAGTTTGAAATGTTTCAGGCACCTAACCCTATTCAGAATATTAATTTTAGTAGGATAGCCCCACCCAATGTAATATTTATTTGCCATCCAAGCTATTAATTAGGTCATTAAGAGATGGCAGTAGGAAAAACACAAATATCAACTTGACCAAAAGCTTTTGTGGCTGTAAGAAAGTTATTAACGGTGGGCATTCAATCACCGTTATTTATTGTAGCGTGGTTCGCCTAAGATTTGGATCTCTCTCTTTTTAGGCTTACGCTTAAAATGAGCTTTAATGGTGGGCGTTCAATCATCATTATTTCCTAGTATGCTTGACTAAGATTTGGATTTTTGTCTTTTTAGGCTTATGCATTAAAATGAGCTTTTAATGGTGGGCGTTCAATCACTGCTTTTTCCTATGACGTGGTCCACCATAAATTTGGATTTTTTATTTTTAGGCTTATGCCTTAAAATGAATTGGCAAAATGGAAGGATGAAAGCGTGGATAAAAGACACGTCATAGGGGGCCCATAGATCACCGTCCATTAACTGGCAGTGTTAGCATGCAATCTGCGTGCTGTCAACTCGGTCACCCACCATGAAAGTGGGGACGCCAGCAAAATCAGGCCCACCAACCATCAGCTGTCACCACATGAATTTGGAATTTTTTTTTTATTTTTGGCCGCACACGTACCTAATTAACTGCATGAAATCTCATCAGCTACAACCCTTGTAGGAGAACCGGTCCAATTTATTCAAGGAGATTGGAATTTGTACCCCCATCTAAATTCAATGTATACCGTTGGATGGAATTCTAGTCAAACTGGCTTTAACGCTACCCAAATCTTTTTCTTTTTTTCTTTTCTTTTTTTTTTTGTCATATCTTTCCACGTCATTGTATTAGCGGATAACCCGATCACTCTTGTCCAGTTGGCTCGGTCAGGTGGGGCTATTCATCATCCAATACCTGACACGTGGGAGGTGGGGGTGGTGGATCTAGACCGTCCATCTAGTGATCATCCTTATTGGAAGAAACACATGTGAAGTTCACGTCCAGAAGACAATCACAACCATTAACTTTCTATGTTGGCTGTAGACCATCTTTATTTTGTTGTTGATTTGAAGGGCATTAAATAATCTGTTGACCTGATTTTTCAACATTGGTCATCCAGGAATAGGATCCGATAGATGGACGGTCCAGATGACCATCACCACCAATCATTCATCAGATACTGAGTGATAAACAGCCCTCGTTGATCCAGCACGATAGAGAAAAGACAAAAACGGCGGGTCATTATCAAAAAATGTTCTTTTGTGGATACGTACTGTTATAGATAAGCATGCACGTATTAAATATCAAGATAATCATGAAATCATAAAACATATGGTACAGATTGTCCTACTACAATACAAGGTGGTGTAGGGCCCACTTGAGAGATGATGGACAAATCAGATTATAACCTGGGCCCTTAACTGAAACGGACGGTTTACATCACTTTGACTTCTTTCGAGCCCAGATACAATCTTAAGTTCGGTTTGTATATGTCGCTACAAGGGTGGATACTGGATTGCCACATACTGGGGCCCACCTTCTGAGATGGCTTTGTATAGTTTGAACCGTCCATGTTGTTGTGACTGCAACAAGCTATGGACCCATAATGACGCTTCAGTGATAATCATAACCTTTGATTTTTAGACTTAAATGTGAGCCATTGATTTTATTTTTATTTATTTTTTTTGTAGTGATGATCACAGTCGTTCATTTCAGCATTAAGTTTCTTATGTCGTCCATGTACCAAAATTTCCATAAAATGGACGGTTCTGACTATCAAACTGATCACCATGTGGGCCCCAGTATGTGCAGACACAATGAGGACTGGTCACAAAAGTTTTGGATCAATCTGATTTTTATTTTTTTTATTATTATTTTTTTCATTTTTATCCTTTCATCCGGGCCTGTGTGACCTCGTGAAAATGTTGGATGACAAATAAATATCATCGTGGGTTCGAGGAAGATTTCAACGGTAGAAATCATTGTCCCTACTACTTTCCATGTTATGGTCCACTTGAGCTTTGGATCTGCCTCATTTTTAGGCTTGTGACTTAGAATGATCTCGTCAAATGGATAGACGGTGTGGATATAACATATACATCATGGTGTAGCCCACAAAACTTGGTGACATCAATACACCTAGAGCCTGTTTGGCCAGGCCAGGTGGATTGTATTAGGTTGTATTAGGGTGGATTGGAAGGAGCAATCCCGGGATTTGGCCGGGCATGCCAAATAGGCAAAAGTTGGATATAACAATCCCATGGGATTGCCAGCAATCCACCGACATCACCATCATGACCTTGAAATCCACCCAATCCCTCTTAATCCCACCCAATCCCTCCTAATCCCATCTATTTTACTTGGGACATGTTTGGTTAGACAGAGCAATCCCAAGATTGGCCGGTGTAATCCCGGGATTGGCCAGGCGAGCCAAACATACTCAATGGTGAGTTCCCTGGATATAGCAATCCCATTGGATTGGCACCAATCCACTGACAGAGCCATCATTACTTGCCATCCACCCTAATACAATCCAATCCCATGGGATTGGCCCGTCCAAACACACCCTAGAGGTCACACGTTTAAATATGAATTATGGTTCTAATGGGAGACAATTACACTTGTAGAGTGAGAAAGTAAAGAAAAATGTAATCATTATACTTTATCTTACAGTAGTTTGTAAATAATCATGACCCATTTACGGTGTAATTAGAAAAACGAACGGGCCATAGGGGCAATCGAAGTGGGCCTTAAGGATAATCGAGATGATACATCCCTTAACTCATGCTCATATATGTTTTATATACTTTTAATATATTTTTTTTTATATGAATACACACTAAATGAATATGTTTCTTACAAATTCATTTAATAAACATCCTACTTATCTCTTATTTAAATTACATCAGATTTCTAAATTAATCTAAACACAATGAATAATCAAGATCTTATCTTGTGCAATAGGTCATGATGAGCATATGCTAGTCATTGATGTTGATTTTTCTAATCAAAAGATCTCTTTTCGATCTATCCTACGTTGAGGAGGTTAGAGAGCTGCCATCTATACCTTTATAGGGGCAGATTGTAATGTCTCGAATTTCAGGAGTTGAGTACGAACTCAATCCATGATATTTCAGGTGTTACTTTTGTTTTACGAAAGCACGATTTACATATATGATTCACTAGTATCCAAACATTCATAAGATCTAAGCTAAACAGTATGTATCAAACCATAAACAAGTGTGTAAAAGGTAATCATCCAAAATATACATCCACAAGATCAAACATCTCATAGAGTCCACCCAGCTGGGGACTCAATATATATGTATAAAAAGAATGATAAAGTATGTATTCATGTCCGATACCCCAAAACATGACTTCGGCAATCAACTACACTCCACTATTGCTCTGCCAATGAATGAAAATATAAGAACTCATTTGTGTGGTCCACAAATGGCCCTAATGGGCAAGTGTTAGGTCTATTAGCCTTATGGGAGGTTGTTCTCAACTATCGAGGCCCACAAGAAGGTGTATGGGCCGATCTACGCCATAAGATAGGTGTTTCTATTGGAGGTTTATGTTTAGATACGATCGCTTTGACATTTAAATACGTCAATCAACGGGTATGGTCGTAAGTTAGTTCGACGGTTAGCAATCGTTAATCGGCCGTGACTATACAAATATGTGCAAGGTATTAATTTAAGTCAATGTCCTTAATTTGATAAAACTTTAATTGTTTGAAAGTTACAACTTTAGTAAAGTGTGGAGGAAGACATATAACTTAAGTTCATAATATTTCCTAAGGATATTTGTTCATCTATATGCTCGCCTTGTAAGTTCAAGTTGAATGATTTAATATGCGATTTTGGCTGAACGTTTGCGATGAACATCAAACCTGACAAGATAAATGTCTTTCTATAATATCAAGTTTAACTGACCACAAACGAGCGGTTTAAATCTATTTTGGTTAATCGGGATACTTCTATAATAAATTAAGCCACAGGATTTCTCATGCATGGCAATTAGTATTTAGATTAGCTAAGTTTACAGCACTACCTATTTGCAATTAGCAAAAATAATTAGCTAAGTCCATATTCAATTTACAATTAATATTTAAATTAGCTAAGTTTCGAATCCAAGACTTCGTGTTGAAACTCCTCAGAGTCTACCACTCGGGCAAGGACTGGAACCTATGAACTTCAATATACATTGCTATCTATGAAAAACAATCATCAAAATATTTTACTCATGCATATATATATATATATATATATATATATATATATATATATATATATATATAATATATATATATATATAAAATTGAATCCAATCCTCCACGGTAGATATATATATCGTAGCCCACGTACTCAGTTCTGAAGTTGTTAGAGAGGAAGTAGTCTCAATGAACACGCATGTCTTGTGGGCAAAATGACATTGATTGTAAGACCATACCGTTCCCTGAACTCCTGGAGCATGTGAAATCCAATCGAGAGGGTCCAAATTGCAGCCCCATCATGGATGGGACGGACATAGTTGTGAGACATCCGTTGTGGGGCCAACAATTTGAACGGTCAGGATTGGCATCTATGTATCCCACATGCATGCTAAATGCATGTGTATGATCTCCACCAATATCTCTGCCGACTATCGTCCAACTCAACAGTAAAAATTGTAATAGGGGTCTTCCATGCAGGAGTACAATTTCCGCCATCATCTGCAAACCACCGTACAATTCCAGACTACGAAATAATCCCAAGCATCAGATCGACTCATCTTCGTGACTTTCACGCTATGCTCTGTACTTCTGTACACGATGGTTCTAGGATATTGACGGTCCAGATCTCCACATGTGTAAGCCAGAATAGTAGGGCCAACTTTAAATGGGGCTTATACCCAAAATCAGATTGATTAGGGACGTATGATTAAATGTTACATGTTCATTGAATTTGACCGTTGAATTCTTTCTACTTTAACCATCTACTTGATGTCCACCAATAAGCTAATTAGGATCATACTTCCATTGCATTTTTAATGTTTGTGGCCCACTATTGGATCCGTTTTGGGTACAAGTTCTATTTGCGTGAGTATGGATGATCATAGTCTTTAGAGTATCAAAACTTTCCATCTTATTATTCTCTTTTTATTAGAAAGCGATATGAGAAAATAATAGAGGGAGGAAACAAGTTGGTGGATGGATAGGGAAAAGGAAAAGGAATTTGGGTGGGTTGTGGGGCCCACCCCAGCCCAAAACCGCAGATGCGGCGGGGCGTCAGCTTAATTTGAGGTGCTGTTCCGCACTGAGTGGGCCCCACTCCCCAAGATAGAAGGAACGGCCAAATTCGACGCTGACAGCGGCCGTACACTTGCCATCCTCTTTTGGACGTGGATGTGCACTCCGGTGGGTTCCACCCCCTTATTCCACTTTTAACTTGGGATAAAATTAGCACCTCCTACGCTTACTTTTTACGCGTTTTTTTTTTTTTTTTCCTGAATAGCCAAAAACTTATGTTAAGAGAGTAAATATTTTAGGTACGGAAAAAAGAATTTGGACAAAACTACTCTAAAATTTTTCCGGTGGAAGTAGCTGAAAAAGTAAAAGTATTTTTGTCTTTATTGAATTGTCCAGTAGGTTTTGTTAGACTGAAAGTGAATAAAAGGTCGTATATAGTAAAAAAATTTACCAACTAGGCACGCCTCTTGTCCAAGAAAGTGGAATGCGTATAGATGATAACCTTCGTGATGTATGATTCTTATCCACATCGTCCATCTATTTTATCATTTCAGAAAATGAACCCAAAATTAAAGTATATCCATATCTCTAGTGGACCACACCATAGGAAACTGAGGTCCACCGTTGAAACCTTCTTACGCCCAAGGAATGATTATTTGTCATCCAACCTAGTAATAAGGTAACAAAGAAAGGATAAATGGTTGAAGCTTTCAATGGGAGGCATTCAATTCCCACTGTTTCGTGTGGTGTGGTCCACTTGAGATTTGGATATACTTTGATTTTGAGCTCGTAAACTAAAATGAGCTGAAAAAATGGATGGACAGTCTGGATAAGACACATACATCACCGTGGGCCCATAGACTTTATTAAGTACACTGTAGGGTGCAATCCGCCTCCGTCGACTGTATGGGGCCCGTAGAGATGTCAGTGACAAATCCACTCCGTCCATCTGTTTTTAAAAACTACAATAGGACAGGATTTTAAAAATCAGGATGATCCAGAACTCATGTGGGCCATACCATACGAAAAGTTGGGGATTGAATGCCCAGCAGTGACTAGTTTTGTATCAAGATTATATTTGTTCCTACCGTTTATCTGAGTGGTAATAATTCTATGAACGGCTTAGATGGCACATAAACATCATGGTAAGCTTCAAATTCAATCAGGCCCGGCCCGTTGACAGCCCTAGTTAAAGGGGATCGATGATCACATTCACATGCCTTCGAATCTATGGTAATTACTGTACGTTCGAGCTGTGTGGGGTCCACCCCTGATATAAATGTGGAATTCGAACCTTGCATCTGGTCTTCCACATTGTCCGTTTACATCAATTCCTATCAAAGACTCTCGTGAGAAAAACTATAGAGAACACATGGTAGCTGGGTTGGATGACGTATAAAAAACACCGTGGACCCACATTCCAGCTTGAAGATTCCATAGTGGGCGTCCCCTGCCTCACTTTCCCCTATTGTTGACTTTGGTGTGGCCCACCTGAGCTATTGATAAGGCTGGATTTTTGTGTCCAGGCCCAACGTTGGGGGCCGGATCTAAAGGACGGGTGGATGGAAACATATATAACGGTGGGCCCCACATGGCTCGAACTTATGGTAACTACCACGCGTTTAGATTAATGCATCCCATCGAGGATGCCATGAAATATCATATTAGAAGATCGTAGCCACTCATTTTTGGACTTTTTCAGTGTATTTCTGTTCCTAACCACGTATTAGTAGGCCAAAAATCAAAGGCTAGGATAATTATTCGAAAGTGATTTCGGGGGCATGAGCTATCTGTAGTGTAAAAAAATGGTAATGGTCTTGCTTTTGAGAGCGGATTAGGTGCGGCACGGCTTCATGGAAGACGGCGCGGTTCTTACTGTTGGGCTTACCTTGATGCATGCATTTTATACCCATGCCGTCCATCTGCTTTTTCCAGATTATCTCAAGGCATGATCTCAAAAATGAAGCAGATCCAAATCACATGTGTGTCATATCATAAGAAACAATAGTGATTGGCTATTAACGTTGGGCTACAAAAGTTTTGAATGTTATTTCTGAATTGTAGAATTGACGGATCATCTATGCATCAATAATGGAGATTCAATACCATAAACTAAAAGATGCACCTTATTAAGAAGACATCCTAATACATTAATCTTGCCGATATGAATCTTAATCTTCAGTACCTCACACCTTAACCTTTAATAGAACTAAGGTTTTCTCTCTTGTGTTGGTGAGGGGACCAATACATCTACTTATAGGAAAGATGGCTAGAAGCTTACCCATCACACTTCTCCTTCTAAGGTTTTTATACCATAGGTTTCCATATTTGGCTTAATAACCGAATACAGGACAGCGGTTCAAGCATCTCACCCCAAACCTATATACAATGATCACAACTATAGTTGAGCCCGCTGAATTGCTTAATCTGAATAATTTAATGGTTAAATCTGAACCGATGATCATATGTAGCCCACCTAATAGGAGTCTTACATTGAATCATACCAATATTTGTTTTCTCACTTCATCCAGGTTTGTGTGACCTTATCGACAAGTTGGATAGCAAATAAACATTACAGTAGACCATATAAAGTTTTTAATAGTGGAGCATTCAACCACTACTGTTTCTTATAGTATGGTCCACCTAGATTTGGATCTACTTCATTTTGATTACATTTTCTAAAATGATATTTGGATATGCTTCATTCTAGTTACATTCTCTAAAATGATATGGAAAAAAGATAGATGGCATAGATATGCAATACATTCATTAAGATGACCCGTCATGGGTGAAGCGGGGGCGCACCTAATCTACTTGGACCACAATTTGGCCAGTGATCCTGCCACTATGTGTTTCATCCACGTCGTCCATTCATTTTTCAGATCATTTCTTGACGTGGGCCTAAAAATGAGATAAATCTAAATCCTAAGTAGGCTGTAGGAAACATTGTTGATTGATCATCCATCATTAATAACTTTTTAAGGATATAAGTTTTGGATAAAGCTCATATTTCAAGATCAAATAAATATTACAACGGGCCTTAAATGCTTTTAATGGTGGACATTCAAATGCTTACCGTTTTTCCCTGAAGTAGTCCACCAGATATTTAGATCCCTCATTTTTTTGGAATAAGCCCTAAAATAATTCATCATGGATAAACCAAATACATCATGGTGAGGCCCACGTATCACCTACTACTAACCACCTGACTAGGGCGCGGATTGGATATTGACAAGTGACTTCACCAAGCTCTGTGGACCCCGCCATGATGCATGTGTTGTATCCATACCGTCGAACCATTTTTAGAGATCGTTTTATGACATTACAAGGAGAATGAGATAGATCTAAAGTTCAAGTGGACCCACCACAGAAAACCATGGGAGCAGTCACACTCACCGTTGAAACATTTATAAGGCCCACAATGATGTATTTTTGAGATCCAACCTATTCATAAGTTAACATAGAGATAAATGAAGTGAAAACAAAAATATCAGCTTGATTGGAAACTACCGTGGCCCCTAAGAAGTTTTGAACGGTGGATTTTATTGTCCCCACTATTTTCTATGGTGGGGTCCGTTTGAACTTTATATCTATCTCATTCTCTTTGTAATGTCATAAAACAATCTCTAAAAATGGTTGGACAGTATGGATACAACACATGCATCATGGTGGAGTCCAAAGAGCTTGGTGAGGTTACTTCAGTAGCGATTTGGCTGCTGTCCGCGCCCACCTGACTGGACGCTGGACGCGGATTGGCTACACCCCCTGACACCAGCCAATGGCTGGTGGTCGGTGCTCCGTGGGACCCACATGATGTATGTGTTTCATCCATGCCGTCCATCTATTTTTAAGGATCATTTTATAGTATGAGACCAAGAACGAGTTATATCCCAATCTTAAGTGGACCACATTACATGAAACAGTGTTGAATGAGTGTCGACCATTAAAAAACATGACGTGGCCATAAAAGTTTCAGATCAAGATGATTTTTGTTTTTTCCCTTCATCTGAGCCTGTATGACCTAATCAACATATTAGATGTCAAATAAACAGTACGGTGGACCTTAGGAGGATTTTAATGATAGATATCCAACCACTATTGCTTTCATGTGGTGTGGTCTACCTGAGATTTATATACCTATCATTTTTGGGACCAAGCCATAAAATGATCTGTAAAAATGGATGAACGGAATGGATGAAAAACATACATCATTGTGGGGCCCAAGTTTGAGTAGCGAAAATAGCTACGGAAGTTACGTCACCAAGTTTCATGTACCTCGAGAACCAGGCAGATCCAAAGCTTTAGTGGACCCCACCACAGAAAACAGGCATTAAAGAAGGAAAAAACAAGTATCAGCTTGATCGAGAACTTTTGTAGCCTTTAGAAGTTTTTAATGGTGGTGTCACTCTCCCCACTATTTTCTGTGGTGGGGTCCATTGGAGTTTTGGATGTCACTCATTCTTCGGATGTTACCCAAAAATGATCTCGCTAGATGGATGGACAGCGTGGATACAAAACATACATCATGGTGCAGTGTACGGAACTTAGTGACGTAACTTCAGTAGAAGTCTGCTACTCAACCTGTCAGTAGCCAATCCGCGCCCCACCTTAAATCGGATTGCCTACTGAGTTACTCAGTACGCTCTGATCGTACTGAGTAAACTCAGTTAGGCCCACCTTGAATGTATGTTGTCTATCTACACCGTCCATCCATTTTTTTCATTTAATTTAAGGGGTTGAGCCCAAAATATCTAAAAATCAAGTGGATCATACCACGGGAAATAGTAAGGAAAATGATTTCCACCGTTGAAACCTTTCTAGGCCCCACAGTGATGTTTATTTGTCATCCCACCTTTCGTAAGATCATACAGATATAGGTGAAGGGAAAACACAAATATAAGCTTGATCCAAAGCTTCTGAGGCCCTCAAGAACTTTTCAACGGTAGACATTCAATTCAACTTTATCATGTAGTGTGGTCCATTTAAATATTTTATGTGCTTTATTATTTAGATCATGCTTTAAAATTATCTGATAAAATTGATGAACGGAGCGGATCAGATACATAAATCATGATGGACCTCATAGAGTTTACTCAGTACGCTAAGCGCAGTGAGTTACTACGCAATCCGCTTCCCTTGACTAGTGCAGCGTCGCTGGCTAAACCGCGTCCAATCTACTCCCTTTGATTTTAAACTTCATGGCCCCACTCGTTCGAACTGAAACCCAGAGTATACAGTAGGGAATCCGTGGTGTACTGACGTGGCAAAACTACGTGGACTCCACCTTAAGGGAAACGGATTGGCTGGTGTACCACACACCACCGACCTGGCTGGTGTGGATACGCGTGCGTGAAGACGAGGGCTGACGCTACTCGAGCTCCACGTTGTACGAACAGTCCAGAGGAGATTAAAGTAACATGGCTCCAAAACGATGTATTTATTATATCCACACCGTTCATCCATTTTCCAAGATCATTTTATGGTATGAGCCCAAAAATGATTTATATCCAAATTTAAAACGAACAACACCACAAATAAAAGTAGGACAATGATTCTTACAGTTACAAAATTCACAGAGCCCACCATAACATTTATTTTCCATCCAACTTATTCATAAGGTCACAAAGACATGGATGTAGAAGGAAAATAAATATCATATTGATCCAAAACTTCTTTGACCCCTAAAAGGGTTTCAATGATAGATGTTCAATCCCCCGCTGCTTGTTACAGTGTGGTCCACTTAATCATTAGATTTGTCTTGCTTTTCTAGTCAGGCCTTACGCCGAGCTCGCAAAATGGGACAGACGGTTTGGATATAACACATACCTCGTGATGGGATTCGCAGAACTTGGTGTCGGCAATCTACACCAGCTAGATTGGGGCTGTGTAGTACACCAGCTAGATTGGGGCTGTGTAGTACACCTGCCATTCCGCTTCCCACCTAAACCGTAGTGAAATGGCTGGTGTACCACACATATAATCAGGGACGTGGATTGCGTCCTACCTCCGCCTGGATGGATTAAGTGTTTTATCCATGCCATTCAACGCTTTCTTCAAATAATTTTAATGCATGAGACAAAAAATGAGGCAGGTCCAAGGCTTAAATAGACCACACCAACGGAGCCTGCACTGATAATGACACCCACTGTTGAAACCTTTCTAAGGACCTACGTGACTGTAGACGTGGATGAAGTGAAAACACAAATATCAGCTTCATCCGAAACTTCTCCAACTGTGGAAATCAATCCCCAACTTGTAGTCCACTTAAGCCTTAAGCCTTGGACCCACCTCATTTATTGGTTCACATATTAAAATTATCTGAAAAAAGCGTTGAAGCGAGTGAATAAAATACTTACTTCACAGTAGACCCAGAGAGCGTGCCCGGATGGATTACCGTCCCCGCAGGGTATAACGCAATCCATGTCCTATAATTGGTGTGTTGACGTCAGGTAGTTTCAGGATCCCATCATGAAGTATATGTTATATTCAAATCATCTATACATTTGGTGAGCTCTTTTGCAAGGTTTGAGCTGAAAAATAAGACATTAAAATCAAGTAGGCCACGCTGAAAAAAGCAATAGCGGATTTAATGTCTATCATTGAAATTCTTTCAAGAGTTATAGAAGTTTTGGATCAATATGAAATTTAATTTTCCTCTTCATCTAGGTTTTTGTAACCTTATGAAAAGATTGAATAGATAACAATCCTTATGGTGGGCCCTACGAATTTTTCAGTGGTGAAAATCATCATCCCACTATTATTTGTGGTGTGGTCCAGTTAAGCTTTGGATATGATTCATTTTTTGAATAATGGTCTAAAATGATCTTGAAAAATGGATGAACAGTGTGAACAGTGTGAATATAATAAATACATCATTGTGTGGCCATGTAACTTCGATCTCCTTTGAACCGTTCGTACAACTCGGAGCACGAATTTGAGCGTCGGCACTCGTCTTCGCACGAAACGTACCCCCACCGCTTCCCACCTGAACTATGTTTTATATCCCAACAGCCCATCCATTGTGAACGATCATTTCAAGGCATGATTCCAAAATAAGGCCGATCCAAATCCCAAGGTGGACCACACCACAGAAAGCTACGGGGATTGAGGGGGGCCACAGAAATTTTGGATCAAGCATATATACGTGCTTTTCCTTTATCTATGTTTGTGTGACACCATGAAAAGGTTGGATAGCAAATAAATATCATGGTGGCCATGGGAAGGTTTTAATAGTGGCTGTCATTGTTCCACTGCTTTCTGTTGTGTGGTCCATTTGAGCTTTAGATCTATTTCGCTTTTTCGAATCACACGTAAAATTATCTCAAAAAATGAATGGACGGTGTGGATATAACACATTCATTATAGTGGGCCCGCGTAACGTTATCACACGACCATGTCGGTCGTGTGCGTCTCAAACGAACAGATGGCAACACACATCGTGGGGCCCACATGGCTCGAACTTAACGATGACAGAAAATATCAGATTAGAAGATCCCAGCTAGTGGACGTTTTTTTAGTGTATTTTTGTTCTTAACCACCTATTAGTAGGCCAAAAATCAAAGGTTAGGATGATCTTATGAGAGTGATTTCAGCGGCATGAACTATCTGCGGTGTAAAAAACTTTCCAATGGTCTTGATTTTAAATTCACTGGGCCCCACTCTTCAGAACCTAAAACCAGATTATATTGTGCAGAAACTTAGGTTAGGGACATGAGATCTCTCATTTAAAATCACTCAACTACCCACTATAGGTTTCCATATAAAATTACATAAATACCCTCTAAATCCTGCAAAATCCAGATGGGATGGTCAGGATCAATCCCCTTTCAACCCCAATCAGCATCCCGTAGGTGCGGTACCATGTACTACTGGCACTTGACGTGTACAGTTACATTTTCGTAAGCGAATGAAAGCCTCGACGCCGCTAGTTCCGAACATGCAAGATGCCCATTTCTAAAAAGGTTGCGACTTTTCGTCCGTCGCCCTTTAACGAACGGAGCCCAGTTGCCTACGCTGTAAGATTGATCAGTACCGTCCATTACACAAAAACGAAACGAATGGATTAATCCCAACCATCTGCTCATATTGACCAATAGTATTTTTGGGAAAATCTATGATAGAACCAACCGAGTAATCTTCCACGTGGACAGCTGACAGTCAATCAGGAAGGTCCCAAGTGGCCTCTGCCTCAGGGCGGGGATTGGGTACTACCCCGACCAACCTAGCTAAAAACAGACGGTCCTGTCAGAAGCTCTGTGGGGCCTACCGTGATGTATGTGTTTTATTCACGCCGTCCATTTTAGGCGAAGAGCCAAAATATAAAATTTAAGGTGGACCATACAATAGTTGAAGAGTCCTAAAATGAAATAGATGGACGGCTTGGATAAAACATAGATGTACGGCTTGTATTAAACACATATATTACTGTGGGCCCGCTGACAAGACCGTCCGTCTCTAGCTATGCTACACCATCACAATAAGGGCAAGGTATAGCCGTTGGATTTGAGTCATGATTCGAAACAGTTCATAGGGTGGGCCTCACGTTCCAACCTCTAGTAGGCCATTAGTTCAAAGCATCCACCGTCAGGTATGTGTCTCGTTGGATCAACGGTCTGATCATGACCCAGATCCAACGGCTAACAGTCCAGTTTATAGCTACCGTCCATTTGAAGGCCACCAAATGAAACTCACTTACAAATCATATGGTCCACTAGATGTACGGTTCCGATGCCACATGGACTGATTGTGAAATGGTGGCTCAATCACGACGTCTGTGATATTTCAGTACCGTTGCCGCACCAGAAGATCGATAGAGATTATCCAACCAGTCAGCCATGGAGGCCCATCATGGGTGGGCCATGCAATATAAAATTATTTTAAAAAGAGAGAAAATTACAAATTATTTATATTAATAAACGTCACACGTCATTTAAAATTATTTTAAAAAAAAAAAAAAAAAAAAAAAAAAAAAAAAAAAAAAAACTACCGACAGGTTCATCTTCCAAAAGCTAAATCCCCTGCGGTAGAAAAACAAAAACCTCGCCGGAATCCAACCACAACCGTTGAAATTCCAGGAACCGGAATCTTACACCGTCCGCCGGGAACCTGACACCCCCGCGTTTCAAACGAACAGATTCAGCGGCTCCCGATCGCCGCCGCCGCTCTCCGCACACGTCGTCACCGATCCATCCGAATTCGGCGTCACCGGCCGCCGCTTCATCCCCGCCGTCGATCCCGACCGCAGACAGAGATCAAGATCCGAACCTTGCAGCTTCTCCACCCTCATCGCCGCCGATCGCCCGTACGGATCCCGCTCAATCTCCCCGGATTCCGACACCGGAGGCTCCTCCATCAGCGGCCGGAGCCTGTCGCCGCGGAGTACGGTCTCCACCGCCGCCTGACACACGTGCCAGTTCCCCGTCCAGAGCAGGCCCACCGCCCCGTTGACAGGGTTGATCGTACGGCCGCAGGCCTCAAAAAGAAGCGACTGAAAGAGGGCTGAAAAGGCGAAGGTAATAAATAAAAAATACAAATATTTATTTTCTTTGAATTTGTGAAATTACGAGAATGCCCTTAGAATACCTGGTCGCTGATTTTCCGGCACGGCCGATATGAAGGACATGAGACCGGCACGGCCGAAAAACTTGGCTACGAAGACCGTAGCGTTTCCTTGAGCTTCGGAGCTGTCGATCCATTGAAGACAGGGGCGGAGGATGCACGAATCGCTGCATCCCTTCCGCAGCACTCGGCAGCCATTACAGCTCATTTCTTACCGTTATAGCGTCTGACGTTTTCCAAACGGTCATTAACGTCAGACGCGGCACGAGTGAGAGAGAGTAGAACGGCTTCTTTTCTTCTCCTCTTCTTCCTTTCTTCTGCTGTAAGGAAAGGAAATGAGAGAGTCTCTGGCTTGTATATATTGATACTCGACCCGAGTATTTGCTTATCTGTCCTCGGCATTATTTTCTAATCCAGACCGTCCATCTGATGGGCCTTTAAGTGAGTGTGTTGTTTGTTAAAGTGATCTTATAGCTTTTTTCTCTAAATAGATGGTTTGGAAATGAAATGCAGCAGATGCAAGGAATGAGGATGATTTGATTTTTAAGGTTGTTTTTGGTGTATTGTCAATTTAATGTGGGGCCCATCGTATCAACGGTGTGGATCACGGAAATATTGGTGGCAGATGTAAGAAGTGTGCGCCTGAGGATAGTGTGCATGTTCTCGGGTCGAGGACCATATAATTCCGCAACTTTGGTTCGGTTCCAAAGTCCTGGGTATGAGCGGCTCCGTGTTTTCGCGGCTCGTGCTTTATCCACCGTTGGATTCCAGGCGTGGATGACGATGGACGGCATTTTTTTTTTTAATGGAAATCGATGTTACGCGTTTGGACCGGAATCTTCTACAGCACTTGTAGTAGAAAGTGCGTGCTCTGTGTGGGCCACTGTGATCTTGTCATGAAATCTACTCCGTCCATCAGTTAATCCATCACATGCTGACCGTACATAAAAATTTAAAATTCGATATAGAATTAATATGGACCACACCATAGGAACAATGTCGTATCGCACCTAAAACCTTTAAATTCATTCGGTGTGGCTCACCTGAAATTTTAATAACCCTAAATTTTGTAGTATCTATACATCCTGGTGAGAATCACCTGATTAACAGGTTGGATGTTATATAAGAACACGGTGGGCCCAAGAAGGTTTATATGGTTATCATCTCCTTCACCTTTGTTCCCTGTATTATTGCGTACCTGATATTTTTATAGGCTTGATTTTTTGATTCAGACCTAATTTGATGTGATGAAACGGATAGACGGAGTGGATTTTCCCAAAACATCACGGTGGGCCACATAGCGAGAGTGCTACTCGCACTTCTAACAACACTTGTGGTAGAGTACTCCGGTCCAGTGCACCTGCTACTTCGTGCTTCGTATGTCTTCTAGAACTGCAAGTAGCTTCTACGAAGTTCTTTTGCTTCTACCGTCTCTCCTGAAGAATTATACGGTGCATGGCGGCATCTTTAAATGGTGTACACGGATTTTCAATTCCAACAACTTGAGCCCATTGATCTGTAATCTAGACCGTTAGTCTGTACTTTATCATCGTGGTTGGACGATGGGTAAGAGATAATCTTGATAGGACAGTATCTAATTTATGATTTCTACCCTACATATCAGAGGTAAAGAGAAGAAA
Source organism: Magnolia officinalis (assembly GCA_021015155.1). Lineage (NCBI taxonomy): Eukaryota > Viridiplantae > Streptophyta > Magnoliopsida > Magnoliales > Magnoliaceae > Magnolia > Magnolia officinalis. The sequence goes on along the minus strand of JAJHSJ010000012.1, from coordinate 13,956,926 downwards.
TTGCAAGAACGGTTAATATTCAAATTAAAAACGTCTTGACATTGTTCGATGAGATCATCCAATCAGCAACATATAAAGAGGAGTATTCTCCATCCATGGTGGACACAACATACCAACGGATGTTGACCCTTATTCTTAGCCGTGTGACAAATATAGCCGATTAAAAAATTAGCATTATAGACACTTATAATGTCTTTTCTTTTTCTTTTTTTGAACAGCTAAAAACTTATGTTATAACAGTATCTTTTTTAATACGGAAAAAGAGTTCTGAATAAAAATATCCCTAATTTTCATGTAAAAGCAGCTGAAAAGGTAGATGTATTTTCATTTTTACTGATTTATCCATATGGATAGTGTAAGACCCGATACCGCAGAAATCTGGTTTGTACACTAGATAGCCGTTGGTTGTAGGTCCATTGGCCCCAAGAATATTTTGACTTGATCATAATATTGTTTTATTATCGAGCCGCAAGCCGTATGTCAACCCGATGTCCGAATGTTAAGATTTGGACTTAAAATTAAACAAACTGAGAAATGACCATTATATCCTTATTTTAGGTGGGGCTCCGCCAACATCGAGTTTTCAAATCCGTTAGGTCAGAGAGCCTAACCGTTGTGTTCGTAGTCAAGTTACGGAGTTACTGGTGAAAACGGCATGTCAATAGAACACCCGGATTGTAAGTTACGCATCGATATGCACATGTATATTTTGAGAAAATATACTCAAATGACCTTGATGTTTTTCAAATCATTGGAATACGTTAGTTTAAATCACTTAAATAACATTTTGTTTATTACTACCATAAGTTTAAATTTCTCAAAATTAACACAATACATCCCATAACCCTCCATTTTAGCCAAAAGCCACTTTAAACTCATTTACAAACCCATAAATAGAAAAATCATCTTTCAAACATTTCATTTTCCAGCACTCTACTAGTTGGGGAGAAGAAGAAGAAGAGGAAAATGAGAAGAAGAAGAAGAAGAGGTTGAGATCCAATCATCTGCTCATTACAGGTGAGTGCATAGATTAGGAGCACTTATATGTGTAAGTTGAGGTTTCCTTCAAAACCCTATCGCTAGATTTTCTGTTTTAAGGTTAGGTTTTCGCTGGATTTTCTATATTTTGGTTCGGTTTTAGCTGGATTTTCAGTTAGAGTTTGAAGATTGCTAAACTTGCTGTTTTAAGGTGAAATAAGTGCTGAATTTTCTGTTTGAGGGTTCGATTATTGTTGGAATTGTTGTTTAAGGGTTAGGCTATCGCTGGAATTGCTGGATTTATTGCTGGAATTGTTGTATTAGGGTAAGGTTAGGTTATCGCTGAATTTCATTTAGGGTCAGATTCTTGCTGGATTTATCGTTGGAATTGCTGTATTAGGGTTAAGTTATCGTTGCATTTTCATTTAGGGTTCAATTAGTGCTGGAATTTCTGTATTAAGGTTAGAATATTGCTGGATTTTCATTTGGGTTATGTTCTCGCTGGATTTAGGTTAGAATATTGCTGGATTTTCGTTTGGGTTATATTCTCGTTGGATTTTTCTGAAGGTTATTGCTGTTTAATTAGTGAGATTATTAATGGAAGGTTGGATGATAGAGATAAGTTAGTTTTGTTTAAATTCATACGAATTGCTATCGGTTTCTCGCTGTCCCTTACAAAGTACGCCCACTACCTGTTTGACAAATTGTTTCAAAGAAATATCCTTCATCCTTTTAATGTCGTTACTTCTTTCTCGTTGTCCCTTATAAAGTACGCTCACTACCTGTTTGACAAATTATTTCAAAAAAATATCCTTCATCCTTTTAATGTCGTTACTTCTTGAGAAAGAGCATGCCTATAGCATGAAGTTTTATAGCAGAATAAATCCCGGATTGGAGTTAGATTGGCTAAGTCATGTGCATATTCCTTGTTGTTGTATCATTGTATGCTTGAGAAAGAATGATTCATCTTATGATATGGTGATCCTAGTGGATTGTGGTGCGACACATGATGTGTCTATAATAAGTATGTAAACCATCTAGATACATGATGTGTTACATGAGATCCTTATGAGGAACTTAAATGTGGAACTTAAATGTATGAGGAGACCACATGAGGGAGGTCGTCATATGCTTGCCTTAAAAACCATGACATCTTGTGCTTGTATGTAGGTTTATGCATATGAACATATTTTGTTATAACTTGAGTTGGACACCACACCGGAAATGTGTAATTCGACAGGACATGATTAGAGGGTCCGCGGGTGAAAGTCCCTAAACCCCGATTGGTACCATTGGGACCGACCAATGCTTAGACCGGGTGGAAAAACAGAGCGCTGAAATGCTGAAATACCAAAGTAGGCAGCGACTCCCACCAACGTGTGTCGATTGGTTGAGAGGTTTGACTTGACCTGCTTATGGGCAAGCAAAGATAGGTTGTGTGTGACGAGCTCGTAAATTGTCCGCTATCGTTTTGCCAAGCGACTTATGACTTCTCGCTATTAGGCAGATAGTGAGGTGCAACACAAGTGGGTTAGACTAGTTCGGCCCGTGAACTATGTAGTCCCACTTCTGTAGTTGACCGCGTGGAAAAGTCTATACAAGTGGGTAGAAGTCCCACCTCTGTTTTAGACTTTGGTGATCCAATTGGGAAATATGAAAAGTTGTGGAACTGTTGAAAGAGTGTGTATGTTACAAGTGGGTAGAAGTCCCACCTCTGTATATAATATAAAAAATAATAATTTGGAAGCTTGTGCATTTGTGTGCATTAAATGAGCATGACATGAAACATGCATTTTCACGGCACACACGCACTCACTGGGCATAGTAGTTCAAGCTTTCCTTTCTATTTTTTTTTTCAGGTAAGAGTAGGGAGCTGCAGGAGTAGATGCTACAGACTCCAGTTGTCCTTTTGTGTTGTACATATCAGTGTATATATATATTTTTTTTTTGTAATACCCTGCATATGTACATCAGGTATAGTAAATATGACGTGGTTTATGTTTTGGTTTTGCCTTAAGGTACTCAGTTGTACATAGTAATATATATTGTATATGATGAAATTTTGAGAAATGCAACGTGTTTTTTGGTTTTACTTTCAGAAATCCTCCTTGTGGAGCCCCACTTATGGGACTTAGTATGTACTACTCGAAAGTCCCAAGAATCAGAGTTCTACGGAGGCTGTCAACCAAAATCTGGTATATAGTAATCGTGGATTACCAACACTAAATTTAGGGTCGTGACAGATAGAGGTCTAGATTAATAAGGTAGGTTCAAAATCTCGCAATATTATATCATCATCAAATAATGAGAATTAACATTTTAGCTTTTCTGGATTTATCGTGAGAATTAACATTTTAGCTTTTCTGATCTTATCGTGATATTTAACATTTGAACTTTTCTGATTTTATGGTGAGAATTAACATTTTACCAAATAGTGCCCCGAAGATTAAAAATTAAAGGGAGGAGATTTTACAGGAAGAAAATTATAAAAATGTCCTTATCCAATTTTTACTTTAAAAATTAGTGAAATTCAAGATTTATGGGCCTATGTGGTATGTGCATAACATCCAAGTCATCCAACATATGCACCTTACCATGGTAATAGCACGAAATTTAAAAAAAAAATAATTAAAAAAAAGGCCAATCAAATTATCAGATGTGCTACACTTAAATTTGGATATTTTGAATTGTGTATATTCTATTTTCTATGTATTAGCCCACTTTGTAATTGGATCTATCGTAATTTTTTGTTCTCCTAATAATCAATAATCATGTGCATCTATTGAACAGGTTGGATGTTAGATGCATACCGCGTGGGCCCGACAATTCTGAATTGTCTTATTTGTAAAGAAAATATAAAAAAGAGGGTAGTAATGTAATTTTACCTTTGAAAAAGCACTACCCGGGAATATGGGCTTTGGGAGGCACCGTTTGGTGAAATCCGAATCACAAAGTCATTTTAGAGATTTTTACTTTCTATAGATTTTTATCACAGAAATCCTAAAGGATTTGGATTTTACCCAACAGTTACCTACTATTGGAGCTTGTCCAAATAAGAAATTACACCGTTGCATTACTGTAATTTTCTTTACAACAAAGTATAAAAATGAGAATTGTGGGCCATTTGGTATATGTCTAACATCCAATCCATCCAAAAGATCCACATAAACATTATTAGTCGAAAAACACAAAATATGAAATGATTCAATCCAAAAATAAATAAATAAATAAATAAATAAAAATTGATATATACCATTTAAAATATCCATATTTAAATGTAGCCCATCTCATGATCTGGTCAGCCTGATGTTTTGGTGGTGTTATCACCGTGGTGGGGGTGCGTACGTGTGATGGATTGGATGTTAATTGCTGTACAAATACCACGTGGGCCCCATAAATCTCAAATTTTCATTGCTTAAAGAAAAAATTAGGCCACGGCATTTTTATAATTTCGTCCTGAAAAATCAACCCCCTGTAATTTCTAATCCTCTACACATTATCTGGTAAAACGTAGATTTCTAAGGAATTTTGCATTAGAAATCCACTAGAAATCCACATTTTCTAAATTCTTAAATCATTTATTAATTTATACTGAATAATTTTAATAATTTTATTTTTTGCAAGAATTTTCTGATAATCAGAATTGTGAGAAAAAAAATATAAAATTCGGAAACTTCTAGGAAATTGTTGGGTCAAGAAATTGCCGAGAATGAGACTTGTCGCCATTGTTATTAGACTAAAATCATTTACAATGTGCACGCATGTGTGACAATTCTCACACTTGGGAATTTTTTAGTATGTTTTCAAATTTTTGAAGTTTTTCTTAGGATATAACCTGTAAAATATGGTTAAAAATATAATTTAAATAAAATAAATTAATAAATAATTTTAAGATTTAAATACTAGATTAGTAAAATTTTATTGATTACAATATTAATATCATGTCAAAACTGCAAAATAATAATAATAATAATTGAAACCATTGATATTTTGAAAATCTTAAGATATTTGCATAATGAGATTTTTAGTTTTTTTTTTCACAAAAATATGTATCAAACATCTAAGCCATTCATCAAGTGGGCCTCGCCATAATGATCCCTAATTTGAAGATTAAATTTGTTAATGTGTTGTTGTTCAATCTTGGCTACACATGTTACAAACGACTCGAATTCGATCAAACGTTTGTAATTAGATTTAATGTCAGGTGTACGAGAGTTGTGTTCGACTTAAATCAATTGAACACGCGAGGAATCAGTGTATTAGGACCGGATCAGTGAAGATTGGCCTAATTGTTTAATCACCAATTGTTAGAGTGATTAGAAAATTTTAGAATGAGATGATTCATAATGTGATCTTTTCGCCTTAGAACAAAACTTTTCTTTCAACAGTAATAGCATTTCAAGTGTCTTAGTTAAGCAATAAAGATTGGACAAAAGTAAAAATTGTTGAGAAGTGGAGCCACATCTGAGGCCGTGCACGACCGGCCTCGACCGGTCGTGACCAGTTGTGGACCGGCTCGACTCAAAGTCCAACGAGCATCAGTTTTTTGGGTCTGAGGTGCTCGACCGGTTGTGGGTCATGCTCGACCGGTCGTAGGATCTACTCGACCGGTCGTGCAGTCCGCTCGGCCAGTCGAAGTTACGCAGATTCATTTCTGGATTTGATGCGAACTACGAAAAATCGAGTCACCTTTCGCAAGGGTGCGAAAGGGAAGTTGTCAAAACTATAAATTGGGGTCCCTAGGGCTATTCTAGGGTTAAGGTGAATATTGGAAAATATTTCTAAGGTGTGGGCAAGGGATTTTCTTTGTACTTCCAAGGGAGAGGGTAGTATATTGCCTTGTAATCTTCGTTTTTCCTCATAGTGGAAGTTTGTATCTCTGATTTTTTACCCTAGTTTGGGGTTTTTCACGTATATCTTGTCTTGTGGTTTGTTTGGATTGCTTTGATCTGTTTTTAGTTTATATTTCTTCTTATTTATCATTTGTGGGTGAGACCGGAGATTGGATCTCGGCTCACTGCGTTGTTGGCGTGCTGCGCAACAACTGGTATCAGAGCTATTGGTTTAGTTCTATTGGGATCGATGACAAAAGAAGGGAAGACTATAATTGATAAGTTTGATAGTTCAAACTTTACCTTCTGGAAGATGCAGATGGAGGATTATCTGTATCAGAATGACCCCTATATTCCTCTAGGAGGAAAAGAGAAGAAACCAGAAAAGATGACAGATGATAAATGATTTTTACTGGATAGGAAGGCTTTAGGAACGATCCGACTCTCTTTGTCTAAGAGCATCGCCTTCAACATATCCAAGATGAAAATTACAAAAGAATTAATGGAAGCCCTAGCCACAATGTATGGAAAACCCTCTGCGTCCAACAAGGTTCATCTTATGAAATAACTATTCAACATGAAGATGTCAGATGGTGGGAGCGTGGCTGAACATCTAAACGAGTTCAATACAGTCACGAGCCAGTTGGAATCCGTTGGCATTGTTTTTTAGGATGAAGTCAGGGCGTTATTGATCTTGTCCAGTTTGCCAGATAGTTGGGATGGTTTGGTGATTGTCGTGAGCAATTCTTCAGGGTCGACAAAGCTGAAATTTGATGATGTGGCCAGTCTAATTCTCAGTGAAGAATCTAGAAGAAATGTATCAGGAGTTTCAGGAGATTCAGGGAATGCTCTAAATGTTTCAGGAGATTCAAGGAATGCTCTAAACGTTGAAGGAAGAAGAAGATCGCTGAACAAAAGAGGCAATAAATACGGACGTTTTAAGTCGAGGAAGAAGTCCAAGGGACCGAAAGACAAAGATGAGTGTTAGCATTGCGGCAAGAAGGGGCATATGAAACGTGATTGCAAGGCGCTCAAGAAACAAGAGGAAGCTCTCAAAGCGGGAAGGATTCAGTGAATCTATCTGAGGAGAGTGACACAGAGGCGTTGATCTTGTCTCTTGATGCGAGGAATGAGTCTTGGGTTATAGACTGGGGTGCTTCGTTTCATGCCACCTCATGTAAGGAATTTTTGCGTGATTATGTGTCAAGTGACTTTGAGACAGCCTACCTGGGTGATGATGATCCGTGCAGTATTGTTGGAAAGGAAGACATTCATGTCAATCAGAAAGACGGAACGGTTTTGAAATTGAAGGATGTCAGACATGTACCGAGTTCGAAACGTAACTTGATCTCAGTGGGACAGTTGACCGATACTGGTTATGTGACGACATTCACTAGTGATTCCTGGAAGATTACAAAAGGTGCCTTGGTGATATCTCGAGGCAAAAAGGAAGGTACCTTGTACGTGACTTCAGAATCATATAGTTCACTCGCAGTCGCATCAACTGGAGTGAATGGGCAGTTATGACATCAGAGGTTGGATCATATTAGTGAGAAAGGGATTAAAGTGCTATTGTCAAAAGGGAAGCTATCAGGGCTGAAGTCTATTAACTTAGAATTCTGCAAGGACTGCGTGTATGGTAAGCAGAAGAGGGTAAGTTTCAAGAAGACGGGACACGTTCCAAAGACGCATTTGTTGGAGCTTGTACACACTGATGTGTGGCGACTGACACATGTATTATCTCTTAGTGGCTCACGTTATTTTGTTTCCTTTATTGATGATGCTATTAGAAAACTGTGGATCTATTTCTTAAAACATAAATCTGATATATTTGATGTATTTAAGAAGTGAAAAGTTATGGTAGAAAACGAGACAGGTAAAACAATAAAATGTCTCAGATCTGATAATGAAGGAGAGTATTGTGATAAGAGATTTGAGGAGTATTGTGCAGTAAATGGAATCAAACATCAGAAAACGATTGCAAAGACACCGCAACAGAATAGTGTGGTTGAGCGCATTAACAGGATCATCCTTGAGCGCGCCAGGAGCATGAGGTAACATGCAAGGTTGTCTAAGACTTTTTGGGTAAATGTTGTGAATACCGTTGCATATCTCATCAATAGAAGTCTCTCAGCACCATTGGATGGTGGGCTACCAAAAGAAACGTGGACTGGGAAAGAAGTGAATCTTGCGCATCTTAGAGTGTTCGGCTGCACTTCATATATTCACATTGATGCAGAGCACAGAAACAAACTAGATGCGAAGTCCAGGAGGTGCACGTTTATAGGTTACGGGCAGCATGATTTTGGCTACAGGTTTTGGGATGCAGAAAACAGAAAAATCATCAGAAGTAAGGACGTAGTCTTCAATGAAAAAGTGAGGCATAAGGACAGTGTGTAGAAAAATAAGGCTGAGAAAAAGGAATTCGTATAGTTGGAAGAGTTACTGGACACGGGTGTTACAGCGCCACAGGATGATTATGCACAAGAGCATTATGAGGCAAAGCCGCATACACCAGTGTGAGGAGGTCTACTCGAGAGAGAAGACCCACAGTCCGATACTCACCCTCCTTACATTATTTACTGCTGACAGATAATGATGAACCAGAGTGTTTTGAATAAGCATTACAATCAGATACACGGGTTAAGTGGGAGCAGGCCATGGATAATGAGATGGACTCTCTTGAGTCTAATCGTACATGGGAGCTAGTCACTCTGCCTAAGGGTAAGAAAACTCTTCATAACAAGTGGGTTTACAGACTGAAGAAGGAGCATGATGGTTCGAAACGGTACAAGGCTAGATTGGTTGTGAAAGGGTTTGAACAAAAGGCAGGTATTGATTTCACTGAAATATTTTCACCTGTGGTGAAAATGTCTACGATTCGCATGGTCCTGAGTATAGTGGCTACAAAGGACTTACATCTAGAGCAGTTAGATGTTAAGACAATCTTTCTTCATGGGGACCTTGAAGAAGAGATATATATGCATCAGCCGACAGGATACGTGGCACCAGGAAAGGAGAACAAGGTGTGTAGACTGAAAAAGAGTCTATATGACCTTAAGCAGTGGTACAAGAAGTTCGACAGTTTCATATCAGGAAACGATTTTAGGAGATGTCATGCAGACCACTGTTGTTATTTGAAGAAGTTTGATACGTCGTACATCATCCTTCTTCTATATGTTGATGATATGCTTGTGGCCGGTTCAAGCATGAAGGACATCTCATATCTCAAAAGACAACTGTCTAGAGAATTTGCCATAAAGGATTTGAGAGCTGCAAAACAAATCTTAGGTATGAGGATAAATCGTGACAGGGAAAACAAGAAACTGGTTTTGTCATAGGCAGAGTACATAGCCAAGGTACTTGATCGATTCAATATAGGAGGTGTTAAGCCGGTTAACACTCCATTAGCCAACCACTTCAAGCTATTTAAGGAACAAGGTGCAAAGACGCAGGAGGAACGAGACTACATGGCTAAAGTCCCATACGCGTCAGCTATTGGGAGTCTCATGTATGCTATAATGAGCACGAGGCCAGACATTGCTCAAGGAATGAGAGTTGTTAGCAGGTTCATGAACAACCCCGGGAAGGAACATTGGAAAGCTGTGAAGTGGATCTTAGATACCTGGTAGGTACTAAGGATGTAGGGCTGTGTTATGGTGGATCAAAAATCAAGCTACAAGGCTACGTGGATTCAGATTTGACAGGAGATATCGACAACAGAAGAAGCACTACAAGTTATGTCTTTACTCTGGGTAGTGCTGCAGTTAGTTGGGTCTCTTAATTACAGAAGATAATATCTATCAGTACGACGGAAGCAAAATATGTTGTGGCTACAGAAGCGTGCAAGGAGATGGTGTGGATGCAAGGTTTTATGGAAGAGTTGGGTAATAAGCAAACAGATTACAAGTTGTACAGTGACAGTCAGATTGCAATACACTTGGCTAAGAATTCAGCCTTTCATTCAAGGACCAAGCATATTACCATTATATATCACTTCATACGTTCGTTACTGGAAGATGGATCGATTTCTCTGGAGAAGATTCATACAAATGAAAATCCTATGAATATGCTGACCAAGGCGGTCACACGGGAGAAGCTGAAGCTCTGTTTAGCTTTGATTGGTCTTCAGGCTTGAAGACGAGGAGGTGGTGCAATTCGGATGAAGAAGACAAAGGTTTATGGCGATGTGTCTCCAAGTGGGAGATTGTTGAGAAGTGGAGCCACATCTGGGGTTGCACACGACCGATCGTGGCCCCCTGCTCAACCGGTCGTGGAGCCCACTCGACCGATCATGACCAGTCGTGGACCGGCTCGACTCAAAGTCCATCGAGCATCAATTTTTTGGGTCTGAGGTGCTCAACCGGTCGTAGGCCATGCTCGACCGGTCGTGGGATCCGCTCGACCGGTCGTGTAGTCCGCTTGACCAGTCGAGGTTACGCAGATTCGTTTTTGGATTTGATGCGGACTGCGGAAAATTGAGTCGCCTTTCGCAAGGGTGCGAAAGGAAAGTTGCCAAAACTATAAATTGGGATCCCTAGGGTTATTTTAGGGTTAAGGTGAATATTGAGAAATATTTTTAAGGTGTGATCAATGGATTTTCTCTGTACTTCTAAGGGAGAGGTTAGTATATTGCCTTATAATCTTCATTTTTCTTCATAGTGGAAGTTTGCATCCGTGGTTTTTTACCCTAGTTTGGGGTTTTTCCACCTATATCTTGTCTTGTGGTTTGTTTGGATTGCTTTGATCGGTTTCTAGTTTATATTTCTTCTTGTTTATCATTTGTGGGTGAGACCGGAGATTGGATCTCGACTCATTGCGTTGTTGGCGTGCTGTGTAACAAAAATAAGGCAGGAGCATTGATTTCATTAATTGGAATGTAAAAGTAGTACAATTTACAAAAAGAAAAAAAAAATAAGTGAAGAGAAAAATTTGCATACACTTGTGTTGAAAAAACAACTATGGAAACTACCAAAAAGTCATGACATGGTCATGGCGTGAAGTCGGCAGAATGTGATAGATGATGTATCAACTAAGAACTCGATAATACGAAGGATCTATTGATAAGGTCATGAATATTTAACCTACTCGAACTTAACAATGCCAGAAAATATCATCATTTCCTATCCCCTTGTTTCAATGCCACATCATTATGAAAGTTACTCCATCTAGCATGAGGGAAAAAAAAAAAAAAAAGCTAAGCAAATAATGGCTGAGAGGTATGGAGAGACAAAAATGATGCTCTAGCTGATTTTATAAATTTAAAAATTGTTATACAGATCGAGAATAAAAAATCAAAAGAAGAAAAAAAAAAAAAAAAAAAAAAGCAGTCATTTTTATTATCCTTGCCTACCTAGCCATTTGTTTGGCAATAGTTGCTCGAGTCTTCAAGGCCACATGTCTCGTAACACCCCGTACTTTTCAGTACTCGTGTGTTACCATGTAATCTAATTTAATATAAATACAAGCATAGCTTAAGTAAACATTCATGTTCATTCTAGCCTAAATCCAATCATTGAAAACAATCTTCATCCGTATACCAAGTTATCCACTCGTTATTGTTCAAAATGGACCATCACATCGCTAGAGAAACCTATTTTTAGAACTCCAATTTCATTGGTGGACAAATCTAGCTGACCTTTCTAGATTTAGAACCCTAAATCATGGAATTCACCGTTCACCAAGTTTACAACGTCCTATAGGATGATCCATCATTTGAAAACATAGGTTGGATTATCTGGCTTCATATCCAACTCCCAGATCACACCTAAACATTCTTTAAGACCCCAAGGGTTGTTAATAAGTAAATGCTAGTCAATCCAATCATTGGATTGTTTGAATGCTCAGTAAACTGTGATTTGGTAATTGGAGGTTCACGTGGTGTAGCTCACTTTAATGCAAAGTAACCCAATACTAGAGTTTGTAGCTAAATGATGCACAATGTGTAACCCTACATCTTACATATAGGCATGATAATAATAATAAATAAATAAAAAGATAGATAAATAACAATGTGTATAGGTGATAATAATGATAATAATAATATGAAATCATGAGACAAATAGTCCTAATAACCTACAGAGCGGGACCCACAACACGATTAAAAATACATGCATGTGTGAAAATAATAATAACAATAATAAAGTGAAATAAACAATGATAGTAATAAATGATAATAGTAATAGAATTAATATTAATATTAGTATTTGGTTAGTAATATATTATGAAAGTCTTATAAATGATCCATTAGGACCTTTTGACCGTTGATGCTCGGATTGAAACTAATCCGACCATCAAATCAACATAGTCGACACTTAAAGAATGTAAATCAAGTAATATGGCCCACCTGGGCCTTGGATCTGCCCCATCTTTGGTCAAGGGCACTAATTGGACCCTCCAAACTAAATGGATGGAATGGATTTTGTCCAACATCAGTGCGGACCCCACAATGGGTGGGACGTGTACCATAGTGGGCGAACACCCGCAACACACCAGACGAGAGTCACAGTCAAATCGGTTTTGACTCGATGCCTCCCGCCCAAAGAGGAAATCCTCCTCTTCTCTTTTCCTTGCAAACGGACATCATCCGTGTGTTGGATGGTGGCCCACCATCAGGACCCGTATGAATGATCTGAACCGTCCATCAGGTGTGGCTCTCAAGCTCAACCAAAACCCAACAGTTTTGTATGTTGAAACCTGCGAATACACACACAGTTTTAAGTTGATTAGGCCAGCGTGTAGGCAGAGTAGTGTTTCCAGCTATCCCAAGATCATCCTACTGTGATTAATGTAGGCCACCTTGGTCTAATCCAAACCGTTCATATGATCCAGGAGGTGGGGCTGACCAAATTTGCGTCATTCGTACACACTCATTCACACGTGCATGTACTCAAACTCGAGCCAAACAGAGCCGCCTGTGGCTACTTTTCTGGAAATGGAAAGCTCCATTCCGCGGCTGCTAGCTTGGCAATCCGCGTGCGTCCCTCCTCCTCCATCCCAACCATAGGATGTATGGAAATCCTAGCCCTCCAAACTAGGGTTCCAGCCGTACAAAGACAGCTGGAGGCTCTTTTTGTTAGAGCACGCTGGTTGCCCTAGATGGAATCCTGACTGTCTAATTTAAATTTGACAGTGCTGAGGGAGCTTAGGACGAGATATAAGGCAAGAGGAATCGGACAGTAATGCCTCTCCTCCTGTTATTGCGCCACCATAGAAATTCGATTGGTTTCCTTCTTCCTTCAAAACCACCACCCAAACGTCCATGGAGCTTTGTTTTTCTCTTTCCTCAAGCTTCTTAAGGCAGGTCATAACCCTCTAAAAACTCCTTTTGGAGAAATACCAATCGAGTCCAGATCCGCCATTAATGGCGAGTTGTCTTCCTCGACAAGAAACCCGCGTGTTCGCCCTTACCGCACACCCGACCTCACATCTGTTTCATTTGGTAGGGTCACGTGGGTGTCATTTCATCACCCTTAAATCAATCAGGTCAGTGCAGCGAAGGTCACAACAACGTCCAGTATCGTGTGAGTCTTTCTGTGCACGAACGCCATCGTTGCTCGAGTTGTTGCTCTGTTCTAGTGTGGGTCCAGCTCGGTTGTTGGGTTGTTGAGAAAGATAGAAGGAGAAGGAAGGAAATGCAGAGAGGAAGACAGGGAAGAGAAAGGGGAGGATGGGTGCATTGTTGCACTAGTTCGAATCGAGCCGGGTCCCAGACCGAGTTGTGTCGAGCGAGAGTCTCACTCGCTGGAGAGTGGACTAAGTCAGGACTCGTCTAGCTAAGTCCAAACCTGTGCGATCTCAGTCTAGGTTTGTGCATGATTTAACCTGATCAAATCTGCGGCTTCTGTACGGCCCACCGTCGCCATTGCCAAGTCTGCTGAGTTTGGGCCGTGCCTAAGTCGAGTCCAGATGCACCTGGACTTTCAATAAGCAAGAAGAAGAAGAAGAAATCGAAGGTTGAGCTATAGCAACTCGCTGTGTTCCACCGCCAGACCTAACTCGAGTAATTCGGTGTCTTGACTCGCTGAGCCGACTAGACTCCAAGTTGATTAACGTCCATCCATCACCAGCAACCACTGATCTCTGTCCGTCCAAAGAAAGGATGACCGAGGGCATGCAGAAGAAAGGAGAGGAACGAGAGTGCATTGCTGCACTAGCTCAACTCGAGCTGAGTCATCGACTCGCTAGACATCGGGTCGAACAAGCCTTGTCCAAGGCCAGGCATTGCTGGACAGCCAGCAGAGAAGGAAGAAAAGGAAGGGAAGTAGAGAGAGAGAGAGAGAGAGAGAGAGAGAGAGCAATAACAAGGAAGAGAGTATAGAAGGAAAGAGGAAATGAGAGAGGATGAGAGATGCACAGGAATCAACTCGGTCCAACCGAGTTAACTCAATCGTCACCTAACCAGCACCAACCTAGCCATGACTCAATGGCTTCTCCTCGGGGTGAATCTGATTCCTCTACACCTTAACCAAGTCATCTCCTCAGGTAACCTCCTCATGTGATCCATTATTCTAAATGTGTAAGGTATAGGTCATTAACTCGATGGTGTATGGAACTTAGGTAGAATTAATCTAATTGGGTCCATTTGGGCAGCAGTGTTTAGAGAACCATTGCAGGCTAAATCCCTAACCAAGTGCAATCAGGAATCAAGTCTATCACCACCTTGTAACAACTTCAAGTACAGTAAGATGGTTCCCCAATGCCCCATTACTTAGGAATTATTAAGGTTGATTGGTTGCCTAATTCGATTCCTTATATATTATGTCTTCATCTAGATAGGTAGCTCCCATTCAAATTTGACTCAAATCAACTACCTTGCTCCAATTAGAAGGGGAGCAAGTATGATTCAATCTTAAGAAGCACACACATACACCTTCTAAGAACAACGCCATTAGGAGGAACAACTCCCAAGGTGATGATTTCTTCCCCTTAAGCTTTCCATTTCCAAATTAATTTAAATAATAGTCTTTATTAGAATCACAGATGTTATCTCATAGCATGCGATCTCTTATCAATTCTTAAGGCATAGCTTATACTTGAATTATAGTTGACAGTTGCGAATCCATAATTTCATACAATAAGTACTTATATGATGGTTTTCATTTGAAATTCAATTGATAGTTCTTATCGTGACTTATTACGATTATTATGAATCAACTTATGTCTAACATGACATAACTATGCTTTCTCATAGATTGTTGTGAGTTGCTTATGGATCTCTATTTATTACACTTACTAGTAGGTAATCCCTCTTGTATATGTGAACCCATACTTAGGATGTAACAAAATAAAATGTGGTAAGAAATGGGCCCTCGATTTGGAGGTTACATGGGAAATGGAACATTAATGTGGGATTTATCATCCATAGGTCAAACAGCTAGAGTGGTTTAGAAATGACCTCTTTAACCGCTCTGATTTAACCTTATTTGACCATTTGTCGTCTCGATTTAATGATCCAAGCACCCTTTTACCGCTGCAATTTAATATCTGTCTCATGTTTTGATGGTTGTCTTGCGTGGATTCGATGGCCTATGCCCATGCGATGGTGATCTCTACTTATTGAATTTGATTGGCTCTTGGTCGACAGGCATCCATTAAACATCCTAAAATGGGAAAACCTCATGAGCTGGGGATGGTGGTCATGGGACACTATGCTTAAGCTGTCGACCTACACTGGGTGACGAGCCCCCTGTAGTGACCATTGAGTTACTCAAACCGGCTGATTGTAATTGAAATAATAATGGTTTGGCTAATCATGCATTCATAACATATCGATGATGACGGGTGACTAATTCTTGATGTTGTAGCACGTGCCCTTAGGTTTAGTGGGGTATCGTTTCGCTAGCTCCCAGACCATCGACTATCGACCTACGTACGTGATGTACGATGACTTGGTCACTATATTGTACTAGATATGCTACACTGGTGACCAGTCTTATGCATGGGTGACGAGCTTAAGTTCGACTGGATGAGCATCCCCAGGTCGATGTGTATTCATGCATCCATGCATTTAAAAAAGACTGCATCATGTATTGTTTTGATTGTCTTATTGTTTTTAATTATGCTTAACTAAAGCGGTGGTGTATAATCTTGAGGGGAATTCATACTGAGTTGGCCAGTCATATATTCAATTATAACCATACATGTAGCACAGGTGGTTTAAAAGACACTTGTGTCTAGAGTGATAAAGAGAAGGGTACAATTATTAAGGATGTACGACTGTATCTGCCAGGAGAAGTTGCGCGATCTTGTGGCTCAAGTTTATATGCATTTTATTATTTCTCTTGTGTAAATTATATAATTTTTTGTATTTGCTATTATAAGGGACATTGGTTTGTATAAGTCATTATGGGTAGCCGCTCGTATATTCTGAGTGAAATGTAAATTTTCCTTTATGTTTGATTTGTCCATCTTTCTCTAAACTGCTAACTCTGAAAGAAACAGGAATATATATATATATATATATAATATATATATATATATATATATATATATATATATATACACACACACACACCACACACATACACACACACCTGAATTTAACTATCTTTAAAAGTTAACACTCGGGTTTTTAGAGAACGAGTCATATAATCGGGTTCCGAAAACTCGAGGTGTTACATGTCTGGCCCGACTGACCGATGATGTTCTATCTTGGATGAAGTTGACTAGAGTATTAATCTCGTCCTCCTACTCCTCACAAACCTTTTCTATCTACTCACGACGTTTCCTTAAAGCCTCTATCCGCTTATCTAATGCTGCAATTTGAGCGATAAGATAATCCTTTCCACTTCAGATTCTTTCAGTTTAGTATATGTCGTAGAAAATTTTTTTCCAGCGGCATTAACCTCTATTACTTTGAGGTTTGTGACCCAATGCTCAGTTTGAATATTCTTGACCATGACATTGATTTCCTAATACTCTTACACAAAGTTTAGGAATTCGCAACATGTAGGTACCTTGATCGAAATTACATAGTAATGATGGAAAAAAAAAATACAAGTCTTTCGACTGACCCCGTGGAAATAATCTCTACGACTCCTAAACGTACAAGAGCTCATAATTCATCCTTATATTGCTGAAATTTCAAAAAAGGCAAAGGAGACCCAGTCATGGTAATATCACTGCTGAGAGCTTGGTCGAGAGAGGAGAGTATGGCTTCAACGAGGGACACTTTCTTAGGAACTGGAGGAGGTGTCGTTATCATCTCTGTTTGCATAAGTGCATAAGCATATGGTGGCTTTGAAGGAGTGGTGACTCTGGATGGTAAAAGTAGTTGAGTTCATCACAAGAACCTCACGGACTATCTATCGACCAAACGAAACTATTTCTAGGAGATTGGTTGGTTGAGTTGGTTCATCTTTTTCCTTGTCCACAATCAATAGGTATTAGGCAGCTGTGATGGGAGTATGTTATTCAGTAGGACCCAAGGATAGTACAAAGCGGTTGACCAAAGCAGGAGTGGAATGAGAATAAATGTCTTGTTGGGGATTCTGTAGTGTTGATACGATTGGTTCATCATTTTCTTAGTTAAAGTGGTCGACGAAGCCTCAAAATGAAAAGAAACACGAAAATGTTCTAGCGATTAGGCAGTTTCCGTATATCCAAGAGTATCCTCATTATGCCGATGTGCATTGCTCGAATCAGAGCCACTAAGCACCACTGTAGGATTTGCAGACTCGCCCGCAGCAACAGAGGTGGTGGTTCCTTCAGTTTGTTAAAGATATGAGATGCTACAGGAATAGCTTATTTTTTCAGCAATCAGTAAGTTCTCTTAGTTCTACATAAACAAGAAAATATTAAAAGAGATAAAGAGTGTGAAATGAATAAATAGAAAATGAAGAAAAATGTTCATCTAGATTAGAACGAACAATAGTCGATCACTGATTGAATTTTGGTTGGGTTATTAATAGCCACCGCGGAAGGACGAGTAGAAAGGGAAAAAGGCGGTGATTTAGATTCATAAGGGTTGAAAAAATAAAACAAATACATTAAAAAAGGAAATAGCGTATGTCGCAGATTAGTTGTGACTTCAGGGGCTCTTCCTCGGACTTGTCTTCTCATTTCCAAGGTATGTCGCATATCATACTCAACAGGCTTAGTCGTTCCCAAGGTTTGCGAGGGAACACACTTGCTTCGTGTTGGCCAATCTTTTACTACATATGAGTCGAGAGGGGCAAGCGAAGGACGAAATTGCTCGGTAGCCGCCCCTAGTTCTATGCCATGGTCGTCGAGGAGAGGGTGGTGCCTTTCTAATATTCTCATTATGCGATCGATGTTGCCGGTCAGAGCCTCAACTTGATTTTCCAAAGAGGCGAGCTGACTTCCCATGTTCCGGGATTTTCACGCGGTTGCCGGGGAAGGGGGATCAAGCAAGGGGGCCTTACTGCAAAGCCTGAGGGTTTTCAGAATGTTCTTCTAGTATCGGCTCAACTATAGCGATGAAGGCCCTTCTTTTTTTCTTTAGCCATCAAATGGGGAAAAGTAGAAAGGCGATTATACTCGTTAGTGTAGGGGGACTTCTTAATCACTTTGTTGTCATTCCCACAGACAGTGCCAAACTATTATCGCTTGAATCTAGTCAATCTCACA
>JAJHSJ010000012.1:13711025-13936025 GCA_021015155.1 Magnolia officinalis | reverse complement strand
GGGGTTTGCAATCCACTGTAAGAGCTTGGATTAGGCATAAGTCATTTCAATAGTTGTATATGTAACAGGTGTCACTATACATGTAATACTCCATTATTTTGAAAAAACGGTGGGTTCCACCGTTGCCTTTGGTGTGGCCCACCTGAGCTGTGGATGGCCCTCATTTTTGGGCTCAGGCCCTAACTCTGATGGGCAAAATGAATGAGCGGTGTGGATCTATCACATGATGCCTGTGGGGCCCATTCTCAAAAAAAAAAAAAAAAAAATATCAAAAACACAAAGTGACGTGCTGACGCACGTCACCCCATGAAACTCTCCACGATTTTCTCTCTCTCCACGACTCTCTCTCTCTCTCTCTCCCACTTCTCCACAACTGTTGCGGATGGGAACCCATTCACCATGATTTCCATCATCATGGTGGGACCCATTCCTCAATCTAAACCGTCCATTAGACTCAGAACCCATCAAATCACCTACCATTATTTTATACCCCATTTCTCATACTACATATAGAAAATCATTAAAAAAAAACACAAAAGAAAGATTTTGAGAAGAAAAGAGAGATCAGGAAAAGGGAGTACGTAAGGGTTCAACATCGAGTTCAAAGTGGATTAATCCAAGTTAGTGCACGTCGGAATCAGCCTCTCTTCAGATTATTTCCTCCCATCACACTATTTTTCCATATCAGGTAGGTGATCATTCCTTATTTGAAAATTTCATAAGTAATGGCCTTAGTTAATCTAGACATTAAGATATTTTTTTATTTGATTGAACTAATGCAAATATCATTTTTTTTTTTTAATATTTTCTAGTAGTGATAATGAATATTCATTATATGAATATTAATACTCTATCTGTCATACTTCCTTGTAAATTAGATGTATTTTATGTTAACCATTTTTATGCAATGATTTTTACGGGTACTCTGGCATAAAAAGATCACTATATTAATTGTTATGGGTGATCTGATATTGTTTATTACAATGTTTCCTTGTAAATTAGATGCATCATATTTTAATGTTAATTATTTTTTTTGTACAATGATTCTTACGGGTGCTCTGCCCAGGGTCATTCCCGAAATGATCAGCACGACACGGGTGCTCTGCCCAGGGTCATTCCCAAAAGGATCAGCACGGGTGCTCTGCCCTGGGTGATTCCCTAAAAGGATCAGTACGCACGGGTGCACTGCCTTGGGCTTTTGTCCCTAAAAGGGTTATACCGGTGCTCTGCCGAGGGTCATACCCTAAAAGGATCAACACCGGTGCTCTGCCGTGGGTCATCCCCTAAAAGGATCAACACACATGAGTGTTTTGCCCACTCCAAATTTTAACATCTTTAGAAAAGTTATGTTAAATAATTTATTTATTTCATGTTCATGAATGTCTTATTATTTACTATGATTTTATATTCAATGTTCGTCTCATTTGATTAATATGTCGAGATTTAATTTGGTAATATTTGTGAGATTTTCAACTTGGGATTGATGTGATCCTATTGAGTTGTCAACTCATTATGTGTTAACCGTTTCAGGTTATGAATATTTTGAAGATGCAGGGTACTTCTATTACTAGTGGAGCATGGAATGTGATTTGATGCACGTGGCATGTCATTCTACATAGGATAGATTTTATTTTATTTTAGAACTCTAAATGTAGTAATGTTAGCTTGATTTTCTCACTTCAAGTTAAGTTAAATAATTATGCATCGATGAAATAAAAGAGTATGTAATTAGTTATCTTAATATATGTTTGGATTTT
This sequence comes from Magnolia officinalis, assembly GCA_021015155.1. Lineage (NCBI taxonomy): Eukaryota > Viridiplantae > Streptophyta > Magnoliopsida > Magnoliales > Magnoliaceae > Magnolia > Magnolia officinalis. Next base: position 13,934,268 of record JAJHSJ010000012.1, on the reverse strand, counting down.
TAAGTTTTTGCTATGGTGGGAGAAAATGAAATGCACATGAAATTTCCATACTTTATTTGTATTTTATTTTTATTTTATTTTATATAGGTCACGGGTCTGAAATTCGGGTCCTGGACACCCTATTCGGGTACCCGAATTTTGGGGCGTGACAAAGTTGGTATCAGAGCCAGGTTTGATCTTAAACATTGGACCTAAAATAGAAATTTAGCTCTAAGTCTTCATAAATAGCCTTAACTAGGAGATGAGAAATTTAGAATACATATGTAGGACATTTTAATTTATTGTAATATAATACTTAGATCCTATTTAGGCTGTATATTAACATACAAAATCAAATCTGGACGTTAGGAAATTTCTGAGAATTTTTCTAACTATTTATTGAGTTGGACAGCAATAATCCATATAAAATGTCTGACTTTGAAAAATCATAACTATTTAAGTAAAACTCCGATTGAGTTGATTCAAAAACTCAATTGAAGCTTGATAAGTATAATTTTATAAAAAAATATGTAAAAATTAAAATATACTGATATTTCAGGTGTGTATTTGATGTTAAAAAAATCTGTCCAGAAATCGTCCAAATCTGGACAGCGTGTACTTCTGAATTCTTAAAAATTTTACAGGCGTCGAAATATTATGAAACTTTACAGGAATATAGTAGACTTATAGATGTATCTATATAAAAATTTTTAAGTTAAAATAATGTCTAAAAATATCAAAAATATCAAATAGAATAGCACCCTTATGACCAGAAATTTCTGCACATAGTTCTAAACTACATTTTAGTTCAACTTCTTTTAGATCTTCATGTATGCCTACATTGAACCGTCTAATTCTTATAATCTTAAAATTATTCAGTAAAATTTATAATCCCCTTTATTTATCCTAGGCTATGACGGATGAAAGTATGAACCTCGGGGCCGCATCGGAGACTCAAGTACCCGATGCAGCTAGGCAAGGAACAATTATTGACAAGATCCTCCAGGCGATGGAAGGATTTGCCTCATTTATGGGAACACAAGTGCTTATAAGTCAATCTCAGGAGCAGACTCAAGCGACGCATGTAGCCGCTGAAGGGACGGGGTCCTTATTGGAAAAGTTTAAGAGGCAGAGACCGCCTACGTTTAAAGGTGGGCCTAACCCAAGTGAAGCTGAGGGTTGGAAAAGGCAGATGGAGAAAATTTTCACAGCTATGAGATGTAACGAGCAACAAAAGGCTGAATTAGCAATATATATGTTGGAAGGAGAAGCCGATCATTGGTGGGAATCTACGACTAAGGAGAACCCGAGCATAGAAAGGTGGACATGGGACCAATTCTGCACAAAATTTGAAAATAAATACTTTCCAGCCTATGTGCGTGCTCAAAAGGTTACAGAATTCATGAAATTAGAACAAGGAGATATGACGGTGCGTCAATATGATGCAAAGTTTACAGAGTTGGCACGATTTGCGACATTTCTCATACCGGATGAACTTCGTAAAGGACAGAAGTTTGTTGAAGGACTAAAACCTTCTATCCGTACTCGACTGGCGCCATTTCTTATTAAAACGTATGCAGAAGCAGTGGAACGCGCCAGCGCAATAGAAAAGGACTTTGATGAGCATTGGAAGAATCGCGAGCCGAGGAAGGACATGAGGAGTGGAGCCAGGACCACGCCCCATTCATCTCTCACACAACATGAAGTGACTAAGCGTCAGAAGATGATGCCAACATTAATACCCAGTCATGCCACTATGCAATTTTCAACGCAATTCACTGGGATTGCCATAACTGCGGAAAGGTGGGCCATCCTGCCCGCCATTGTCTTCTACACCACCTCGTCACCAATATCCAGGGAATCAAGGACCGCCACGATCGTTTTACAGGCCGCCTCTTCATTATGCACCGTCTACATCATATCAACGACCTCCGCCGCCGCCTCCTCAGATGATGCATCCAGCTGCGAGACCAGCACAACCTTATCCTCAGAGGCCTGCACAGCTACATCCACGATTCCAGCCACCTGGACCCCCTCAAGCTTATCCGAGACCACCTCAACAATTGCAACAACAGGTCAAGCCTCCTCAATATCAGCAACTGAGGCCAGAAAGTCAGGCGCCCCGACCTCAAGCTCAAGGACGTGTTTACGCTCTATCTTCATTCACAAATGATCCAGCCCAACTTCAAGAGTATGAGGATCCAAATCGAAGCTATGAAGATCCAACGCCACCTCAAGATGATGCTGCACAAATGTATGAGACTACTGCTTCTGCTTATGGGGACCCAACACAACCTACAGATATCACTCCTCAACATGGTGTTGAAGCTACTAATGATGTGGTGGAAGGTACTATCTTGGCTTACACCTCTCTTGCCAGAGCATTATTCGATTCAGGAGCTACACATTCATTTATATCTTATTTCTTCGTATGCTCACTTGGTATATCACCCGTACGATTAGATAAGAAAATTATCGTAGCAACCCCTCTCGGTAAGTCCATGAATTTAGAGCAAATATGTGAAGAATGCCCCATCATAATTGAAAATGAAATACTGCCAGCAAATCTCATTATTATGCCTATGAAGGAATACGATGTCATCTTAGGAATGGATTGGTTGTCCCAGTATCGTGCCAAGATAGATTGTTTCAGGAAGACGATTACGTTGAACATAGAAGGACGATCTCCACTGAAATTTTATGGGACACGAAGAAGGAAAGCGCCGATTGGTTTGTCGGCTATTGTGGGAATCGAGCAATCAGAAGAAGGGATTGAACAAATACCTGTGGTAAGGGAGTTTCCAGAAGTTTTTCAGGATATTCCGAGGTTACCTCCAAAGAGAGATGTTGACTTCGGTATCGATCTAATGCCCGGAACCGCACCTATCTCTAGAGCACCTTATCGCATGGCTCCGGTAGAATTAAAAGAATTAAAGGATCAGATCCAACAGTTGCTAGATCAGGGTTTCATTAGACCCAGCACGTCGCCATGGGGAGCACCGGTCTTATTTGTAAGGAAGAAGGATGGAACTATGAGATTATGTATCGATTATCGTCAGTTGAATAAAGTAACAATCAAGAACAAATATCCTCTTCCTAGGATTGAAGATTTATTTGATCAGCTTAAGGGAGCGAGGTTCTTTTCTAAAATAGATTTGAGGTCAGGTTACCATCAGTTGAGAATAAAAGATGAAGATGTGCACAAGACAGCTTTTAGGACTCGTTACGGGCACTATGAGTTCTTGGTAATGCCATTTGGATTGACAAATGCTCCAGCGGTATTTATGGATCTTATGAATCGGGTATTCAAACCTTATTTAGATCGATTCGTTATTGTATTCATCGATGATATTCTTATATACTCCAAGACTCATGAGGAGCATGAGGAACATCTCAGGACCGCTCTGCAGACGTTAAAAGATAATCAATTGTATGCCAAGTTATCAAAATGTGACTTCTGGAAGCATGAAGTAAAATTTTTGGGGCATGTGGTGTCAGAGAAAGGGATATCTGTGGACCCAGCTAAAATTGAAGCAATATTAGAATGGGAGCAGCCCTCGAATGTGTCTGAAGTGCGAAGTTTTCTCGGCCTTGCTGGTTACTATCGAAAATTTATAGAAGGATTCTCCAATATATCAAGACCCCTAACTAATCTAACTAAGAAGAATACGAATTTTAAGTGGGATCAAGATTGTGAGCAGGCATTTACCGAACTGAAGAAGCGGTTGACATCAGCCCCAGTTCTGGCATTACCGACCGAAGGAGAAAGATTCGTCGTTTATACTGATGCGTCATATCAGGGATTAGGATGTGTTCTTATGCAAGGAGGCAAAGCTATCGCATTCGCATCACGACAGTTAAAGACTCACGAGAGAAATTACCCGACGCATGATCTGGAGTTAGCAGCAGTGGTTTTTGCTTTAAAAATTTGGAGGCACTACCTATATGGGGAACAATTCGACTTATATTCAGATCATAAGAGTTTAAAGTACCTCTTTAATCAGAATGAATTGAATATGCGTCAAAGAAGATGGATGAAATTTTTGAAGGACTACCATTTCGATATTTCATATCACCCAGGAAAAGCAAATGTTGTGGCCGATGCCTTAAGCAGAAAGATACGAAGACTTGTGACCAGCCTAATGATCAAATAGTGGGAGATGCTAAATGTTATCAAGGATTTCGATCTGCAACTTCAGCTTGAAGAACCTCAGGCGCATCTAAGTAACATAGTAGCACAGCCTGCCCTGGTGTGTAATTTTATTTATTTTATTTTATTTTATTTATTTATTTTAATGTTTAATGGCTAAGTTTAACTTATTAACCTTTAGAATTGAAATTAGATCATGATAAAGTTTTCTCTTAGATTCGACGTATTCTAGAAGCTCAGAAGAAAGACGTTTGGCTACAAGAAAAAGGAGCAGAAGGAATGGGGAAGGAGAATGCAGAATGGCGAATTGGCACTGATGAAGGGATTAGGTTCCGTGGAAGGCTATGTGTTCCAAATGAACCTGATTTGAAGCAAGAGATTTTGGACGAGGCTCATAGATCAAGATTCACTATCCATCCAGGGGAGACTAAAATGTATCACGATGTTAAGCGCCAATACTGGTGGAACAACATGAAGCGGGAAATCGCCGAGTACGTATCTAAATGTGCGACATGTCAACAAGTGAAGGCAGACCATCGCAGACCACCAGGACTCTTGCAGCCGTTACCGGTCCCCAAGTGGAAATGGGAGCATATATCCATGGATTTCGTAGTTGGATTTCCGAAGACAGGTCGACACCATGACACTGTATGGGTGATCGTGGACAGATTAACCAAATCCGCACACTTCATCCCGATAAAGATTTCTACATCTGCAGTGGAGTTGAGTAAAATTTATATTAAAGAAATCGTCCGACTTCATGGTACTCCAGTATCCATCGTCTCCGACCGAGATCCCAGGTTTAAATCGCGGTTTTGGGCAAGTCTACAAGAAGCTTTGGGAACTACTCTCGATTGCAGCACAGCATTTCACCCGCAGACTGATGGACAAACAGAAAGGACGAACCAGATTTTAGAAGATATGTTACGTAGCTGCATTCTCGACTTCAAGGGCAATTGGGACGATCATCTGCCGCTGGTAGAATTTGCATATAATAATAGCTACCAACCAGCATTGGTATGGCACCATTTGAAGCTTTATACGGAAGACCCTGCAGATCACCAAGCTGTTGGACCGAAGTAGGAGAAAGGACATTGTTGGGACCAGAACTTATTCAAGAGACCTCCAAGAAGATTGACATCATTCGGGAACGTATGCGCGCCGCTCAGAGTCGCCAAAAGAGCTATGCAGATAATCGACGCAGAGACTTAGAGTTTTGTGTGGGAGATCATGTGTTCATAAAAGTTTCCCCAATGAAAGGAGTTATGCGTTTTGGAAAGAAAGGGAAGCTCGCGCCACGTTTTATCGGACCATTCGAGATCCTACAAAGAGTAGGAGTTGTAGCATACAAGCTGGCTTTACCACCTCAGTTATCCAATATCCACAATGTATTTCACGTTTCCATGCTTCGAAAGTACAAGCCGGACGATTCTCATGTCATCGAATGGGAGCCACTAGAGATTCAAGAAAATGTCACATATGAAGAGCAACCTGTGCGCATTCTCGATCGTAAGGAGCAAGTACTTCGGACGAAGGTTATACCTCTTGTGAAGGTACAGTGGAGTCATCACAGCGAGGAAGAAGCATCGTGGGAGCGAGAACAAGAAATTCGAGAAAAGTATCCTAACCTCTTTTAGGTATATAAATTTCGAGGACGAAATTTTGTTAAGGTGGGTAGAATGTAATACTCCATTATTTTGAAAAAACGGTGGGTTCCACCGTTGCCTTTGGTGTGGCCCACCTGAGCTGTGGATGGCCCTCATTTTTGGGCTCAGGCCCTAACTCTGATGGGCAAAATGAATGAGCGGTGTGGATCTATCACATGATGCCTGTGGGGCCCATTCTCAAAAAAAAAAAAAAAAATATCAAACCACAAAGTGACGTGCTGACGCACGTCACCCCATGAAACTCTCCACGATTTTCTCTCTCTCCACGACTCTCTCTCTCTCTCTCCCACTTCTCCACAACTGTTGCGGATGGGAACCCATTCACCATGATTTCCATCATCATGGTGGGACCCATTCCTCAATCTAAACCGTCCATTAGACTCAGAACCCATCAAATCACCTACCATTATTTTATACCCCATTTCTCACTACATATAGAAAATCATTAAAAAAAAAAATCACAAAAGAAAGATTTTGAGAAGAAAAGAGAGATCAGGAAAAGGGAGTACGTAAGGGTTCAACATCGAGTTCAAAGTGGATTAATCCAAGTTAGTGCACGTCGGAATCAGCCTCTCTTCAGATTATTTCCTCCCATCACACTATTTTTCCATATCAGGTAGGTGATCATTCCTTATTTGAAAATTTCATAAGTAATGGCCTTAGTTAATCTAGACATTAAGATATTTTTTTATTTGATTGAATTAATGCAAGTATCATTTTTTTTTTTTAATATTTTCTAGTAGTGATAATGAATATTCATTATATGAATATTAATACTCTATCTGTCATACTTCCTTGTAAATTAGATGTATTTTATGTTAACCATTTTTATGCAATGATTTTTACGGGTACTCTGACATAAAAAGATCACTATATTAATTGTTATGGGTGATCTGATATTGTTTATTACAATGTTTCCTTGTAAATTAGATGCATTATATTTTATGTTAATTATTTTTTTTGTACAATGATTCTTACGGGTGCTCTGCCCAGGGTCATTCCCGAAATGATCAGCACGACACGGGTGCTCTGCCCAGGGTCATTCCCAAAAGGATCAGCACGGGTGCTCTGCCCTGGGTGATTCCCTAAAAGGATCAGTACGCACGGGTGCACTGCCTTGGGCTTTTGTCCCTAAAAGGGTTATACCGGTGCTCTGCCGAGGGTCATACCCTAAAAGGATCAACACCGGTGCTCTGCCGTGGGTCATCCCCTAAAAGGATCAACACACATGAGTGTTTTGCCCACTCCAAATTTTAACATCTTTAGAAAAGTTATGTTAAATAATTTATTTATTTCATGTTCATGAATGTCTTATTATTTACTATGATTTTATATTCAATGTTCGTCTCATTTGATTAATATGTCGAGATTTAATTTGGTAATATTTGTGAGATTTTCAACTTGGGATTGATGTGATCCTATTGAGTTGTCAACTCATTATGTGTTAACCGTTTCAGGTTATGAATATTTTGAAGATGCAGGGTACTTCTATTACTAGTGGAGCATGGAATGTGATTTGATGCACGTGGCATGTCATTTTACATAGGATAGATTTTATTTTATTTTAGAACTTTAAATGTAGTAATGTTAGCTTGATTTTCTCACTTCAAGTTAAGTTAAATAATTATGCATCGATGAAATAAAAGAGTATGTAATTAGTTATCTTAATATATGTTTGGATTTTTAAGTTTTTGCTATGGTGGGAGAAAATGAAATGCACATGAAATTTCCATACTTTATTTGTATTTTTATTTTTATTTTTATCTTTATATAGGTCACGGGTCTGAAATTCGGGTCTTGGACACCCTATTCGGGTACCCGAATTTTGGGGCGTGACAATACACGGTCATTCTATTGGGCACATGACCCACTAATGATGATCAGCACCGTCCCAACATTGTCCATATAAATCAACGATTCTCAAACATGATCTTGTGCTTGTGGCCCATCTGAGAATTGGAATTTCATTATTTTTGGGCAAAACATATATTTTAGTGGGCTTATCACCGCCGTTGTGTCAAAAATTACATATCTCATTAATTAGAAATATTAAAATTAATTTAATAATTAAATTCAAACCCCTGTAAGTATACCATAAATAGGTACTTTTGGATTAAAGCAGCGAACACACTCCAAGGTTCCAAACACTAGGAGGATTTCAAATCCACTCATGGGGTTTCCGAAATCCAGGGGTTCCAAATCCACGCTCCCAAACAGGCCCTTAGGATTGTGAGATAGATTTTGGGATACGGTCCTGCTGTGAAGCCATCAGATTAATGTCTCCCAGGAGCCATACATCAGGTGGGTCCCACAAACTACTAATCGGGATCCTACAGATAATCACAAATCAGGCGTGAAATGACTCTCTGGCAACTAAAGCAGATGACAATCCATGCAACGCAGCATGCGGTTACTTTTAATCCTGACCGTTTGGCCGTGAACCAAAAGTCCCACTGAAGGGAGCCAATTGGGTCGCCCCGGCCTTACCCAACACGGTACGGCCCTGACTGTGGGGCCCACCTTGATGTATGTATTGTATTTCCACGCCGTCCATGCGTTTTGCCAGCTCATTTTAAGACAAGAACCCAAAAAATGAAGTAGATCCAAATCTTAGGTGGACCATATCATAGTAAACAGTGGTGATTGAACTCACACCATTAAAAACTTCCCGGGACCCACCGTAACGTTTGTTTGCCATCCAACCTGTGGATAAGGTCAAACAGACCTGTATTAATGGAAAAAACAAATATCCTCTTTATCCAAAACTTTCTTGTCCTAAACAATTGTTTTTAATGTTCAATCACCACTGTTTCTGGTGTTGTGGTCCACATGATATTCGGATCTACTTCGTTTTTAGGCCCATAGCCTAAAATGAGATGAAAAAACGGATGGACGGCGTGGATATACAATACATACGTCAAGGTGGGCCCCACATTCAGGGCCGTACCTTATCTGCTCCCCCGCTGAATGGATGCTTTTAGCTGAGTGCTTCGGATCCACCAATAGTCCCGACTCAACTACTAAATAATGTCCGCTAATTGGATCTTAAGATCGTGTAATTAATCTTATTTTTGGGATGTATCCAATCTAAAGTGAATCTCACGATTTGAAAGGTTTGGATTTTCGTACACATGTTCATCTATTAAAGGAAAGAACGCCCGTGTATTGATGATCATTCTCCGGCAGAGTATCTACTTTTTTCTCGTACAAAAGAAAAATAGTTCCCGCGTCTATTTCATTCCCAGCTGGAAAAATTGGTTGCGTGCCTGGAGTTTTAGGGAGAGAAATGCTACTCCCTACCACCGAACATCCACACGCGTCCAACTTCACACACGTGGATGAGATCCAACCCGTCAATCATTTGGACACCACATGGAATCTGCCCTCTTCCGAATATCAGGGCCATCAGTCAATCAGACGCCAGACTTATAAATTTTGAGGGTTAGGAAAGGATAATCTACGGTCCACATCCATTCACACACGTCCCACATGTTGGTTGATCTTTGGACCAGTGAACAGTTTCTCCGGAAATACTTAATGAACGGTAGGAAAATTTCACACGTGTGAGAATCGGCACGCTTTTGCGAGTAGCATTCCTCGAGCAGGCGAGAGTCGCCGAGTGGTTGTCGCTGTCTTACGTGGCATAGTTATCCGCCCAAACGTACTAATCGGTGATCTTTTTGCAAGTTGCAAATACGGACACGATAAAGTAGATACGGGAATATGGTGACTCATGTACACGTGTCAAGGACAACTATGACGTTGGACCGTACATTTAGTTGTCCTTTTGTGGATGGAAAATAAATGAAAATTCACAGATATTAGACGGTCCGATCCATCTGATCAGTGATTTACAATCGACGGTGGAAATGAAATGAAATTTAACGATCCAAAATCAGTGGGAGGAAAGCGAATAAAAGTGATTAGTAGGTGTGTTAGATAGTTTTAATTCTAAGAAATTGAATCATCGACGATGGATCCCACTAGATATACGGTCCTGATTGATTCATAAAACTGCCACGTGTAATTTAGAGGATGTGTCTATCACGTTTTGGTTGTACCGGCTGTACTGCTTCGTCCCTGGCACAGGGAACATATCGCTATCGTACGCCGATGCGAGATATAGAGAGGGCGGCATCATTCAACCAGTGGAACGCGGGACTCGGTTTGGCTAGTGTACACCGCTAGCTGGTGTCAATGCTATGTGGGCCCTACCAATGATGTATGTGTTTTATTCACGAAAATCCATCCATTTTACGAGCTCAATGAGGCAGATCCAAATATAAGGTGGACCGTACCATAGGAAACAGTGGGGATTGAACGCTCACCGTTGAATATTTTTGAGGCCTGGGAAGTTTTGTATCAAGATGATATTTGTATTTTCCCTTCATCCACGTTTGGAAGACCTTATCAACAGGTTAGATGGAAAATAACCATTTCAGTGGGACCTAGGAAGTTTTTAACGGTGGACATTGTTTTCCCGTTGTGGGTCCACCTGAGATTTGGATCTGCCTCATTTTTAAGTTGATTTCCTAAAATGAGCTGGGAAATGAATGGACAGCGCAGATAAAACACATACATCATGGTGGGGTCTACGGAGCTTTGACATCAGCTAGGTTGCTTATGCTGGGTTCACTGCCAAAACGGCCTCCACCGGAACGCATTGAGATTTACTGTCAGTTTTTTTTATTATTATTATTAGGGTTAGTTCACACAGTGCTCCGTTGGCCCCACCATGATGTAATGGCTGTTCATACATTTTGGATTATTCAGGGGTAAGAGACAAAAATTAAAAAATTAAACAATTGAGACATATCCAAATCTCAGGTGCACCACACCATAAGGAAAACATTGGTGGTTGATCACCCACCATTAAAAACCTTAGTAGGGCCCACTATAATTTTTATTTGCCATCCAACGTATTGATTAGTCTACGTATCAATTTAATTTAAAACTTACTTGCCCCCCATAAGTTTTTAATGGTGGATATTCAATCACCACTGTTTCGTGTAGTGTGGTCCACCTGCAATTTGTATTTACCTCATATTTTGGATCATGGCACTAAGGGCACGTTTGGCCGGGTGGATTGGAAGGGATTGAATGGTATTAGGGCCTGTTTGATTTGACCGATCCCATGGTATTAGGAGGAATGAGATCACGATATCCTTGGGATATGCATGATGAGCCAAACAGACCCGGTGAACTTGTCCCGGATATAAGCAATCCAATGGATCTTAAAACAATCCACTGACATCACCATCATTACCTTAAAATTGATCCCATCCCTTGGTTGAACGGATTGGGAGATGACCGGCGTGCCCAATAGACCTAGTGAACTTGTCCCAGGACCCATGGATCTTAAACCAATCCACTGACACCACCATCATTACCATCCATCCCATCCCTCCTAATCCCGTGGGATTGGCCCGGCCAAAGAGATCCGGTGAACTTGTAAGGAGATCACCCAGTTTGTTTGGCACGCTGGGCAATCCCGAGATTTAACTTCCAATCCCTTCCTAATTCCAATCCCATTCAATCCGCCTGGCGAAACGGGCCCTAGATAAAACATATACAATCTGTGCTTGGACATGACGTCTATCCGGCTATAAATAGCATGGATGACATGTTTTAAATATAAGCAGGTCTGTTTTAGGATGTGTGGATGTTTAAGTAACTTAAGCTACTCATGTATTAAGTAGCTTATTTTGGTTTATATTTATCACACTGAGATGATTAATTACTCATCTCAAATAAGTTACTTATCTATTGTAGTATGTAAAAAAAAGGAAAAGTAATTCACTGGGTGGTATCAAAACGGGTCTTTAATAAATCTTATTTATAAGAAATTGTGTGAAAGGAAGAACGTTTTTGTGTGCTTGTTTTTCAATAAGGATTTTTTTTTAATTAAAAATGATATGTTTTTAAAATTTTTGTTAGGCAAAATTAAAAAACTTTTTAAAAAAATCTCAATTAATATGCTAAATTAGTATACGTGGCATATATAAGATGCTTGGAGATGTACGTATCACATGTGGCACACGTGTGAGTGGATGCCTGAAGCTGAATTATGACACACATGGTAAATGTAATGTTCTTGAAAATAAAAGTGCCACATGTAGCATAAGATATGCATTATCACATTTGACGCATCAGCACTTGAAACTAGATGAGCCACTTGTGCCCATCAACACCATTGGCACACATGGATATAGGGGTGTACATCGAGTTACCGAGTCGAGTTGGCCTTAGCTCGACTCGGCTCGACTCGGTTTGGTCAGCAACTCGGGTCAGTTCGAGCCAAGATCGAGCCAAGTTCACCATTGCAGCATTTTCACAAACACCTTGACTGCACCTTTAAAATCTCACTGTATTTGAGACAACAACAATAGTGATGTAGAGCGGGTCGCGAACAGTTTTATGGCCAAGATGGATCAGAAGAGGCCCGGTCAATGACAGAAGTGATCTGGACTGTCGGACCTTAGATCGGGCATATCTTGCAATCCAGAACGAGTTATCTGACGTAAAATATATGATTTTGGGGTAGAACGAGCTACTTTAGCCAACCAACCCTGCTACGCCGGGTTACGACTCCCGGAATTGTGAAAAACCCCTGGATCGACGGTCATTTCCCTGCTTTAGTTTCGTTTTTACTATAAATAGTAAGTTTTAGTTTGATTATAACTCTTCATTCGTCGAGCTTTAGGAGTTGCGCCCAACGTGAAAAGAGCTTAGAATAATTAGGAGAACAATTTGGTGAAGCTAAATAGGACACTTACTATTTTTGGCCGAAAACCTTGCGCACTACTAGACATCACGACCGTCTGTAAATAGTAAGTTTACTATTTATAGTAAGTCGCGAATTCTAGGAGTTTTAGTTGTAGTTTGATTCGGATTTCTTTCCTATTGTTCGGTATCCCTATTTAAAAGGTTGTGAACTCATTTTTATTGATGAATTAGTCAACTTCGAATTTATTAGAATTTATTTCTATTTTCTGCTTTCTTTCCTCGTGGATTCGAGAAGTCTCTATGAGGAGTCCAGAGAAGCTCCGTGGATTCGGAGTATTTATCCTCATCACGTTCATCCCTGCGTCAAATAGTTGTACAAGTATTTTATCAAACACCTTCTAAGTAACATAAAAATCAAGAAAAAAGGGTGTTGTTTCATATACATACCTTCCTTTCCACCAGCCACACTTTTTTGAGTCATTTCATCAAACACTTGGTGAGCAACATCAATATCAAAGTAACCGAGTCACCGAACTGGTTCGATCCGAGTCAAGTCGAGCTGGGGCCAGCTCGAACTCGGCTCGAACTCATTTTCGAACTAAAAAAATTAGCTTGACTTGGCTCGAACTAAACATCAAATCGCGTCAAATCGAGCTTTTTCGAGTCCAGTCGAGCGAGCTAACCAAGCTAGCTTGGTTTGTGTACACCTCTACGTAGAGCTGTACACGAGTCGACTCGAGCCGAGTATTGCTTAGCTCGTGCTCGACTCGCATTGCCAGACACCCATCTCGTACTCGGCTCGGCTTGGCCTTCAAGCTCAGATGCCCAGCTCGTGCTCGGCTTGTCCGAGTTCGAGCAGATATCGAGCCGAGTTCGAGTTTAAGTCTTCAAGCATGTTTCAAGTATGAGTTTTCGAACCCTGCGATTCATCCATCCCAAAACAGAAGAATAAAAAACAAAGCTCTGAAAATCTCAGCGTTGGAAGCCCAAGAACCAGAAAAGCCAAACCATCTCCGAATCTCTAGATTCTTCTTTAACGCGATCCGGGGCGGATATTTCTGATGAAGAGATGGAATCCAAATGAAACTGAAATTCAAGACTTCAATGATATATGGAAAGCAGGTGTAAAGGGAAGGCCTTAAAAGAGAAAGCTGGAAAAAAGAAATATATATCAGAGGTTTTGTCTTTCTAAAGTTTCTGGATCATTTGTGGAATCCAATAGATTTGATTTTTCTTCTTGAAAGAAATAAGGGTTTTAGAAGGGTTTTGGGATGAATGAAATAAGGGAATTTCATGGAAGGAATGATGGATGGCCTTCGAAGGGTGTTGACTAGGAAATGGCTGTCTCTTATCTTCTCTCATTGGGTCTGCAGAGACTGATGGCTTTTAGTGCATGTCAAGTTCTCTCCTTAGGGTTTTTTTTTTTTTTTTGTTTTGGAGTATATATACCCCTGGTCGAGTACCAAGTCAAGTCCGAGTCGAGTCGATTTCGAGTATTATTCGAGTTGAGCCGAGTCGAACAAGGTCAAGCTCGTGCTCGGCTTGAACTCAATTCGAGCACCAAAAATCAGCTCGTGCTCGGCTCGAACTCATTTCGAGCCGAGCCGAGTCGAGTATTTCCGAGTCGAGTTGAGCGAGTTAACGAGTATACTCTGCTCATGTACAGCTCTACCTCTACATGGATATTTTGAGCAATTGAAGATGGACCATGGCACGTGCCACATTGGCAGAATGGACCATGGCACGTGCCACATTAGCACACGTGAGCCACGAGAGAAGATGATTGGTAGTGCATATGACATGTTGTTGAAATAGAAAATGAAGGGTGACTAGAGCTAGGCATCGGTCCGGATCGGCTCGGATTGGGTCCAACTCGACCCGATCCGAAGTCTCAGCGGCCTGATCCGAACTCGATCAGATCCGGGACGGAGTTCGGGTCACCTGACTCGGACCGATCCGATATATGGTTGGCCTGACCCAAACCGAGTCCGACTCGGTCAGGGAAACCGAGTCAGTTCAGTAGGATTCAGATCGTATGAATTTAATCTAACTGTTTCATGTGGTTTGGTCCAGTTCAGCCTTTAATATACCATCTTTTTGTGCTCAAGGCCTAAAATGATATGTCAAAATGGATGAACAGCTTAGATAGAACTTATACATCAAGGTAGGCCCCACATGGCTCTGAAAGAACTCTCTATACCGTATGCATGCTTTTACTCGACGTGTGTTACGTGCACTGCACGAAATTGCAGTGATTGCTTTTCACGCAAGTAACTTGCTGCAACGACGTTAGCAAGTTCTTTGGGTCTGATAATGGGGTATGTGTTATATTCAAACCGTTCATCCATTTGGTGAGCTAGTCATAAGGCTTGAGATGAAAAATAAGACAGATCTAACTATCAAGTGGACCACACGAAATGTTTAATGGTGAAAATCATTCTCTGCTGCTATTTGTGGTGTGGTCCAGATGATCTTTGGATATTATTCATTTTTTGGATATTGTTCTACAATGATCTCTAAAAATATATGAACGGTGTAGATATGATAAATACGTCACTTCGGGGCCCATATAACTTTGATCTTCTTTGAACTGTTCGTACAACTCGGAGCTCGAGGAGCGTCAGTTTCATCTTCACACGCCACTGCCTAGCCAGCTAGCATAGCTACGGAAGCGGATTGTGTACTATGTAACTCAGTACGCTAAGTGTACTGAGTAAACTCTTTGGGGTCCACCGTGATTTGCATATTTTATCTACTCCGTCCATCCATTTTAACAGATAATTTTATGGTTTCATCCCAAAAATGAGATATATCCAAATCTCAAGTGGACCTCACCACGGGAAATAGTGTGAATTGAAATTCTACCGTTGAAAATTTCTTGGGTCCCTCAGAAGTTTTAGATCAAGCTGATATTTGTTTTTTTTACTTTCATCCATGTTTGCGTAATCTTATGAACTGGTTGGATGACAAATAAAAATCACTGTGGGCCCTAGCAAGGTTTCAACGGTGGAAGTCATTTTCGCATTGTTTTTTATAGTGTGGTTCACTTAAGCTTTGGGAATACTTCTATTTTAGACTCAACCACTAAAATGATCTCGAAAAACGGATGGATAGCGTGGATAACCCAATACATTCATGTAGGCCCAACTGAGTTTACTTTGTACGATAGAAGCATAATGAGTAACTCAGTATGCAATCCTTCCCTATTTCCTAGGCTACAGCTGTAGCCGGTGTGTGGTACTGACGTTGGCGGTTGGCTACTCCCTGTGTTCTGTGTTTGGTGATCTGTGGGCCCCACCATTATGTATATATTTCATCGATGCCGTTCATTCATTTTTACAAATCATTTTAAGGCTTGATACAAAATATTAGATGGATAAAAATCTCAGGTGGACCACACCACAGGAAAACAATAATAATTGGATATCCTCCATTAAAATCCTCCTAAGGTTTCAGATCGGGTCGGATTGGATCAGATTGGGTCCATTCGAATCGGGTTTCAGATCGGATCGGTCCGGTTTGATCACGATCCGATCCCGATCCGAAAATCATTCGGATCTAAAATACCTAACTCGATCCGCCCTGATCCAGGCCGTCGGTTCGGTTAGGACCGGGTCGGATCAGGTTTGATCGGGTCGAATCCACCGAATTGGATCTATTTTGCCCAGCTCCAAGGGTGACACATGTATTATAGTGACACACATGGGAAATGACAAAAGATGTACGATGACTCATTTGAGTTAAAGCATGCCACATGTACAATTTCTGCGTGCCTGCGTATCAAGCATCATATATTGCCACAGGATCAAATAACCGCCCTTCCGTTGTCAGGGGAATTTTTTGGGAACAACTCATGCAGTGGAAGCGTCAGATCAATGGTCTTGATCACCTGGCCATGGCCCACTTGTAAAAATAAGGGATGCTCGATCTTGTATATGCTTATATACTTGGCTTTTCAGTTTGAACAAGTGATCTAAGTGATCCAAACCATTGGGTCCCCTACTCATGGCTTGGTGGTAGACTCACAGGAGTTTCAACAAAGAAGTCATGGGTTGGAGCACCCATTATGGTGCAGGTGGGTGTGAGTTAGTGTGTGTAAAAAGAAAACAAGTAATCCAAACCATTGGTCTGTTGAGGCTCTATCGTTGATGGACCATCATGAATGAAACTTCCTCAATAGGAGAATCACAACCTTTCAATTCATGGCTTGCAAGTAGACGGTAAAAAAGTGACCACCACTATTTAAACACGGGGGAAGTGCAAAATGTTTGATGGAGCAGTTTGCTCAGTTCATCAGATGATACCAACCATCAAATTAGCCACCCGTTAAATGTAGACCATTTGCTGTAATTGTACACTTGAAATACCTTAATATGTTTGTATGTATTTCTAGGTCGAAAATACTCATAACTTCATTGGAGGGTTTTTTTTTTTCCCTTTCTTTTTATAATTTAACTAAGTATAAGATCTTTGATAGAGTAAAATGGTATGTTAGAGTCTGTGCAACTTCATCACCAAAGGTGTATTGTTCATCCAGCCATCACTTTCGTGAGTCAAACTACATGTGAGCTCGTTAGGGATTGAGAGGGGCGGTGCCCCCTTGTTTGGATTTCAGGAGGATAGCTTTCAACTCGGAGGGTAATTTTATAATTTCACATGGAGTTTTTATGTAAACTTTAATTGATTAGAAGTAATATATATTCTGTCGTGAGAGAGAGCAAACCACCGTTGTATTGAGAATTGTTTCTGCATTTTTTATCATTGAGCATAGTAGATCGGTGTGAACTTGTATGGACATACAGAAATGGAGCTATATAAATTTCTATGTTGTGATTTGCATGTTTTTTTTTCTTTTTTCTTTTGATTGATATTGCTAAGTGTGTGGTCGAGGAGCGATCTCCTCCCAACATGGCATACTTGAATTTGTATAATTAATTATTATTAGTTAGTATAAGGGTTAGTTGACAATGAATGTGAATTGTGCGGTAGGGAGCTCACCACCACCCACCTTGGTGGCGTGAAAAGAGGACATGGCAAAATTTGATTGGTGTGTTGCATGTTGTCAGATATGGGCCTGGGCCTTTTTAAAAGTACTTGTCCCATCTCTTACAGCTTACGACCCCACCATTCAAATCTCACCCCATCATTTCACCGCTAAGGTGCCTCTCACCACTCAATCCGCATCATGTGAAGCTTATTTAGATAAAAAAGAATGCAGTTTCTTTATATCTAATTAGATATTCCATGGTTAGAAAGGCTAAAAGTGGGCCAGGAATGAGTTTTTGTGGGGCCCTAATCAGTGTTTAGCTTGTTGGGACAGCACTAACTGTAAGAATCAAATCTAGAGCAGATGGACAGATGACTTGATGCTGAGCTATTGGATTGACAGAAGTTGTGCCTCTTTTGTATTTTTCTTCATTCAAAAATCACTGTACTTCAAACAAGATGGGTGATTTGAAACAAAAAGATCCGTCCACGCATGCTCATATGCGCACATATGTGGCTACCCATTGGTGGGGAGCATGTGAACCTGTCTTACCGAAAAAGGTTGATGGCCCACTCATCAAATATAGAGATAGATTGAGTTCCATGATCAACTGTTCAGATTTAATTGGAGATTTCACGTGTTGAATAAATTCACAATAATTACTGATGGCATGGTTATGACTTGAGTCATGCTTGGATCATTAAATATTGTGATGAACGGTGCGTATGAGATGTGAGCCTTACATAAGGCCCACAAAGATTTTGTTTAGTGGTAGAAGTTTTTTCCTCTGATTTGGTAAATTTTTCCTCTGATGTATAGTATTGTGGGAAGACTTTATATCAAATCAATGAAAATTGATGGTTTTTCACTGATATATAGGGCCCACAAATGAAGATTGTTTTGTTGATGAGTTTGTGATGAAAACTGATTTTTAGGTGCATTTTCTTTCCTTTTCTAATAATTAAGTTATTTGATATATGATGCACATGGTAGTATGTTGGATGAGCTTTCCAATGATATGGTATTAAAATCATTCTAATTTAATGTGTGGTGGATTAATGTTGGTCCACACAAAATTGAAGCCTAAATGTGTTTCCTGCAGAATTTACTGAAATTTTTTGAAAATGCCTCTAATTTAGCAAATTCATCAGAAATTCAATTCCCTCCAAAATTCAGATAATTTGATATGCTAATTGGGCCTTAACCATGTTTTAATTATATTGGCATTGTAATTAAATTAGGTAAGTGCAATTACAGTTTTATCCCCCCAAAATTTGAAATTTGGCATGGAAATCTTCCTCACTTTTTTCATACAAATGACAATCCTATCCTTTCATTTAATAATCCATATTAATCTACATATTTTTCATGTATCCTTTTTAAAATCCATGGAATCGGTTCAAATTATACTCCATGCATTGCATTTATAAATCCTCCTTATTGCATTGGTGTCCTTGTTTTCTATCTCTTTGTTTAACTCCTTAAGGTAGGCTTGAAAGTCCTTGCTCAGAATAGAAAGGCTTGAAAATTGGCTCCAATAACTCTACCAAAGCAATCACGCACAGCTAAAGATCAAGGATAGAAGGAGATGAATCCCTGATTTTTAGCACTTTGATGAGCACTTCTCTTGATTTGTATTTGCTTTTATTTGATAAATTGTACATGATTTTTTTGAATGAACAAACGAATTGATTGTTAAGAACCGAATTCTTCTAATCACCGAGTAGAGAGACCATGAATTCGCGGGCAAGAACAGGTGCCTAACACCTCTCCTTGTAACCTATTTTGGAGCCATTTTCTAAAATTAATGCAATTCTAACTCCACAAACATAAGCATAAGAAATTGTGCTAGTTGCTACTCTAATTTCCAGATTGATTTGATTCATGAGCTAATTGGAGAAGCGCAATCCATCCATTTTCCTCATATACACACCTAACAGGCCAAAACAAACAGCCCAAAGCCAAAGCCCAATCCCAATCCCAACCACCCACTTTTGTCCAACATCTGGGCTGTTCCTTAAGTGTGCCTATTTTCCATGGTATTTAGACAAAAATGCTCTCAAAATCCTAAACAGGCTGGCTGACAAGCTCCTCAATACAGCCTAAACCTGGACCGGTTATCAAACGGGTTAAAGTTTTAGGCTGAGGTCCAACCCTCAGGCCTAGTATTCCAGTTGAAGCCCGGCCAGAAGCAGGCCAGCCTAGCCTATTTAACAAAAAATTGTGGTTATTTGATTATCCAGTTATCAGATTGGTTTATATTAACAAATAAAAAATATCCAATGGTCCTCTTTTAACGAACATTCGCAAATCCGAGTTTATGGTTGTTCAACCAATCTAATTTTTGGGACATTGACTTAGTGACAATGGGTTGTACAATTCAATCAGTTTAATTTGAGTTAACACATCCCATTTGTACAATTACTGACTGCATGCGTATCAACCAACTGCCTGAGTAAATCATATAATTCCCCTTTGAAAATCAGCTCTAGAAGACTCAGATTTTGAAATTCTCACCAGATTACCCCAACCGTTTTTAAATGGTGGGAAATACGTGCACATAATGCATTGAAGTCATTGCTCAAATGCACATACCGAGTATTGCCTGCTTTGCTTAATGCATGTCTCGTCATGTGCAAGTTGCATGATATTCTTTTAATTTCTAAGTTATCGAATAAATATTCAATATCAAAATTAGTAAATAAATACCCCTTCTACCAAAATTTGAGGGATGGAAACACAAACCTTTCTACAACGGCTCCAAAGACGACAGGTGGCATCTCGAACTTCTAATTACTGTTGTAGGAAGAGTCCTACATTGCGATTCCATGTAATGGATTTCCTCTCTTAGACCAAAGAAGTCATGACCAGGTCAATAGAGCATCTGATCTTTTCAATAGTATGTAGAGAGTGTCCGATGGTGCGGCAAAGATGGGCATTGAACACCAACAGACCAGAGCCAGAGATCCAACTCTACACTCAGCACCTGAACAGGAAAACTTCAGCATTAGCTGTAGCCTGTAAGTACTCAACATTTTAGGAGCTTTGATCTGATTGCACACCCGTCTACATGCAACAATTTGTCAGTCATCCCCACTTTGTAACAGGTAAGGGCCACACATCTGATTGCAAACACGTTTGACCCTCCTTATCAGAAGACTCACACACTTTTGGGCAAAGTCATCTATATGACGGGCCCCACCTGGTGTATTGAGTCAGGTCTCCCACAAATGCAGGCTGGCATCATGGCCACAGGCGGAGGGGTGTGCAGACATGTGCCTGTGGGCTTAGCAAAACCCTACTTGTGAAATGAAACTAAGAGAACCATCAAAAGACTTATGGTGATGGTGCAAGCCAAATATAAATGTATCATGCCTAGGTACTGATCAGTGTTTTAAATAGCGCTAGCGTGATGCGTAGCACTCAACCCTCTATAGTGTGTAGCGTAAAATGTAGCCTGTAGCGTAAGCTACACGATACTTCTATTTTTTAATTTAAAAATAGGACAAATATAATAAATAGTGAATATATATATATATATATATATATATATATATATATATATATAATATATATATATATATATATATGCCTAAAAGATGATTCATTTTATCAATTATAAGCATGTTCAAAAAAGTTATTAGTTATCATTTATCAAAAGACAATCCACATATATAAGCCAAATCAAATAACGATCACATCAACAACTTTCTAAGTAAACCACTTTAATTAATAATGTCTAATTGAAACCACAAGTCACAATTATGAAAAGAAATAAAAATCCCATCGGTTAAAAAGTATCAAGTACAATACAAGTGTCACATTTCTCAACATTAGAAACAAAGAAAACCTGAAAAAATAATATAAAAAAACTAAAATAGTAAAAAAAATACATTGTAGCTTACGCTACGGACGCTACGCGCTATGTAGCTGTAGCGTACGCTACGACCCCTGTAGCGTAAGCTACAGAGGATTTACGCTATTTGGGACGCTACGTAACGTACGCTACGGGCGCTATTTGAAACACTGGTACTGATACTGTTGAGCTTGACTGGGGTTGAAACCATAGCTATATAATTCGCTGACTCAACTTGAAACTCGGCTGAGTCAACTCGACTTGGTGAGATTTCAAGCTTAGTCTCTGGGAAACTCTGTACCGGGTGAGACTCGGCCTAGACTCAGAGAGACTTACTGAGTAGACTATCTACATAGATATATAATCTGGAGCCCTGCCAACGCTCTACTCACATGAGTAGGATCTTGAGTCTCATATCCGCATGGCATGTACCCGTGAGATGCAGGCCATTCGCTAGGTGGCCCAGCATGTATGTGCTGATTGTCCGAAAGTAACGCCATTCCAGCATTCAGGTGGGTCATACATGCATGTCCACCGTGGACAATTAGTCAATTCCTTTTAACTGTCCATTTCTATGGACACATGGGGCCAACAAACGATCGGACTGGCTTGATTCTCAGGCCACGACACATGCACAGTGGAGCCCACCTAATGAACAGCCTGATCTCTCTCACATGTGAGCTGGGGGGATTCAAAATCCCACTCACACAAGTTGCCTTCACATTTATAATAAACATATCAGTGCCCTACCCCGAGGGAACATGGAAGCCAGCTTTGAACTAGAAATTGGTAAAGATAGAAGTACCTGCTTTCCAGACTTTTTCTTGATCAAATCCTTCATTTTCTCCACAGCATAAATAGTGCAAGCTCGTATCTCAACTTCCTCCTCACTACCTGAACATATTTCATCACTAGCATCAATAACGCTAGCTAAGGCTGAACTGTATCTCAACACGCCAAGCTGCCGAAGGACTGCAGGGACAATGTAGTCCGCAAAAATAGTAATCGAACTGATGTCATTGAAACTGCCATATCCTTGTCCCTTGAAGGCGCCCCATACATCAGCTGCAAATATCTGCGCCCTTTTGTATAGGAAAACTTGGTGACCTTTGTACAATGTGTGATCTCGAAAGCCTGCAACATTGAAAGTATTTGAAGTTAGATAACTGAATTTCAACGTTGAAAGGAAGATGTGTTAAAGAGATGCTTGTTCTGTGAATGCATTTCTCAAAGCACTACGAATAATAATCCATAGTATCCTCATATCCTCAATTTATACAAGTGAGGCTGGTGGTTTGGTGATCCAACCCATTGATCTAATGGACCCCAATGTCGTGAAACATGCTTCAAAATCCTCACTTGTGGGCCAATCCTAACCCTTGGGGGCCTGAAAATACACAGTAGATGGTTAAGATAAAAGGTGCAGCGATGTCCACATTCAATGGGAAAAGAGCCAAACATAGGATTTCTAGGAAAATTTTGGAGCATGGTCAAACAACACCGTGATCTGTTATATCAGTGGCCTGGACTGCAGAACAGTGTGCTCCACTTGTACAAACTGAGGACTCAAGGATGCAGACTTAGATTTAAAGCCTTCTATTTAGTGCATAAGCATCCTGACAGACTCCTCAGATCTTGCACACATGTACCACATCCTGATGGACTGCTCAGATCCACACGCACATGCACACGCACCCACCCACACGTGCATGCACGCACACGCACCCACCCACACATGCACGCATGTGCGCGTGCCCGCATCACCCACCATGAATATTGGGGAAAGAATTATCATTCTTCTCATATCCTGGTATATTGTTTGTATGGTTGTAACATATTGTATCTGAATATTACTTAAATTTTGTTTATCTAACCAAACGTACATTCTAGTAGTAACAGACAAGCGTAAAGGGAAAATTATATACGAAAATGACTCAGTCAGATATGCAATATGGGCAGCATTTTGGGCAGTGGGGAGGCAATATAAGGAGAGGATGAGCGTTGCAGAGACGAGGATGCTGAGAAGGATGTGTGTGGGTACTAGAAAGAACAGAATTAAGAATGAGGTCATCCCAAGCAGCCTAAACTGGACCCAAACGGGATATAAATTGTAGAATCGATTAAGGTGGTCTGTGGCCGTGTGCTACAAAAACCAGAGATGGCACAAGAGAGAAGCTTGTTCACTTATGAAGGGTATAGCCAGGACAAGGGTATGACGATGAATGATGATTCATGTAACATGTTATCACCAATACAAGTGACTGTGATTCCGGTTCCAAACTTTTAACTTAAAAGGCATCACAGGATCTGAAGAAATGACATACCAGGGAAATGACGCGTAATCAGGGCAACAAGAGAAACAGCAGATTTTCCACAAGCCTCCACAAGATTCGATGCTTTTCCCTCAAAGTTTCTCTCAAGTTCCAATCCAACCTGACTTCATTGAAGTAAAGGACATGGCACCACAATGAATAGTGAAATGGCATTCAAAACATTTACAAAGAAGTAAGCATCCAGAAAAGCCTGATCTGGCTAATATCTCAGGAAAACCAAATAACGCAAACAAAGCAGGGTGAGAGAATGAACAGGGTATGGAGGAGAGCAGACAATCAAACTGCAACGATGTGCATTAAAAATGGAACAAAAACTCAAGCAGTATAGAGTAGAGTTTCCAAGGTTTTGGACATCCACCAAGTCACTAGAGAAAGTGTACCTCATGCAGAAGGCGGATGCGTTCATCCTCCAAGGGAAGCGGGCGAGACCAGTTCAACATCTTGCGCAGTTGAGGACCTGACAATAACTTAAAAACAATTATATCTCCATCTTTTATGAAAGCTCTATAGAAAATTGTTGCCAAAATCCTACAATTTACAATTCGAATCATATCACATAAGAGTCCCAAATAACAAATCTGCAATAATCATACAAATATATCAAATAGTAGGATAATTGCAGACTTTGTAAACAGGGCTCAAAATAACATTTTATTTTATTTTATTTTAAATAAATAAATAAATAACCATTCTTTTCATTTTTTTTTACTACATTTTTCTCTTTCTTTTTTTCTTTTTTTTTTTTTTTAAAATACTCTTTTGCTTTTAAAACATGTTAAAGCCCCTCCCTATTAAAACATGTTAAAGCCCCTCCCTATTAAAACATGTTAAACCTCCCTCCCCAAAACGAGGTTTTTTTTTTTTTTAAAATACTCTTTTGCTTTTAAAACATGTTAAAGCCCCTCCCTATTAAAAAACCTCGTTTTGGGGGAGGGAGGGAGGGAGGGAGGAAGAGAGGATTTGGGGATTTTGATATTCAAAACCCCAAAATAAAGAAATCAAAATATCTTTGTTGTGGGTTAACAAGGCCCGTCTGGGTTTGTGGAAAAACAGAGGAAAGGGCATTTCTTGAGAAACAACGTTTCTAAAATTTGTCAGAAAGGAAAGGCCGCTTTCCTTTATTGTATTTCTGTTGTGTTTTCTAAGAAAAATAAATTATTTTATTTTTAGAAAGTAAATATATTATATATGGAAGCTTTCTAAAAAATACTCACATGGATTAATGGTAAGACCTGCGTTCAACACATGCACTCGCAGCATGGGCTGTAAGGTTGATCGGGCACTTTTTGACGCTTTATTAGAGCACTTTACACTTCACATGTGCGCATCGTTACAAGGAACCTAAGGAGCCTAATTTTTTTTACATTTGGTTGGGACCCATCTAAGCCGTGGTGCAATTAGGGAGTGAACTAGGTTCTAGCAAAGGGTTTGACCACTGTTATCTAAGGTTCTAGCCATAGTGTTGGTTGGGTGTGCATGGCACATAGTTGTAAACGTGGCATCCATGACATATGTCGCACATTTGGCAATTCTTTTTTTCTTTTTTTTTTAAAAAAAAAACATTATGTAACTCTTTGTCCAAAAGAGACAAATAAATGCCAAAAGAAAGGTCATCTCCATTCAGGACAAAATAGCTATTGTATGTGAGTGGGTGTATGGATGTCCTTAATAGGCACATGAGTCTCTTCAGGAAAGACACCATGTCCCTACAAGATCTATACAAAAACAACATTCACAGATCAAGCCAACCATAGCCTAGTACTCTCATCTCTACCCTATTTCATTGAGGCATATCAGTGACAACACTAGGAGATCTGTTCAAAACTTAGAACAGCAAATCTTCGTGTTGAATTTCAGATCTACAAGTTTATTGTATCATGAAGACAGTTTGCCATCTCCCTTCTTTGACACTTTTTTTAAAAGATTAACGAAAAAATTTAACGATTAACAAAACTTAGTAAAAGAACACCAAAGGCGAAAAGAGAACAAACAAGGTCTGCTGCAACCAAAGAAAACAGAAACAAAATACAAGCCAACGATAAAAGAAATACACCAGGCCTACTACAACCCAAAGAGGGATGATAGAACACAAGGGTTAGAAATCGAGTGACAAGAAAACCACTCTGTAACCTCCCTTTTAATGAAGACGGCCACTCGAGAGATAGACGAGGAGTTCTGGAAGCAGTGATTGTTCCTCTCTTTCCAAATGGACCAAAGGGTAGCCATGATGACCAGACGTCAAAATAGCTTTGTAGTCCTTTTCAACACCTCTCCCATGCTAGGCAAAGAGAAGATCTTCAATGGCGAAAGGCATGACCTAGGAGGTGTGGAAAGGAGCCAAAATGCATGACCACACCCCATAGGCAAAGGGACGATGAATGGATAGGTGGTTTATCAATTCCGCATTTTCCATACAGAGTAGGCAGATGTTGAGGAGGAACCCTCTTTTCTGCAGGTTGTCAACAATGACGATTCTCCCCCCAGCAAGAAGTCAAACGAACACAGTAACTTTTGGGGGGGAGCTCCATAGGACCAAGCGAAGGAACGAAAACGACGTCAATTGCCAGAGGGGTGTCCACTAAGAAAAATGAATAGCGATCTGACCGAGAACATGCCTGAGCTATTCAGGGGCCACAAGAATGAGTCTTCCACTCTCGGGGAGGGGCGAACGATAGTCAAAAGCTCTAGAATTCAGAATCTTACAGATTTCTCCTACAAGGAGGAGCCTAGATCCTAGATCCCAAACCCAATGTCAGTGTAACAATTAGCTATAGAAATAGACCTATCTGAGGTGAAACGGGCCAGGCCCAGCGATCCATCTATAAACGGATGCGGGACCCATCATCAGAGAGCAGGAAAAGCTTTCTTACATTTGGGGCCCTCCAGAGGCTCTATAAAGAGAGGAGGATTTGGAAAGCCACCCTCCATCACATGCCCCATACTCATTGGAAATGAGCTCTCTCCACCAGCTGCCAACCTCCAAGCCAAATCACCCAATCCATTTACAAAAAAAGGGTAAAGTTCATCATGACCGGATCCCGAATACCGCACCACATCCAAGATAGTCTTGCATACCTCAGACCAGCTGAGAAGGTGAAATATACAGCTATCAGAATTCCCATTCCACAAAAAGGTTTCTTTTGAGCATGCCAAGCTTGACCAAAACAGACCTTGGACAACAAAAGATAGAGAGAAAGAAAGCGGGAAGGTTGGAGAGGACGGCTTAATAAGAGTCAAGAGTCCCCCAAGGGACAAGGAACAACATTTTCAGCAAGATGGCTTCCGTGCAACTTGTTCAATAACCACATCCCACAAATGCTTGGTAGGGTTACCAATGCACAGTAGAAGACCGAGGTACAAGGAGGGGAAGGATCCGACCTACAACCGAAAACAGTCACTAAACGAGAAAGAGCAGGGGACGAGAGATTAATACCGAGCATCTCGCTTTTGGAAAGATTTACCTTAAGCCCAGAGATAGCCTCAAAACAACAAATAATTTTCTGAAGGTTTTCAACAAACACCTTTTCATCATCACAAAAGAGGAGAGTATCATCGATGAACTAAATGTGAGTAACAGAGGAACCAGAATTCACCACCTTGAATCCATTAAAGGGGCCAGCAAACACACCTTACCCAACATTCTATTGAGGTCTTCAGCAACAATAACAAAAAGGACGAGGAAAAGAGGTTCACCCTGCCACAAACCTCTGGAAGATTGCAAGAAACCTTTGGGAGATCCATTAACTTAAAACAAAGAATTTAGTCACATAAATGCAAACCCATATCCATCCACGCCATTTCGACCGAGCATCTCACTTTTGGAAAGATTTACCTTAAGACCAGAGATAGCCTCAAAACAACAAATAATTTTCTGAAGGTTTTCAACAAACACCTCTTCATCATCACAAAAGAGGAGAGTATCATCGATGAACTAAATGTGAGTAACAGAGGAACCAGAATTCACCACCTTGACTCCACTAAAGGGGCCGGCAAACACACCTTTACCCAACATTCTGTTGAGGCCTTTAGCAACAATAACAAAAAGGACGAGGAAAAGAGGTTCACCCTGTCACAAACCTCTGGAAGATTGCAAGAAACCTTTGGGAGATCCATTAACTAAAACAAAGAATTTAGTAACATAAATGCAAACCCATATCCATCTACGCCATTTCGACCCAAAGACAAGCCAACCCAGCATATAGTCCCGGTAGTCCCAATTGACATGATCAATGGTTTTCTCAATGTTAAGCTTGTAGACTTCTCCACTCCTACCTTCCCAGTGGCGGGAGTTGATACATTCATGGGCAATGAGGGCAGAGTCAAGTATTTGTTAATTAGCCATTAAAGCTCCCTAAGCTTAAAAAACAACACCCGAAAGAACAAGACGAAGCTCGGAAGCAAGGACCTTATCTAGAATTTTATAGGGGCCCCCCAATAGGCTAATGGGTCAGAAATCCTTGAGATGGACTGCACTATTGATTTTAGGAATGATAGTAATGAAGGAGGCGCTCGTTTCCAAGGCAACTAGCCTTTAGAGAAGAAATTTGAGAAGAAACCAATTAAATCCAATTTGATCACATTCCAGAAAACTTGGAAGAAGGCTAGAGGAAACCCATCAAGGCTAGGGGCTTTTTCTCTGCCAACGAAAAACATTGAAACCTTGATTTCCTCATTAGAGAAAGGGGATTCAAGGGCCTCTGTTTCCTTAGTAGAGATCTGAGAGAAGGCTAATTTATCTAACTTAGGTCGAGCCCAGCCTTCAGAGGAATGAGGATAATAAATTGCTATAAAAGGAAATAATATTATCACAGACCTGATGCATGTCCTCCACGCTATTAACATTTATGGAGATGTTGCTTATCTTCTTGCATCGGGCCTTCGCAATAGCTATGCAGTGGAAGAAGTGTTCTTGTCACCTTCCTTGAGCCAAAGAGCATGAGATCATTGCCTCCACTTTCTCTTCTTGCTTGACCTTACTTGAGTAGTCAACATAGAGAACGGATCTCGAGACTTTATCTTCTTCAGAAAGCAAGCCTCCTCCTTCCTGAGCATCCAAGGATTGGATAGCTGAGAGGATTTCATTAACGTTGTGTTGATACTCCCAAAAGTCTCCTTTATCCAAAACACCAGTTTATTTTTTAGTAGCTTGAGCCTATGGCTAAGGACAAACCCCAAGAGACCTGTAACGGAGGAGGAGCACCAATTATTGACCATAGAGGAAAAAACATCTATTTCAAGCCACAATAGCTCAAATCCGAATGGCTTAGGACATTAGCCCTCCTTGACAGAGTCTAACAAAATCGGGCAATGATCAAAGATAGGTCGGGACAAGACTTGTTGCGAGACTATTGAGAAAGGATCCTAGCTAGCAAGGGGAGATAGGGAATATGTTGAAGCGGGAGAGGATAGGGGGATCTTGACCATTTGACCACATATATTTCACATTTAGGAGAGGAAGGTCCACAAGTTTCTTTCTGTCGACCCAGTCGGAGAAGAGATTCATGCTTTTAAAGAGACCGTCATCATTCAACTTCTCAAAGGAGAACCGGGTGACATTAAAGTCACCTCCTAGGCACCATGGAAGTGACCATTTGACTCTAATAGCATCGAGGTTTTCCCAGAGGAGGTGCCTCAAAGACGTTTTACTGGAGCCATAGGCTACCGAGAAGACTCATTGAAACTAGAGGAAAGGCTTTTCAGAACCACAGAAACAAAGAAAGCCCCATTCCAAATGTCCACTTTGACTCCAGCCCTGGTGTCCCAAGCCACCAAAATACCACTAGCAAACCCCTCCCCATCGAGCGTCATCCAGTCCTCGGAGGGGACACCCCAGATAGAGTCTATCAGAGACCAGTTAACATATTGGAGCTTAGTTTCCTGAAGAGTAATAAGTTGCGCCTTGAACTAACAAAATGTCCTTAACATGGGCTCTCTTTTGCCCTCAACCAACGCCACAGATATTCTTGGAAATAGGCTTCATTAGGAAACCTTCACAGCCTATTTGCCTTCTTCACACTACTGGAGCCGGAACCTGCATCATAGTTGATCGGGAATTCGACGTTGACAAACTCTCTCCAACCTTTGGGGGATTTTTGAGATTTTTTGGGCTCGTAAGCAATCATAGCACCTCTTGCCTCGACAAACTGGAAAAGGTTATATAATCATCATCTTGTTCACCAAAGGATACACCAACCAACTTTCAGAACTAGATAAAAGCTTGCTTAATCCTTGAGGGTCCTTGCGCAGAGTAAGGCAAGGCAAGGGAGATCGAATTCTTGGAAGAAAGGGGACTTGAAGGGGGTAACCTAATTATAGATGGGTGGAGAGAGGTAAAAGCTGTAGAGATAGATTCAAGGGGGCCACGAGTAAAGAGAAGTGTTTTCTTTGTCCCCCGCCTCAAATATTATTAAGCAAGCCAAGTGTCATAATGAGGGAGCCCGAGGAGTCAGAGAAATTAAAGCTAACAGCGTCAGCTGGTTTGAGGTGCGGTGGAGTCAGGTCACGCGTCTCCCCGAAGTTTGCATTACTGATAATGATAGAACCATCACTAACACCACTATCAAAGGCAGAGGGTACGAAATGATGGTAGAAGGTGTTGACTGTCTCCTTGGGTGGTGGAGACAAGCCACAAGTTGACACAGAACCCTCCACTGACGTAGCCCGAGCCACCACTATCATCAGTGTCAAAGTCAGTCATCGATGAAAGGGGCTTCAAAAGGTTCGAGTGACGATAGGGTCAGACCATGCATCACCTCGGATTTGACCTAGTTGACACCTTCTTCATCACAATTAAGGAGGCCTACATCAACATGCTCAAAAAATGACATCAGAGGCCATGCATCGCCAAAGAACCGCCACCATCAATCTTAAGGGCCCGTTGCTGCCAACCACGTATCTCAGAGGGGCAACTCTAGCTGTCTAAAGCAGAGTGGATAACGTCATAAGCCTAGAAAAACTCATAGGAGCCAACCGTAGTAGGCTCAAGAGGGAGCGTGCCCAGACCACGCATCACCAGATGAGAGGGACAAGCCTCATTAGTACGAAAATGGCCTAAGATCGCGCCATGTGTCTGCTCCACAGAGGGGAGTCTGGCCATCCACACTTTCCGTAGAGGGGTTAGAGGATAGACCAGGTGGTGAACTGAAAGTGACTCGAATCAAAGCAAGAACAATGGTGTATGCATATGGATCACGAGTCAACTAATGGAGGTCCATGCACACCTCAATCTCGAGACAATCCATCCCCACCTAGACCGAAATCCTGAAAGGGGCAGAGAAAAGCCCCTTCTTCCTGATGAGGAGGCGAGCAACTCAGAGCTCTCACTCGCTTTCCATCGTAGAGTTGAAAGACAAAACCTCTCTTATGCATGAGCTAAGAACCAGCATAAACTCCTAGCTCCAAAGCTCAGGGCATGTTTGGAACGATGTAGTGTAGTGTAGTGCATTGCATTGCATCGCATTATCATAATGATTACCTCCTGCAATGCATGTTGGCTAGTAATACCTTGGAATATTGAGCAGTAAATATAGTGTTTGGAATTGAAAAACTTCCTTTGCATTAAGCACGGTATTACGTCAAATGCAATTCGAGGGTAGAAATGTGTATTGTAGTGAATGAGGTATGTGTTATATCCACACCGTCCATTGGTTTTTCCAAGTCATTTTAGGGCATAAGCCCAAAATTGAGGTAGATCCAAAGCGCAAGTGAACCACACAACATAAAACAATGGGGATTGAATGCCCACCATTGAAAACTTCTTAGAGGCCACAAAAGTTTTGGATCAAGCTGATATTTGTATTTTCTCTTCATCTATGTCTTTGTAACCTTATATACAGGTTGGATGGCAAATAAACAATTCAGTGAACCCTAGGAAGGTTTTGATGGTGGGCATCATTGTCCCCACTGCTTTTTGTGGTGTGGTCCACTTGAGCTTTGGATTTGCCAAAACCGATGGACGGTGTGGATATAACACATACATCGTGGTGGAGCCCATAAAACTTTGCCACGTCAACACTGTACAGACTTTCATGCTCTATTCTACACAACCCAATCCGACTCCGTGGGACTTGAAGCTCAAATATATGGAATGATTCAAGCTCTCCCAAAAAGCTGGGTAATGTAATGATTGCATTAATGCAATACATTACTTCCAAATTCCACCTTCCAAACACACCCCAAGGGAATGACCTTGAACTGAAACCAAGAATCCAATGAATCGAAAATGGATCTCTCCACCCATTTGCACAGGGAGGTCATTGGGCCATCATTGAACAAGGCTTCCGCCAATAAGATGCAATCAATGTTCTCGTCTGGCCTGAGGTTGAGGAGCAACTCCTCTCCCAATGGTTGGAGGTTGAAATCACCATCCCTTAGATTACAGCGAATTTCCAACCAAACCTTAATGTCAGCAAAAGAGGTTCCTTTTTCGAGACCTAACAACTAGACTCCATTAGAATATAGTAACCGTTTCATCCATCATCGAGTGGTCAACTTAGATCTCAAGGCCAGAAGCGAAGCAGACTTTTTGGACCCGAAGATCATCCAACTCCTTGGGCTCATCTTGAGTACTAAAATCCACGGCAGTGGGGAAGCCAATAAAGGTCCCTACCACTACATCTCTGAACGAGTGGCCGGAGATCGCCATGCCCCCACCCGATATCTTAGGGGGGCTACCGCCACGTGAAGTGAAGCTCTAGAGCCCTTGATCACTGTGACCTTCACACTCGGACCTTTGAAGACGAAGTCCGAGCCGTACCGAGCCATTTGGACGAAAAGCTTCCTACTATCAAAGCCAGACTGATGGAGGATTGTAATGGTTTGAGTGGCCTCCTCTGCAGTCTCCATACAAACAAAGGCAAAGTCGTGACTGTATGGAGAACCTTTCTTCTTCGAGATAACCACCTCCTTTACCACCCCTATCTTCCCAAAGACTCTAGAGAATTGATAATCATTCTAGTCCTCCACGAAGTTCAAAATGAAGGTGGGATAGTCCAGAAACTAGGACAACAAGGCTTTCTTCTCATTTGTCAAGGGTCGCCACCTAGAGACATTGTCCATCCATCACTGACTCTAGACTTCAGAGCAGGATCGACTACCAGGGCCCGACCGATGACTCCAAGGTAACCTCCCAGGGGCCAAGGTGTGGGAGTCGTAGCCAAGGCTTTTGCATCAACTGGAGAGACCACGGCCTTTCGAAGAAGCTCTTTGTATGGGATCTCGGACGGGAAAAGCACTCGCTTCGCGCACTAAAATGCCAGCCAAAGCAAGGCTTCTGCATCGACTAGAGGGACCACAACCTTTTGGAGAAGCTCTCCACATGGGATCTTCGGCAAGAAAAGCTCTCACCTCGTGCACCAAAAGGCCATTTTTCTGAAGTGGCCCCTTCTCTAGACTCCTCCTTGAGTCACCCTTTTTCTTAATCCTACAGCATTGAAATCACAGTTTGAGACGTTCCCGCTCCCGATCTTCCTCTCGGTTGTGAGATAGAATAGCTTCTCTTCCTCAAGATCTCGGTAGGGGATTCCTTATTTGCCAAGGTGGACCAACGTCTCTCCTTTGGGAAAACTCATTCTCTCCTAGCCCCTCTCTCTCTCTCTCTCTCTCTCTCTCTCTCTCTCTCTCTCTCTCTCACACACACACACCACACACACACACAGAGTTAGGATTGCACTTGTTAGAATATTCAGAAAAGGGCAGCAAATAAGCCTTGATATATTAACTATTTAAGTCAAGACTTGATCCCACAAATCAGTCATTTCTTCTTAAAATTTCTTGTTTCCTCCATTGTGTATTACATTTTATTAGCATTTTCAACTAGATATTCTTGAAATTTTTCTTCCATTTCCAAATATGTTGTTTGGGAAAAGGAAATTTTTTATGAAAATTTTGCTTAACACGTGTGGCATTGAAGATAAAGTGTGACACATTCTACAGTATCACATGTGACTCATTGCCACATGTTGCATTTGTACGTGTTGCATTGCCACAGGTGGCACAATGGACCATAGCTCTAAATATCGGTATCAATAGGCATATCCACCTAGCCAAAAAATGATACGATACGGCGTCGCATATCGAGCCCATGTCACACAGAATTTTTTTTAAGCAAAAAATTAGAAAATTAGAAATTTTAAAAAATAATAATAATAATAAATAAATAAAATGAGACAGCCAAGAATTTATCACTTTTTTGTGCTTTGACCATGTATTCAATGGTGTTTTAGATCATTCTTTGGTAAGAATGCTATATGTTGGGTTGACTAATAAGCTGTAATGTTGGTTTTTTGGAGTATAAATTGTTGATATTTGTCATAAATTGATATAATATATTGCTAAAACACCAAAATAAAGAGAATAAAAATGAAAATTGTTTAAAAAATGGCCAAAAATGGCCCGAAATTAGAAAATAATTTAAATACAGCTGTAAATGATAGATCTATGTTCAAAACAAAAAGCATTT
This sequence comes from Magnolia officinalis, assembly GCA_021015155.1. Classification (NCBI taxonomy): domain Eukaryota; kingdom Viridiplantae; phylum Streptophyta; class Magnoliopsida; order Magnoliales; family Magnoliaceae; genus Magnolia; species Magnolia officinalis. The sequence continues at coordinate 13,900,111 of JAJHSJ010000012.1, read as the reverse complement.
ACCTAGATCGATCAATAGATTCATTTTCCAAAAAATTATGTTTGAACATTTTTTTTTTCTTCAAAAAATGCCCAAAAATACAAAAATAAATTAAAATTTGTATTTAATTAATGCATGTATGAAATGTGTAGATCTATGGTATTAAAAGGCTATTCCTGCATTATTATAGCATTTGATTGAAAAAAGTAATGAAAAAACTAAAAATTTCATAAAATGCAAGCGTAAATAGAAAAAAGTAAAAATATTCAAAATTTCCCTAAATTGAGAAGAAATGCGTACATCTATAGTATTAAAAGGCTATTTATGCATTCATTATAGAGCATCTGATTGAAAAAAGTTTTAAAAAATCTGAAATTTCCATAAAATTCAAATGTAAATAGGAAAAAAAAAAAAATCAAAGAATCCCCAAATCAAGAAGAAATGAGTAAATCTATGTTATTAAAATGCTATTCATGCATCATTAAGCATTTGATTGAAAAACGAAAGTTTAAAAAAAAAAAAATCAGAAAATTCCAATGTAAATAGGAAAAAGCATAAATAATAAAAATCCCCAAATCAAGAAATGTGTAGATCTATAGTATTAAAAGTCTATTCACGCATCATTACAAATTTTGGTTAAAAGAAATAATAATAATAATAATAATAATAATAATAATAATAATAATAATAATAATAATAATAATAATAATAAAGAACTGAAAATTTCAATGTAAATAGTAAAAAATAACAAACATTCAAAAAATCTCCAAATCGGAAGAAATCAACCATGTTTTGATCGATTTGGGTTGATTATATTTTTTACTCAATTTCAGCACTAATAAACCAAAAAAATAAAATAAAAAAGTATTTTACCTTTTTTATTTTCCCCAAACCAGATACAAGTGCTTCAGTGCTTCAATCCTTAGATTTAATTCCAAAATTGATGTTTTGATCTTCAAATGTAGTGTAGATCTGACCGAAAATGGGCTTCAAACAATCTCTAAGGTAAAAAAATTAAAAAAAAAAAAAAAAAAAAAATTAAAAAAAAAAGGAAAGGAAAGGAGTAGAGATAAATGGGGAAATTTCAAAAAGGAGGGCAGATTGTGGGGTTTTGAACCATATCAATTTGACCAACATGGGTCGTATCAGCGCCAAGACAAGTTCAATTTTTCGTATCAGGCCGATACAGACCCATATCGCGTATCATATCGTGCCAGTACGAATTCATACGATACCGATATTTGAATCCATGCATTGGACATGTGGATTGCTTGAAGATGGACGATGGCACATTTTACATGTGTCACATCGGCACGTGTCACATGTGGGTGGTTGAAGAAGGAAGGTGGCACATGTGGGGCGCGTTAGAGTAATAGTGGCACTTGTAGCACATTTGCGCATATTGGGTGCTTAAGATGATTGATGTCAAAAATGAGCACATTTGGTACACATGGAGCGCTTACATTGGCACATTGGCAAAAAAAAAAAACATGTTTGGCACATTGACACATGTGGGTCACTTGAAGATGATGGTAGCACATGTTGCAATGGCAAGTGTGGCAATTGGCACATGTGAGATGGATGGTTGCACATGTGAGGCATTTGATAATAGTCAGTTGCATATGTTGGGCATCTAATGATGGTTGGTAGAACATGTGGCAAGTGTGGCACATCAGCAAATGTGAGATGTGCGGTTGCACATGTGGGGCATTTGATGATAGTCAGTGGCACATGTGGCAACCATGTGGGACACTTCGTAGTGAGCAGTTGTCTCGTTTTCCTCAATTTCATGGAAATTATGTTTCTTAATTTTCCAAGAAAATGGAAACGATGTTTCCATGAAATTTACAAAAACAAACAATGGAGATGCTATTTTTATGAAAATGGCATTTCCTCCATTTATGAAAATGGCCTATTTGATTTGTTGAAATTACAAGTAGATGTAATGAGGTAATGATTGCTTGGGTAATTCCTGCCAGCCGCCACAAGTAAGATGTTGACAGCTACGGTGTTTGAAAGGGTCCTGGCTCTTATACCAAGGAGGGGAAAACAATGATGTTGTAAAAGCTCTGTGAGCCCCACCATGATGTATGTGTTTTATCCATGTTATCCATCCATTTTTCCAGCTCATTTTCAGGTGGACCACACCACAGGAAACAGTGGTGATTGAACACCCACCGTTAAAAACTTCTTGGGGGCCACAAGTTTTGGATCAAGCTGATATTTGTGTTTTCCCTTCACCTTGGTCTCTATACCTAATCAGCGGGTTGGATGGCAAATAAACATTATAGTGGGGCCTAGGAAGTTTTCAATGTTGGGCATTCAATCACCACTGTTTCCTGTGGTGTGGTCTACCTGAGATTTGAATCTACCTCATTTTTTGGCTCATGCCCTAAAATGATCTGGCAAGATGGATGGACGACATGGATAAAACACATACATCATGGCGGGGCCCATAGAGTATTGGCAGGGTCAGTACGCAATCCACTTCCGAAATAGAGGGAATTCACTAGCATGTGATCCTAGTTTTCGAGGTGAATTTATTCAGTAAACCGCCTCTCTTCCAAACACCCGTTAGGTTTCATCATTATGCTTTTACCACCATTTACGGGTATTTACCCTTAGGGCCTGTTTGGTTTTCTAATTACAGAGGTAATTCAGGGTAAATGGGTAATAATTATTTACCCTTGTATTTCCAGCTGCATTTCCGAGGTGATGTTGACCGCCACCATTCACTTATATCACTCCTCACGTCACCCGAGGAGAGAAATATTAAATCGTGGGGCCCACCATGATGTTTGTGTCTTATCCACACCGTCCATCCCTTTAGCTAACTCATTTATATTATGAGCCGAAAAATGAGGCAAATCCAAAGATCAAGTGGACCACACCACAGGAAACAATGGGAATTGAACTCCTACCATTGAAAGCTTCTTGAGGACCCTATAAGTTTTAAATCAAACTGATATTTTTGTTTCCACTTTATCCATAACTGTGTTACCTTATGAACGGGTTGGATGACAAATAAACATCGATGTGGGCCCAGGGGAGAAAACAAATTTCAACCATTGACGTCTTAATGATCATTGTTTCCTAAGGTGTGGTCCACTTGAGCTTTTGATTTTCCTCATTTTTGGGCTCATGCCTTAAAATGTAATTTTTAAAAGGATGGATGGTGTGGATAACTCACATACATCATGGTGGGGCCCACATATTTAAATCAGTAATAACACGGTTTATATGGACCGATTTTCGAAACGTAATTCACGGCTAATTTCAAACAGGCGGAGCAAGTAATAATTACTTATTTCAATGTATTTACTGGGAGGAATTAAAAATCAAACAGCTCCTTAACGAAACAAGCCCTTCAGGTAAATTTCTTGACAAATTAGAAAATAATGGAAAGACAAGAATCCTTTAACGCTATCATGATATGTATTACTTTTTTTGTGCATATTGATGGACATGGATGGTTGATGAATTTTAATTTTTTTTCTGATTTATTTGTAGTTTTTCTTCTTAAAAAATTAAAAAAAAAAATTAAAAAAAAAAAAAAACAGAAAAATCCTATGATTTGTGATTTGATACAATTCAAACACTATTATAATATGCAATACAATAATGACTCTGACAAAATTGCTGTAGAATATAAAAATTGCTAAATGTACAATTAACCACCCCAAGAACTCTAAAAACATGTAAGGGTAATGTGTGAGTACAAATGCAAGGTTTGGGATGGAAACCAAATACCAGTGTAGCTTTGTAGACGATCGGCATCAAAGGCAGATTTGTCATTTTCCAAAGCCGCCTTCAGCCCTAAAGCTAAATTGTCGTAGTTGAGATCCTTGTCTGTGTTTTGTAGACAATAGAGAATCAGAAATAGTTATAAGATAACATAAAATAAGACAGATCCTATGATTGATATCTAAGCATAAAATTCAATCCAAGTTTAAAGGTTCATCATTATCAAGGAAAAGCTTTTTCCCCTGCATCACTAGAAAGCATAAGCAGCTATGGATGCACTGTAGATTTGAATGTAATTATTATAGTAGAGTGGAAATAACGAAATTGTAATTTCCTTCTTCAACAATCATATTAATGGTATGGGCTCCAAAATAGCAATTACGTTATTTTCTGAGTTTAAAGGAATGCAATTGCTATTTGAGGGCTACTTCCTCATTATAAATGCTAGGAAACATCAACAAAATTTGCCATTTTCTCTTTGATTAAAGTCGAATATTGCTGCATCCAAAGGCGGCTTAAGTTTAGCATAGAAAACACATAACAGCATCAAACTAAAGGTAAACAAAAAGCCAAGTGAAAACTATCACATTAACATTTGGAACAAACACAACAAAAGATAAGCGACGTATGGAAGATATGAATGGAAACAATCAGGTACATCAGGACAACAAAAGAGGGAAACTGAAAACAAAGGATGGCGGGTTCTTAGGAGCAACCTTCATTACTAAAAGTTTCATCACCATCTAACTCATAAACAGAGTCAGCAAACGAAATAAGATAAACAGAGAAAAGCACATAAAAAGGCGATTTACAGTATTGTAAATTCAATTAGAGCATTCTACCACATAACTCTGTGGTTCTGCTGTTTCAGGTTCTACCATATTTCCCTATTGAAGGGAACAAGATGTGAGGGAATTCATGATAAGAAAAGTTTCGTAGGCTGCTTGTTCACCCTCCCATCAAAGAGGCTTTGACTTTCCTCCATTTCCTCTCAAATGAATTGAAAGTACACCTCAACATGTTCAGGTCTTTCATGAAGCACGTTGCCTCAATGTGTTCATCTAAGCATTTTGTCCATACTCTAGTTCTTTTATTAACCTCTCCAAGCCATCGACTACAGCAATGGAGCCCATCATACGCCAATTCTCAACTTCAAGACTAGAGCGAGAAAAATGTCCTGGTTATCCAAGGTTTTGAATAACGCCATCGATGTGCATATTAGTTGGACACAAAAATGATACCATACGAAGTGTATCAGACCGTATCAATCGATTTCATTTTTGGAACAAAAAAAAAAAAAAAAAACTTGAAATTTTATTGGGAAAATAGGAAAATTTTAAAACACCAAAATCTATCATTTTTTATATTTTTGACACACATTCGATGGTGTATCAGACTATTCTTTGATAAGTTAAATATGTGTGTGCGCCCCAGCCTAACCTTGGTCCCACACATGTATTTTTTTTGTGGTCATCTCTAGATGGCAGGAATCTCATTTCCGCATAAAAGATAATCGATTTTTTAAAGAGCTCTTTGAGTGGCGAAATTGACTTTTATTTCTGCCGGAGACGGAACTATTAAAAAAAATGTCGCTCGTTGTTTGGCAGAAATACTATTTCCCCACCCAGGCAGCATTTACTGCAAAATGCCATTTTTGGGCTTCGATTACTCTAACCTCCTGTACCTGATTCTCATGATCCTAGGGACCATTGTTTAAGCCTATCAGATGAGCTTTCCAACAAGCCCTAGATTGTCTTGATCCGAGGTGCGAGCATGAATTTATGATCAAAACAGTCATGAAGAGGGTTTGCATGAATTCCTGCAAACAGATTTCATGAGATTGCCCATGAGCATTCAAACCTTTTAACACCATTTCCCTCCAATTCTCCAAGTTCACCCGTCTGACTAACTATGCCTAGGAAACTAGCATCCTAACCCCTCATTCTATGATATCTAAACAAGTGACACAATCCCCTTCATTCAAATTCAAAGTTTTTTTAGAAGCTCCTAGGCCCTTTCCCTCCATCTCTATCCCCTCCAATTCTCTTCAAATTACCAAGTAACGTCCCAATCAACAGCTCCTCTTCATGCCACTTGTCAAACATCCATGGATTCACTGCCCTTTAGCAAACCCCTTAGATTCACCCAGCAGCAACAACGAAATTTCATGCAACAAAGATAATTCAGCAACAAACCAGAGAGGAATGAAGGACAAACAGGAGGTTTTGGACTTGAGCTAAGGAGTACGCCTCAGCCGCCTTTGAAGTTTGAGACAAAGCTCCAGTAACCTTAGTAAGCAAACCTCCTTTGTCACAAAATATTTTCTTTTCCTCTTGCAAACTCAAGCTCGAGGAGACACAAACAGTACCCTTCCTCATACTTGAGATTGATCGAGCTCAAGGACGAATCCCTACATAAGCCTTCCCTCCTTTTCATTTTAATTGCACTTTTTTCTTTTCTAGATATTTGACAAAGTGTCCAGAAATTCTGTCTTACAGAATTTCACTTCCTTTGACAGAATACAGACTGCTTTTGCAGGTAGGGAAAGGCGCTCAACTAGGGGTGGCTATGGGCACCCTCCACCCTGGCCCTGGCTGGCCCTAATCAGGCACTACAAACGCCTAGGCCCTGTTCCTAGCCCTACAGGGCTAGGCTGGGCCCTATAAGGAAAAGAGTGAAATGGTCAAGGGTTCAAAAAATTCCAATCTTACAACTTTTTGGCATTATCCCCTCCATCCATGACAACTCCCACCACATAGATGGTTTTGATTGTTAAAACATGACCTCAGATCTAAGAGTGCCTTAAAATACACATGTACAAAGAATGGAAACTGCTTACAAGTGCCTTAAACTGTCCATCCTTTTTGTACAATGGTGGCCCATTTGATGATTAGATCGGACCAACAGGCCAAGCCCAGTCATTCATCATTGGCCTGAGCCTACCCGACACAGACACCAGGCCTAGACTTCAAGACCGGGCCCAACCCTATAGCCAAATTTAGGGGCACAAGCCTCAGCCCTACAGGGCTGGGCTGCCCAGCCCATTGCCACCCCCTAACACCAAGGAATTCCATAATAATACGGGTCACAACGATCGTTACAGTTTTTTTTTTTTAAGTAGTTCAGCCCCATTACAGGTCAATTTTTCTATAACAGTTACCACCGTTATGGCCGTTAACATAAACATTTTCAAATACCTTGCTTAACACCTTCCTTCACGTAACTGAGCACTTTCTTGGAATCTGTAGTTCGTAGACCCTTTCTAAGAGTTAAATGTGTAAATTTCTGGGTTCTAACTGGCTTTGAACAAATCCTGCTGAAATCAATTAATAGTGACTACTATTCCTCTACTCTACAGTATTTCTGCTGGAGGTGATTGGATTCGCAAGAGCTACAATCCTCACCTTCCCTTGGACACCTTCCATGCAACTAAGAAACTGCTAAATAGTTTCCATTTGAGCCTTTCTTGGTGGTTAAACAAATTTGGTTTGCTAATCCAAATCATAATCATATAAGCCTAATCCCAACCAATTGGGGTCGGCTACACAAATCCTGTTCCACCATTCCACTCTATCAAGGACCATATCCTCAGTTAAATCATACGAGGGTTTGCTAATCCAAATCAAAGCAGATATTATGCCTGGCGATATTACGCATATGACATAACCCATTAGCAATAGATAATAAGAAGGGCATACAAACATTTTCTTTCACCTTTTACAACTTTGCATTTTCTTTTCTTTAGGAAAAAATTCCCTTTTCCTTTTTTCTTTTTTTCTTTTTTTTGAATTGTTGAATTAGATTCTTGTAATCAATAAAAAGTGAAAAAGAAATATGACAGTACTTATTTGGTTAACAACAGCAAGGAAATGTTTCTCCTTATCATAAATTTATAAATATTAGGTGAGGATCAATAATAGAGCCCATCAGTTGCATAGCCTGTAATATCATATTGAACGAACTAACTATTTCTTTCAAATGAAGAGAGACATTAATATAGCTTACAAAGTAGAATCCAAAACAAATACCCATGGACAACTAAAGACTGTTTTAACAAATATGCAAGTTTAGAATGGGTCAAATACAATTACAACATATTTTAACAAATTGCTTTGCAGAAAATATTGATTAAATTAAACCAGTACTAGGATGCTAGAAAGCAAAAATACCCTAAACAGAAGCAATATAAAAAATACTGATTTTACCTATCCTATGTAGATATGGAGAGCACATAATTGCAGAAGAAGCCAGGTTAGACAAAGCATACCTGGCCAAAAGCAGAAGTTTAATGCATCCAAAACAAATAGGTACTGAACCGTGAGTGGCCCATTATCAAAAAAGTGAATTCCTTCAAAATCCCATTCCACTTTTGGTATTGAAGCTTGAATTTCATCCACTACTTTCTCAAGTCCTGCAAAATGTGTACAATGGTAGATAAGCAACTTGATGGGAGAAAACAAGTCATTTATAGGTATTGGTGTACTTATAGGATGCACTAGTGACTTAGCCATTATGTGTGTGTATTGGTCCACTCCAACAATGCATAAGATCAGAAAAGTCATGCAGGTCAGATATGACCGCCAGTTGACTCGGCAGCGTCACAATGAATCAACTGATTGTTGAACTATGATAGTAGTAATAATTATCAGTCAAATGGTACCATTAGAACAAAGAATGAACATCACAAATATAAGTATATACCCAGAAAATAAAGTGCACCAAATGAAGGAAATTCAGCATGTTTTAGAAATTACACAAAAAGGTTTAGTGGAAGCTGAAGTTCTATTCAAACCAATATTTTAAGTATCACCCGAAAACGATGCGTATCACCCAATACATATTGGTTTCGTTGCCGAGTACAAACCAATACCCTACAGAATATAAGCCCAGATTTGACGGAGAGGCAAATTTAGAAATGTTATTGACATATTTTAACGCATTCCATGGGGTTGTCTAGGAAATTTTTTTACTGAAAATTGGGTGTATTGTCCTATGCTTATCAGTTCGTTGATCATAGACGATACCATACCCAATACACCTTTTTTATGATTAGAGAATTTTATTAAAAGAGAAGGAAAGAAAAACTATAACAAAATACAACAAAGGAGATCGGGCCTCCTCTAGACACTAGAAACGAGAAGGAAAAAGAAAAAGAAACACCCCCGGAGACTAGGCTCCATTGGAAATCCAAAAAGACCTGTGGTCAACCCCCTCTTTCACCAAATTGTCTGCTCTGTCATTGGCAGAATGGTGGATATGCGCAAAAGAGTCCCCCAACTTGAAACTAAAATCCCGGAGCCTCTTTAAGGATGTCAGCAAGTCTCCACGGGAAGCGACCCTCCTTGATCTACACAATAACATTTCTTGATCACCTTCTATGAATAGCAACCTTAGATTGTGCCTAAACACGATTCTCAGCCCATGAAGAAGAGTCGTGGCCTCTACAAAAGAGGAATCCCTGAAACCCATCAGCCCTCAGAACTCAATGATGAAAAATCCCCTCTTTTGTTTTTTCATACAACCACCTACTCGTTGAAGTAAGCCCACAGCCCCACGTAGGGTCCAGCATGTACTGATTTTGGGCCGTTTGTTGCAAATTTTGAGGCATAAATGTCAAAGATTGCATTTGTCATTTGTGGAAGATATGAGTGGATACTTTAGGACTTAGGGTTTTTTTTTTTTGTGTGTGTGGGGGGGGGGGGGGGGGGGGGGGGGGGCGCTATTTTAGGACAAATCTTTGTTGTTAAGATTTTTGTTGTATTAAATAAATTATAGATTGATTTGAATAAGTGAAAATGGTTTATATCAATAAAGTTTTTTTTCCCTCTCTATACAAATATTCTTGTGGTGTACTCTTAATGCGGACAGCAAGCCATTCAAAGTATAACAACGTAGGAGGCATGCATTACCCGTGTCAATGTGGTTAGATGACGGATACGGGTCGGGTCTCTAGAGGTTGAAGACCTTACACGTGTTCATGACATGTGTAAGTTGCTTAGAGGAGACATTTGGACCATTGGATCGCGAGAATGGTGTGATCGGACCGTTGCATCGTCACGGCCCACCTTCATTACACTACCTTCACGGCACTATCATCGGGGCCCATCGGGCATCTTAAATTTACATTTAGTTTATGAACATTTGAGTTATTAAGTTTTGAGACAGTTTGTGCACAATTTTGTGCGAATTTCTTTTTTTTTGAAACTTTTTTTAAGTAGGGGTATTTTGGTAATTTCATGTAATTACGATTTTATAAGGATTGCCCTAAACCCATAGCATGTTATGTTATGTTTGATGAAAAAAAGAGAGCTTTTTGCTTCTGACGATCTTGTCTTCGACTTCCAGTGATTGGAAGAGGGCGTGAGGCCCAGGTAAACGATTTCTCATCCCCTACTTCTTTCTCCTTCTCTCTTTTCTCAAGGTATTCTTTTCTTTAACCTCATTCTCTTCTTTTTCTCCTAATCTCAAAAGATTTTCATTCCCTTTTCATCCCCACATAAAACCCATCACCCAAATCTATATTTAAAGAACCACCATTTTTTTCTCTCTGAATTTTCCAGATTTCCAATCCAGGAAATTTCTATTTTTCTGGATTAGAAAATCCACTTGGATCATTAGACGGACTCATTGCAAGACGAAAGTTCTATCTTTCGCCGGATCCAATTAAATTCAGATTTTAGATTCAATACTTCGTGTTTGTGATGGATGGCCCTAATCAATGCTTATTGACCCTATTTCTTTCTTGTGTTTATGATGTATAAATCAGGCTGATATTATTTTTTTGTTTTTAATTTGCATGAATCTGCCCCTTTCAAATATCATGCTCATTTAAGGTTAGATTAGGCCGTCCTACATCAATTTTGGTATCAAAGCTTAGGTTTCTTGCATTAGGTCGTCTTAGATCGAGTTATCAAGAGTCTAGATTTTTATTTTATTTTATTTTCTAGGGTTTCATGCATCGCATATAAGTCTAGATCTGAAATTTTCAGATTTGCATTTTTTTTTTTTAAAAAAAAGGAGTCTAGATCTGAATTTTTCCACATTTGCATCATTCTAAATGTTAGGATCATCGGTGTCCATAGTCTTGTGTCAAAACAGTCTCTTAGAGTCGTGTTTTGGGAAACTAAAGTTGAGTCTTATTGTGTATGCCCACTCGGACTGGTAGAAGATTTGGCCTACACTCGATTTTCAATATGGAACAGTTGACTGAGATGATGAACACGATCAACCAACGTTTGGCCGTCATTGAGGCACAATCTAGGAACACGAATACCCGTATGGATCAGACAGAAGCATCCCTAAGAGAAATCTCTAACATTGGAGGGGATGAACAGTCTCACGTAGGGGGATAGTTGAGGAACGGGTAGGAAATCGTGGTAGAGGTTGTGGAGCACGTGGCCGAGGGATAGGACATGGAGGGGCGCGAAATCCGCAGCCCGCTGTCGAGTATCAAGACCGTTATGATGTCGATGAGAGGGTCTTAAAGAGTGTTAAAGTAGATGCTCCTAGTTTTGATGGCCGTCTTGACCCAAAATCATTCCTTGATTGGTTGGCGGACATGGACCATTATTTCGAATGGTATGAGATGTCTGAGAACCGACGGGTGCGGTTTGCGAAAATGAAACTTGTGGGTCAAGCTAAATTATTTTGGACAAATACGGAGCATAGGATCGAGAGATGAGGAGGTGTCTCAGTCGCACATTGGGTAGAAATGAAGGAGTCATTAAAGGAAAAATATTTTCCTCTCTCTTACCGTCAAAAGCTCCTAGATCAATGGCAAGCATTACGCCAAAGATCTATGTCGGTTGCAGATTACATCGCAAAATTTGAGGAGTATATGATGCGGTGTGATATTCAGGAGGATCCCTTAGTGACGCTGGCACGTTTCAAGGTGGGTCTTCGCATGGATCTGCAGCGTGAGCTTATGACCCATGCAGTGAGTGACTTGGATCAGGCTTACCAAGTTGTACAGGAGTTAGAGCTTTACCTAAAGTCTCCTGTCACGAGACGCTTTGAGTCCCGAGACTCTACTGTTAGATCTGGTTTTCAGGGAATCAAACCTAACATTGGAAGTCAGCCTAGGGCGCAGGCTAGTGCACCGCCTAAGCCTAAGGATCATAAGGGAAAAGGTGTCCTTGTGCCAATCCTAGCAGTGATAGTCATGTGAGATGTTATGAGTGCGGAGGTATAGGTCATTTCGCATACCAGTGCACGGCAAAGACTCGCGGAAAGCCTTAGTCATAGACGAGTCAAATGAAAATGCGGATGACATGGGTGATTATGAAGTTGAGGAATATCACCCAGAGAATATCACCCAGAGATAAGTGCTAGTGATTATGAAGAAGAAGAACCAGAGACTGCACCACTAGCTGTAGTTAGATGTGCTTTAGCGCAGGCCAAAGAGAGTGATGATTGGCGCAGAAGCACAATTTTCTACACGTTTATAAAGAGCGGTGACAAAAATTGCAAAGCCATTGTGGATAGTGGTAGTTGCACCAATGTGGTCTCAGCTAGCACAGTCACTCGTTTGGGTTTGAAGCTCATCCCTCACCCTCAACCCTACAAGGTTTCTTAGGTTGACACGTCTTCTATGCCTGTGTCCCAGCAGTGTTTAGTCCCCATCTAAATCGGTTCATATAAAGACATGTTGTGGTGTGATGTTTTACCTATGGATGTAGGTCACATCATTCTAGGGAGGCCGTGGTTATACGATAGAGATGTCACGATTTTTGAGCTCGAACGTGAAGTGTATACATCACACATGAGGGTAAGAAAATCAAGATTAATCCGTTGCCACCCAGAGCCACACGGACAAGGCTAGGGATGTGAAAACGAGTGAGTCAAGGAAGGATGTGAGGAATTCTATTCCGAAGTCTCTACATATCATAAATGCAAAAGAGTTTGAGAAAGAGACGGAGGATGATTCGACGGTGTACGCCCTAGTGGCTAGGGAAGTTACACCCGAGGTTCATGTAGAGTTACCCCTTGAGGTGACTTCGGTTCTTAAGGAGTATAGTGATGTATTCCCTGAGGATTTACCGGATGCGCTTCCAATGCGGGACATCCAGCATGCCATTGATTTCGTCCCGGGGTCTACTTTACCAAACCTTCCTCATTACAGGATGAATCCTGCAGAGCATGCAGAGTTGCATAGACAGGTAAATGAGCTCCTGCAAAAAGGTTTCATCCGTGAGAGCATGAGTCCGTGTGTCGTACCAGCGCTATTGACGCCGAAGAGAAGATGGTACGTGGCGGATGTGGTGGACAGTAGGGTCATTAATAAGATCACGATCAAGTATCGGTTTCCGATACCGAGGCTTGATGATATGTTAGACATGATAGCCAGATCCACCATTTTTTCCAAGATAGACCTCAAGAGCGGGTATCACCAGATACACCTACGCCCTGGAGATGAGTGGAAGACAGCCTTCAAGACGAAGGATGGGTTGTACGAGTGGTTGGTCATGCCCTTTGGCTTGACTAATGCACCCAGTACTTTTATGCGTGTGATGACCCAGGTTTTGAGACCCTTTATGGGAAGTTCTTAGTGGTTTATTTTGATGACATACTCATATATAGTACCACTAAAGAGCTGCATCTCGACCACTTGAGACAGGTCTGTAGTGTCCTGAGGGCGGAGAGGTTATGTGCGAACCTTAAGAAATGTTCGTTCTTGTCTAATAGAGTTTTCTTAGGGTTCATAGTGTCGTCCGTAGGGATGCGAGCAGATCCAGAAAAAGTCAAGGCCATAGTTGACTGGCCTGAACCGCGGAACATACATGAAGTGAGAAGCTTTCATGGCTTAGCCACATTTTATTGTCGGTTCATTCGAGGGTTTAGCACTATTATGGCTCCCATTACTGATTGCATTAAAAAGGGAGAGTTCATATGGTCTAAGGCCGCAGCTAAGGCATTCAAAGATATTAAGGGCAAGATGATAGAGGCTCCCATCATGCGTCTTCCAGATTTTTCTACAGTCTTCGAAGTAGCGTGTGATGCTTCAGGCGTAGGTATAGGAGGAGTACTAAGCCAAGAGGGTCATCCAGTTGCCTATTTTAGTGAGAAACTAAATGAGGCAAAACAAAAATATTCCACCTATGACAAAGAATTTTATGCGGTAGTGCAATCGCTATGTCATTGGCATCATTATCTTCTACCGCAAGAATTTGTCTTGTTTTCTGATCACGAGGCTTTAAGGTATTTGAATTCTCAAAAGAAGTTTAACCCAAGGCATGCCAACTGGGTAGCGTTTCTTCAAGAATATTCATTTGTCCTGAAACATAAAGCCGGGATCGAGAACAAACCAGCCGATGCCCTTAGTAGGAGAGTGACATTGCTCAACTCTTTGAGTATAGAAGTTGTCGGGTTTGAGCAATTGAAAGACGAGTATCCCATGTGTCCAGATTTTGGGGGAACATATGTGTCACTCTTAGATGTCCAGCATAGTTCGGGTGAGTTCGTGCTAAAAAATGGTTTCCTTTTCAAAGGAAACCGACTTTGTATTCCCCGCACTTCCCTCCGAGATTTCTTTGTTTGGGAGCTTCATGCTGGAGGTATTGCTGGCCATTTTGGTCGAGATAAGACCATCGCCCTAGTGGAGGATCGATTTTATTGGGCAAGTCTTAAGCGAGACGTAACCAAAATTTTAGGGCAATGTCGAACATGTCAACTGGCAAAACAGAAGAAGTAGAATACTGGATTGTACACGTCATTGCCAGTGCCACACGCACCATAGCGAGACATCAGTATGGATTTCGTGCTTGGACTTCCCAAGACAATTAAAAAGCACGATTCCGTTTTTGTGGTCGTGGACCGTTTCTCAAAAATGGCCCACTTCCTCCCTTGTTCTAAAACCTCAGATGCGTCCAACATAGCCAAGATTTTCTTTGAGGGGGTGGTTCGATTATATGGTTTACCTAAGACCATAGTGTCTGACAGGGATGTCCGGTTTACTAGTTATTTTTGGAAGACATTATGGCATATGATGGGTACGAGAACTGGGGGTACGAGACTCCAGTTCTCATCTGCCTACCATCCTCAAACTGATGGTCAAATTGAGGTTGTGAATTGAAGTCTCGAAAATCTACTACGATGTTTGGTGGGTGAACACATTAAAACTTAGGACTTAGTCCTGCCAGTCGCCAAGTTTGCATATAACAGTTCAGTTAATAGGTCTACGGGTATGAGTCCATTCGAGATTGTTAGTGGTTATAAACCTAGACGACCCATAGATTTGTTACCTATGTCAGTCAATCAGAGGAACTCAGAGTCAGCCGATGCATTTTCCCATCACATTCATGAGTTGCATGCAGAAATTAGGAGGCAGATAAATGCTAGTAATGAACAATACAAAATTTTAGCTGACTTACATCGTAGAATTCAAGAATTTAATGAGGGTGATTATGTAATGGTTAGGATGAGGCCAGAACAGTTCCCACAAGATACCGTTAAGAAGTTACAAGCACGCAGTGCTAGACCATTTAAGATTCTGAAAAAGATTGGGTCCAATGCGTATGTGATAGATCTTCCACCTCGCATGGGGATTAGTTAAACATTCAATGTGGAGGATCTAATGCCTTGTTCAAGCTATCCCATAGACCCTAATTTTGTTCCAAACCATTGGCCAATTTCTGAATTTTCTTCCCAACCTACACCACCTATGCCTACTATACCTAAGATAAGAGAAGAAATTGAAGGAATTGTGGATGAGCAAATTGTTTCCACTCGAGACGGTGGATTTCAGAGGTACTTAGTGAAGTGGAAGAACAGACCATCATCTGACTGTACATGGTTGACGGAAGCAGAGTTGCAGCGACTAGATCCAGATTTGTTAGAAAAGCACAAAAGTTTTATCTCGCCGGAGTCGAGATCTTCTCAGTCGAGGGGAGTTGATGCGGACACCAAGCCATTCAAAGTATATCAACGTAGGAGGCGTGCATTACCCGTGTCAATGTGGTTAGATGACGGATACGGGTCGGGTCTCTAGAGGTTGAAGACCTTACACATGTGTTCATGACATGTGTAAGTTGCTTAGATGAGACAATTGGACCATTGGATCGCGAGGATGGTGTGATCGGGCCGTTGGATCGTCACGCCCACCTTCATTACACTACCTTCACGACACTATCATCGGGGCCCATTGAGCGTCTTAAATTACATTTAGTTTATGACATTTGAGTTAATTAAGTTTTGAGACAGTTCGTGCACAATTTTGTGCGAATTTCTTTTTTTTTAAACTTTTTTTAAGTAGGGGTATTTTGGTAATTTCATGTAATTACGATTTTATAAGGGTTCCCCTAAACCCATGGCATGTTATGTTACGTTTGATGAAAGAAAAAAATGAGAGTTTTTTGCTTCTGACAATCTCGTCTTCGACTTCCAGTGATTGAAAGAGGGCGTAAGGCCCAGGAAAACGATTTCTCATCCCCTACTTCTTTCTCCTTCTCTCTTTTCTCAAAGTATTCTTTTCTTTAACCTCATTCTCTTCTTTTTCTCCTAATCTCAAAAGATTTTCATTCCCTTTTCATCCCCACATAAAACCCATCACCCAAATCTATATTTAAAGAACCACCATTTTTTTTCTCTGAATTTTCCAGATTTCCAATCCAGGAAATTTCTATTTTTCTGGATTAGAAAATCCACTTGGATCATTAGACGGACTCATTGCAAGACGAAAGTTCTATCTTTCGCCGGATCCAATTAAATTCATATTTTAAGATTCAATACTTCGTGTTTGTGATGGATGGCCCTAATCAATGCTTATTGACCCTATTTCTTTCTTGTGTTAATGATGTATAAATCAGGCTGATATTTATTTGTTTTTTTTAATTTGCATGAATCTGCCCCTTTCAAATATCATGCTCATTTAAGGTTAGATTAGGCTGTCCTACATCAACTCTTGTCTATTTCTTTATGATTCAAATGTTGAGATCTCAATGACTCAATAACCAGGTTGTACCATTTTGGTATCAAAGTAGGTGATCATTGGGGGATTTTCGACTCTACGTCATCTCCTAATGGTTTGTAAGGGGGTCACACAGGAAGAATTTGTGCAGGTAACCTAACTAATCCACACACTCACAATCAAGTAAAAGAGCTCCCGTGTGGAGGGAATCTAGATATTGAAGTTGGAGCACGTGGACACATACAGGAAGGTACCCACCAAGGTCTTAACTAACAATGAGGGACCGCAGCTTGTGAAGACACCAATGATCGAATCCTCGATTTTTAGAACGTGACAAAGGGCCCATAAATTTTTTTTAACGAACAAAGAACCCATAATTAAGGTAGAAATCTGAAGCTATGGTCATTTCCATGTTAACGACTTCATAGATTGGCTAAACAAAGTAGAAAGGTTGTTCAAATATAAGGAAATCATGGACAATTGGAAAGTTAAGTTAGTAACAATGAAGTTTTCCACTCACGTATTAGCATGGTACAACAATCTACAGTCTACACACCTAACAAATCCATCAAGGTAAGGAGAATAATTTTTTTGGAAATGATGGGAAAAAAAAAAGTTAAAAAAAGAAAATACATATACACAACTTATACCCGTGACCTCTATCAAAGATGTCACAATATACATCAAGGGAACAAATTGGTAAATAAATGGACTGAGTTTCATACATTGACATTGCGGGTAAGGTTTCATGAGTATGAACACCAAAAGATTTCAAGATATCCTAATGGTCTTAACCCGGACATAAGAAATGAATAGGCTTTCAAAGAGGTAATTGTGATGTTCGATGCATACACACTTGCATTAATAGCCAAGGAGATAATTATTGGGTACTAGGTAGACAATTTGATGCCCCACAGGACCATCATCAACAATGGGGTGGCATACTAACTTCTCATGAAAGAGATTACAGGGCCTCTAATAGGTTGGGGAAATGATGCACCGACATCCAATAATGAAGCCAAACACCAACCCAGGGGAAGGTCGTTATGGATGAGGGGCTAGTATACCCAACACGGGCAAAACAGTATTCCTTTTACATGCTTTAAGCATGGGCAACCCGGACATTGTTCTTTTCATTGTCCTGAACATTAGCACACAACTAAAGTGAATTTAGCCGAGGAAGGAGAATATATTGAAGACATTCCTGACCGCATGCAAATGAAAGTCGAAGATGACGCAGAATATGAGGAACATGCATATGACGTTGGAGCGCATGTTGGCAAAGATGTAGCAGATGTGTATCATGATAAGGGTGAGTTGTTAGTTATCCAACAAACTATGCTATCAATGCCTTGGTTGATTGATGAGGGGCAATAGTTACAACAAAATATCTTCTGCACCACTTATACTTTAGAGATTACATTTGCAGAATTTTTTATTTTATTTTATTTTTATTTTTTTTTTTTTTTTTTGGGGGGGGGGGGGGGGGGGGGGGGGGGGGTGCGCTAATGTGGAAGAACTGCTGGGAGATTTTGCGAGTATTTAGTATATTTGTTTTTGCTATTTTAGGCTAAATCTTTGTTATTAGGATTTTCATTATCTTAAATAAATTATAGATTGATTTGAAATCAATCTAATAATTGAGGGCTTTTTATTAAGGGCTCGTTTGGGAGCTTGTAAATGGAGGTAAATGGGAAATGGAATTAGAGGCAAATGAATTATGAGTAAATGGCTTATTCAATTGTGTTTGGATGGGAGTAAATGAAATGCATTTGAAATCCAAATATTTTGTTTGGATGGAAGTAAATGGGAGGAATTAGAATGCATTAGAATTTTTCAATATATTCACAAGAACATATGTGATGTCCCAAATCAGCTTGAATATCCCAAATTAGTGTACATATGTGATATTTAATAGAATGATTGTAATAAGCCCATTAAAATATATACTTACACAAAAAATGAGGAAATTTTGAGCCTCGGGTGGGCCACAGACGTAAGGATCACAAACATGCAGCTTGTCAATAATTTTTAAACATCCATTTAAATGGCCAACCTTTGGGCAGTTTGGATAATTCTATTAGTGTGATTTTAGTGACGTAGCCGATAATTGGATTGTTTCGGAGTATCATCAATGTGACACGTGTATGGTAGACATGTGCATAGCAGCACCTTTTTGTTTACTCAAGCGACTCTCCAAGGGAGCTCAAAAAGGCATCACCCCATTTACTTCCAAATCATCTCACAAAGAGAGGATTTCATTTACAGGCTCATTTACTCCCATTTCATTTCATTTTCATGCATTTACTCCCATCCAAACACACCTTAAATGTCATTTACCTCTACTCCCAATTACCCCCATTTACCTCCATTTACTCCCATCCACATGGCCCCTAAGGATTCATAAGGATGGTCTTTAGGCAGGGGGGGTTAGGAGGGAGATATTCCACATTGTAGAGAAGAAGTTTGAATATCAATAAAGTTATTTCTCCCTCCCTACTCAAATATTTCTTATGAGCGTATACGTGTTCATTTCTTTGTTATTCAGGTGTCAAGATCTCATTGACTCGATAACCGGGTTGCACCACCTCCAGCCCCGAATTTCCCAACAAACAACCGTTGAAGTTTAGCCTGTAATGATCAGTTGCAGGTGGCCTCCACCTTTCAGCATTCTTAGGCGCGGGCCACCCACACCTTATGATCTCCATCCAATACACCAATTTCAATACTTGATTCAATTCAAATGAAGTTTACCTAGAAACAAACTTCGAACTAATATAACATCCTAGGCAAGAAGTGTTAACACTTGTGACCACGAGCGGGAGGGGAGCGGGACCAGATTTGGGTGTGGGAATGGTGAATTGCCATTCTCAAGTTGTCAAGCGGCGTGAACACCTAGAAGTAAGAGCAGTGGCAAGTCCCAAAACAGGAGAGGGAATGGCACTTTAAGGAAGCGATACTTTTTTAGGAAGATGAAAAATGAATGCTCCAGAAACATTTCTACGAAGATGCTTGGCTCATTTCCCAAGTACATGTGCATTCTTTATATGTCATTTTTTCATCAATTTTCCATTTCTTCACTGTCTTTCACCAGTTTCTTTCATGTCTTCACCAGTTTATATATCATTCATACACCAACTGTCATTCACCTGTTTCTTTCATGTCTTCACCAGTTCATACATCATTCATGAACCGTTGTGTCCAAAACTTTTTTTGAAAGGTAACACTACCAGGGCATTGCGTCCAAAGCTATGTATAAGCTCCAAAAAATATCTCATTGGTACAAAATATAGCAGTGTATGACTAGGCAATATTTATTCAAATCAAACCACTCGTTGGTGGAAACTCTCTCACAGTGAAAGCAGGGTTGGCTGTGTCAACCCAGTTTTGATGCTTAACCAAGTCACAAAAAGAAGATGAAGAAGAGAAGAAAAGCATAGACTCGGTGAGGATACAACATCAATGTCGCACTAGCAATTTGTTACGGGTTTCTTCATGACTTGGTGAATTGACTGAATCATGTTGCATTGTGTTGTCCGTTAGAAAGGACACATGAAAATTACCTAACATGCATAATGTTAGTATTACGTTAAACTATTACAATAAAATGTTATGGTATATTATTATAAGATGATTAAATTGCTTATTTTAGTAGACTTCCTCTCATTTTAATTTCTAACATCATCTTTCTTTTTCAACAGGGGTCCACAACTCTGTAGATGCTAATAATTCTAGCTTGGGCAATCAAAAATGATGAACAACCATAGACTCAACAATTTTTTACGGGTGAATTGACTCGGTGAGGATACAACATCAACGTCACACTAGCAATTTGTTACGGGTTTCTCAACAATTGGCCGAGGAACAAAGAACAATCATGGACTAAATTAGTTTTTAGATAGGACACTTTTGAGAGGGGTGTGCTTCATAACCATCCCAGATCTTGCATGCATCAACACTCAGCACATGCATCAGTTATTCTTCTAAAGCTCAAATCAGCTCACATGTAAATTCTAAACATGAATCATAAATTATATTAGTAATTTGGTATTGTTTAAATACTAAGAGATTTTTTATAATAATAATAATAATAACTTAATTAGAAAAAACATGACTTGGCTGGAGCTTGCCTAATTCACCAGTTGACCAGTCCGAGGAAAATTTGGTCAATGGGAATAATTGTCCAAAATGATTTTGGCTGGAGCTAATCAATCTGATTCTATCTCTGTTTTGCCTAATTCACACACACACACACACACACAACACACACAACACACACACACACACACACACACACACACACACACACACACACAGAGCCAGGACATTGAGGAATATGCAAAAAGGCATTGCGGTAATCAATCTTATTCTATCTCTATTCGTTCCGTTTGAAGAAAGGAGGGACCCCAAAGGACCGATCTTTCTTTTAGCTGCTGAATCTCTTTTCGATTGATCAATGTGTAAGAGGCGAATTGAAAGTTAAGCAGTTGTAGTTCCAATAATCCCCTGGGAAAAAATAGAGATGTCTCCTACCTTACCTATAATATGTGGAAGTATCGACATAATTTCACAAAGTCATTCAGTGTGAATGCTACATGAAAAACATAAGCCAGATGACAAGATGAGGAGACCTAGGGTGTATAAAATCATAACATGAGTGATTCAGCAAATTTGGATTCCTATATATCCACTCATGTGGTACTAACATCGTACAATTCATAATGGGAGTACGAATAGATACTAATAATTACCCCAAGCTACAAAGATGTCAAACATTCCCAGCTTGGTTAGGATGTCCTTAATCTCAACTAACTAGTCTTCGGGCTCCACATATGATAGAAAGATATATGTCTCACGAAGAGACAATCAATATCAATACAATTCATGAAATGCCAAACTAGAAGATATATGAATAGGAAATCTAGTAAAATTCATCAATATATGGACATCAACACCAATCTCTGCAGTAAGTCTTAAGACAGATTATTGCGTTGCACTTTACCTCATAAACCATTGCCATTATAATATCAAAACTCAGTCCTTAAAGTGCAGATTTGGAATACGGATAAGTAGACCAAGTTGAACTCATTTTTCGTCCCTCTAATAGCCCCATTTTTTCCTAAAATTACCTTGTTCTTTATTACAAATTTCTAACCATATTAAATGCCCTCAGCTACCAATAGAATCAAATTCTAACTTTCTACCACTTCACTCTCCCTTTGTGAAATGAAATGACAACTTGAGTATTAACATCCTTATGTTACTAAAATACCCGACACATGATATCACAAACTCAATTTAAAATGGGAATCCACATCTAACACCCACCTTGATTGATTTGCATACACCTATTTTCCATTTTGAAATGGCACATAACACAAGTGTACTATTTCATTTCCCAAAACAGAATGGTTGTGCATATCAAGAAAAGGTGGAGTGTAGATAGTAACCCCAAGTCTCCAATAAAATATATCACATTGAAATTTTGCAATGAAAATATTTTCCATTGTATCTCTCACTTGCATATCATACAAGCCCTTACTGAAGGTGATTAGCAAGCGGTATACATATCAAATCAATTTCCATTGTTTCCAGACATACTATGGACCTGTTTGGTAGACACCTAAAAATGGGTTCATCTCATTAAAGGTAACCATAATTATGTATTAGAAATCATGATCTCCAATACATAATGAGAAAAAGAAGTTATTTAGTACCTTTTTGGTAGATGCCTGAAAATGGGTTCATCTCATTTTATTAATCATAATCATGTATTAGAAATCATGATCTCCAATACATAATGAGAAAAAGGAGTTATTTAGTGCCTTTTTGGTAGACGCCTGAAAATGAGTTCATCTCATTTTATTAATCATAATCATGTATTAGAGATCATGATCTCCAATACGTAATTCGATTTTAGTTAACTAAATTATGTATTAGAGATTTATGTTTAACTAGAATGAGATGAACCCATTTTCAAGCGTCTACCAAATGGGCTCTAAATAACTTCTTTTTCTCATTTCTTCAACTATCTAAAACCACTAAAACAGTTTTTTTTCCCTTTTTTCCTTGTTTTTCTCTAATGTTAGAACAACGAATAATACAAATTAATGACCAAAAACCATAAGAAACTTCTTGAACTTGAATCTCATCTGTTAACTGAAAGAGGTAAAAGAAAAGAGTAATTATACAATACTTGAAACCAATGAGTGACGATACCAAACAACCCGTGCAGGTGCGTCCCACCATGGATGGTTGATGGACCCAAAAACTCCATCAAACAATCTCAGCCATCCAATCCACTTAATCATTCCCATTACATACGCACTGTCCACAGATTTTCAGTTTCACCCATCAGTTTGCAGCCGACCATCAGACCGCTAGGATTGTCCAAAAGGGGTGTTTCTTGCAGCATTGCCTATCATCCACCGTGCAGTTCACGAAATGAACGGTCTGGATCGATTCCTCTTTACTTGAGAGGGCATACACATCACGCAGCCCAAACAGCTCACATTTCAAGCGGGTCAGCATTCCACGCGCCATCTCGCTAAGCCAATCCAGACCGTTCATCTAACGGAACCCACCATGGATGGATCACTCCGCAAGAATCTCCCTCATCAGGCAATCCCAGTCATCCAATAAATAGGTGACCTACAAAATCGACGGTTAAAACACACGAAAAAAACAAAACAAAACAAAACAAAACGAAACAAAAACAAAAACAATGGCAAGAAAATCCAGAAAATCAGACGGCTGGGATTGCTCAATGGATGTGGTGTGCGGACCCGAAAAAATAAATAAATAATAAAATAAATAAATAAACAAAAATAAAAATAAAAAAATGCCGGCTATTAGGGCCGAGCATTGAGAGGAAGAAGGAGAGGAGTACCTGAGGATTCGACGAAGACATGAGAAGAACGAGCTGCGACCCAAGCTGACGTGGACTTAACCTCTTCCATGGCGCAATGCGCACACCAGACTCCTTTCACTATTGCTTTTGTTGTGGTGGCGTTTGGATGCGTTTTAAGTGGGGATTGAGCTGAGCCGACGTTTCCAAATGCAACACGATGGCGGCCAAACGGGGTCTTAGAGACGCTTCGAAGTTTCCCGCTTTTGGCCGACGCGAACGCGTGCGAGTAAAGGAGGAGAATCGCGCGCGAGGAAAAGGCTTCCATCTTTGGAAATTATAGTAACCTTTCCTTGAACATCTCAAAATCGAACAACATGCCGGTGAGTCTTCAGTGGATCCCCGTATACACCGACGTGGGTGCATCCATGACTGTGGGGCACTCCGTGATGTATTTTCCTTACATCCAAGCCGTCCATACGTTTTAAATTATCATTTTATGGCATGATCCTAAAAATGAAGCAGATCCAAATCTTAGGTGGACCATACCATAGGAAACAGTGTTAATTGAATATCCACCATTAAAGCTTTTTGGTGCCTATAAAAATGTTTAGTTTCCATCCAACCTCTTGATAAGGTCAAAAAGACCTGGATGAAGGTACTACACAAATACAAGATTTATCGAAAATTATTGTGGCCCACAATAAGTGTTTAATGATCAATCAACTATGTTTCCCGTGGTGTGGTTCACATGATATTGGTTCTGGTTTTTTCTGTTAAAACCTTAAAATAATCTTTCAAAACGGATGGACGGCATGGATTTAAATAAAATATATTAATGTGGGCTCCACTGTCAGGGATCCACCCACTTCGGTGGATCCGGGGATCCACCGAAGCCGCGCCCTGGTTGGATACTTGGACGAGAGTTCCCTGTAACATTTGTTGTAGAAAGCCCGTGTAACAAAAAGTTCTGCTTGGGCCTACAGTGATGTTTTTTGTGAAATCCACTCCGTACATCAGTTGTTACGGATTATAGTAAGAGACGAGAGCAAAAATCAGGAGGATCCAAAACTCAAGTGGGTCATACCACAGGAAACAGTGTAGATGGGGACGTTCAACATTGAAACTTAACTGGGACCCATGGAAATTTTGGATCAGGATGATATTTGATTTTTTTTCCTTAATCCTGATGAAATAATCCTATGAACGGTTTGGATGGGATAAAACCTCATGGAAAGAGAAGGGTTTAACGGTGAGTGTACCAACCTCGTTTTTTCCTGTGGTATGGCCTAAAGGAGTTTTAGCTCTGCCTGATTTTTGCGCTTACAAACACATGATCTGGATCAACTGCTGGACGGAGTGGATGCCACACCGACATCATAGTGGGCCCCACAGAGCTTTCTGTTGCACAGCCTCTGTACAACAAGTGTCGTACAAAATTCGCATCCATGTCACTCGTGAATCTTTAAGCTTTGATACTCTGGAGGTGTATTATTGTTCATATGCGTGCACTACGATATGATAAAATGGATTAGCTTTTAACTCTGACCGTTCAAGTAGTAGGGACCACTTTAGATGGATGGTAGAAAAGAAAATTAGAGGGAACCGATATCACACCTGGCCGATTGATGGACATCTAATTGAAAATAGGCAGTAGAACTCGACAAAGAAATGGTAGTAACCGACGGTTATGATCATTCAGGTTTCATCATCTACCTACAGTGGGTCCTATTATCTAGCCCTGCTTGATTTGAGTTACACGTATGACACGTGCAGTTAATTAGTGCAGACACGTGGCTCTCGTACTCTGCTGGAGTATCAGATAACTGTCTCCTCTAAAGGTGGAGGTTTGAGCAGCGCGTCGACAATACATGTGGCACACATGTATAGTTTGTACTGCTGTACGGACCGTGGTCCCCACTGGTGGAGATAGCACGGAAAAATATCCGATGGGCGATCTTAACCGTCGGATTTGGTGGGTGAATTTAAACCATTGGACTTTGTCATCTTTAACCGCCTGGCTCATGGTCAGGATCATCTGATTGAAGTGATTTTGAGGCTATGCCCCGTCCAGATCAGATTAGGTGTTACCCGGGTGTGGGTGTTATCCTTACCGTGTGGGGCCCACCTTGATGAATGTGTTGTATATTCACACCGTCCATCTATTTTCCCTCGTGGACCATAACACTATAAATGTTAATGATTATTAAAAACTTTTTATAGGCTGCTTATGGTCGGCATGAAAAGTTTCAATGGTAGGCATTCAATCATCCTTATTTCATGTAGTATGGTCCAGATATTTTTCATTTTTAGACCACGTCCTATATTGAGCTGGAAAAACAGATGAACGATCTGGATCATCAAGAGGGCCTAAAAATGGGCTGAAAAAAGGATGGACTATGTGGATATACATCAGATTCATCAAAGTGGGCCCCACGGTACACCTAATCCGCTTCCGTCCAAGATGAGGTACTTGATTTGGACGTCCCGATTACGGTGCATGTGCGCAGGCGTTACCTGGATGCCTGACGAACGGACACTGTGGTGAGGTGTGCAGAGAGATCTTATCCACACCACTCGTTAATCTCGAGCTGGGAGTAGGCTGGGTTTGAGGAGCTCACCGTGATGTATGAGCTTATCTACACCGTCCATCTCTTTTGCTATATCGTTTTAGGTAGCAAACCCAAACATTAGGTAGATCTACCGCTCAAATGAACTACACCACAAGAAGCCACTGTTGAAACTTTCATTGGGCCCACCGTCATGTTTATTTGTCATGTAATCTCTTGATAAGGTAAAATGGAGTTGGATGAAGGAAAAATACACATATTAGCTTCATCCAAAACTTCTGCGCCTCTCAATGAGTTTTTAATGGTGGAAATTTAATCCCTACCATGTGGTCCACCTGAGCCTTAAATATTCATTATCTTTCAAATTATATCTTAAAATAATATGAAAAAGTGGATAGACAGTGTGGATAAACCCATATATTACAGGTGAGCCCCTCGTAGCCCCAGCCTGTTCCGAGCTGGGATGGGCCGGGTAGTTCCATGTCCGCGTCCCAACTTTCTCATGTCGAGGGTCCGGATTCGGCAATGACTACTCCAGTAGGAAAACCTCTACGGGCCCACCATGATATTTGTGTTTTATCTGCGCCGTTCATTCATGTTGCAAATTCATTTTAGATATGAGCTAAAAAATGAGGCAGATTCAAAGCTAAAGTAGACCACACCATAGAAGCTGTGGGGATTGATCACGCACTGTTATAATCTTTCTTATGGCCATCCCTATTTTTATTTACCATCCAACCTGAGTTTTGAAGCGGCCAGATTTTTTTATCAGGTCCTAACATGAGGTGTACCAACTGATGGACGGAGTGGATTTCACACGCACATCATAGTGGGCTGATAGAGTTCGGGTGTGACCCGCTCATCCCATTACGCCTGTTTGGCCGGACCGATCCGGCGGTATTAAGAGAGATGGGATCGTTATATTCCAGGATATGCATGGCGAGCCAAACAGACCGGTGAACTTGTCCGGGGTATAAGCAATCCAATGGATGTTAAAATAATCCACTGACATCACCATCATTACCTTAAAATTGATCCCATCCCTTGGTTAGACGGATTAGAAGGTAAAATCTCGGGATATGCCAGGCATGCCAAAGAGACCCGGTGAACTTGTCCTGGGATATAGCAATCTCATAGATCTTAAACCAATCCACTGACACCAACATCATTACCTTAAAATCCATCCCATCCCTCCTAATCCATTGGATTCACCCGGCCAAACAGGCCCTAAAACATGTGTTGCAGAGACCTACCCAGACCGGACCCACTGACAGGCCTATGTCCCAGCCAGCGTACCAATAGCAGTGTTAACGACCGGACTCGGGCCTGAAAAAAACAGAAATTGAATAAACCAGGCTCAACGTCCCGACCCAAAGAAGTTAAAAATTCGGGCCGAGACCTACCCAGACCGGACCCACTGACAGGCCTATGTACCAACCAGGGACATCTGGCTGCATAAGGTGGAGCCCACCCTCAGATTGCCATAGACAGAAATCAGTCGGGTCAACTCATCAGGTGGGTCACCCTTGCATGAAAAGAAGAGAAGGTTTGAAAAACTCGCCCACCGTTCGTCCACGACAAGCCCCGCGGTGTGAACGGTGTGGATCGTCGAGAACCGAAAGACGGATCCGCTGTACTGGAGGTTGGCACGTGGAGATGACACCATAGAGCCGGGAGAACTGGAATGATATGTGGCATGGCCATTTCTCTGCAGTGCACATCTCAAGGTGATGGATCAATCGGGACTGTTCATCTGGTGGGACTCATCATAGATGGCCGTGTTTTAAGGATCATACCCACGAGACAATTACATCCATTACTTTTCTTCACCTACAGGCAGTGAATTTCAACCGTTAACTACTACTATTTTCTGTTTTTTAGAGTCACTTTGGGCCAAGATGGTTAGGATCGTCCTCTTTGCAGTGCTCTTGTACTGCAGGGAGGTGGCTCTACCATACCGGGAAACTGCAGGAGAAGTGCTAGTACGAGTGCTTATTCCATGTATGAAGTTTCTTTCTCATTGTGCACGTGGTAAGCATGGGCTGTCGAGGACGACTATATCCACCAAATTTCAACCGTTGACTGTTCCTATTTTATATTTTTCTACCGTTGACTGCTCTTATTTTATATTTTTCTAGCAGTATTCCAGACCATTATCCTATTTTCGGTGCTTGTATATTGTAGGAATGTGGCTCTATCATATGCTTTGAAAATTTAAAAAAAAAAATCTAAAATAAAGAATTTAAATGCCAAAAAATAAATTAGAAATTTTATTTTGAATGAGGTTGAAGCGCATATTAGATATGATGTCCTTGAAGTGTAATTCACCCCTTTCCTTTCGGATTAGAAATCATTGACGGATAGATAACGAATTGCTTTGAAAATACAACAAGCCTTGTTTCATCCCACCGCAACAATCACGAAAGGTCCATTTTAAGAACTTGGCTAACGTAGTTACTATCTTTGACAAAAAAAGTGAGAAATCACACTCGAAACTAAGTGAGTTCGAGTATTTATTGTTTTACTAACTTGTTATAAGAAAAGGAAAAAGATTCTTATATTCTTGTAGAGGACATCGATTGGATATTTTATGCGGTCCTGAAGGAGTTCGGTTTATATAAATTGAGAAAATAGACTGTTGCACCTGAGACCGTTAAAGATCAAAACATTGTTAAAACGTTTCAAACTGTTAGATTCTTAATATGACCGTTAGATTAAAAATATGACCGTTTGAATCACTAAATGACTGGTTGTTTTTGGATAGTTGGCATTAACCATCATATGTTTCCTAGTTGTTCCCTGCAACAAACAGATCTGATCGTTTACGTAAACTTATATAAGTTGGTCTTCTCACACTTCGCACCGTGCTTGCACCGTCTCGTGATGGTTTGCTTAAGGTCGCGAGGGAGTGACCACTTGTGACACAATTTGCACGTGCGAAGTATAATGTGCACAACTAGCACCTCTAAAACCATACTACCTATGCCAACACCCATGCCAATGCAAGTACATTTCAGTGCGGAACATGCAACCCCAAGCTCTCTCTCTCTCTCTCTCTCTCTCTCTCTCTCTCTTAAACAAGATAATCCTCTCTCCCTCTTTTCCAAACAAGATAATCTTGAGAAGGTCTATAAACAACAAAGAGATCACATCTCTAAGAGATGTGGGACAATGACAAATTCCACTTTTCATTTTTCTTTGAAGGGAAAGTGAAAATTTTATTTGAAATTTTAATTTTCAAAATTCAAATTTATTTATTTAATGTAACTAGCGTGAGAGATATTCTCAACAATCCCTCACTTGATTAAATTAAATAGTAGAAAAAATTACGAGAGATTATAAATAGTTTTTATGCATAAAGAAATATATTTCAATTTGAATTTTTTCTTAGTATAAGTATTTCAAAGTTTTATCGAAATTCCTAGTAGCGACAACTTTGAACTAAATATTTATTAATGATAAAACCAAAGATATTACACATATGATCACATCTACGTTATATGAGTTCCATTATGTTACTTGCTCAGTACATTTAATGACATTGTGCTTATCTTGTTTCATGAATGATCACATGAGAAATTTTAACTCTCATGAGATGCGACACCACATCTACGTTCACATACGTAAAATCCTCTCACTGTTCCCAATACTATTAAAACACATGTGCTTTACATTGGATTTCATTAAGAGTTCTAAGACTCAATCTTCTTTTTGTTACAGCCAGCACTATTCATCCTGGATGAGGCCTTTTGAGGTTTTCTTATTACTTTTAGTATTAAAACTTTTTACTTTTAGTAACTTGTTCTTATCCAATGAAATCAAACTTAGAGATTTTTCTAATGTTAAGTTGGGTTTCCATCACTGGTGGAACTTTGAGTAAAGAGTTTCAACCACATACATCTAGATGATGTCCTTACTACTTCTCTTGTTAGAGGTTTACTAAAAGGATCAACCAAGTTATTGCTTCACTTCACATATGAGATCGTAATGATTCCATCTCGAAATAATTACCTTAAATAGTCATATCTCAAACTTATCTGTTTAGACTTTCTAATATATGTGTCGTTGTAGATTCTTGCTAGAGTGGCTTCATTGTCACAATTAAGTGAAACAACTGGTATAGGTTTCGTACAAAATGTGATTTCTAAGAGGATCCCTTAGCCACTAACCATCTTTGTCTGTTACAGCTAGATTTATAAACTAAGATTTCTATTGTTGAATATGTTATGCATGTTTGTTTCTTGGATTCTCAAGAGATAATTGCATCTCCTAAGATGAATACTCACCCTATTATGGACTTATCGTCTCCTGTACTCAATTTGCAACTATCATCGGTATATCCTTCCAACACAGCCGAAAACTTTGATTAGAATAGTTATAGTTCTCTGATTACTTTAAGGTAATCAGGAGCCCTATTAGTAGCCTTATAGTGTTTCACACTAGAATTAGTAGTAAACCTGCTTAGTTTACTCACAGCGTATGCTATATCTGGTATTGTGTATTGTATTGCATACATAAGACTGCCTATAGCACTAGCATACTCAAGCTATACAATTGCTCTTCCATTGTTTTCTTTCAGCTTGATACTTTGATCAAATGAGGTATTTTTTTAAAAAATTATTTTCAAGTGGTTAAACTTGTTCAGTATTTTCTCAACGTAATGAGATTGACACAACGCATAACCTCCACTATGTTTTTTAACTTTGATACATAGCATAGTATCCACTTGTCTAAGATCTTTCATTTTGAAAATGAAATAGGAAAATTTTTCGTTTCAGTTACATCTTTTATTGTATTATTGATAATTAGCATGTCATTCACATATAAACATATAATAATGATGCCATTACTATATACCTTAGAGTAAATACACTTATCAGCTATATTATGCATGAAACCAATGAAAAACATATTTGAATCGAATTTTTCATGCCACTGTTTAGGTGTTTGCTTCAATCCATACAATGACTTAATAAGCTTATATACTTTTTTCTCATTTCTTGGAAATGGGAAAAATCCTAAGAAAATGAAAAGAAAAATAGCTCACACCTTAAGCTCTATGAGAAAGAAAAAAAAAAAAGGAAAGAAAAGGAAAAGGAAAGGGAAACAAGAAAAAGAAAAAGAAAAGGAAAAAAAAAAAAACAATCTCCCTAATAATAGGCAAAGAGAGCCTATAACACGGGCCAAGTGTCACATCAAATGAGCAAGCTCAATCCTAAAGATAAGGCGATACGGAGAGTTTAACAGAGCAGTAGCCAACTTCAAAATAGTCTACCTTAAATGATTGAGAGTAATGCTGACATGGCTACTGGAGTGAGCGATGAAGGTGTGGGCAGCACAAGCAAAAATATGTCTCCCATAAAGAAGTAGAAGGGTTCGATAAGACAACAAGGCTCTTTCCATTGTACACCAAGATGTTGGCACCTGTAAGGTTGGCAGAGAGAAACTTTAAAATACCTTAAACAGGTCTTGAAGACATTTATCTTGAGGCTCTTGCCTACCTATGTCCTAAACGATCTCCCAAATTGAGCAGATGGTGAGAGATGCAAAGGAGACCAGCTTTAGAATCAGTAATCTCCGCACAGGCGAAGGTCCAACATGGCTTAATGCTACTCTGATGAGAGATATGATTTACTGAGGGAGGGACACATGGTGTAACATCCTGGAATTTCACTGTTTTGGATTTCCAAAAATCCTTAAAAATTTCTTTTTTAATTAACTTAAAATATCACTTAATGACCATTAGCACTCAATGTTAGTTTATGCTGGGGTGGACCAGTTTAGTTATAATGGTCCAAAGTGTGGGCCGTCAAGCCAGATAGTCTGTTTACACCTAGTAACAGCTCGTATGGGCCACCCAGCGACCAATGAGGGTTAAAAAAAATCTAAAAATTTAGGGAACTGAAGATCTCACTGGGCTTGTAGTCCATCACAGACCACGGACCCAGTGGACACCCAGAATTGAAATCTGGCACTTGCCAAATGCACCTCACCAATGCTAGATTGGAATCTGACACTTGCAAATAAAATCGAGATACCGGGCTTTCTAACCGTCGAATTTCTTTCAAATTTACGGTGAGGGTTTAATGTATTTTTTTACGCCAGCCCACAAAATCTAGGTCCCGATCGTGGCACAGTGACCGTTGATCGCAAATCGGGCCCGTACAATCAAACCTCTATCCGATTGTTTTCAAAATTTGCATGGCCCTTCATCGGGCCATGGAGCACCTATCCTACAAGTTCATGGCTAGAGGGCTACCAGAACCACTCCAATCACCAGAATGGACCCCACATGACCATTTAAAGAATCGAAACCATACGCTCAAACCCCATATCCGTTCATTCGTTTGTTCCCAAACTTTGCATAACCCCTTATAGGGCTATGAGTCACCTACACACCAAATTTGGTGGCAAGAGGGGTGTTGGGGCCGCCCCAACACCAATAGGGAGTCTTATAGAACTATTTTGGGAATTTGTGGAAGCTTGAGGCCAAAAGACTCAAGTCTAGGAAATAAACCCTAGCTCTCTCATAACTCCCTCTTTACTACAACCACCAAAGAGAGAAATGGAGAGCAAGAGAGAAAGGAGAGAAGAAAGAGAGGGTGAAGAAGAAGCAAGGTGGACCCTAGATCGAGGTGGGGCCCAAGGAAATCGAACCCTACAACTCCATACCTCTCCTCAAGGAGAAATTCTCCACCACTACCACAACAATCGTCCGTTGGTCGTCTAGATAAGATCCTTCACCTCTTCCTCTTGAAATCCATGTATTGATAAGAGATTGGCTTGGATTTCTCACATGTAAGAGCTTGTTTTAGGGATTCCGGTCGATCGACCCCAAAGTCCTCATTCCTAGGTCGTTTCTCAAGATCTCAACGATCCATAGGTACAGATTATTATCCTTAGGTGGCCTAGTACCAATTTTATTACGAATCTAATGATTTTGATTGTTTGGATGCTATATTTGGAGAATCTAGAAGAATCCTAGGAATTGCATGTTTGTTGGATTTGCATGGAATTGTGTGTTTGCTTTTCATATGATGGTGTTCTTACCTCTCACATAATTTTGTGTATGGATGATCTCATGCTCATGCCTTGTTGGATTTTTCCTTATAGTGTTGTTTCTTAGTATCCATGATTCATTACTCTTGTGCTTATGATTTCTTAAGATAAAGGAAGTGCTTAACTTCTCACCCACACACATAACTCACATGCACTTTATTTCATGATATTGTTAGCCTTGTTTTCCACGAGAATCTAAATTGTATGTTGAGGAGCATGAAACCATGACGTTGTTTATGCTGGATGATGCATTAGTAGTTGGCATGCTATGAATCACTATTCATACCCTTGGTTTGGTCGGGAACATGAGGAGAGACGGTAGTCCCATCGGTAGAACTATGGTAGGGCTAAACTCGTGGGCTTGGGCAGGTGTGTACGAGCGGTAGTAGTTCGACTACATGGGTCCCTTTGTACCCGATGTCGTTCATCGCATATTCACCTGACTCGTGCGGTCTAGCCTACTTACCGACCAGCCATATTTATTAACCTTATTTGCTCACATATGTATGGAATATGGAACACCCTACCACTGTTGTAGCCCACCGATAATCACTTGAAGTTGATCCACTACCTTGTGAGCCGGGCATGGTGGAATGGGACATTGTGTCCGAGCTGTCGGCCTACGCTGGGGTGACGTGCCTCCCCGTAGTGACCGCGAGCGATCCCTTCCTCTCGGCACTCCCCATGTGCTTGGAGTCGGGGATAGGGAACCCGACGGAATCAAGGATCGCGAGGTCTCGGATTCACACGTTGGGGGCCTTGACCTCGCAACCAGTTTAGGGCATTGATACGTGGGGTGTACCAGATTCTCAAACCTGCTAGATGAAAAGAATTAACTAAGAACTCGGCTAACACTATCATCGCATCGCACTGTTAGGTTGGCGACTCGGCAGTCGAGGTCGCAATGAGGTAGTGTTGTCATATGCGAGTGTGAGATGGTGTCGCTTGAGGGAGTGTTGTGGCGATGGCATGCATCATATCATCTATCATGCATATACATTAATAAGATTAGTTAGGTGTTTGTGAATGATTGCTTTTTATTAAGTTCATAATATAATTGATGCCTGTTACAACTTAAGACTAATAGCACCTCCACTGAGTTGATCACTCACTCCCACTCTAGGACGGTGTTTTAAAACACCAACCAGACTCTCCCTTAAATGCAGGTAGTGTTGAGTATGAGGAGCCTGACAGCGAGAGCCTCGAGGAGGAGGATGAGTTCTCCTACTTCCAGCTGATGAGCGGGTCTTCATCGACTCAGTAGATGGGACGTTGGATTGCTAAGCAGTGGGCTCAGATCTATTCTTCTTAGACATATCATTCTTTTTGTGGTTTTGTTGGGCAACGCCTTGTGCAACCCATTTATATTTTTGGACCTGTATATATACTAGATCTCTTTCATTTTAGTAGACTTGTGTGGTTGTGCTTCATGTTCCAGGAAATTCCAGGCTGCGCATTTTAACCTGATTAAACGCATATTAATGAAAATTGGTTATAAGTGACACTCGGGAACTCAAGAGTCGAGTGTATGCACGACTCCGGATTTTCAGGGCGTTACAAGATGGTATCAAAGCAATAGTTTGGAGTCCCTTGGGCCATGTGTCATAAACTCACTAACGCGTCCGCTGACTTGAGATGATACGTATTAGAAAACGTAACAGGGATTTAGAACGCTAGGAACCATCCCAGATCCTAAACCAACAATTGTAGACGAAGGGTAGGACTTCGAAGGAGTTAGGAATGGGTAGCGAGAGAGGGAATAGTAATGCTAGAGAGGGGGATTCGAGAGTCTTACAATGCTACGACCCTTTCCCGGGCAAGAAATTGGGAATCTGGTGGCAAGACTCAATTCGATTGACTAGGAGATTTACCTAGTTTAGTCCATCAAATTCTTAAGGCCCGTTGGGCCAACTGAAATAGGTGGGATTAGGGTGAGATGAATTTTTTAGTAACACAAAATGCAGGTGTAAGGTATTGTCCCTGGGATGAGCGCATCTCATGTTTTATAATGCCCTGTTGGAATGTATTCAATTAAGGGCAAACATCGGGTCTTCCTTTCCAACTATACTTATAAATTAATCATCCTGAGATTTGAAAATCCCACATTTCACCTTCCAATGCAGGGCTCGTTTAGCAAAGCCTGTGAAATAAATTTGAGTCTCATCCCACACTCATTCTAGATGTGTCCATTCCCAATCTTGAGTTGGGATTAACATTGCAATCCCATTTAGTACCGCTTAATGCCACTAGCCAAACGGGCCTAAGTCTAAATTTCCTCTCTCCCATTTATCTCATTAGAAATCTTCACCGGCCATCACTCTGTTCCTTAATTCCCCTAGTACATTGTTAGGAGCGAGCTAGAAATCAAAAGATTTGGGCGGACGAACCTGTCATCTTAGACCAAATGAGATAATATGGGCCAAACTTGATAGTTCCAACCCATTCAGGGATAAATATGTAGGGGCGAATGAAAATTCACCAGAAATAGTGGAAATATAGGAAAATTGGATTTTTGGCCTCTAATCGGGAAGAATCTCATAAAACGGATAGGCTCATTGCGTATATCAGCTCGTTGTACCCCAAAATCATATATGGCACTTTCCGGGGAGCTTTTTCGACGCCCGGGAATGCCGAAAACCATTAGGACCTCCGGGTCCCTGATCCACGTGGCCGCCCCGTCGACTCGTGTGGCACCCCGCCGGAATTTCCTGTGAATTTGAGTCAACTTCAAAAATTCATATCTCCTTCGTTACAACTCTTATTTAGGTGATTCAAAAGGTATATTGAAGCCTAACAAGTCTAGTTTCATATAAAAATAAATTAAAAATAAAATAAAAACTATAATATAGTTAGATTTGGAGTGAATTGACAACTGTCTAAAAATCGTTAGTTTTAGATGGTGGTTACTTCTAGAATTTTTATAGTTTATTTACAACTCCAAATGGTATGAAATTTGGTGGATGACTTAAAACTTGATGTTAAATTATTGTAAAAATTTTAAAAAATAATCCAGTTATCGATTTGGAGGGGGCCACACTGTCTTGAGCACTTAAGGACCTCCACCCCCCCTCCCTCATTTCACTCACACCCTTCCAAATAGGAAGCTCCTCCCCTCCAAACCCCAAAACACCCCTCCTCCATCTCCCAAATCCCTCTAAAACCATCCCATTTCCCCTTTCCCTTCAACAAATCACTCTCTCCAAAACCCATCCTCAACAACCTCACTTTAACACTTCTCTCCCAACCATTTTTAAGATCTCAATCTTCTTCTAAAGAAAGCCCATCTCCCAACTCCTTACATTCCACAACCCGTTTTCAAATTCTTTCCAAACCCAACCATTTCAACTTCAAACCCCACTCTCAAAACCCCTTCACAAACCCATTTCTAAAGTTTTTCTCAAACTCCTTCTCAAGCTCAATTCCCAAATCATTTCTTAACACCCATCCCTCAAATCCATCTTCCTTAAACCCATCCAAATCCCTTCCCAAGTCCCCCATCCTCAACTCGTTTTCAAATCTCTTCACTCAACATCACCTCTAACCCATTCCCAAATTTCATTTTCCAACCCACATTCCCCAAACTGATTCTAAATACATTCTCAAGACACTCCCAAAACCATCCTTAGGGAATCCCCTCCAACAACCACCTACATTTCTCATAAGCCAATCCATCCTAGTCGAGGGATATGGCGTTCTTGGCAACCATTGCCTTTTTCTTCTCTATTCCGGTGATCCTTTCCCTCAAAGGGGAGGAGGCGCCCCCGTCCTTGTCTGACCCAGAAGAATAATAGCTTAACTTTACGGAAATTAGTAGTTGTTTTGAGTTAGGACTACTACCATGTATTGAAGATAGTTAAAACTCCTGCTTGATTTGTCTGCTTTTTTTTTTTTTTTGTTTCTTTCTTTCTTTATGTTTAGAGTATCTAGTAATACATGTGAATCCATATTGTAGGATATAATTGGCCATACTAATGGCATTTTGAATTCAATATAAATGTATGGATTGTTTTGAAATTTTCTTGTCGTCTTGTGAATGCTTGTATGAATAAGTGCCTTACTGCGTCCATATTAGCGTTATTAACACTCTAAACCACCAGAATACCTTAAAACTTTCGATTCTTCCTTTCCTGTTAAAATTTATGAAACCAAAGCGTGATTTGCCCATAACTTATTAACCATAAGATCAAAATGGTAGTGTCGAGAGGAGCCTTTAGATCCTGGAAACCTTTCAAGGATAGTCGTTGATCATAGACATCGTGAGAGACTCACCACCCACTAAAATATTATAAATGTGAAACTTGAACTTTTAATAAATTTTGAGATCTTCCCAATGTTAGGAATGATCGGACTATGAATTACGGAACCACACATCTGCGAAGTACTCGTGGCTTGACCCAATTCTCGTTCTTAGGTAAATACTAATGGACTCACTACTTTGATTGAGCAGAAGACCATGATCTACCAGGACTAATAAAGGATACAACGATCTTTCTGCCCTGGTCAGATAGAGGATCGACGTATGGGATTAAAGCCTACCGCAATTGTCTTTCCGTATCAGCCCAATCATAAAGAGAAGAATATACGACCCTTAGGTAAACTTTAGCATCAAACACTTAGCACGATAATGATGATTTGACATTGTTTTCAAACCTTAAAGGTGAAAACTTTTAAGGGGGGTAGATCATAATGAGCTAGGCTAGCGTATTTAATATATATATCCTAAAACGTATATAAACCCAAAACCAACAAAACTTAAGCAATGAAATGATAATATCTTTACTTATTATCCTTAGGCAATTTCGGGGACGAAATTGTTTTTAAGGGGGGTGGATTGTAACATCTTAGAATTTCACTGTTTGAAATTTCCAAAAATCCTTAAAAATTTCTTTTTTAATTAACTTATAATATCACTTAATGACCATTAACACTCAATGTTAGTTTATACTGGGGTGGACCAGTTTAGTTATGGTGGGACAAAGTGCGAGCCGTCAAGCCAGATAGTCCGTTTACACTTAGCAACAGCCCGTGTGGGCCACCCAGTGACCGAGGAGGGTCAGAAAAAAATCTAAAAATTTAGGGAACTGAAGATTTCATTGGGCTTGTGGTCCATCGCATACCACGGACCCAGTGGACACCTAGAATTGGAATCTGGCACTTGCCAAATGCACCTCACCAATGCCAGATTGGAATCTGACACTTGCAAATAAAACCGAGATACCAGGCTTTTCAGCCGTCGAATTTCTTTCAAATTTACGGTGAAGGTTTAATGTATTTTTCTATGCCCGCCTACAAAATCTGGGTCCCGATCGTGGCATGACGCAAATCGGGCCCGTACGATCAAACCCCGTATCCGATCGTTTCCAAATTTTGCATGGCCCTTCATCGGGCCATGGAGCACCTATCCTACAAGTTTCATGGCTAGAGGGCTGTCAGAACCACTCCAATCACCAGAATGGACCCCACAGGGCCATTTAAAGAATCTAAACTGTACGCTCAAACCTCATATCCGTTCATCCGTTTGTTCTCAAACTTTGTATGATCCCTCATAGGGCCATGAGTCACCTACACACTAAATTTGGTGGCAAGAGAGGTGTTAGGGCCGCCCCAACACCAATAGGGAGTCCCATAAGGCTATTTTGAAAATTTGTGGAAGCTTGAGGCCAAAAGACCCAAGTCTAGGAAATAAACCCTAGCTCTCTCATAACTCCCTCTTTACTACAACCACCAAAGAGAGAAAGGGAGAGCAAAAGAGAAAGGAGAGAAGAAAGAAAGGGTGAAGAAGAAGCTAGGTGGACCTTAGATCGAGGTGGGGCCCAAGGAAATTGAACCCTACAACTCCATACCTCTCCTCAAGGAGAAACTCTCCACCACTACCACAACAATCATCTGTTGGTTGTCTAAGTAAGATCCTTCACCTCTTCCTCTTGAAATCCATGTATTGAGAAGAGATTAGCTTGGATTTCTCACATGCAAGAGCTTGTTTTAAGGATTCCGGCCGATCGACCCCAAAGCCCTCATTCTTAGGTTGTTTTCCAAGATCTCAACGATCTATATGTGCGGACTATTATCCTTAGGTGGCCTAGTACTAATTTTATTATGAATCTAATGATTTTGATTGTTTGAATGCTATATTTGGAGAATCTAGAAGAATCCTAGGAATTGCATGTTGTTGGATTTGCATGGAATTGTGTGTTTGCTTTTCATATGATAGTGTTCTTGCCTCTCACATGATTTTGTGTATGGATGATCTCATGCTCATGCCTTGTTGGATTTTTCCTTATAGTGTTGCTTCTTAGTATCCATGATTCATTACTCTTGTGCTTATGATTTCTTAAGATAAAGAAAGTGCTTAACTTCCTCACCCACACACATAACTCACATGCACTTTATTTCATGATATTGTTAGCCTTGCTTGCTACGAGAATCTAAATTGTATGTTAAGGAGTATAAAACCATGGTGTTGTTTATACTGGATGATGCATTGGTAGTTGGCATGCTATGAATCACTATTCATACCCTTGGTTTGGTCGGAAACATGAGGAGAGACGGTAGTTCCATCAGTAGGACTATGCTGGGGCTAAACCCGTGGGCTTGGGCGGGTGTGTACGGGCGACAGTAGTTCGACTACAAGGGTCCCTTGTACCCGATGTCGTTCGTCGCATATTCACCTGATTCGTGCGGTCTAGCCTACTTACCGACCAGCCCTATTTGTTAACCTTGTTTGCTCACATATGTATGAAACCTGGAACACCCTACCACCATTGCAGCCCATCGATAACCACTTGAAGTTGATCCACTGCCTCGTGAGCCGGGCATAGTGAAATGGGACACTGTGTCCGAGCTGTCTGCCTACGCTGGGGTGATGTGCCTCCCCGTAGTGACCGCGAACGATCCCTTCCTCTCGGCACTCCCACATGTGCTTGGAGTCGGGGATAGGGAACCCGACGGAATCAAGGATCGCAAGGTCTCGGATTCACACGTTGAGAGCCTTAACCTCGCAACCAGTTTAGGGCATTGATACGTGGGGTGTACCAGATTCCCAAACCTGCTAGATGAAAAGAATTAACTAAGAACTCGGCTAACACTATCATCGCATCGCACTAGTTAGGTTGGCGACTCGGCAGTCGAGGTCGCAATGAGGTAGTGTTGTCATATGCGAGTGTAAGATGGTGTCGCTTGAGGGAGTGTTATGACGATGGCATGCATCATATCATCTATCATGCATATACATTAATAAGATTACTTAGGTGTTTGTGAATGATTGCTTTTTATTAAGTTCATAATATAATTGATGCATGTTACAACTTAAGACTAATAGCATCCACTGAGTTGATCACTCACTCCCACTCTAGGACGGTGTTTTAAAAAACACCAACCAGACTCTCCCTTAAATGCAGGCAGGTAGTGTGAGTATGAGGAGCCTGACAGCGAGAGCCTCGAGGAGGAGGATGAGTTCTCCTACTTCCACTTGATGTCAATGATGAGCGGGTCTTCATCGTCTCAGTAGATGGGGGTTGGATCGCTGAGCAGTGGGCTCAGCTTTATTCTTCTTGGACATATCATTTCTTTTTGTGGTTTTGTTGGGCAACGCCTTGTGTGACCCATTTATATTTTTGGACCTGTATATATACTAGATCTCTTTCATTTTAGTAGACTTGTGTGGTTGTACTTCATGTTCCAGGAAATTTCAGGCTGCGCATTTTAACCTGATTAAACGCATATTAATGAAAATTGATTATAAGTGACACTCGGGAACTCGGGAGTCGAGTGTATGCACGACCCCCGATTTTCAAGGCGTTACACATGGTATAAAAAGAATGTATGAAGATCTTAATTTACTGATAAGGCACTGGACGCCTTAGCCACTAAAGACAGCCCGACAA
Source organism: Magnolia officinalis (assembly GCA_021015155.1). Taxonomy (NCBI): domain Eukaryota; kingdom Viridiplantae; phylum Streptophyta; class Magnoliopsida; order Magnoliales; family Magnoliaceae; genus Magnolia; species Magnolia officinalis. The sequence continues at coordinate 13,859,125 of JAJHSJ010000012.1, read as the reverse complement.
GGAAAATGATTTTGGCTCGTGAAGTTGGATGTTACGTTTCTAAATATGGATTCCTTAGAGAGGATTTTAGCATTAAAAACATGGTTATTCCTCTCTCTCCATACATGTCACACAAGGGCATGAACGGAAAGCCTAATTAGGCATAAGATATAGGATCCAACAAGCTGTTTACAAGTTAGTTTACAGACTACAAAATAGTAGGGTAAGAGATAAATGAAATGGAAAGTTTGGCGTGCAGTTTATCCCAAATCCAATAGGTGAATTTATAAGAGAAGAACATGTGGTTAATAGATTTCACCCTGTTTCTATAAAAAACACATTCATTATCATTAATAATATTGAATTCATGCAACATATTATTGGTTTTAAGCTGCTTTAGGAATATCATCAACATAAATAATTTGTCACACCCCGATTTCTTGGAAATGCCAGCTACAACTGGGGAGTTTGGATAAGGGATTTGTCATTTGGTATCTTAGATTTGGATACTAATAATAAAGTTTTCACCAAACTCGAGATCTTAAATATGCTAATTATTAAAATGGTTATAAAGGTTGGAATCATCCAGCCATGGGTCATTTTTTAATTGAGTAAAGAGAACTTTTCTCACAATATATTTGACATAATTTTTGGCGAACACTATGAATCTCCTCCGAGCCCAATATGCATTTGCAAGAAGTTGGATGTGCAAAATGAAATTTGTTTCAATATATTTTGCCCAGATCCATTTAACCCAAAGATTATTATCCTTGTAGATAATTTTCCAGAGCTACTTTAGAAGACAGGCTTTGGCAAACATCTATAAAGGAGTAATACCAAGGCTTCCTTTATTTTTCGGCTTGCAAATTCAATCCCAAAATATTGAGTGAATCCCAAAGAATCGTCACAAGAAATTTTTAATTTTCCTCTCAATGATGTTATAACAAGCTTTAGGCAAAAAGTAAAGTGTGGGACCAAAAAATATGAAGGCTTAAGAGAGTATATTTTGTTAATTTAAGTCTGCCAGCAAAGGAAAGTGTTATGGCAACCCCAATCGCAGGGTTGCGATGTACTAATATCTCGGTGAGACCGAGGTCGAATCCACAGGGACTTACCTTGTACGTTTTCTAAAATAAATTAAAATTAGAACTAGAATATGAATTAAACTATAATTTGGAGAAGATGGATTAATTATGAATGAATTTAATAATAATAATGAACAACTAGGGTGCCAAGGATCCACATATACCTATTAGGATGTTACTTTACTTGATTCAACAAAATACAACTGGAATCAGAGTCCTATCTTATCCAGTTGGATGATATATAATTAAAAACTTATAAATATGAATTTTCTATGACATAATTTCCTCATGAAGCATCCATGTGATCATCTTAGGGAATCCAATTATCCACCATGCCATAGACTATTATGAATCATGAATTTTATAGATCACACACTTCTGAAAACAAAATAAGAAGATATTCAAAGCTATCACAATATTTATTGTAATTTGAGTCACAATAAATCTTAGAAAAATTGAAAATATTCCTTCTATTCAAACCATAAATTAATAGGAATTCAGTATATACATGAATCAAAGCAAATGAAGCATTAAAATAAACTATTGCTTCACTCCTTAAGCCCTAGCTAAGAGATTTAGCTCATCTTATACATGATTAAGCTAAAAACTCTTAATAAAAACATATAAAAAATAATTAGAGAGAAGAAAAGAACCATAAGAGGTTGCTCCACCTTTTGCTCCACTCCCCTAACCCTAATTCGTACCTAAAACCCTATGAGAAACCCATATATATATTATGTGTGTGTGTGTGTGTGTGTGTGGTGTGTGGTGGTGTGTGTGTGTGTGTGTGTGTGTGTGTGGTGTGTGTGTTGTCCGACTAACTTTGGAAATCGCCTCAAATTTACGCACTTTGTGCATCTTCAATTGCACCTTCGATGACATCAAATTGTCTTCGATGTCATAAAAAATCGTCCATAACTGTCCAGCGAGTTGAGCCTGAAATTCCTAAATTGTCGATGCCATCGAAGTCTATTTTTGAAATTATTTCAGGACTTTCTTTTTTTACACTTGGAGTTTTAGAATATGATTTTTCTGGCCAATTTTCAGGATTCATTTTCTTCACTTCAAATCTTCGATTCTCTTCACTCTTCACTTCGTTTCTTTGGATCTTTGACATGTGAATTCTTCATTAATGACTTCGAAATATTCAATTTTTCATTATTTTCTTTTGAGTTATAAATCCATCCTTTTAAGCACATATTTATCATAGGCTTTCGAATCACCTTGTATGAACAAAAATATATAATTAAATTAAATTATCAATTAAATACCAGAAAAACTAATGTAATTTAATGGTTAAATATGCAATATATGAGTCCCAACATAAAGGACGAAATCTTTCCGCCCACTAAGCTTCCTAGTAAGGCTGTCCACCAAAGGCCGATAATCCATAATGTGAAGCCCAATGGAAAAGAAATGGTGACCAAGATATCTAATGGAAAGGTCACCTTCTCCCATTTTAAGCATGTCTATAATAACATATTCACACTTATAGGACCTACAAATTAACAAAACGCACTTACAAGGATTAACCTGCAAACTTGAATTATTAGTGAAATTGATAAATAAGTTCATGAGGTTATAAGTTGATAACAGGTTTAGTGCTAACAAAGATCATATGATCATTCGTAAATAAAAGATGAAAGATGACCAAGGTCTTCGTTTTGAAAGGGATTCCAATCATCCCATTAATACTATTTGTTAATAAGAGTAGAAAACATTTCCATAATAATAACAAAGAGAAAGGGAGATAGAGGATCACCTTGCCCGAGTCCCCTATTGCTCTTAAAGAAACCACACATCTTCCCGTTTATATTAATCAAGAAAGAAGGAGAGGAGATGCAAGCATAAATCCAATTAATCCAAAAATATGAAAAATTTATGGCACGCATAACTCCAATAAGAAAATTTCAATTGACAGAATCAAATGACTTAAGGTCAACTTTAACGAATATTTTAGGCACTCCTCTCTCAAGGTGGATTCCCCTAATGAGGTCGTGATTGAGTAAGAAATTATTAGAAATATTATGACCAAAGATGCAGGTAGATTGGGAGTGACCGATAATCAAGGGTATGACTACCTTCATTTCGTTTACCAAGATTCTAAAAATAATTTTATATATCTTGTTGGTCAGGGAGAATGGTCTTAGATCACTCAGGGATTCAAAGTTTTTCAATACGAGGGCTAGATCGATTAGCGTGTTGTTAAGTTGTTTAAGAAGTTTAGATGATCTAAAGAAACTATTCACAACAACGTAAATGTCTTTCCCAAAAAGAGGCCAACAAACCTTACAGAAATGGACATTAAATCCATCCGGTCTAGAAGACTTATTGGAATTTGCAATCTAAATGAAATTCTCAATCTCTTAAGTAGATATAGGCTTTATGAGCTCATCATTCTAGGCTGAGTGAGTCGTAAGAATTGTTATAGTATTTGCCTTATCAATTTGGTGAACTTTTTTTTTTCTTTCTTTCTTTTAATTTTTTTTTTTTCGATGAATTCTTTCATGTTTTCTTTTTCAGGTATGCCCCCACAAAAAGATTCAGAAATGGAATATCTCATAATCTTTACTTAGCTTATTTATCCATTTCCACCTGTTACATTTAGCAATATCACATGTAGGACTGGTTTTAAAGATGGTTTTCATTTAATAGTAAGTCTAATTCCAGACAACCAAGGGGTAATTTCTAATACCTCATTCCATTTTGAAAAGTTGGTACCATTAAAGGTAGAAAGGCTTTTCAATGGAAGAGAATATATTCAATATTCATGATTGCAACACAAAAGGTGTAATAGCTTACATTACAGGAAAGACTTCATTAAACCCTGAGCATAAATTAAAGAAATTTCATTATACTAAACTTTATCTAATCAACAGGACAGTTGATTAGATTATTCAAGATGACGGGCCAATCATCAAATCTTGGTGTGAAACTTAGTGCATCATCATGATCCATTACTTTGGGTTGAAATTGTAGCACCCGAACGGTCTTCACAATATGAAGCTGGCTAAATGTCCACAATACAAGCCCAAATGGTCCAATGCAATCATGAGAAGATGAACTATTCGATATTATACTGTTAACACCATCCACTCTATCTTGTTTGGCTCCAATCAAATAACGAACTTCATTGGGTCAAACACCACTTATCTGGACACAAAACATCATGTTATTGATCCTTAACATACTTCGCTTACGTTATGCCTTTAAATCTGAGTACTAATGTGATATTTATTCATGACCACTTTGATGGAACATATAGCCAATGTACTCACTAATTCCTATAAACTAAAATCCTACCCAATCCATTATCTTTAATGGATATTCTCAATATTCCATGGATAAAGAGATGGGTAAACCACGCCATGAAAGACACTATCTGTAATTTGTCTAGTCACTTAATTTGGCTTTGAACTCTTAAAACTGGATATGTATGATGCTCATAATTTTGTCCATTGGCTAAAAAATTGGGCTTAAGTGACTAATAGCTTACACCTTAATTTGATTTAGACAATAAAACTAAACATGCTCTTTAGCTTAAAAGAGTTTCAATTGTACTAGTTTATATGCCTTTCAAGGTTATCTAGTTGTTTTAAAATAATTCATGTATAATCATATCTATCAACCAAATAACCATATTACAATTTACAATCTAAAATTGCCTTACATAGTTTGCCAGAACCTTAATTATGAATACAAAGCCCATAATCATAACTCTAATAATAAAAAAAGAGCATCCATAGAACATATTTGAGTCCCTTTTCTAATACCATACTCCATCCAGAAAAGCAACTCATGTAAATCCTACACATTCATGAAAGTTTTCTTTGAATGTTTCCTACATTGTTACCAAGCTGTTGAATGGACTAGCCAACCACTCTAGCACATGTGATAGTATGAACTACCTTATATTCATATTAGAGTTAACAAAGACCTATATCTCAATCTAAATTACAAACTCAAACAAACATGTAGTATTATCTAGATGTCTAGATTTCTTAATTTTGTGAGTCAGTGTCTCCAAGTTAGCCTCAATCACCAAATCTATCTTGATTTCGCTTCATTCAAATGTAGCATAGGATGCCTGTAGTCAACCAAAGTAACAACTGATGTAGTATGCAACCATGTCATCATAATATCTTGATTACATGGGTTGGTTTTGTAAGGTCTGTTGTGTCTGTAGCAAAATGGTCAGACCAACTCCAAAAGCACTTTAACTAGATCCCCTCTCACAGTACAATATAGGCAATCGCTGTTAACCATGATAATCTCGTCAGCCACAGATGGATGACTCACAACCAACAAACTATCTATTAATAAAGGCATGGCATGATGTTTGAAACAACTAGCAGCCATGAATGGCTTCCAACCTGATCAAATTGCTATGGTTGAATAATTCACACCAAAGAAAAACACAGAACATAAACTAAATCTAGATGGGCTCCACAGTACCAAAGTTGGCTTAGAAAGGACATATGAAGGCTCATAGACTAAAGGTAGCCCTACACAAACTGTCTCCAATGGACACCACTAATGAACTCATCGGGATGGCTTGGGTAGTAGGCTCAAAAAATCTGAATGGTGGGTAATACGTGAGGCCTTTTGTATATGAATCAAATAACCCAGTGGATTGATCTAACACACACACACACGTGTGTGTATACGTATACATGTATATGTATACACACACATATATATATACACACATATACACACACAACTTTTTGAGAACTCACCGTACGTGATGTAAGTCCCAAATCAGAATGGTCCATGTGATGCAGCACTCCATGAAACCCCTAGTGCCCAGCTTATACTTTGATACAAAACTTAGTGGGCCATGGAAAAAGGAAAATAATTTCCTCCCTTGATTTGCATCTCTCCTTGTTATGACCCACCAGAGTTTTAGATCACTCCGAAAATTGCTCCCTTGCGGTTTCATGGGATGCCGCATCACATGGACCATTCGGATTAGACTCCCATGACATGTGTACATACAAAGTGCACACATGCGCACGTGCATAGGTGAGCATGCCAATATATATATAAGTTGGGCCTTGGGGGTTTTATGGGGTATTGCATCACGATGAGTTCTCAAAAAGTTCGCATGAGTTCCATGCGAACTAATGTGTAGTGGGCATTTGGTGTGTGTGTGTCTATATATATATATATATATATATATATATATATATATATATATATATATATATATATATATGGAAAAAGGTACAATGCGCTTGAGCTGATTTTAACGTCATCGAGTTGTGTGGGGCCCACCTAGATGTGTTTCGAACATCTACCCCATTAGTCAGATGCACCATTTCATCGTGGACCTAGGTCTCAAAAATTAAGTCAATCTGTGACTTTTGTGGGCCACACCACATATAGAAGTGGGGAGGGCCGTGCACCATTAAAACATTCCAACCATTTTTTGAGGGCCTACTGAGATGTGGTTTGCAAATCCAGCCCATCCATTATGTGTGTCCCACTTGAATGAGGGTTCAGACTAAGTTTCAGGTGCATGCAAAACTTAGGTTGGCCCCACCAAGTGCTTTTATATGTTTTAACGGTGTCTTCACATATTTTAGATGGTATGGCCCACCTGAGTTCAGTATATGGATGATTTTTGGGATATCTCATAATTTAAAGGGTACCCATCAAATGCACGGTGGTGATGGTCGAAACGCATTATGGTGGGGCCACAACTCGACCTCACGAACCCTTATAGTGAGGTCGAGCGCATGGTACCTAAACCATATATATATATATATATATATATATATATATCTATATATATATATATAATATATATATATATTATATATATAAAAGTTTGGAGTCGTTGACAACGTATGGTGGGCTGGGATTCAATCCTTGCCTCAGTGGTAGACTCTGAGGAGTTTAAACATGAGGTCTTGGGTTCGAACCCATAGGTGGTGAAATCCCACTGTGGCGTGCGTGGGTGTGTGTCGAGTGCGTGTTTAAACAAAAAAAGAAAACACCGTGTGGTGGGCCCACAACAAATATGACTGATCCACTTCACCTGATCCAATCAGCTATATACATGACATTTATTTTATCTTACCAACTTCTCACTATTATAGAAAATCCAAAGCATCCAAAAGATGGTCCACATGCAAAAAGTTACATGGGGAGAAAACCAACTCAATCCACTCATTAGGTATGCCATTTCTGTATGCTATATCCTTAATTGAGTGTTAATTACACCTACAATATAAATGGAAACAAAATGCTTTGTGGTTCAAAAATGCCTAATCTTGTCTCAATCATCATTTGTCAAAACTCTTTGAAGTGAATTTATTGGCATGGACAGGATATTTAGTTCGTGTTGCTATTCCCCGATAAAAGGAAGTACGCTCGATGGAATAATTTCATAGATATAGTATCTTATGCTCAAGGGTTACAGGTCACCATTAAAACTAATGGACGACGATCTGAATAAATGTTCGAATGTGGTCCACACAATGAATGAGTTGGTCCAAAAATTTTTCAAGTAATCATTATATGGCACGGCCCACCTTTTGTGCATATGAAGAAGGATTGTGTATAAAGCTCACATCCAACATCATATGGGAACATTCCTCTTAGGTCCATGGTACATGAGTCGCTCTCGAACATAGGGGTGATGAATATTTGCTAGACGATTTATTACATAATAAAAACATATTCTAAGAGCGGAATATTTTATAAGCACTTCACGTTTCTTTTCTCTATCCAATATGAGATCAATATAAATGTTTATATTTTCATATATATATATGCCATATATTTATTTAATAGTCACTATAATTTATAAATGTTAGTAAAATATAACCATAGTCTAGCTTGTTTACCTCCTTTGTAATGGGGTTTTTCTTTTTACCCTTTCGGTGCAATTCAACAGTCATTCTTTTCCGAGCGATCGCCAGATTGATCTTAAGGTATTTTTCTTCTGTTGTCATGATTTTGCTTCTCTTCTCTGTCCAATTTTTTCTCATCTCCTCCTAAAACAGAACAATGTGATTTGATTTAAGAACTGAGGAAAAATTAGATGTGTAATATTATATTCTTAGTGAATTTTTGAGTATGGAGTTTGGACGGTCTGGATGTCCTTACAACTAGGCCATATTTTTCTCATCACTAGTCATAACAAGTAAGCAGCAATTGAGCAGCTGAAGCCTTCAAAAGGTCCAGCGGGTCCATTGATAAGGTGGGCCACTTTTTTTATGCTGAGCATGAATCATCCTTCATCTTCTTTCTAACCCAATCCATTTCCCTCATACACACGTGGCCCATCTTATGAGTACACCAGCCTGATTTTTGGCCCAGTGAATTTCATGATTGCGCCCATGGGATGAGCGGTCAGGATCTATTACAAGGATACCAAGTTCGGCACATGTGCTACAAATCGCCTCTTAAATCTCAAGCCACCATGTGAAATTTCAAGGTTTCTGGGCAGTTATTTTCTATGATGTGGCCCACCTGATGATTGGATCTGATCGGTCTGATTTTTCGGCCGTCCCGGTTTGAATTCCATATGTATGCTATGTTGGGCCCATACAAAACTAATTGCACAAACTCCTAATTATTTATTGGGACCCAAATGTTATTTATGGTCCATGGTTCAGTGGACCCTTTTGAAATGGTCCAGTGGGTTTTCTGAATTCTGATGTTACAACATTGGATGTGTACAAAAATCAAAGGCCATGAGATGCACATCAAAGTTGTTTATTTGTAGAGACCAAAAATAGTGGACCATCACAGTCCATAAGCTACCCAAGCTGGCATAAGCCGGGACCTGACCCAACCCACTCCAGACTAATAAAAAAGCTAAAAAGACCCGGCGACTCAGACCAACCGAGTCTAAATCAGCCCAAATCAGGGGACTTGGACGAGTTAGCTTTTGCCTAGGGCTGTCAATGGACCCTCTGTGGGCCAAGCCAAAGGTCCATCCAAGTCTGGTACAAGACCTAAAACTTGGGCCTGAGCATGGGCCAGGTCCATGACAAGCCCAAAAAAGGCAGGTCCGACCCGGCCCATGGCCATCCTTGGTGTGCCCCACCACGCATGTACCATCTCATGCATGTGAAATTTGCCATGAGAAGCATTGATTGCCGACTTGTCCAAGTCAACTCAGTTGGGACCAGTATGGGCACCATGTGATTCACCCCGTCTTGGGAAAGTTGGGCTGATTTACCTCGGACTCGGGTGAGTCGCAACTCGACTGGATTCGAACAAGTCATAACCATGATGAAAATGCCTTGAAAACCTAAACGGCAGCCCGGGTGAAGGGTTTCTAGGTACAGACTGAGCCAGCAAGATTCATAAATCATTTAAATATTACCCTCAAGTTGATGCGACCTGAGGATGAGTTACAACTTGATTGGATTCGAACAAGTCATGACCATGATGAAAATGCCTCGAAAGTCCTTAACCAGCTGCCTGGGTGAAGGGTTTCTATGCACAACCTAAGCCAGAAAGATTTATAAACCATTTAAATATTAGACATAGGCCTGTCCTCAGGTTGATGCAACTTGAGGGCAGGCCTTGGCACAACCCTTAGGTTGATGAAACCTAAGGACGAGTCGCAACTCGATTGGATTCGAACAAGTCATGATCATGATGAAAATGCCTTGAAAGCCCTAAATGAGCTGCCCAGGTGAAGGGTTTCTAGGCACAACCTAAGCCAGCATGATTCATAAACCATTCAAATATTAGGCCTAGGCCTATCCTCATGTTGATGCAACTTGAGGGTGGGCCTGGCACAAAACTTAGGCTGATGTAACATGAGAACGAGTCGCTGCTCAACTGGATTCGAACAAGTCATGACCATGATGAAAATGCCTTGAAAGCCCTAAACGAGCCGCCCAGGTGAAGGATTTCTAGGCACAACCTAAGCCAGCAAGATTCATAAACCATTTATATATTAGGCATAGGAGTGTCCTCAGATGCAACTTGAGGGCGGGCCTGGGCACAACCCTCAGGTTGATGTAACCTAAAGACGAGTCGCAACTCAACTGGATTCGAACAAGTCATGACCATGACGAAAATGCATTGAAAGTCCTAAACAGGTGCTGGGGTGAAGGGTTTTCTAGGCACAGCCTGAGCCAGCAAGATTTATAAACAGTTTAAATATTAGTCCGAGGTCCGCCCTCAGGTTGATACGAAGCCCAAGCCCAAAATAAAATGGGCAGGGCCTAAAAAGCCTGATGGGCCAGCCCAAATGTCTTCAGGTTGATGATCTTATAGCAAAAGAATGCAGATGGCTTGCAATTACTCAATTAAAACTTTCTAATATCACATACTTGTATATCCTCAAGTGCCGTATGGGTCCACATGTGCCAACCCAGCACACGTGTGCTGACTCCAAGTGATGTATCATGTTAGGTGGGCCCCATTGTATAGATTTCCTCCTATCGTCATCAGTTGGGGCACACATCTACATTGCATGTGGACCAGTGGTCAACTTTTTTCCAACCGTCCATTATTTTTTGTACATCATGGGCTGAACAAATAGTGGGCCAACCCGATTATTGAGCCAAACAATCTACATGTCACGGGCCACCTAATAGATGGACTGGATCTTAGACATGTGTGATACATTAGCATGTGTGGAGATGTGAATGTGGCTAGGACTGGGCTATACATGCATGCCGGTTAGCAATTTACCTAGGATTTGGCTGCTGGTCGGACAGGTTTGGGCCGGGCCGTCCACAAACTTCAAAAGGCCATGTTGTCCAGCCCAGGAGGTTCGTCATGCATATATCCATTCGTTCAATTCTGGCCATGTATAGTGGGGCCCACCAGATTAATGGTTCCAGTTAAGGTGGCTGGCTACACTTACAGCAGAAATCCCAATATGGTAAGTTTTGGTCAGTCCTAAGGAGGCTATTGGAAAAGGCGGTGCATCCGCCGGGCTTCCTAATGGTAATGTTTATTGACCATCCAAACTATTGATAAAGTCGTATAGGTCTGGATGAAATGAAGAAACAAATATCAGTTTGATTTAAAAAATTTTTGGCCCACAAAAGGTTTTCAATGGTTATTAACCACGGTTTCCTGTGATGTGGTCCATATGAAAATTTTATCTACTTCATTTTTGAGATCATAGCCTACAATAAGATGTAAAAACAGATGAACGGCATGGATATACAATGCATACATCAAGGTGGGCCCCTATGGTCAGTATCTACCCACATCGGTGGTTCCGGGGTCTCACTTGAGTTTAGGGGTGTACACGAACCGAGCTAGCTTGGTTAGCTCACTCGACTCGACTCGAAAAAGCTCGATTCGACTCAGTTCGAAGCTGAGTTCGAGCTGAGTTGAGCTGATTTGTTGAGCTCGAAAATGAGTTCGAGCCGAGTTCGAGCGGGCCCTAGCTCGACTCGACTCAGATCTAATCCAGCTCGAATCGAACTCGGATCGAACCAGTTCGGTGACTCGGTTACTTTGATATTGATGCTGCTCATCAAAACCAAGTGTTTGATGAAATGACTCAACAAAGTGTGGCCGGTGGCAAGGAAGGTATGTACATGAAATAAATACCATTTTTTCTTAGTTTTTATGTTGCTTAGAAGGTGTTTGATAAAATACATTGAAAACCATTGCTACTATTTCCCATACAGTGGGATTTTGAAGGTGCAGTTCAAATATTTGTGGAAATGCTACATAGGCAAACTCAGCTCTACCTTGGCTCGAACTCGGCTCAAACTGGTCCGAGCTGATGACCAGACCGAGCTGAGCTGGCCAGTCAGGCTCAAGAACCGAGCCAAGCCGAGTTTGAGCTGAGGTCAGCTAGTGGCCAAGCCGAGTCAAGTTGAAGCTAGCTAGACTTAGTTCGACTTAATGTACACCTCTACTTGAGTTAGCTCGGCGGCAGACAAGCTGGTCTGGGCCAGGCTCTTTTTCCACCGTTGACCCGGGCTGGACTTGAGAGATGCTAGATCCAAGTCCAGTTACAACCCAGATGAGAGAGAGAGAGGTGGGCCTCACCATGGATGAACAAAGATCCAACGTAAAATGTCAACCTCACTAATGCTTAGGATGATCCAAGCGTCTCAAACTTGCCTCCCAAAGAAATCTTTAATACTCTGGCAAAGCGTGACAATGATACGTAGGCACTTGAAAATTACTTAGAATTGCATAATTCACACTGAAAGAAGTCAAATTACACCCCTAAATCATGGGTTGAGGTTAGCTATTGGAATTGGGTCCCTACTTATGGCTCAAAAGTAAACTCACAAGAGTTTCAACACTAAGGTCAAGGGTTCCGGCACTTATTGTAATGTGTGCATGCGTGTGAGGGCTCATCTTTTCATATGGCAGAATCACGAACGCATGTATTGAGTCCGCTAATGTCTTAGCCTACGTTAGGATGGATCACACAAAGATGAATGGTTTTCATTTTAAAAATGAAACCCATGATACAATTTTATCTATTACTTTTTCTACCATTTATCCCACTACATATTTAACTTATTTATTACTTTTTCTACAGTATATCCCACTCCATATTTAACAGATGGCTATTTTTGTTTTCTACTGTCACTTTAATGGCCGCGAATTAAATGGATGGGATTGTTTAATATAAGTAATTTTTTTATACAAAAATCATCCATGCACTCTGCATATGAGGTCACCACATCACCTTGCAGTATATACTGTGATCCTACCATATTGCAGATGAGCACTGTGGGGCCCACCGCGATGTATTTTCCTTACATCCGCACCATCCATCCGTATTGAAAATTCATTCTAAGGCATGATTCAAAAAATGAAGTAGATCCAAATCTCGGTCGGATCACAGCACAAGAAACAATCTTGACTGAATCCTCACCGTTAAAAACTTCATGAGTACTCTTAAATGTTATTTGCCGTCCAAACTGTTGATAAGGTCACAAATACTTGGACGAAGAGACTACACACATATCATCTTGATCCAAAAATTTTGTGGCCCACACAAAGTTTTTAATAGCCAATTACTATTGTTTCTTGTACTATGGTTCACCTGAGATTTGGATCTGCTTTATTTCATAGGTCATGCCCTAAAGCGAGCTTTCAATCATGGATCCCACCGCCTCAGCAGATAGCGCGCCCACTGGATGTGGCTCCACTGTGTCATCTCCTTTTAGCTGGTACCATCTAATAAAAATTATGCTTATTTATTTCACTATCACATGGTAAACATTTATTAGATGGTTTGAAATAAAAATATCAAAAGTTGTAACAAGTGTGAGATTATGAGCTTATGAGCTTATGACCCATTTGGGTAGCAGCAAAAGATTAATCCTAGCAGTCTATCTTGCCTACCTAATTAAACATACCATTTTAGACTGGTTATACATATATTGCAATAAGGATTATTTGAAGCATGTGATACATGCTCACATTGAAAACTTAGTATATATATATCATATGGTGGTTCTTGAAAATGTATGTTGACATGTGTGGTACACAGAGACTACTTAAAGATGCATGATCATACATATGTCACATACGGGATGCTTGATGACGTACAATAATATATATATATATATATATATATATATATATATATATATATATATATATATATATCAAATGCACATCTTAACACATATTACAAATGCAGCACATAAAATACAAAAAGTTAAACCTAAAATATTTTACAACAATAAAGGAAAAATCATAGCACACCTAACACGTCCATCATGATAGGGTGGTGTCTCAAGCACGATAACATGGACTATAATTCAAAAATCAAACTTGACTAGAAGGTTTATCAAATTGAGCTGACTCAAGACTTGGCCAAGTCTTTATTCGACTCAACTTGATACTTAAGAATTAAATTATATATTTTTAGTAATAAATATCATATTTGTAGCATAAGTAATAAAATGATCTATGATACTTAAAAATTTGGGGTTTGACTCACTTCAATTACTTTCTTATTAAAAAAAACCAATTCAATATGACTTGAATGATTCAGCATGAGTTGACAACAAGCCAAGTTAGCTCATACCAAGTCTTCAGCAAATTTGATACAAACAGCCATTTCTAGATATCTGCCCAAGTTGATGGCTGAGTTTTGAGTTTGAATTAGAATTTAGAACATAACTTTCTCTTACTTTAATATAAAAATAATGTACAAGATTCAATCCCAATTACATAACCGCAAGTCGTAATGACGATTTTTAAGAGCAAGCTAAATAAAATAAACGTTGAGATAATACTTTTCATCTTAATCTCATACCCTCTTGATTACTTGAAAAGTTTCAAGTTTGCATCAAATTTCAAGGATCAACCTTGGATAGATTAAGTTTTAAAACTATGTTAGAAATAATAATGTTTTTATTTTTATTTTTCTTTTACCTAAACAACAATGCAATAAAAAATTGACAAATAAATTTTTAAATTTTTTGTATAAATAAGTAGTAGACAAACTATTATGGGGAAATTTGTGTAAGGATAATCGGGATCAGCCTGAGCTATACGCCTCAGATGATAAGGCTCTGGAAGGAGAATACAACATCAGAGGCCAACTCCCAAGTCACAACTCGGAACTGCCATTCTGATTCACCAACATGAACCCTCGTCCTCATCCGAAGGGGAATGGTTGAGCGGAGCTCTGATCTTCGTTCTCAACATCAAACAATGAACTCCGACTTCAGTAACCTATCGACATACTCCGACCTTTGGAACTCAGCTTCATATCCGTATGATCCGAGGCCGAGTTAGGGCATGTACATGACATGCGCAGAGGCCGAGGCCGAGCCCAGGCACGGGCGTATTATGTGCCGAGGCTGAGGACGAGCTGGTGATAGTACTTTGTATGCCAAGTCTAGAAATCAACCTGGATGCGGACGTGACCGACGATCTCGCTCAAATATATGCGCCATTAAGACACGATACGCCGCACGGTTCAAAGATTACAGATAATATCTCCACGATCATAATATTCCGCTAATTGAGTGAATCACGCCGAGATTGACGGACATGGATCGTTTAACCCACATGTATAAATACCAGAGGACCCCATGGCTATAGGTACGCAATATCTCTCACCCTCTCTCTACATTTAACTTAGACCCAGAATCCCTAGCCTGACTTAGGCATTGGAGGGTCCCCTGGCTTAGCCAGGGTCTCCTTTGCTTACCCTTTTGTGCAGGACTAGAGTCTGTCGAAGGTTCATCGCATTGAGTGGAGGGTGGTCCAGATTTTGACCTAAACATTTTTTGGCTCCGTCTGTGGAAATGTAAACAAAAAGCTAGTACGTTTTACCGGAAATGGCGAGAGGAAAGAAAAAAATGATAGCAGTGGAGCCTGCACCTAGCGGGCAACACCAATCTTCTTCGCTACTGCACACTGAGTCGGCTCCGATAGGACCGTCCCAATGGACTCGGAGCCGAGGAGGAAAATACAAGGCGCTGTAAAACGAAGTCTAGATACTGAAGGACGAGATCAGCCGGATGAAGGCGCAACAGAACCAGCAGCCACCGCGAAACCTGTTGGAAGTCACTCCAGTACCCGAAGAGCGACCGCCCCCAATCAGTTCCTGGGCTAGAGGTTCCCAAGCGCAATCCGCACGCGCTCCCGACCCTGCGCACAATGCAGTGCCTTAGGAGCCATCCGCCCGAATTCCAGAACCCGCTCGGGACGCCGAGTAGTCTTACGTGTCTGCCACTTCGGCTCTGGCCCCCATTGACCTCCACCATCGGCTAGAGAGTAGGCAGGGTAGAACATCCGAGGTGACGGATGCCCTCCAAGAGACAGTAGCCGAGAATCAGAACCCTTTGGAAGCACGGTTTAAGGAACTCCGAGACCAATTTAAGGCGTTCCAGAAACAACAATCTACGTCCGTCCCAACTGCAGTTCAGATGATGATGGAAGAGACTGAGCCTCCCTTCACCTCAAAAATCATGGATGAGGTGATGCCGTCGAGGTTCAAGATGCCTCCTGTTATCTAATTTTTCGGATCCGGAGACCCCTCGGAGTATGTAGAGTCATATCGTTCGTGGATGCAGATCCAATTAGCCACAGATGCCATGATGTGCCAAGCCTTCTCAATAACTCTCTCCGGGTTTGCTTGGAGTTGGTACCGACAACTTAAACCAAAATCAGTCAGCTCCTTCTCAGAGCTCAGCAGAATGTTCCTTACCCAATTCATCTCTGGTAAGAAGAGTCGGAAGCCGACTACCCATCTATTCACCCTCAAGAAGGGAAACAAAGAGCCGTTAAAGGATTACATTGCTCGCTTTAACGAGGAGGCATTGTTAGTGGAAGATTATGACAACAAAATGGCGCTGTAACATCCCGGATTTTCGCCAACCTGGAATTAGACGTCCTTAGGCGATGAGTCAATCCTAACACAGGTTTAACTTCCCAAACGCTCAATTAAAGCCTCAAATCCCTTTTTTAAACCATTTTCTTCACAAATCCCACCCTTCACTACCTTGTGCTTTCAATCTTTCAAAGCACTTTCGCCCTAGACACTATCTTAAACTAGCTAAGTAGTAAAACTTGGATCACTTTATATACAAACTATAATGGCCTAAGTACCATCTCAACCAGAAAACAATTAGGATTAAATCCTTTAGAAGTTTAACAAAGTTAACTAAGTGCAAAACTCGATTAGCCATGAAATCCGTTGGGATCGCTTTAAATACGATCTGCAAGACCTAAAACTTGCAGAATCATTGACGCTAGGTTACCCTAAAATCTAGGATCAATCTCATTACCCGGCTGCTCTTGGGAGCATCTCGAAACTTCGTATTAGGTCTAGACCGCACATCGGAAGTCTGATTAACACGAAGTTAAGGAACTAGGACCGCCTCACTGGGCTTGACAATCATCTCAAAAATCAGGTCCAGCCGATGTCCCACGGCCATTCGTTTCGATCCGGAGCGAGGGAGTGTGAAAAACACTATTCCCATCCAAATGAAAATATCAGGAATAGTGATCTGGCATCATTCGGTTGCACGTCAGTATTAAGCAACCTGACCGTCAGAATCAGACCAAATTACACCCTCGGATTAAGAAAAATTTCAGGAACATTTACATGTACTTAGAATTTCTGATCATCATGGCCACTGACCGTTGAACTGAAAGTGGTCCGTCACGTGCGATCTGGGAATCGATCGAGTCGAGAACGAAATCCCACGTAGATCCATAGATGGTGAGCTTAAGTCTGACGTTTGGCTCAAGGAGGGCCACCAGAACACCCCTTTTGAGCTTGGAAAGTGGCGAATTGCCTATGTATGCAGCCACCCTTGAACCTGAGTCTATTTTGGACATGATTTTGGCTATAAAAGGGGCTTAGAACAGCCCCTCTCACAGCCATACGAATTTGGGAGCAAACCCTTAGAGAGAGAGAGAGAAAAGAGAGAGAAGGGCTTGAAGTTCGTAGCCGATCTTCCTCCTGCTGCTTCCACTCATCACACGGCCTACACCGCCTTAATCCAGGTATTTTCCCGGCGGTGTCCATCCCATTTGAAGGTAAGAAACCCTAACCCTAGGTCTGATTTGAGGTTGGATAGTGGTAGGTTATGCAAAAGCTAATCGGTTCTGCTCTTTAGGCTAGGAAACTCCCGTATACGGAAGTTCCAATACCCTTGCTGATTTGTTGGAATTCCAAGGGCTGAGGTGAGGACTTTAAGTGTATAAGTTACGTTTTTCAACGCTTTCAATGTCAGATAATGATAGATTCATGATCTTCGTAAATGCACATGTACAAAGTGCTTTCCGTTTCCTGTTTCGATTAGCGATGTAGAATATGGAATTTTCACATACTCTAGATATACGTAGAAATACCGTATACGTATTTTTGTTGGAAAATGTTTGACATGTTTATTTAATGTTTGATTATATCATATGTGGATAAAATGCTAGTTCGGCGAAAGGAATCGTGAAATACATGTTCATGTGTAAATGTCATGTATGTTGAAATTACGTATTCTAGAAATACCGCATACGTGCGGATTTTGGAAATGTAATTGTAATGATTATTTGCTGTATAATTACGATATATACGGGTAAAATACTCACGTGGCGAAGGGACAGCCCTAACACGAAATTGGCTAACATACGTCATGTATGTTGGAATAGTGTATTCTAGGTGTTTGTGCAAATGCTTGTATGAGTACGTGTTTATGTATTAGTGCCTTAGATAGGCGCTGATATGGGATTTCCGACTCCCTTAGGGACAAGTAGGATTCCCTCCATGCGGTGGTTCGCTAGAACCACTCACCTGTAATGTGTATGTAATTGTATTCCTTTGTGGATAGTGTCTTACTACATGCTTCACCACATGCTCCACAACATGCTTGTAACATGCTTTACTTCATGTTTTATTTCATGCTTTATAACATGCTTACTAACATGCTTGTATTGCTTGTTTGTCATGCTTTACTTCACATGCTAACGATGAAAACTGTTTGAGTTTGGGACTATGTATATAGTCCAAACATTCGGTACCAGACTTGCGATTGTGGCTGAGATTCATGTCGCCACAAAGGACGTGACTGGCGAACCCGAGTCGTACTTCAGTTGGCGATAGTGGTTGGCCACACGGAGTGCTTTTGCGCTCCATATCGCTCAACTTGTGGTGCGCTCGAGCTAGTCAGGCTCGCCAACTAAACCGAAGTGTAATTGTGTGTTCACCCTGTTTGGTCGCTACTACTTGAACCTAGGGTACCAAACTTACCAGTGGCGATCCCCATTTAACCATGGTACCTAGATCCGCTAAGTCGCATGAGCCGGGCATGGTGGTATGGGACACCGTGGTCGAGCTGTCGGCCTACGCTGGGGCCATGTGCCTCCCCGTAGTGACCATTGCGCAACTAACTCGTGAGCCGAATACGGTGGTATGGGACACTGTATTCGAGCTGTCGATACTTCGGCGAGAGCCGAGTACGGTGAGATCTATGCTCGTGCTGATGGGCGACGAGTCCTCCGTAGTATCATCGAGGGTACTCCAAGTATCTGTGATTGGCGACGAGTCTTTCACAGCAACTAGAGTGTGAGTTGAGCCGAATACGGTGAGACCTGTACTTGAGCTGACGGCTAGTAATTGAGCCGAGTATGGTGAGACCTGCACTCGCGCTGACGGCCAGCAATTGAGCCGCATACGGTGAGATCTGTATCCGCGCTGACGGGTGATGAGCCCTTTGCGATGCCTTCACTACGCTTCTCAAACTATAATATCGTATGAGAATAGGTAGGATTGACGACCCTAGAATGGATCATGTTGGGAATGATACAAGGGAGGTACCTTAGTTTCCCAATATTGCTGGTTGAAATGGACTAATAAAAACTTGGTAATCATGAGCATCATCGCACCGCATGTGCTTTGTAGATGTGGCGCACTAAGGGAGTTAAGCATTCGCGAACGTAAGATGATGTCGCTTGAGGGTGGTTTGGCAAGGGCATACAGCATCATGTCATTTCATTCTTGCATTTAATAAGAGTAGTTAGAATTGTTTGATTTGTACTGCTTTATCATTACTGCTTGATTGAATTGATAACATATTAACCTATGCTTTACTGTTCCACTGAGTTGATCACTCACTCCCACGTTACGGGACGGTGTTGTACACACCAACCAGATTTGTTGAGTTTCAGGTGGTGGCGATGCTTGTGAAGCAGAGCCGGACTACTTCTATGATGATAGGAGGAATTCTCCTATCTGTATCTCTCTGGCAGGTCAATGAAGACCTGATATTGTATTGACGGGGCTATGATACATGGGATAGGAGGCATTACACTTTCTCACATTTGGTACATTTTAGAACTGCACTTGTATTTATTTAACCTGGTAATGTTATCACACTCTGGAGACTCATCATGGTATATATATTTTATCTATCTATCACAGTCTTCCGCTTGCAAATTTAACTGTCTCTGGAGTATGATATGCTGTTTTGGCTTAATCTCACTCATGTTCAATGCTTGAATATAGTCAACATTCAATCATCATTCATTTTGTTGCATAAGTGATGTTCTGGAACTCGGGAGTTGAGTTTATGCTCGACCCCCGATTTTCAGGGCGTTACAGGCACTTTAAGCCATGTTTAGCGGACTCAAAGAAGGGAAGTTTACCTTCTCGATTGGAAAAAATCCACTGACTACCTTGACCGAGCTCATCAGCAGGACTCAGAAGTACACCAATGCTGAGGAATTCTCCAACTCTTGTAGGAACATTCAAGTAGCCGAAACATCATAAAAAGAAAAGAGACCGAGGAACGAAGAACCTCAGTCATCCAACAAAAAACCTGATGACCGAGCTCCTCGTGATCGTCGGCCGAGCTGGAGGCCCGAGGGCAAATTCTGTTTTTACACTCATCTCAACACCTCTACGGAGCAGATTCTGTTAGATATTAGAGACCGGAGACTCCTGAATTGGCCTGTCTGCATGAAGATCGATGCAGAGAACCAGGACAAGTGCAAATACTGCATATTCCACCACGACCACGACCACAACATGAGAGACTGTGTGGATCTCAAGGACAAGATCGAGACCCTTATCCGCAAGGGTCATTTGCGTCGATACACTAAGAAGGAGAGGTTGGCTTAGAAAGAAGAACGGCCGAGCAAAGCAGTGGAAGAACCTGCGGAAATTCGAACCATCTATGGTGGTTCATTTGGTGGAGGCAACTCGAACAGGGCTCGTAAAGCTCACTCTTAGAGTTCAGACCCTGAGCACTATGTCAATTTAGCCGAAAGGCTATAGAAATAGTTCTGTGTCAGCCCCTGCAGCTTAACTTTCACAGAGGATGTCACACGTGGAATCCAGCATCCACACGATGATGCCTTCATGGTGACTATGACCATAACCAACTACAAAGTCTTCTACATCCTAGTTGACATAGGGAGCTCAGCCGACGTCATTTACTTGGAGGCATTCGAGAGAATGGGTATTGACAGGTCACGCCTCTAACCCGTGAAGACTCCTCTACACGGCTTTGCCGGGGATAAGGTAATCTCCGAGGGAGTGATCTCCCTTCCTATAACAGCGAGAGAAGGACAACACCAGGTCACACTTCTGGTGAACTTTCTGGTTGTCAATGTGCCATTGGTGCATAATGTTATTTTGGGCTGACCCTCCCTCAATGCAATGAGGGCGATTGTGTTCACATACCACTTGATGATGAAGTTCCCCGTCGAAGGTGGGGTCAGTACCTCCGAGGGACCAGCGTGAA
The DNA here is from genome assembly GCA_021015155.1 of Magnolia officinalis. NCBI lineage: Eukaryota > Viridiplantae > Streptophyta > Magnoliopsida > Magnoliales > Magnoliaceae > Magnolia > Magnolia officinalis. Next base: position 13,837,887 of record JAJHSJ010000012.1, on the reverse strand, counting down.
GCTCAGAGATGTTATGCAATAGCTGTAAGAAAAGGGTTGGTGAAACAGGCCCTCACCGTCAACGTCCTTGTAACATCCCGAAAAATCGAGGGTCGAGTAGTAACTCAACTCTCGAGTTTCCAGAACATCACTTATGCAACGTAGATAATGATGATTAAATGTTGACTGTATTAGAGTAGTGAACATGAGTGAGATTAAGCCAAACAACATATCATACTCCAGAGACAGTTAAATTTGCAAGCGGAAGATGTGATAGATAGATAAAATATATAAACTAAGATGAGTCTCCAGAGTGTGATAACATTACCAGGTTAAATAATTACAAGTACAATCCTAAAATATACCAAATGTATAAGGTCTTCTAGTCAATATCCCAGAAAGCCCTGCCGATCAGGACACGGCTCACTGGAAGTCGTCGAAAGACAACCAATACAAGCATGCATCGTAGTCATTACAGAGGTCCGGCTCCGCCTCAGAAGTAGCGTCGCCATCTGAAATCAGACAATGTCTGGTGGGTGTTCGAAACACCATCCCGTAACGTGGGAGTGAGTAGCTAACTCAGTGGAACCATAAAGCATAGGTTAACATGTTATCAATACAGTCAAGCAGTAATGATAAAGCAGTAAAATCAAACACTCCTAACTACTCTTATTAATGCAAGTATGGATGCGGGTATGATGGATGCCCTCACCACACCCTCCCTTGTGCGACACCATCTCACGTTCGCTGCATGCTTTCATCCCTCAGTGCTCCACATCTTCCAGGTACATGCAATGCATGATGAGCATGATTACCAAGTTTTTAATTATTCTATTTCAAACAGTAGGATTGGCAAACTAAGGTACCTCCCTTGTATCATTCCCAAACATGATCCATTCTAGGGTCGTCAGTCCTAGCTAATATCAGACGACGGTGTATTTTTTAGGTCACTGCAAAGGCTGCCAGGGCTGTTACGCACAAAGGTTACACCACTCCCCCATCACCTCTTAAATGATTCATCACAAATACAGAAACAGGCCTAGTTCATACTCGATATACCGCGGCAAACTCTAAGGCTCATCGTGGTTTCAGAGTATGCTCGAGGTCACTACAAAGGGCTACCAGGGCTGTTGCTCGCATTCGTTGCACTACTACTCCCACTCCCCCACCCTTATCAATGTAGGCCGCGGCACACGATATAGTGTCCCATACCACCATAATCGGCTCACGAGTTTGGTTGCTCACTGGTCACTACGGGAGACATGTGGCCCCAGCGTAGGCCGACAGCTCGACCACGGTGTCCCATACCACCATGCCCCGCTCATGAGTCTTAGTGGATTGAGGTACCATGGTTAAAAGAGATTCCACTGTTAAGTTTGGTACCCTAGGTTCAAGCAGTAGCGTCCAAACATGGTGAACATACATAAGACAGATCGGGTTGCCTGACGAGCTAGGCTAGCTCGAGCCACAACAAGTTCAACGATATGAAGTGCATAAGCACTTCGCATGGCCAACCACTATCGCCAACCGAAGTACGACTCGAGTTCGTCGAACACATCTCACGTGGCAAATGAATCATAGCCACAAATTCAATTCTGATACCGATTGTCTGGACTATAATCATAGCCCCAAACACAATCAATTTCAGATAGTTAAAGCAGTAATGGATCAAGGTTCAAATCATACAATCAAAGTCTGATATTATCCGTTTAGGGCTGCCAGGGCTGTTGCATGCATTCGTTGCTCCACTCCCTCATCACCCATGACGGATCATACAACGTAAACATGAATTTAACATATGCATTACATAGATAAAATCATAAAAGTAGTTGAGCATGTTATGAAGCGCAACACAAGCATGAGTTTGTACATATTCAATTCCTAATCACACAACTATCCAAGGAAAACATACACATAGTTAAGAGAAGTTGAGAATCATATCTCAACACCCTTATACATTACAATTTGCTAACTACTACTCATCATCAGACATTTCAACAAACATTTTAAAAGACACACATCAACATACATGACATATGTTGATCACATAGGCATTAGGCCAAATCCTTTCACTAGGGAGTTACCCCAATCATAACACGCATACACCCATGACGGATAGTCATGGCAAGCAGGAATCCAAGTTCCATATTCATTCAGTCATTTCTACAAACACTTGGGCCACACATTTTAGCATATATAGTGTGTATTGGCCGTGACGTGATTTAGGGCAAATCCTTTCGTTAAAGGGGTATCGCCAATACAACAATCATGAATCCATGACAATTAGTCATGGCGAGCACGAATGAGAATTCTATACTCATTCAGTCATTTTCACAAACACTTAGAATACACTATTACAACATACATGGTGTATATTAGCAAAACATGTATTAGGGCTATCCTTTAGCCAAGCGAGTATTTTATCCATGTATATATATTCATACAGCAAATAATCATGATAAATATATCTCCAAAATTTATACGTATACGGTATTTTCTAGAATACACAATTTCAACATACATAGTGTATATAAGCAAATCATGTATTAGGGCGAATCCTTTCGCCAAACAGGTAATTTATCCACATATAATATATTTATACGACAAATAATCATGTCATACACATTTCCAAAATTTGTACGTATACAGTACTTTCTTCTTCAAATACCTAGAGTATGTAGAATTCCATATTTTTCATCTTTAATCGAAACGGAAAACAGATAGCACTTTGTACATGTGCAATTGTATGTAGATCATGAATCTATCATTATCTGACATTGAAAGCGTTGAAAACTATAACCTATACACCTAAACACCTAAAGTCCACACCTTTTGTCGTAGAATCGTAACGAAGTTGATAGGTTTGCTAAGCTTCCGTATTCGGCAGTTTGGCAACCTATAGAACGAAATAGGTTAGCTATTTCATAACTTACAACCACCCCAAGCCCCAATTAGATTAGGGTTAGGGTTTCTTACCTAGAAACGGAGCTAGAATCGCTGGGAAAGCGATTAGAACGGAGCGGTGTAGCTCGTAAAGCGGTAGGGAAGAGTGGCAGGGAGGTTCTCCCACTACTCCCACACTTTTTCTCTCTTTTTTCTCTTCTCTCTCTAGGTTTTCTCTCAAATTCGTATGGCTGCAATGAGAGAGGGTTTAAGGTCCTTATATAGCCTAAAAACTCACCGAAACAGACTCCAAGTCAAAGAATACTTAGGTTATAACCAAAGCGGGTCAGTTTCAGCTCAACGGAGGACTTCTGGCGGGCCTCCTTGAGCCAAAGGTCGGACTTAAGCTCACTGACACCGGATCTACGTTTTATTAAGTTTTCGTTTCGTTCGGGATTCCAGATCACGCGTGGCAGACCGGTTTCAGTTCAACGGTCAGCGGATCTCGATCAGAGATTCTGAGTACATTTAAATGTGTATGAAATTTCTCCTGATTCGAGGGTGTAATTTGGTCTGATTCTGACGGTCTGGTTGCTTAAAACTGATCCGCGCGAGAGGTGCCAGATAACTATTCAAGATATTTTATTTTGAATTAATTTCACATTTCTTACACTCTTCGCTCCGAGATCAAGCGAACAGCGCTGGGACACCATCTGGATTTGATTTCCGAGATGGTTGTCAAGCCCAGCGAGGCGGTCCTAGTACCTTAACTTCGTGACTTCCGACGTGCGGTCCAGATCTGATACGGAGTTTCGAGATGCTCCCGAGAGCAGCCGGGTAATGAGATTGATCCTTGATTATAGGGTAACCTAGCGTCAATGATTCTACAAGTTTTGGGTCTTGCAGATCGTATTTAAAGTGATTGGTGCTAATTTCACAGGCACTCTAGTTTAACACTAGCTAAATCTCGCCTAATTTCTAAAGGATTTAGTCCTGAGTGATTTCGGTCTGAGGTGGTACTTAGACCTTTGTAGCAATGTTTAGTTTAAGTATTGTTCTTCATCACTTAAACTTTAAGGTAGTGTCTAATGTGAAAGTACTTAGAAAATTTAAAAAAACAAGGTGGTGAAGGGTGGGATTTGTGAAGGAAATGGGTTCAAAAGCGGGTTTAGACTTTGGGATTCAGTTCTGACAGGTTAATAAGGTGTTAGGAGCGACTCATCGCCTAAGGACGTCTAATCCCAGGTTGGCAAAAATCCGAGATGTTACAGTCCTCGACACCACGGAAGATCCCCCTCGAGAACTTGGAGACCGTCCCGCTTGAGGAAGCCGACCCGAGTAGAACTGTCCAACTTGGGACATCGCTAAATTCTGAGTAGAGGTCATAGATGCTGACTTTCCTATAACAGCATAAGGACGTTTTCGCGTGGTTGCATGAGGATATGCTGAAAATTTCTCCCGAGGTTATGGTCCACAGACCGAATGTGAATCCGGATCACAAACTAGTGAAATAGAAGAGAAGGGCTTTCGATGCCGAGAGGTATACAGCCATAACCGATGAAGTTTCCAATCTCCTCGGCGTCGGCTTTATTGAACAAATATATTATCCGGACTGGATCGCCAACGTGGTCCTGGTAAAGAAAGCAAGAGGGAAATGGTGGGTCTGTGTCGACTACTCGGACCTGAACAGGCATGTCCGAAGGATAGTTTCCCGCTTCCTCAGATTGAGCAGCTAGTGGACAGCACTGCTGGACACGAACAACTCTCATTCCTGGATGCCTATTCCGGGTACAATCATATCCCGATGCATCCCTCAGACAGGTAGAAGACTACCTTTGTCACTGAAAAGGGCTCTATTGTTTTCGGGTAATGCCTTTTGGCCTAAAAAACGCTCGGGTAACATACGAGAGATTGGTTAATCAGATATTTGTCAAACAAATCGGACAAATAATGAAAGTTTACATTGATGACATGCTCGTTAAGAGCGTTAGAGCATCTGACCACCTCGCAAACTTTGGAGTGACGTTTTCAATCTCTGGGTATCGCATGAAGCTGAACCCAACCAAATGTGTCTTAGGAGTCGGTTCTAGCAAGTTCCTTGGATTTCAAGTCAGCCAGAGAGGCATCGAGGTGAATCCCGAGAAGATAAGAGCGCTACTCGACATAAGCTCCCCGCAAACAACGAAGGAAATCCAATGCCTAACCGGCCGAGTGGCAGCGCTCGGACGGTTTATCTCCAGAGCTACCGATAGGTGTCTCCTCTTCTCCAGTAACTGAAAGGTCACAAGAAGGCTGAGTAGACCTCTGAATGCAGGCAGGCATTGCAGGAGTTGAAGCAATACCTGGGTTCACCTCCTTTACTGTCGAAACCAAAAGAGGGCGAATCTCTACTCCTATATCTGACGGTCTCAGCCTTAGCCATTAGTTCAATGTTCATTAGGGAAGTAGGAAACAGCAATATCTTGTCTACTATGTAAGCAAAGCAATGGTACCCACTGAGACGAGGTATTCGAGTATTGAAAATTGGCGCTCAGCTTGGTTTTTTCAGCAAGGAGGTTACGTCTGTACTTCCAAGCACACTTCATCATCGTCTTGACCGACTCTCCTCTCAGGCAAGTTCTCCAAAGCTAGACGTATCAGGTCGGTTGACGAAGTGGGCAATAGAACTCGGGAGTTCGACATCCAATATCGTCCGAGGACTACTATCAAGGGCCAAGCTATGGCTGACTTCATAGTCGAGTTCACCATCTCGAGTGATGATACCAAAGGAGAAGTAGCCTTGTCGACCCCACCAGTTTCATCGCCTGCCAAAGATCTGGAGTCGGAGCAGAGGTGGGTCCTTAATGTTGACGAGTCTTCCAACACCAAGTAAGCTGGGGCAGGGATTGTCCCGGTCGGACCTAACTCTACAACTATCTAATATGCCATCAGTCTCGGCTTTAGAGCCTCTAATAACGAAGCAGAATATGAGGCTCAGTTGGTAGGACTCAGACTAGCAGCGAGTCTGGGGGTTCAGTCCCTTAAAATGCGATGTGATTCCAAACTTGTGGTGAACCATATCTCCACCGAGTACGAAGCCAAGGAAACTAGGATGGTGGCTTATCTAGTCGAAGCCCAAAATTGATCGAAAGGTTCTGGAGTTGCACTATCAACCAGATTCCGAGGGCAGAGAACTCTTGGACCGATGCCCTAGCAAGGTTAGCCTTGGCCACGAAAAGAAAGATTCCTTGGATCATTCCCGTAGAATTCATGGAGAGCCCGAGCATCGACCAAATGGAACGAGAAGTGGTTAAAACCCGGTCGAGACTGCACCAAGTTGGATGGACCCAATCTATGACTACCTTGTATCTGGTTTGGTCCCCCATGACAAGCTGGAGGCTCGACGCCTGAAGATCAGAGCAGTTCGATATATTATCCTGGATGTGGTCTTATACAAGAAGGGGGTACTCACAACCCTACCTCAGATGTCTTCAACCCAAAGAAGCGGATTACGTGATACGAGAAATCCACGAGGGCATCTGCGGTAATCACTCTGGTGGCCGAGCCTTAGCTCTAAAGATACTCCGCCAAGGGCTGACCATCCGAGAGGACTCAAAAGATTATGTCCGAAAGTGCGACAAATGTTAGAGGTTTGTAGTGATACCGAGGCACCTAGCAGAAGAAATGACCTCTATGAGTGGGTCGCGGTCATTTGCTCAGTGTGGGATCGACATCATTGGGCCTCTGCCCAAAGGGAAAGGACAGGTGAAGTTTGCTAATATCGCAGTCGATTACTTCACTAAATGAGCCGAGGCCGATCCCGTGGCAAAGATAACCGAACAGAAGGTGATCAACTTTGTGTGGAAGAATATCATTTATCGATTCAGAATCCTGCGCACCATCGTTTCTGACAACGGCAAACAGTTTGACAATGATAAGTTCAGAGGCATGTGCAGGGGGCTCGGCATCTCGAATGCTTATTCCTCACCTTGGCATCCGCAATCTAATGGGCAGTTGGAAGCCGTAAACAAGGTCATCAAGCACCACCTAAAAATAAAGTTAGAGAAAGAAAATGACAACTGGACTAAGGAGTTTCCATATGTCTTGTGGGCGTATCGGACCACAGCCTAGTCGTCTACTGGGGAGACCCCCTTTTCGCTGTTATACGGCTCGGAGGCGGTCGTCCCAGTCGAGATCGACCTTCCAACAGCTTGGGTTAGAAATTACCAGGAAGATCAGAACGCAAAGCAGATCACAGCAAGCCTCGACTTGCCCGAGGAAGCTAGAGATATCGCCCGACTCCGAGTCGCCGCTAGGCATCATCAAGGAGCACGATTCTACAACTCAAGGGTCAAGACAAGGCGGTTCCGACCAGGGGACTTGGTCCTCCGTCGCGTCTTCCAAAATACAGCTGAGCCGGGGCTGGGACGCTTGGGCCCAACTGGGAAGGGCCTTACCGTGTGGTCAGATCAACCCAGCCAGGCTCCTATCACTTGGAAGACCTTGAGGGATGACAACTCCTCCATCCCTGGAATGCCGAGCACTTGAAGATTTACTATTCGTAAAGACTACTGGCCACTAAAAGCCCTCAATAAATGTATTGCTCAAAGCTACTGGCTTCTTAGGGCCTCTAGTAAAAGTTCCTTTTCTGCATCGTATACTTGCGCAATTTATCTTAGATATCTACAAATGGAAGAAGTTACCTCTCACAAGCAGAGGTTAACTTAACGGACTAAACCCTTCAAGAAGGGGTCGGGGCGTTAAACCCACAAAAATCTATATAGGGATCCTCTCACACGCAATGGAAAAGCCCAAAGACGACCCGATTCCCCGAAAAAGGGGTCGCCTCGTCACGCAACGACTAATTTATGAAAACGACTGAGCACGCCGTTCGTGGAGGTGTTGGCCCCTCAAGGGGTCGATTCTTAAACATTAAACTCTAATAATCATCACGACAATCAACACATGCGAACAAGCCATCGGCCAGTAAATCATCATTGATAAAAAAATATCATAAAAAAATTCACCATCCAAAATTGTATATATATAAAAAACATAAGTCTCATTCCCTCCAAGTAGAGGAACCAGCTACTAAGCTGGGGGGCTGAGCGTCTGCGGTGACTTTGGCGACAGGAGGGGTGTTCTCGGGCTCGTCTGCTTCGACCGATTCCGCACCATCGACATCACCTGCTGCGACCTCGGCTAGGCAAGCATCATAGCCTATATTGTAGCCGAAATAATACAGTTTATCTAGCTCCTTGGCCCTCTCGACCGACTCTTTATAAGCTGTCACAGCTGCAGCAACCTGCGAAGCAGCTCGGGCCTCGAGCTCACTTCGCAATCTGTCTTGCCTTGAGAATAGCCCGCTGCTGGAATCAACCCTTTAGCGGCTTCATGCTTCGCCAGCTCGAGTTGTTTCTCTAGTCGTGAAGCGTCGTCCACTGCATCCTCAACATTAACCTCTAGAACTCTGACAGACTCCTGAAGACGAATGATTTGGGGTTCAACTACGTCCAGGCGGGCTTGGAGCTGGTTGACCTCACCCTGGAGCCCAAGCTCCCTCGCTCAACCCTCCGTGACAGCAGTCCTCAGCTCCTCTTGTTTCGCAACTTAAACTTTCAGCTAATTCTCGAGTGCGACCCGTCATGCGTCTTGCTCTGCTTTCTCTCCACCACAAACTTGGCCCGCTCTGCTTCGAGCCTTTCATCTCCTTCACCTCCAGCATCATTAGCAGCGATTGGTAGCATACAGCTGCATAAACATTTATGAAGTTGACGTGGTGGCGGGAGAGCATGTTGGCTATCTGCGCCTCTGGAACATGCTTAGCCGCCTAAGGTTTAACTGAGCTATGTGATAACTAGGAGGTAGGACCCTTGAAGAGGGTGCGAAAGCTCCTCCAACCCCGCTAGCCGCGGAAGCTTGGGCAGCCGCCTCGGTGTGTTCGCATACCCGACGAGGGCATCAACATGGCCGACCAAGGGCTCGGCCTTAGCAGCAGCGGGGGGGATTGCAGATCGCGAGGGGCAACCATACCAAGAGTCTCCCTACTACTTCAATCCCTGCCTTAAAAGGGCCCGCAACCGCAGAAGGCGGAACTTTGGAGGCTTGCTCCTCTGCTGAAGGTGATGAAATCGTAATAGGCTCGACTCTGGCAGGAGCCTCCGGATCTCGTGCTTTAGGGGCAGGGGTCGGAGCGATGGCGGGAACAGCCTCAGAGGGGGCTGTGGTAAGCTCGGTTCCAGCTGTTCTATAGTTGGGGCAGCCTCGGCCTCGTCCTCAAAAGCCTTCCTCTTCCTCGGCGTCACCTTCGTCCTCGGTTTGGAGGAGAGGACGATGTCCATCGGAGGGTGCGGGGGCCTTCTCCTCTTTGAATCGCCTACCTCCATCCCTGTAAAAAGAAGAGGAGTCAGCCCAGTAAGATCCACGAAATGGATGAAGGTCAACTAATTAATCTCCAAAGGCCCTAACCCTGCTTACCCAAGGCAAAGAGAGAGTCGAACTCTGCAAAAACCGGACAAGACCAAATTCTCCTGGTTAATGAGGTTAAACCAAGCACGCTGGTCCGCAGGGATCACTTGGACCCGGTCGACCTACTGCTTATAGAAGGCGGAGAGGTCGGGGGCCTCCTTTGATTGAGCTGTAAGCAGAAGTGATGTGTTAGAACATGAAAGGATGAATCAAGGATGCGATATGACCAAAAGAAGTGCCCAACCTGGGTTGGCGAATCTGGTGGGGACTTGAACCCGCAGTCCGTCCAACTTAGAGGCAGGGGCCTCCCATTCCCCTGAGGCCCAGAACCACTTCCCCTTCCAATCCTTGTTGGAAGAAGGAAGTTAGGTTACCAAACCCGGGATGCATGGAGGCCTAGCCTAGAAATACTACCAAGCCTTATCCGATTTGTCGAACTTGGCCATGTACAAAAACAGGAACTCTTTCGGTGTCAGCCTCTGGTTCCCCACCCTATGCCAGAGGACAAAAGTGGTGGCGAGGATTCTCCAGGAGTTCGGAACTAGCTGCCCCAGCGCGATTCTCAGCTGCGCTGTTAGCTCGCGCAAGAATGGATGGATGGAAAATTGAAGCCCGCACTGGAGGGCGTAGATAAAAATGGCGATCTCCCCCTCAGCTGGAGAGCCTATTTGGTCTGTGGGGGCAGGGGCTCGGATATAAACCGAGTCAGAGATTTGATAATCTTCATGAAGTTGAGCTATCTGAGACTCGACCAGGATCGAGCCCCCAGGAACTAATAGTTTTGATGTTCCTCCCGAGGGACCTGCCTTTGATCTCCCAGTGGGATCTCTGAGAGTCCTCTTTGGACTCTTGCCTCGACTTTTGGCCCTCTGAGTTGCGGTTCTTTGGGCCAGGGCTGAAGTGCTAAGGGGTACAACCTTGAGAGGACCTTCGGACTCACCGGATCCCGAGGCTGAAGTCTTTGGTTCAGACTCTGAACCAGCTCCTCGAACCAAACTCATCTCGTCAGAGTCGCTCGACATAAAGGAAAAATGCGTTAAGTGTTGGAGGACTCACAACGTTGCAGGCGATTTCTTCCGACGTCTTCCGTTGGGCTGAATCTCCCCTCCGATGGTAGGGAATCCTTTATCTGGCGATAAAAATGCTTTCTCCGGCAGAAGGCGATTTTCGGCGAGGGTGATTTCCGACAGAAGGCGATTTAGAAGGAAAGAGCAGATAAAATGAGAATGCGAGAAGTGTGAGATCGAGGAAGGGAGGGGTTTATATAGTTGTCTCATTGCTCAGCGCCATCATTGCAAGTGACCGTTCCAGAAGCTGATACGGCTCGATAGTGGTGCCAAGGGACATGTGGAAGAGTGCGATATGTCCGAACTCATGCTTCGAGGTCAAAATCTTTTCAGCATTTAATGTCATTAAAGATGTAGGCGCCTCCTCGCTCCTCTGACACACGTGGTACCGTTTCTTTCGTCCCGCCGTTTGCAAAACGTAACCGTCGTCACGGGTCCTTTACTAAGAGGATAGAAACTGAAGGATGCGGCCGCTGCGCCGCACGCGGGATCGATGTGCGAATCGCATTAAATACGCCCCGATCACTCCAATTGTCATCATGCGCTAGGGAAGTGAGACGTCGTTTCATTTATTCGAGTATTTACTCTCCAGATCCGGACTCGGACCTAGAGAGTAGGGGGCTTCTGTTATGGAAAAATTTGTGCAATGATAATAGAGATCTGCCTGAGCTACACGCCTCGGATGATAAGGCTTCGGAAGGAGAATACAACATTAGGGGCCAACTCCCAAGTCACGATTCAGAACTTCCATTTTGATTCGCCAACATGAACCCTCGTCCTCATCTGAAGGAGAATGGTTGAGCGGAGCCCTGATTTTCGTTCTCAGCATCAAACAACGAACTCCGACCTCAGTAACCTATTGACGGACTCCGACCTTTGGAACTCAGCTTCATATCTGTATGATCCGAGGTCGAGTAAGAGTACTAATATTCCATATGCCGAGGTCGAGGGCAAGTCAGGGCATGTACATGACATGCGTAGAGGCCGAGGCCGAGCCCAGGCACGGGCATATTATGTGCCAAGGCTGAGGACGAGCCGGTGATAGTACTTCATACGCCGAGTCTATAAATCAACCTAGATGCGGACGTGACCGACGATCTCGCCCAAAGATACGCGCCATTAAGACACGATACGCCGCACGATCCAAAAATTACGGATAATATCTCCACGATCATAATATTCTACTGATTGAGTGAATCACGCCGAGATTGATGGACGTGGATTGTTTAACGCACATGTATAAATACTAGAGAACCTCATGGCTACAGGTACGCAATATCTCGCACCCTCTCTCTACATTTAACTTAGACACAGAGATTCCCTAGCCTGACTTAGGCATCGGAGGGTCTCCTGGCTTAGCCAGGGTCTCCTTTACTCACCCTTTTGTGAAGGACCAGTGTCTGTCGAAGGTTCACCGCATTAAGTGAAGGGTGGTCTAGATTTTGACCTCAACACAAACTATAAATACAAATGAATCTTATATTTATTAATCAAATTAAATAAATAATAAATAATAATTTAATTTTATATTTATTAATTAAAGTGAAAAGTTCTACGTGTTTTAACACCAAATCCCACCAACTAATATTAAATAGATTACAAGCTGGGAGTGTCTGAGTCATGCTCAGCCCATAGTGATTAAAAAGATTTAAAAAACATAAGAAGACGTGATAAAACAAGGAAATCCAATGGGAAGGTGTCCCAAATCACTCTTTTGGGAGGGATTCCAAAGTCGTTATGTATAAAGAGCAAAGGATGAGATTTTTTTGCTTTTAGCAAAGGAAAGACACGAATAGGACAATTTGGTATCCCCATGCTTTTCATGTCGTTCGGACATTTGGCATCCTTTCATGGGGGGACCACTCAGCGTCTGCGTTCATTTCTATCATGTTGCCCATGATCCATCATCATCATCCATTCATGCCATGCCCATCAATCATATCATCATCGTCGTATTCATGGTCATGATGACTTGGCAGTATCTCATGGTTTTATTATTCATAACTGAGGTACCACAATATACGGTACACTACCATCTTTCCCGCCAAAAATGCCACTTGTACAGGACATCCTCACCGTGTAAAACCATTGATTCCGTACGGTTATCATCCTTAACGAAAATCAGTCTGATCCGTTTAATATGTGGGCCACATTTGTATGTTGAATCAGACCATTAGTTTTTCATTGATTAAAGGATGTGAGCCATATGATAAGTGGAATGATCTGATTTTTGTTACAGATGATCGTCACCGTAGGGTCTAAATTTTCAAAGGAGATGATTTTCTGTATACGTTTGATGGTAGCTGGAAAGAAGGTGCGGTACCACAGCTTGTGGTACTGGAGTGTATTGCATCAGTTATCTTTGTTCTTATCCGGATTGACTCGCCCATGCCTACTGTTCCATTGTCTTTTGGCTGCTAGCATTGTGGCAGTGCAGTGACGGTATGGTGGTCTGCTGAACTACTGTAAGTGATTAGCCTTCTTAAGTTTTAACCGTCCATCTTCTGGCTTCATCATTTGTTTCTAATGTGGAAAACAGTGGTTGAACGCTTCTGATCACTCCATATGCACCTGCAGTTTCTGTGGAAAATCTACGGAGTACAAATTTGGGTAGTCCTGTGGAATATATACATCCAATGAAGGAAATGGAAGAAGGCCGTACAAGCGTTTGTGAATGCAGTACAAAGATGTCAAGATTGGCGGTCCACACAACTACGTGTTTTGGTGGTCCACGAAGCTCCATAATCAGTCAAAAGGGAGGTGGGCCCCTGATGTCATGAGCTGTCCCATCCCATCCACCAATAGAAGCTAACGGGACCACGTAAAGTGGTAGCCCTGTGGCTACGCTTTCTTTTCTGCTGTACAAAGGATCATGCCTGTAAAAATCGGATTATTTCTACTAGAAGGATACTGAGACATGATATCCCATCTGACGAAAATACCCAATTCAGAAATACTACCTATTTGAATAATTTACCAAAATAGGGCAGAAAAAGCTGGCTTATTTCCACTGTGAGTTTGAAGATATTGCTAACCTTTTTAACCCAAAGAGGCTGTTAAATGTAAGGTCATTTTCGGTACCCGGTTTTGGAAAAAATCATTTCTCCTCTTTGTTTTTCGACTGTTCTTTGTAAGGACCGACCAAACAGATTTGTCATTCAAGGGTATTTTCGTCCTTCTATAAAAAGAAAATGGCCCTTTAAGGTGGCTTTGTACTATCGTAATCTACTCAGACCAAATCGTTGCATGACAGGCTATGGTACGGATGGCTATGGGTCTTGGGCTAGGAAGCTAACCTACTTGGATTACACTTGGGTTGAACCCTATCTGACCTAACTGGCTGAATAGATTATCAATGAGTTGGGTCAGATGACCCACTTTGACTTGACTCAAAAGCACAACCAAAATAAAGAAGGAATGAATAAGATAAATTTCTATTATGATCTTATGTGGGCATTTATCCATTAAGGTTGGCAATAGGCCGGGCTGAGGTTGGTGTCTGGTCGGCCTTGGAGCCGTATAACCTAGGTCTAATAGGTTTTCAAACCCATTTGTGTCCTCCAACCCATAGGGTTAAGGTTGATCTAAGTCAGAAAATGCGTTTGGCTTATCAATTCTTATGAGTTAAAGATATGTTACATATATACTACGTGTGCAATTAGTATATGATTGATAACAATTTGTTTATGAACAATCATACTTTTTTAGAGTATTAAAAATTTTCTATGGCACACATATGTCAATTAAGTTATTCATCAATGAAGCATATGCCTTGCCTAATTGTCCATTATATCAGTTGGGTTGAGTTGACTCTAGGAGCTGTTTGTTTTTTTTTTTTTTTTTCTTTTTCTTTCTTGGTTTTAAATTTACTATCGTAATTCAGGGTAAATAATTTACACCTATAATTGTGAACAATTGTCCCAATGTTGACAGTAGGGAGCCTGTTTGTAAAGCCTTGAATTCTCTTTGATACATTTGTACCATTTTAGCATGTAAAAATTATGGGCCCCACCATGATACACACACACACACACACACACACACACACTATCCATTTTGCTCTCATTTAATTAGGGCCCCACCAGGATTATCTTTGAAAGGATTTTTGAAAGGATTTAGGGCCCCACCATTTTGCTCTCATTTAATTAAATCAATGAGAGCCCTCGTTTGCTACATATATATATGGACTCTTTGAAAGAATCTTTGAAAGGATTTAACAAAAAATGAGGCAGATCCAAAGCTCAAGTGGACTGCACAGGAAATAGGGCTTGGCTTGGCTTGGCCCCACCATGATTATCTACACTATCCATTTTGCTAACTCATTTAATTAGGGCTTTAACAAAAAATGAGGCAGATTCAAAGCTCAAGTGGACTGCACAGGAAATAGTGGGAATTGAATGCCTAATTTTGCAAATTTCTTGGTGGCCACAAAAGTTTTGGATCAAGCTGATATTTGCGTATTCCTTTCATACATGGCTATGTGACCTTATGAATAGGTTGGATGACAAACGATCAACCCCATGGGCCTTATGAAGCTTTCAATTTTAACGGTGGATGTCATTATCCCTCATGTTTCCTGTGGTGTGGTCTACTTGATCTTACAATCTACCTCATTTTGGACTCATGCGCTAAAATAATATGATAAAATGGATAGACGGCACGGATCACACACATACATCATGGTGGGACCCACAGATTTTACTAGTACTATTCTCTACAATTTCTTGAATTTGACCCCGGGGTGAAATTAATTATATTCGTGTTTTCCTCTCATTTAAACACTGCTCAAAGGTAATTATTATTTATTTGCTCTCATTTACACCTATTATTTAGAAAAACAAACAACCCCTTAGAAGAACATAGCAGATTTAAGCTAGAATTCTTGGCTGTTGGGCCATCCTTGGCCCATTCTCGCCCTTAGGCTACAGGGTTGCTTAGATGCACATGATACAACACATTCTATCACATGCTATCTTGATTAATGTCAAGCACTTGGAAAATGTAGTGGTAGAATAATTGGTAACACATGCAACATCATGATGCATGTGTATACTTATGGATAGATGGGACACATATGAAATGCTTGACGATTGATAGTAGCGGAAGTGGCAAATGTACGTATTTAAATACAGATACAAACACATGTAGAATATTTGACACATGTGATATATGTGCATGGATCATAACATTCCAGCATGCGACTTTTAGCGATTATAATTTTAACCTAACCTTTTGATCAAAGATAGACTATACTTGAATATGGTCATATTAAATATACACGTTGTCCTCATTTTTCTCCTTTTATTGTCTTTATTTCCTCCTTTTTTATGTGCAAAAGGAGGATCCTTGACAATTCACATACATGTTACCAATACAAGATAGCATGTGTTGTACATGACTTGGCTTGCATCCAAAGAGCCCCTCAACCCTATCTTTTGGGCAAATTCATGTGATAGTTCACTAATTTTCTTGTTTGATACTCTAGTAGAGTACTAAGTTTGATAGTTGAGCACTTGGAAATTATGTGGCATACATTAACTAAAATTAAATTGATTTAATTGTGGGACCCATCTTCCTTACAACTTATTTGTTGAAATAATATCATTGGATGTAATTATATATGTGGCATTCGATCAACTAAAATTAAATTAATTGAATTGTGGGACCCATTGTCATGGCAACTTATTTTTTGAAATAAGACGATTGTTTTTATTCAATTTTAATTGTCCATAAGTGTCCGTACCAATCCCATAATCAGACAATTAAATCAACATAATTTTTATTCAAAATAATTTTAAACTTGGACCATAATTTAGATGGTTTGATTTGATTTGATTTACTTACATCCATGTGTGCAATTTCTTAATTTGTAACTTTTAAGTGTGCACGTAGCGTCGATCTCACTATATGGCAATCCCAGTCCTTACTAAACTATTAGATTGAGAGCGACTAGGGTTGCCACAAAGCGAATTCACCTAATATTTTCTGAATTGAAAAGAATTTTCACATAAATAATAAAAAAGAGCCAATTTATATTCGATGATTAAAATTAGAACAAGAATATTCTAAGTATAAATCGGATAGACAAAACCCTAATTCTATTGTAGTCATTAAACTCTCGTCACAATACGAAACACTCTAAAGCAATTAACTAATAATAAAGCTATCCTTAAAATCATTCTACCATTGATTGAATTAAATAAAAAATTTAAATATATTATTAATCAAGTTAGTAAAATTAAACAATAAAAGTAAGCAGAAATAATTGAATTTAGCAAAATAACATCCTTGCTAAATCCTTCAATGGTAATTATTCCATCAACAAGGTACACCATTTTACCGTAAGAAGATTATCATAATTATGATTTTTAATATCCGTTACAATACAGCCATATCGTATCTATATATGCGCACCCAAATACTCACTACAAGGGCAACATGAGCCTTTATCAGCTGATACATGGCTAATACAAGTCCCTCATATCGGCCCATATCGTATTGGAAATTCGAGTGGGCATATTAAAACCATGATCATGACTGAATATCAACCGATGTGGTCACATGTAGAGGATTTGGGCATTGTGAAATATAAAAATCACATGTAAAACACAAATCTTTTTAAAGTCCAACTTTAAAATTTCCACATACCACTCCATAAGATTTGGAGTGGTATAAGTGATAGATTTGGACCATCATCTGCTGGGTCCCAATGTGGACAATCCATACCCCAAAATCATATCAGAGTAGAAAACATGCACCAACCTTCAACTTTCCATACATTCAATGAATGTAGCTATGATCCAAACTAGCTTCTACCGTACATACTATAAACTGTGATAATTTATTTCTTTTCCCACTGGTTTTAGATAAAATCCCTTACTATTACTATAAAGAGATAAATTCTCTACTTGAACGGCTAGGATCACTGGACTTTTGGAGTTTTGTGGGGCCCAATTTATAATGATTGGCTTGTGCATGCATATCATGGGTCATGCCTAACTTAGATAAGTGTTTAGCACGGAATCCTTTACTATATTTTATTATAATGACTAGAATTGAACTAATCTAGTAAATGCAAAAGGGAGTTAATTGATTCAATGGCTACTTATGACACTTGATAAGAAATATGCTTAAAAATAATACACGCGACATATATTAACTAAAAAAATATATAAGTAATTGAAGACTTCGTTGTCGCTAAGTCAAAGTCCTAGAGATATATTTGTTCAACACCCTAACCTCTTATTCGTGGATGCTTGTGCATTGAAATAAGATCATTGGATAATTTTTATTTCTAACTGTCCATTACTAGTCCTCAATCTTATAGATAGATATTTATATGTGCAATTTTTAAGTCATGATACCAAGCTCGGATAAAAGAATGTTGGGTTAGGTTGACAATCAATATCGAATTTTTATCACAACTTCTATCATGAATCCTGATAATTAGATGATGATGATGCGAAGATCCATCCAAACGAGGACCCACAATATGGAGAAAAGATGTTTAAATTAGTTGGATTCAATGTATGCAATTTCTCACTAATTTCTTACTACCTACATTTCATTTGTGACAGAACCTGCCAGAGTATGAAAGTATTTCTCTAGAAAAACAGGAAAGGATGACATGGGTTGGAAGGGGCGATGGGCATGGGCATATGCCCCAATGTATGGACAGGCGTGCATGATCTCAGGGATTCGGTTGAGCCAGGGCCGCACCCTTGTGTCGGACCCAAGCCCTACATAGACCCGTTACAAAACAAATAAATGACAGCTACCCAACCCCTTAAAACACGTCTCCCTTCAAAGTACACAAAATCCTATTTTCAGGTTTTGTCCCCTCACACCTCTCTCTCTCTCTACGCTGGACGCCACCCCATGACAAAAAAAAGAGAACAAAGACCAGACACCCCTTAATTCGACCTTCCCTGACCAACCACCCCCTCTTTTGACATTTTTTTACATCTCAACCCCTACAATCAGGAAATATATCCATTTGCCCCCTCATGTTGAAGGGAAGCGGATTGCCTACATGTGCCCGGGGCTGTGTGGGTTCCACAGAGATGTACTTGACAATTCCATTCCGTCCATATGTTTTGAAAGATAAATCAAGAAGATCCAAAACTCATGTGGGCCGTACCACATGAAACAGTGGGGATTGAAGTTCAGGATGATATTTGTGCCAACAGTTTATCTGAGTGGTAGTAAACCTATGAACGGTTTGGATGGTATATAAACGTCATGGTTAGGGGTGTACATCGATTCGAACCAAGTCGAGCTCGCCTAGGCCACCGGCTGAGTCCTCGAGCCTAACTGGCCAGCTCAGCTCGGGCCGAGTTCAAGCCAATATCGAGCCGAGTTCGCCATTGAGGCATTTCCACAAACACCTCAATTGCAACTTCAAAATCTCGCTGTTTTACAAACAGAGGAAATAGTTTTACATGGATTTATCAAACACCTTCTAAGCAACATGAAAACCAAGAAAAACAAAGAGAAAAAGAGTATTTGTTTCATGTACATACCTTCCTTGCCACTAGCTTAGAAGGTTGTATCATCTTCGGAATGAGCACATGAAATAGAGATTAGCTTATCTCTATATTTTTCATTTCCATCTCTGTCTTTCAATCCGACAATGCTTCCATTGGTTAAGTTGCCAGACTTTAGTTCTGATGCGAGAATCATCTCTAGAATAGATTGAGAGATGGCAATCAGAGACTCACGAGCCAATTCGAGAAACCGCTGTAGTAGGTAGTATTGTGTCCATAGAATAATAATGCTGTAGTCCTACGCAGAATTCAACCCCCCACCGTTATTCTTCTGAGTAACCTTGTTTTGGAAGCAGAGGTCATTCCTTTCATTGAGTCATTTTACCAAACAGTTGGTGAGCAACATCAATGGCAAAGTAACCGAGTCACGGAAGTGGTTCGATCTGAGTTCGATCCGAGTTGAGTCGAGCTGGGGCATGCTCGAACTCATTTCCGAGCCCAAAAAAGTTCGACTCGGCTCGAACTCAGCTTCGAACCGAGCCTTTTCGAGTCGAGTCGAGCTAGCTCGGTTCGTGTACACCCCTAGTCATGGTCAGCTCCATGAAGGTCTCAATGGTGGACTGGTTCCCATTGTTTCCTTTGGTGTGGTCCAGATGAGTTTTGAACTTGCCTAATTTTTAGGTTCCTATTTTATTGTGGGCTTTTAAAATAGATGGACGGAGTGGATTTGTCACTGACATGTCTGTGGACCCCACACAGCTCCAGGCATAGGAATGCGGATGGTGTCCTGCCCCGTGTCTCCAGCTGGGAATGGACAGGAGCTTCGAGTGGCCACCGTTATATACGAATTTTATCCACACCGTCCATCCATTTTTCCGTGGAATTTTATAATATATGACCAAAAGTTAGGCAGACTCAACTCTCAAGTGGACCACACCACAGGAAGCAGTAGTGATAATGATTCTCACCATTGAAACTTTCCTTTGGCTCACCGCGATGTTTATTTGCCATCCAACCTATTTATAAAGTTACATGGACCTGTATGAAGAGAAAACACAAATATCAGCTCGATCCAAAACTGTAAGAGTTTAGTCCCCATTGTGTGGTCCACTTGTGTCTTGGATCTACCTCAGTTTTGGGTTTATATCCTGAAATGATGTGAAAAAATGGATGGACGGTGTGGATAAAACCCTTGCATCATAGTGGCCACCCAAAATTCCTGCCCGTTCCCAGTTGGAGACAGGCGGGGGTGGCAGGTACATCTCCTTCCATGTTGAAAGAAACGGTACAACAACACCTTTATTAATTCCACACGGAGCTGACCCATCGGCACCTGCCACACGTGCTAATATGGAACACGTGTGAGAGATTTCCATATGATGGTCTACACTAGTTAGATATTCTCCCTTGCAATCAGATCATTTTACACCTTAGGTGGGCCACAACATACTAAAATAAATGGATGAATAGAAAAAAAAAAAATGCTTCAAACAACTTGATTTTTACACTGCCGCGCAACCATTATGGGCCCACCTAATAGATGTAAGCTGGCATAGTATGCAAACACATTAACACAATCTCGTAAAGAAAAATGACAAAAAATTTGTTGATCATCAATTGGTTGGGCCCATCATTGATGATGCAGATCAAATTACATTTAATGGTCACTAAACAACTATGTTTAGTAACCGTTTGAGAGCTTAGATTTGGAATATATTCAAATTCAAATCACAATTACATTGGAATCAAGGTAATTTTGAATCCCGAAATGTGTTTGTGTTTGGTTAAAATGCAATAGAATCTAAATCTTTCATCTGACGGCAGGTATTTGGAGGGCATTGGAAGTCTTCGGAATATTCACATGATTTAGATTCGATTAATTAAATCAGCTTTCATATATCAAATTAGTGTGTCTATATAATATATATATATATATATATATATATATATATATATGATATTTGATAGAAAGATTGTAATAAGCTCATCAAAATATATACTTTGGCAAAAAAAGAGAGAAAATTGGAGCCTTTGGTGTGCCACAAATGCAAGGATCACAAATAAATGACTCATTGATATTTTTTAACCACCATTTACATGTCCAACGTTTGGATGTTTTGGATCATTCTATGATGTGATTATAGTGTTTGCAACAGATAATTGGATTGTTTGGGGGTATCATCCTGCCATGTGTCCAATAGATTAATAGCTTAAAGATACTTTTGTGACACGTGCAACTCTCCTACCCTTAAAAAGGATGTGAAAATGTATTTCCTCTATATTGCCATGAAATCTTAGCATTTTACTGAGATTTCAAAACACGCTAAAGTGGTATATTTGGAATACCTCCGATTTCATTTATCTTTAAATCTAAGGTTGCCAAACGCAAAAAACAGTTATTTTGATTTGAAATACACTAATTTATAGAGCCGGGCAGAATCCGACCTGATCCGAACCGAACCAAAGGCCTGGATCGGTGCAGATCGAGTAGGACCACTCAGATCCGATCGTACATCGGATTGAGTTTGGATCGTGGTCAATCCGGACCAATCCAATTCGAATGAATCCGACCTAATCCGGTTGGGTCCTATATAAAAAAATTTTACATATATTTTTTTATTACTTTTTACTACCCATTTCTCTACCTGTCCTAAACCGAATGAACCCTAACCCCTCTTTCTCTACCCGAAGGAGGCGCCGCCCACCCACCCATCTCTCCTCCTTTCTCTCCCGATTTCCCTCCTCTCCTTTCTCTCCTTCTTTCTCTCTCGGTTTCCACATCTCCTTCTTTTTTTTTTCTTTTTCTCCTTTCTCCCTCTCTCCCTATCTTGATTCAAGCCCAGTTCGAATCGACTAGACAGACTCAACTCGATCTGACTTGATTCGGTTTCCCAGACCAAGTCGGACTCGATTCGGGTCAGGCCAGCAAGGATGATTCAGATCAAATCAAGTCAGCCCTGTAGGACTCGATCCCGGATCGGATTGAGTTCGGGTCAGGTTCTTGAAAAATCGGATCGAGTCGAGTTGGACCCAATCCAGTCCAACTCGACTCGAAGCTCACCTCTACCAATTTACTACCAAATCCAAGGTGCCAAACAGAGTGTTAGATTACTGTTTATAATGATTTACATCGTCCATCTAAACAACCATTGCCTCTATATTGGAACAATTGCCTAAATGGTTAAGATAGACTATTGTACCATCTCCATTACTAACACGTGAGGTGCACTATTAGAGTTGTACACGAACCGAGTTAGCTCAGTTAGCTCGCTTGACTTGACTCGAAAAAGGTCGATTCGACTCGGTTCGAAACTGAGTTCGAGCCAAGTTGAGCTGATTTTGTGAGTTCGAGCTTGCCCGAGCTTGACTCTACTCGGATCGAACCAGTTCAGTGACTTGGTTATTTTGATATTGATGTTGCTCAACAAGTGTTTGATGAAATGACTCAACGAAGTGTCGGCTAGTAGCGAGGAAGGTATGGATATACAACAAATACCTGTGTATCTTAATTTTTATGTTGCCTACTGAGTGTTTGATGAAATACTTGTAAACTGATATTGCTGCTTTAAATTCCGTGAGAAATTGAAGGTACACTCCATGTGTTTGAGAAAATGCTGCAGAGGCTCAATCTTGGCTCAAACTCGGCTCTAACTGGCTCGAGCTGCTGACTGAACTGAGCCGAGTTCAAGCTGGGGTCAGTTAGTGGTCGAGCTGAGTCGAGCTGTGCCAAGCTCGACTCGGTTCGACTCATGTACATCTCTATGCACTATAATCCATTGCTAATGAATTGCATCAAATCACTTCCACTTAAGGGTGTAAATTTGCATTTTGTGTTCGAACCTATAGGGGATATTATAAGGTACTTAAGTTTCAAGCTATGTGGGACCCACCATGATGTGTCCGTTTCATCTAAATCATCCAGCAAATGCAATAATCCAGAGCCTAAAATTAGTATATAATCCAAAAGCGTCCTTTGATGTGACCCCATGGTATGCTGTGTGGTCCACTAAAGGTGTAAATGTTATCTAAAATGCAGAATATGAGATCAGTCCATGCATCGATTGTGGAAATCGAAATAATCACATCTGAAATTGTATACCTATTTGTGAAGCCATATAATGAGTTGGACAGACCGATCTTCAGCACCTTACACCTTTAGAGGATACTTAGGGATGAGAAAGATTTGTGTCCATGATCGTATGTAGGTGTGGGGACCCGTTCACTATTTATAACAAACTGGATGTGGGAGTATTTTTTATATTTATTTATTAATTAAAAAAATCTCATTGAAACTCCCTTACTTTCATGACTTAACACTTAATATCCCATGCCCATAAATATATTGTAATGAAGCATGCTACCCCTAATATGTTTTCAATGTGACCACAACTTAAGTGGGTCTACCTGTATGCTCGATCAATTATCTATCTTTAAGTAGATTCAAACCATTGATCAAGTAGGTATACCTGAAGAAGTCTTACATTCCCCCCCACTTGGGCTACAATGATCAATGTCTAAGATTTATTTTGAAAATATTTTACAAAATATGCTTTATCATTTTAAAATAAAACATCTGAATGGTCAACTAATGTATCATTTAGATAATACGAGCAATGCTTCTACGATCTGGTCATCAAGACTAGTAGTATTAGATCGTGGTAGTCATCGCAACATTTAATTTTTGTGAAGTGAGACGAATCACAATCACAAATACTACTAGTCTTTACGACATAGATCAAAGACATGTAAGTATGGTATGAAGATTGCACATGTAGTGTGATCAAATGTGCCTATCTTTAAGAGGTCCTAGAGCTTTATATGTCTCTAATAAGACAATGCTTAAATTCCACTTACTCAAACTAAAATTACACATACTTAATGAGAAGCAGAAACAAATTCAATATATAGAATTCAAAGTTGTATAAATGAGATATTTATAAATGTCTGTGCGTAATGGATCAAATTAAACTCCTACTAATTGAATACATCTATGAGATCAATAACTTTCATAGAAGTTATATGCTCCTGAAATATTGTGATAGGGAGCCATTTAGTATGTGGATTCGCTATTATTTGCTTAGTGCCGATGACTCCACAAACACTTGACAATTCTGAACTCTTTCCTACACAATAAGATACTTGATGCCGATGTGCTTCGATCTTGATGAACGCTTGTTGTCACTTGAGAAGTTTACTGTAGATGAGTTGTCACAAAATGTTCTAAATGATTTCAGGATATATTGCAATACTCGCAAACCGTAGAAGCTCCGTAGTCATATTGCCTAATTCGTAGCTTCGTGACATGCCACGTACTCAACTTCCATGGTAGATGAGGCCATTGTTGTCTATTTCACGCTCTTCCAAGACACAAATCCACCAACCATCATAAAAATATAGTTTGAAGTGGTCTTCTTAGTGTCGAGGTAGTAAAAAAAATCCTCGTCTGAGTATCCAATCAAGTCCAAATGGTCAGACCTTCTATATGTGAGTACGAAGTCCTTTATTCACTTCAGGTAGTGTAACACATTCTTTACGACTATCCAATGTGCATCCTTGGGTTGGAAAGATACATGCTTAACATTCCAATAACAAAAGCCGGTCGCATACAGACTTTAGCATATATAATGCTCCCTACAACAGACGCATATGAAAAATCTCTCATACGATTCTTTTCTAGATCATTATTTGGACATTAGAATTGATCGAATTTATCGCTCTTTACAATGGGCGATTGGCTAGGAGCACAGTTTTACATATTGTACCTTTCGAGTACCTTATCGATATAGGCTCTCGATGATAAGCTAAGCAGTCCACATGATTTGTTACGATGTATCTCATGCCTACGAGAAAGAAGTGTCACTAAGATCCCTCATCACAAGATTTTCCATAAGAGGTTCATCATGAGCGATTTGTAGTGATTAAATACTCGAATACTTGATGTATATCTACGTTATTAGGAATGACTGTGATTGGGATCATAGTCCATTCTTCATCCAATACAATATTTCTAACATTCTAGTTCTCACTACTATCACTGTTTTCAGTAACCTGACATTCCAGTCTCTATAATCCTCATGAAGTGGGAATGACAGTAGAATTTATAACTTTTGATCTTTATAGGTATCCAATGAAGAAACAACGTATTGTTCTGGGGTCGAGTTTTCTTTCATGTGGGTTATAGGGTTTGACCTCTGTAGGACAACCCCATATGTGGAAATATCAGAGACTTGTTTTTCTCTAATTCTATAATTCAAAAGAAGTTTTCAATATAGCATTTATAGGGACCCGATTAAGGATACAAACATCAATTTTGATCGCATCACCTTGTAAAGATTCTGGCAATGTCGAATTACTAATCATGCTACGCACCATGTCCATTAGGGTGCGATTGCACCTTTCAGGTATACCATTTAACTCTAGAATTTCAGACATGGTGTATTGGACAAAAATGTCATAATTCTATAAGTACATAGTAAAGTGTAATGCCCCGATTTCTAAAACCCGAGTACGAGACTCGTTTTTAGAAATTCGGGAGTTTATAAATCAGAGAACTAACGAAATGTAAACTTAGAGTGCGATAGCAAAAGAAGCACATATAATCATGAGAGGTCAAATATTTGACCCGCCCAGGTGGGGGTCTTAGTTACAAAATTCCCATAAGTTCCAAAATACTAAACTACTGAAATTAAAATATCAAACTACTGATTAACTCCAAAATACGCCGTTGCTTCCTGTTGCGGCTCGCCATCATAGTACTCTCCCTCGGGCTCCACGGTCGCGTCATCAGGGTCGGCACCGACATCCTCTACATTCGCCTTGCGTATTCTGTACGGTTGGATAGTTGATGGATGAGTGACCAGCTCATTGTGAATTCTCCTCAAGATTACACATCGCCGCCTTAGCAAACATAGTTAAAAGGAAAACAAGCAGTAATCCAAAACAGACAATATGTTGTCTTATTAAATGCATGGATGCATGAATGCACATCGACCTGGGGATGCACATCCAGTCGAACTTGGGCTAGTCACCCATGCAATCATCGACCTGGGAATGATCATCCAGTCGGAACAGGGGTCGATAGTCGATGGTCTGGGAGCTAGCAAAACGATACCCCAACAACTCTAGGGCACGTGCTACAGCATCAAGAATAGCCATTCGTCATCGCCAATATGCTATGAATGCATGATTAGCCAGCCGTTATTAATCTAGTTACAATCAGCCAATTTAAGTAACGCAATGGTCACTATGAGGGGTTCGTCACCCAGCGTAGGCCGACAGCTCGAGCATAGTGTCCCATTACCACCATCCCCGACTCATGAGGTCCTCCACCTTGGGATGTTTTAATAGGATACCTTGATCAAAATGACACCAGTTCAAGGGTCCTATTTTTCCACACATTTTGTCTAATTACATCCCAAATGTGGCTTGCATAAAATTTAAAATTCTCCATGCGTAGCATCAAAAGGTTATATAAAGAGGTAATTATATTAGCATGTGACTTCAAATAAAACATGTAAGGAAGCATCATGAGATTATAACTATTGATGATATGTTACCAAGTCAGATGAATAGTGGTCATTGTTCTAGCATGTAAGCCTACCATATGGTGCAAGCAAGTATCACAATAGTGGTATCTGGTGCAAACTAGGTTTAGCTAACTTGGAAATGGAAAGCCCAAGGGGAAGTCATCACCTGAATGGTAGGGTTCACGGACTTTGTCTGAGTCTCCTTGTGGTCCGGGGTCACTCAAAGAATCTCCTAAAAATTATAGCTTGTAATGGCCAGGTAATTCTATGGCTTTATACAAAAGTTCAAAGGAACGCAACAATAAGGCCCTTTAGGCTTGTGTTAGGCCCGCCATGTATTTATTCAGTCAAGGTGGTCCAACAGGGTTTCAAGCTCATCCTTACAAGTGGTTTGGACAGGTTCTCCCATATGAACCTCATATGTATCAGGTGGCCCTTATGAATGGGGTGCACCCACCTACACCCTTAGCTATAGTTAAGGGGTCACTGTTAGAGTGTCACCCTAAGGGATTAATTTCTGGTTGAAAAGGTTATCTGGGCCATATCAACAGTAAGGGTGGCCATGATTTCTACTGTTGGAATCCCACGGGGCCCATCATGAGGTTTTCTTTTCTCTCAAGTCTGCTCGGATGACCACCAGGTGCTGTCTTATCCAGAGCTTGGTGTCCCAAGGGATTTCAATAGTGGATGTTTAACCCACCATTGTTCATGGCAGTGTGGTCTATTTGACAAGGGTCCGCCTTTATCTTTCTCCTCAACCCTTAGGACAAGTTCACCAAATGGATGGATGGTTTGGATGAAGCACATACGTCAGGGTGGGGCCCACAGAGCGCCGAGGAGTAGCCAACCCGTTTCTCTATTAGCCACCCCTACTAGGGATCGATACCATGACCTCCAGCGTTGAAACGAGGTATCTACGCTCAGTCTGCCAATTGAGCTATGGACCTAGGCTGTAACGACCCGTAAATTTTCGTACTTTGACTCGAGTACCACCTCGACCAGAATCAATTAGGATTAATCCTTTAGAAATTAACAAAGTTAACTAAGTGCAAAACTCAATTAGCATGAAATCCGTTGGGATCGCTTTAAATACGATCTGCAAGACCCAAAAACTTGCAAAATCAGTGACTCTAGGTTACCCTAAAGTTAGAACCAAACTCATTACTCGGCTGCTCTCGGGAATGAAATGAAACTTCGTATTAGGTCTAGACCGCACATCGGAAGTCTGATTAACACGAAGTAAAAGGAACTAGGACCGCCTCACTGGGCTTGACAATCATCTCAAAAATCAGGTCCAGTCAATGTCCCACGGTCATTCGTTCTGATCCGGAGCGAGGGAGTGTGAAAAACATTATTCCCTTTACAAAATAAATATCTGGAATAGTGATCTGGCACCATTCACTTGCGCATCATTATTAAGCAACCAGACCGTCAGAATCAGACCAATTACACCCTCGGATCAAGAAAAATTTCAGGAACATTTACATGTACTTGGAATTTCGGATTGTGGCCCACTGATCGTTGAACTGAAGTGGTCCGCCACGTGCGATCTGGGAATCCGATCGAGTCGAAAACGTAATCCCACATAGATCCATGTGTGGAGAGCTTAAGTCTGACGTTTGGCTCAAGGAGGGCCACCAGAACCCCTCTTTTGAGCTGAAAAAGTGTCGGAATACCTATATTAGCAGAAACCCTTGAACCTGAGTCTATTTTGGAGAGGTTTTAGGCTATAAAAGAGGCTTAGAACAGCCCCTCTCACAGCCATACAAATTTTGGATAAAACCCTAGAGAGAGAGAGAAAAGGGAGAGAAAAGCTTGGGATTTGTGGGAGAACTTCCTCCTGCTGCTTTCGATCATTGCACGGCCTACACCGCATCTTTCCAGGCTCTTTCCCGGCGGTATCCACTCCGTTTTAAGGTGAGAAACCCTAACCCTAGGTCTGATTTGAAGTGCATAGGCTATAGGTTGTGAAAAAGCTAACCGATTCCGCTCTTTAGGCTAGAAAACTCCCGAATACGGAAGCTCATCCAACCTTGCTGATTCGTTGAGATTCCAAAGGGCAAGGTGAGGACTTTAGGTGTATAGGTTACAGTTTTTAACGCTTTCAATGTCAGATAATGATAGATTCATGATCTGCATGCAATTGCACATGTACAAAGTGCTTTCCGTTTCCTGTTTTGATTAACGTTGTAGAATATGGAATTTCACATACTCTAGGTATACGTAGAAATACCGTATACGTATTTTTTTTGGAAAAATGTTTGACATGTTTATTTAATGCATGATTATACAATATATGGATAAAATACTAGTTTGGCGAAAGGAATCGCCGTAATATATGTTCGCTTGTAAATACCACGTATGTTGAAATTGTGTATTCTAGAAATACCGCATATGTGTAAATTTTGGAAATGCGATTGTCATGATTATTTGCTGTATGATTATGGTATACACAGATAAAATACCTGCTTGGCGAAAGGATAGCCCTAATACGTATTTTGCTAACATATGTCATGTATGTTGGAATAGTGCACTCTAAGTGTTTGTGTAAATGCTTGTGAGTGTAACTGCTTAAGTGTTAGTGCCTTAGATAGGTGCTGATATGGAATTCCCGACTACCTTAGAGACATGTAGGATACCCTCCATGTGGTGGTTTGATCTAACCACTCACTTGTGATGTGTTGTGATTGTATCCCTATTTGTATAGTACTCTACAATATGCTTTACAACATGCTTTACTTCATGCCTTATAACTTGCCTTATGACATGCCTGTTCACATGCTTGTATTACTTTGTTTTTCATGCTTTACTCCACATGCTATTGATGAGAATTGATTGAGTTTGGGACTATGCCTATAGTCCAGACATTCGGTACCAGACTTGAGATTGTGGTTGAGAATTCATGTCGCCACAAGGGATGTGTCTGACGAACCCGAGTCATATTTCGGTTGGCGATAGTGGTTGGCCACACGGAGTGCTTTTGAGCTTCATATCGCCCAACTTGTTGTGCGCTCGAGCTAGTCAGGCTCGTCAAGTAACCCGATTGTCGAATGTGTGTTCACCATATTTGGTCATTACTGTTTGAACCTAGGATACCAAACTTACCAGTGACAATCCCGTTAACCATGGTACCTCGATCCGCTAAGACTCATGAGCCGGACATGGTGGTATGGGACACCGTGGTCGAGCTGTCGGCCTACGCTGGGGCCACGTGCCTCCCCATAGTGGCAGTGAGCAACCAGACTCGTGAGCCGATTATAGTGGTATGGGACACTATATTCGTGCTGTCGGCCTACATTGATAAGGTGATGGGGGAGTGGTGCAACGATTCCGTGTAACAGCCCTGACAGCCCTTTGTAGTGACCTCGAGCATACTCTGAAATCGCAGTGTGCCTTAGGGTGTACCGCGGTATATAGAGTATGAACTAGGCCTGTTTTTGTACAGTGATGAATCGTTAAAGAGGTGATGGGGGAGCGGTGTAACCTTTGTGCGTAACAGCCCTGACAGCCTTTGCAGTGACCTAAAAAACACACCGTCGTCTGATATTATCTAGGACTGACGACCTTAGAATGGATCATGTTTGGGAATGATACAAGGAGGTACCTTAGTTTCCCAATACTGCTGTTTGAAATGGAATAATAATAACTCGGTAATCATGTTCATTATCGCACCGCATGTGCCTTGTAGATGTGGAGCATTGAGGGAGTTAAGCATTCGCGAACGTAAGATGATGTCGCATGAGGGTGGTTTGACAAGGGCATACATCATCATGTCATTCCATTTTTGCATTTAACAAGAGTAGTTAAACTTGTTTGATTTGTACTGCTTTATCATTACTGCTTGATTGAATTGATAATATGTTAACCTATGCTTTATTGTTCCACTGAGTTAGCTACTCACTCCCACGTTACGGGACGGTGTTTGCAACACCCACTAGACTCTGTCGCAGGTATAGGCGGCGCATTGGTTCAGGAGCCGGAGCCCAACTTCGACGAGGACCAGGAGGAGTTCTCCTTTATGCAGTACTCTAACGACTTTGCTTAGGCCGGCTACATCGCGGAGATTTCAGGGCTTATCTATGGAGTTGTATTTTGATTTTTTTGACTTAGAAACCGTACATGTATATTGTTACTCAGTTAGTGCTCATACTCTAGTGTTCATAAAATTTTGTTTCTTTACATACCTTAAATATACAATTTCAGTCTTCCGCTTGCCTTTTTAAAATTGAACTGGAGTATGAATTACTGTTTTGGTATAATCTCATTCATATTTATTGCTCTAACTCAGACAACATTTAACCATCATTGTGTATGTTGCATAAGTGATGCGTTGGAACTCGGGAGTTGAGTTCATACTCGACCCCCGAATTTCAGGGCGTTACATAGGCGTTTGCACTCAGCGCTGGAGTCCATTGATGGATGGTCAGTCATATTAAGGTGGGGCTAAAAAGAGATGGTTTGAGTGCAATCCTCAGATCAGGCCCATAGAGGCTACTGACGGACGGTCTGGATTGCAGGCCGGTGGACAGAGTGGATAAATAATGCATTAAGGTGGCTACGTCCAGATCTTGGATGGTCTGGATTCATCATTAGTATGGGGCCACCTCATATATCATAAATATTATATCAGTGCTATATGTATCTAATATTATATTAACATTACATGTATCTAAGATGTCTTTAAGTATTATATCAACGTGGGTCCCATGGATTCTACTGCCAGCAACCATTTAGTGGAATCTACCATCAAAAGAAAATAGTTGGACGGCTGAGATACATCAATGGGGTCCCACCTGTTCCACGTGGGAAATAGATGGACGACTGGATGTAATCCATGTACACCATATCTCATGCACCTGAGATACTTTATATGATATAATATTTTAAAAATTTTCATGCACGTACAGATGCATGTATATGTATTTCATTTATATATATATATATATATATATATATATATATATATATATATATATATATATATATATATATATATATATATATATATATCTTTTATCTTTCCTTCCATGCAGTAACGTCCAACACTGGACGATCTGGGAATGTCCATTGATGGAGGGTTTGGATATAATCCATGTGCATCGTGCTGCACATATCAAAGGTGCTTTGTATATTATAATATTTTATAAATTATGTACAGATGCATGTGTGTATATTTTAATATATATTTATTTTTTGAAATAAACGTCCAGGGTTTGATGTTATTGGACGGCCCGGACGAGTTACATCGTCAAGGTGGGGGCCACATACATGTCCCACTGATCATGTAGAGTGAGGCCACCAGCTGACGTAGGGTGCGGCCCACCTGCACTTGTGCAGGGCCCAAAACTCAAGGCAGCCATTAGTTTTTGGGTGAGGCCCACCTGCATTTGTGCAGGGCCCACCTACATTTTGGTGAAGCCCACATGCAGTTCACCTTTGTTTGCAACGTGCACAGCACCTTACAGCAGTCCCTGCTTCAGCCGTTTTGGAGACCACTTTCGGCCTTGTATCTTAGCTCGATCACGGCCTATATCTGGTCATTACTTTCAACCCAAACCAGTGCTTAACGGAGGTATGACGGCTGCCGCCTTCGCTGTCCAAAAATGGCCCAAATAGGGTCGTTTTCATGCTGAAAAACGGCCGCTTCTCAGCCTGATTTTTTAGGCGTGCAGCAGCTCAATAGAGCCTATTTGTAGACCGTCCCAGGACTGAGTTTCAACCCCCAGCTTAAGGTCATTCCCACGCCATTGTTCGGCTCCAAACAAGGCCTGTACCCAGGCCATACTTGGCCCCCAAACATGGCTGCATTCAGGCCATGCTCAGCCCAAAACAGGGGCTGTATTCAGTTCGTGCTCAGCCTAAAACAGCCGAGTCTCTTGGTCCCAAGTGTGGCCTATAGTAGGGTGTGAGTCCAACAAAGTGGAGGGAAGTTCTTACTTGCTACAGTCGGATCCGTCCCGAGTTTGGGTTGGCACGCACGCACCTCCTTCTCCTTCCTCTCTTCTCTCCCTCTATTTTCTCAACTTTTTTCCCACTCAAATGGTGTTGTTGTGGTCCCACACTGACTCGGCTCAGTTCGGTTTTCTCTGACTGAGTTGGGCCAGTGTGCTCCAAGCTCACCAAAACGGCCCTCTGTTTCACTTTCTCTCTCTGTTTTCTCTCTTTCTTCTCTCTCTGATTCTTTCCTTTCTCAACTCTCTTTCTGTGTGAAGTCTAAGAGGTTGAACTTCTCCTTATATAGGCAGGGAAGGGGAAGATCCAGCGGCTGAGATTTGCTCTGCAAATCTCCAAGCGATGGCCGCCGGTGGCTGCCTCAGATTTTTCCTGAAATGGAAAACACGATTGTAATTCCTCCTTGCTTGGGTCACTTTTAGTTAGAGAGAGAGAGCTAGCGTCTGCACATCGGCAATCCCCTGGGTAAACCGACGCCGCTCTCCCCATAACACCAGGGGTCTGATCGCTATCTGTTTATCCATGACAAAACGGACGGCCAGGGATCGATTCCCTTTGTCTGATTTCGGGGGGCCACCACCTTATATAGTTTTGTTGGGGTGGGCCCCACCGATAAAGTGAACGGTCTGGATTGTCTGGAAAGTGGACAGGGTGGTCCACTCAGAAGCTCAAAGCCAACGTTTTTAAAACAGGGTGTGACAGGAACCTTCTTTGAGAATTTTGTGTTTGAGTTTGGTCAAAC
Source organism: Magnolia officinalis (assembly GCA_021015155.1). Lineage (NCBI taxonomy): Eukaryota > Viridiplantae > Streptophyta > Magnoliopsida > Magnoliales > Magnoliaceae > Magnolia > Magnolia officinalis. The sequence goes on along the minus strand of JAJHSJ010000012.1, from coordinate 13,804,805 downwards.
ACTATTTGACCACAAGTGGCCAGCCAGTGCACCTCGTGTACTAGCATTTGAGGTGTACGTGCGCCTAGTTTTGGGTGCCCCACGTGACTCGGGTGCTTAATCTTCACTGTTTAACTGTCTTGGGGACCTGTTACAAGGGTCTCCTGGTTTGGGGAGGGGCCGAGGCCCAGGTAGGCCATATCATACCATTCAGGGCCTCATTTTGTTCATATATCGTGATTAAAAGGTCTGATAGGTCCGAGTTTTTGGTTTGACAGTTGAATCGAGATTCAAGGGGTTTTAAATGCCTTGCTGACCATAGTTTATTCCCCCAATGTTATTAATGGGTGTATTGCGTCCATGTGACTTAGTTGATTTGTTTATAGCGTGTTTTAATCTAAGGTTTTGCTGAGTTTTTACCTTTTGGCTGGTGTTGGGTTCGACTTGGCTCATTTGGATCGTGGTGGTTAGCTTTGGCGTTGAACGAAAGTCCTGACCTGCGGTGCGAAGTTTAAGTTATTTTGCCTAATTGTCTTAAATTCTTATAACTGGGGTCATTAGGGGTAACACTCGAGTATCAAGATACGGGGTGTTATAGTCAACCCCCCCTAAAAAAAAAATCGTCCTCGAAATTACCTGTAGTGTATCATTGAATAGGTGAGGGTATTTTTCTTTAACTTCCGCTTCTCGTTCCCACGTCGCCTCTTCTTCTCCGTGATGTGACCAAAGAACCTTGACTAATGGTATTGTCTTAGTTCGGAGGACCTGCTCTTTGTGGTCCAAGATGCGAATGGGTTCTTCAGTATAAGAAGCATCGTCGGCAAGTTCAATCTGCTCCCAGCTAACAAGGTGTGACTCGTCTGGCGTGTACTTCTTTAACATAAACACGTTGAAGACATGTGGATACCAGTCAGTGCGGTCGGTAGCGCAAGGCGATACGCCACGGCTCCCACATGATCCAAGATCTCGAAAGGTCCGATGAATGAGGTGCAAGCTTCCCTTTTTATCCGAACCTCATTAGACCCTTCATAGGCGAAACTTTCAAAAATACGTGATCGCCTGCTGCAACTTCAGATCGCGTCATCGATTGTCCACATAGCTTCTCTGTTTGCTCTGTGCGGTGCGCAAACGCTTTTGAATAACATCAATTACCTGCGTGGTAACCAGGACGAGTTCAGGTCCCAGCAAACTTTGCTCTCCCACTTCTGCCCAACATTGCGGGGCTCAATAGGGGCGACGATATAGAGCTTCGTATGGTGTCATGCCTATGCTGGACTAGAAGCTGTTGTTGTAAACAAACTCAGCGAGGGCCAGATGATCGTCTCAGTTTCCCTTGAAGTCGAGGGCACAAGCTCTTAACATATCCTCCAGGACCTGGTTTACTCTCTCTGTCTATACATCGATCTGGGGGTGAAATGCCGTGCTGAACTTGAGTTTCATGCCGAGTTCCTCCTATAACCTCATCCAAAAGGTGGACGTAAAGTGTGAGTCACGATCTGATATGATCTCCCGAGGAACCCCATATGACTGAACGACTTCACAGGCATAGAGTCTTGCTAGATTGTCAGTTGAATCTGTCGTTCGAATAGGAAGGAATCGAGTAGACTTTGTCAGCCTATCCACAATGACCCATATTAAGTCATGTTTTCTTTGAGTCCATGGAAGCCCAACAATGAAGTCCATAGAGATGATGTCCCACTTTCACTCTGCTATTGGTAGGGGGTGAAGAAGGCATGCAGGCTTACGGTGCTCGACCTTTATCTTCTGGCACACCATGCACCTTGCCACAAAACTGGTGATGTCCCTTTTCATGTTACTCCACCAGTATTGCCTCTTTATGTTGTTGTACATCTTCGTACTCCCCGGATGTATGGCCATTTTGGAGTTGTGTGACACTTCCATTACTTCCTTTCTTAATTATGCATCGTTGGGTATGCATATCCGTCCTTGATACCGAAGACCGCTATCGCTACCAACCCTCTAGCACGGTATCTTCTCGCTCTTGTATCTTCCTTTCATCTTGACAAGCCATTCATCCTGGTCCTGAGTGGAGATCACAGGTCGGACCAGGGTCGGCTCTGCAGTCAACAAGGCCACATATGCATCGGGTTCATCGAGGGTAAGCTGGATGTTGAAGTCCTGCACGAACTCCATCATCACCCACTTCTTGATCATCAGAGTGGCCACCAGCTCATGCTTCTTCTTCCGACTCAGCGCATCAGCCACAGAGTTTGCCTTGCCAGGGTAGTATGAGATATCAAACTAGAAATCTTTAAGTGTCTCCATCCACCGACACTGACGCATATTCAAGTCTTTTTGCGTAAATATGTATGTCAGACTCTTATGATCACAAAATAGCTGAAAATCCTCACCGTATAGGTAGTGCCTCCATATTTTTAAGGCAAAGACTACCGCTGCCAACTCCAGGTTATGAGTCGGGTAGTTTTCTTTGTGCTTCTTCAGTTGACAGGAGGCATAAGCGATCACTTTATTGTTCTGTATCAGAACACAGCCAAGGCCCATCTTCGAGGCGTCGCTATACACCACAAATTTTTCCCCTTCTTGTGGAAGGGTGAGTATTGGCACAGACGTCAGCCTCATTTTCAACTCCTGAAAGGCTGCCTCCATGTTCTCGTCCCATGTGAATCGAGCGTTCTTCTTTGTCAATTGAGTGAGTGGTCGTGTGATTCGGGAGAATTCCTTGATAAAGCTCCTGTAGTATCTTGTCATGCCTAAGAAGCTTCGGACCTCGGTGACTGTGGTAGGCTGGTCCCGCTTGGATACTGCTTCATTCACTACATGCCCTAGAAATTTTACTTCCTTTTCCCAGAACTCGCATTTTGATAGCTTGGCATACAACTGATTTTCCTTCAGCGTACTCAAGACCGTGAGTAAATGTTGCTCGTGTTCCTCCTGACTTTTGGAGTAAACCAAGATGTCGTCGATGAATATGATTACAAACCGATCTAGGTATGGCAAGAAGACTCAGTTCATGAGGTCCATGAATACCGCCGGAGCATTTGTAAGTCCAAAGGACATTACCAAGAACTAGTAGTACCCATAACGAGTCCTAAATGCGGTTTTAGGGATATCCTCATCCCTGATTGATATCCTGATCGCAGATCAATCTTTGAGAAATATCTGGCGCCCTTGAGCTGATCGAACAGGTCGTCGATACACGGGAGAGGGTATTTATTCTTTATTGTCACTTCATTCAACCGCCGATAATTTATGCAGAGGCGTATCAATTCGTCCTTCTTTTTCACAAAGAGGATTGGTGCTCCACAAGGAGAGACGCTGGGGCGAATGAAACCTTGGGTCAACAGCTCATCTATCTGCTTCCTAAGCTCTTCTATTGCACAAGGGGGCATTCGAAACGGGGGTAATGATATGGGGGCAGTTCCTGTTTGAAATTTTTGAGGGGAGGCTAAGATTTCTGTTTTTAAGTTCAGATGGCTATCTTGATGTTTCTCAAGGGGTTCTATGTGTTTTATTTTCCACGTTTGTTCGCCCTAGCTGCTTTCTAAGGGGAATCCCTACATTTGTTCTTAAGTTATTCACCTCACGACTTTGTATACTTTCGATCCCACAGCTAGGATATCTCAGACTCCGCTCTGATACCAACTTGTAATGCCCTAATTTCTAAAACTCGAGTACGAGACTCATTTTCAGAAATCCGAAAGTTTATAAATCAGAGAACCAGCGAAATGTAAACTCAGAGTGCGATAGCAAAAGAAGCACATATAATCATGAGAGCTCAAATATTTGACCCGCCCAGCTGGGGGTCTTAGTTACAAAATTCCCATAAGTTCCAAAATACTAAACTACTGAAATTGAAGTATCAAACTACTGATTAATTCCAAAATACGCCGCTGCTTCCTATTGCAGTTCGCTATCATAGTACTCTCCCTCGGGCTCCACAGTCGCGCTATCAGGGTCGGCACCGACATCCTCTACATTCGTCCCTCCATATTCTGTACAGTTTGATAGTTGATGGATGAGTGACCAGCTCAGTGTGAATTCTCCTCAAGATAACACATCGCCGCCTTAGCAAACATAGTTAAAAGGGAAACAAGTTCAAAATTTAAAAAATTAGACTTAGGATCGCCTATATAATCTTACCCTCAACGGATCATATTAAAGTACTATGATTTAACTAAAAATATGATTGATGTTGACCATATAAAGGTTGGACGAAATCTTTTCTAAATTGACAGTTTGAACGATGATTTAAAGGTCAACAATTAAAATCAGCCATATAGGATAGGTGATAGCCCTATTTCGAACCAAATCAGAACTCAATAACATATATGCTTAAATTACTACGGTCATCCATTAAGTGAAACCCACCAACCGTTTATTTTTTTAGTTCAAAGCACTTATATAAAATTATAACCCCAAATATAATTCATTGTAACAATAAAGAACAATATATAATAAATAGTTTGATCAAAACTCTAAAATTGGACCATCCATAGGTCAAGCCAAGCTGTTGGATGTGATTGGTCATACTAATTAGGCTAAGAAACAAGTTTTATCCTAATCTAATTCAAAACGAATCAAATCGGTTCAAAATACCTTTTTAAATGTTCACGATCAATTTGGCCAGATCCAAACAAAATCTAAAAAATTTGACAGGTACATGTTAAAGATTCATTTCATTTTAGTTACTCAGACCAAATTCCACTCAAATCTGACCATTATTAAAACATTAGATCGATATGGCTCACTTAATGAGTGATTAATATTATTCATCCAATATCTCCATCATTCGAAATCCGATTGGGGTGAGTGACCACTCTATTCGAAGCTCTCGACAAGGAGAACAAGATAATCAGATTAGATGATCCAAAGGGGGCCAACATTTGGGTGAAAAATGGCTTGAAACCGGTTGATCATATGAAGACACAATAAATTCATGGCTTTAAAGCAATACTTATTAAATTTATGGCTTTAAGGGAAGATCCATTAAATATATTGCTTTAAAGCCCTTATACTAGAGTGGTCAAATGCCTTGATGGGCTCATAGATAATAGAAAACAAATTAAATAAAATAAAATGAAATTGGAACAAGTGGTCTAAATGTTCAAACTTCAAAGTGGGCCCAAAAAATTCCAAAGAAAAGATGGCAATAAAAGACCTAAGATTTAGGCTCTCAGATCTGATCACCGATATGCATGAATTGACGGCCCAAATTTGACTATGAAAATTCATGAATGGATAACTCAGATCTGACCAATAAGATAAGTGATCGGATTCACCAATATGTATTAATCAGCCAAAATTGATGCATAGTAGCTTTGATACCAAATGTGATCGTATATAGGTGTGGGGACCTTGTCACTATTTATAACAAATCAGATGTATGAGTTATTTATTTATTTGTTAAAAAATCTATCGAAACTTCCTTACAATCATGACTCTACACTTAATTTCCCATGCCCCTTAATATGGTGTAACGAAGCATACCATTCCTAACACATTTTCAGTGTGACCACAACTTAAGTGGGGTCCACTGGTATGCTCGATCAAATTATCCATCTTTCAAGTAGATCCAAACCATTAATCAAGTATACCCACCTTAAGAAGTGTTATGGTGTATTGATCTAATTTTACTGTAGACATGAACAGTGGTGCCCTTTCAATGGAAAATTCAATCACAAGTTCTATAATGGCACGAAAAGAGTTCCACGAGCATGGAATTGAAGAGCATGGTTGCAATGATATAAAAAGAAAATTTTTATAAATATCTACCTATTGAGTATAAAATTTACATTTTGGTACATTTTTCAAAGATATTTTCACAAAGCTTACCCATTATTTAATTAGCATTGGAATACCTTCTCAGATGGGCCCTCAGTGATGTTTATGTGAAATCAATCCTGATAATCCGGTGCATTACCCCATGCTAGGCCTCGAGCCCAAATATCAGCACTACCTGTGATTTTTTTATTTTACGCACCCACCTAACACCATAAACACTCACTCACCAACCCACCCATACCACATGGCCACTCGCTCCTACCTGTGATTCAATTAGACCGTATGATTGAAAATAGTGTATAACACAACCCTCGCCCCCAAACTATTTCCCTTCAAGTGGCCTACAGTTTGGTGTGACATCTAATGATTAGAGTGGATTTCATATACCTATCATAGTGGGCCCTATAAAAATCAAGGGTGGATATCTTTCTTCTAACTATTTCCTTTAGTGTAGCCCATCTAAATCACAATTAAACCTAATTTTTCTTGTTAGGCATAAAGCAGGATTACACATCTAATGGTTGGAATAGATCTCACATAAGCTTAATAGTGGACCGGTAAAAAGTCAACAGTGGGTGTCCAATAAAATTCCCTTCAAATATATGTTTTTATAAAAAGTTAGAAGAGTGATGCAACCCTCTATTTTTTTGGGGCCCTCCATGATATGTATGTGACATCCACTTCGACAATTAGATGTGTAATCTCAAGTTAAGCCCAAGGCCAAAAAATAGGTTGATCTCTAGTTCAAATGCGCCACATCAATGGAAAATTAGGAGAGAGATGTCCACTCTTGATTTTTATGGAACCCACCGTGATGATAATATGATATTCACGTCAAAATTTAGGCTTGGAACCCGAACATTAAGCTCATCCATAATTCAAGTGGGGCTACACCAAGAAAAATGGTTGGAGGGTGGGGGTTATTATGTACAATGGTAATCGTGTGGTCTAGTTGAATGATGGATGGAGCTGATTTTTAGGCCTTGGACTTAAATTGTGCTGATCGAGCATCCTGACCATCCGATTAATAGGTATCAAATGGATGGTTAAAATATGGTGACAGAGTTGCCAAGTTAAAGGATGAAGAAGTATGAGAAGGATATTTTGGTCATTTCAGGAGTTGATTTGTACTCCTACCCAGTTTGGTAGGAAAGCGGATTGGCTGGTGTACCACACACCACCGATGTGGCTAGTGTGTTGATGTCACCAAGTTCTTTGGGTCACATCATGAGGTATGTGTTATATCCAAACCGTCCATCCATTTGGAGAGATAGTCATAAGTCTTGATCCAAAAAATAAGACCGTTCTAAAGATAAAGTGGACCACACTACAAAAGGCAGTGGGAGAATGAACGAACGTCTACCATTGATACTCTTTCGGCATACATAAGTTATATAATATTTATTTTTTCCTATTCATCCACGTCTACGTGACGTTTTGTACAGATTGAATGGAAAGTAAACGTTATGATGGGCCTGCGAATGTTTTCACGGTGAGAATCATTATCCCACTGCTATTTTTTTGTGTGGTCCACTTGAGCTTTGTATACTACTCATTTTTTTTTTAAAATATATAATGGTCTAAAATGATCTCTCTAAATGGATGAACGGTGTGGATATAATAAATACATCATTGTGGGGCCCATATAACTTTGATCTCCTGTGAACCGTTCCTACAACTAGGAGCTCGAGGAGCGCAGAGCTCGTTTTCGCATGACACGTAGGCACATCAGCCAGGTCGGTGGTGTGTGATAAACCAGCCAATCCGCTTCCGTTTGGTAGATACATTTTTTTAATGTTCGGGCGTGTAGAGCCATGCTCATCTACAAGCAATCATATGGGCCAATATCATATATATACAAAAGATCCGAGCCTTCCATCAAGTGACCTCACCAGTTAGATCTTCTATCTAATACCTTCGTCTATATAGCTCCTGAGATGGACCACAATACACGAAACAAACCGACGGGTGAAACAGAAGTTTACTATCCATTCACGTGTTTCATGCCTTGGGATCGGAAGCGGATTGGCTGGTGTAGTACCAGCTATATAGGTGCTGTATCAACGTCAGCAAATTCTGTCGGTCTATTACGAGGTATGTGTTATATCCCAACTGTCCATCCATTTGGCGAGCTGATCTTAAGGTTTGAGACTAAAAATAAGATAGATCTAACTATCAAGTGGACCACACTGCAAAAACCAGTGAGGGATTTCACGTCTACCATTGAAACCATTTTTGGAGTCAGAGAAGTTTTGGATCAATATGAAATTTATTTTTCCTCCTAATTCATGTATCCGTGGCCTTATGAACAGATTTGATGTAAAATAAATGTTATGGTGGGCCTTACAAACTGTTTAATGGTGAAAATTATTATCTCTGCTAGTATTTATGGTGTGCTCCAGATGATCTTTGTATATGATTCATTTTTTGGATAATGTTCTAAAATGAACTCTATTTTTATATGAACGGTGATAATAAATACATCACTGTGGGGCCATGTAACTTTGATCTCCTTTGAACCGTTCGTAGAACACGGAGCTCGAGGAGCCAATCCGCTTCCCTCGGGATCCACCTAGGGGTGGTTGGACCTACTCTATAGGGCACAAGATCTAAACATTGTGGCCCACCGACGGAAAGTGGACTTTAGAAAACCTCTACCAAAATAGGAAAAAGAGGTTTACCTATAAAAAAAAGTGGGTTTAAACTCTAATTTGAATATTCTAGAAGGGCGTTTGGCTAATTAATTAAGAAAATGGAGAATATTTTAGCAATTAAAAATAGCTTATGAAAGAGCATGACTTTGACCGACTATGTTTGTTAAGCACACCCGCGTGTACACAAATTCTTATGCACACGCCATTGTACATGCCAACATGGCACATTGATACATGATCCAAGCCTTCCATGAGATGGGCCACACTTTCTAGATCATCCGGATAAAAATTCAAACTTATTCACTAAAAAAAGATTGCAATATTACAAAACAAATATATGGCCAGGAAAAATAATCTAGAAAAAATTAGCATTATAGACGAGTCCGTACTATGCCTTTTTTTTTTTTCGCTGCTTGAAAACTTATTTCATCAAACTAGATTTTTAGGGTACGAAGGTTGGGTTTTTGACGAAAATACATCTCCCTATTAAGGTAAAGCAGCCGTAAAAAGTAGGAGTATTTTCATTTTTCTAGGTTCGACCGTTTACTTTAATGATTTAGGTTTTTTTTGGAGTCGAATGAAAAAAAGTGTGCAGTATGTTGGGTCTATACGATGCAAAATCCCAATAATCTAAGCCTTGCATTTTCTTAATTAATTGGATCTGCTTCATTTTTGGAATAATGCCCTAAAATGATCTGAAAAATTGTATGGGCGGTGTGGATACATAATACATTCAACAAGGTGGGGTCCACAATAAGGGCCCGCATGTCTTGGGTAAGGCCGTGGTTTCACCTATTCCGCTCCACCATAATGGAAGGAGCCTGAATTATGATCTAAAGGATGTGGCCCATCTAATGGAAAGCTATGATCTCATGCACATGATGGCAAAACAAACATCTTGACCGACCAATGACCATGGAATGAATGTATTAAAAGAGAAAAGTCCAACTCGTTGGAGTCATGCCGGTCAGCTTCTTGTAATGTGGCCCAAAAAAATGTAAATACTGTGGACGACCTAACATGAAAACCCACGTCACATTTAATTATATTTTTTTATACCTAAGTTTGGTTGGCCTTGACCATATCAGATGTGCCCTAAAAATGGTCAATTTAAGGTCTCGATGACACGACATTAGTGGTACATGTCCTTGTCATGGATACCTAAGTTTTGGGAATTGATCACATGCAATAGCTGTATAGGAACTTTCACATCCGTCCATTTCTTTCAGGGCCAACATGGCATGCATGTAGAATATCTGATCCGTGCAAAAGATGGACCAGAACATAGTTATTGGTTTTTTATGAAAATTCGGCAGATCTACTCATTGGGTGGATTGGACTAATCCATTGAAGCATACCATCGTCTATGGAATATGAAAATGTGTCCCATTGTAAGGGTATATCAGCCTGATTTTTGTACCATGTGATGATCATGGTATGGCCCATCTTTCTGACGAATCGGATTTTCTATTTATGTGACACGTGTGGAGAAAAGAAATGGTTGGAAGTCAAAGTTATGAGACCATTTCTCCATAGGTCTTCAAAAAAAAACAAAGGAAAAATATTGAAAAAATGAGACAAGGGGTTACAAGTAACAGGAATTACGGGATCCTCGACCGAGGAAATACATGTATACTTGGGTTTTTTGTTTGTACAACTGGGCCCATGCTTGAGTGATCCAGACCGTCAGTACGACTACCACAGATGAAAGATGAAATTATGGATTCGTTGATAGATGATCACAGATTGTGTCTTTTGTTAGTCATTTAAGAAGGGAAACACGGCGACAATATGCATTCAGATGTAAAAGGCCAAATCAGTAATCAGAATCTTCCAGTTTTCTGGGTATGGCCCATCTACGTAGTGTCCAACAAATCAACGGTCAAGATCAGTGAATCTACATCTTTTTGAGATGCTGGTCTACCGAGCGACCAAAGTGGAAGGAATAAAGGCCAAAGCTTGGACGGCTAGGGATCTCCGAACCTAGGTGCAATTTCAGGGAATTCCACACTCCCAATCAAGCCAATCATATCAACCGTCCAGATCATTATCCCATAGCCCACCCACTTGTAAAAAAAAAAAACCGAGTATATCATTAATGTCCTCGGGCCAAGGACCATACCATCTCCCTTTCTAAACCAATCTCCATCATTCCTCGAGCCACACCACCCACTCATTTGTCTAAGTCATTTGGGTCAACTTCTACAAACACCCACATTAATCAAAGCATCTGATTATATTTAAATAAACGGCTATTATCAACCCTGTCATCTCCTCCTTTCATACATGCATTGTCATTAGCAGACAATAATCAAGATTATTGTAGAACATGTTGCCTACTTGCCTATTTCTTGCTACATCTCTCACATTTTTTTTTCATGATCTAGTGAAGGTGGCCTAGTCACCATATGCTCTAGGTGAGACATTGCCTGATTATGTGACCCTTGGTTCCATGCCAGCCCTACATCATTGGTTGTGTTTTGTGATCATTGTCATTATAAAAAGTGGGCCAGCAGCTGGATGTAGTGGGGAGGGAGCAAGATCCTCCATGTGGACATTTCGAGGCGATTGTCTGGCCTTTTGTCTGTAATTGTTTCTTTGTTTCTTTCTTTCCTTTTCTCTCTTCATTTTTAATATCTTCATTATTGCGCGGAAATGATAATACTGAAATACAACCCACATTGTATTATCTCGATAATATTCTAAATTTCTTCTCTTAATATAGACTTAGACTATTTTTTGTATAGTGGACTATATTAGGGTTTTTTCTTTTTTATTGAGTGATGTCATTGGTAATATGAGTCCTAGTGTTTCAAACTCATTCAAACAAAATGGTGGTCCCCATACTATTTCTACAGTGGAGATCCTCCAATGGCGTCGCGTGCCTTTCGGATTGAGAAAGGATTTCAAAATTATTGGTTGTGAGATTGAGAGCGGTTCTTTAGCTTGATCATCATGGTTGATTCCTTTTTCTTATTGGTAAATGTGAACGGTTGTAGAAAAAGAAAGGTATTAGTCAAGCTTGGAAAAATCTAGAACCAATAATCACATGCAATACATGTGTGATTGGTTATCGTGTTCATCATCTTTGTCAATGCCTCCACCGTCATCCACGTCATTAACCAGTATCGCTATCATTATCGTTGTCCCTCACAAGAAGAAAAAAGAATTACGTCTCTTGATAGTCTATTAAGCGGGGAAATGATAGTTATTCCAAGATTGTTTTCCAAATGATAGAAATGATAGTTCTTCAATGATTGTTACCCAAGCGAATTAAAAGATCAAGGTTTAATCATCTTAGTATTAAATTACCAAAAAAGCCTATGATCCCCATCTCTCCTCTTGTGCATTGGAGGTGTGTTTGGATGGACTATGAGATTGAATTGCAATTGTTAGTTTAATAGAGTGGAGATCACCAAATCATGATTTTATTAGCATACATATTAATTGTTTTGAGCTCCTAACTCAATTATGTAACTCCACAATCTAAACGATCCTTTGATCTCATCATGAATATTAGGAAACATCACTAATTGTTTTGTCATTTCCTCTTGTTTAAGAGGGTGCATTTAGTTGGACCAAATATCACCAATTTACTAAAACCAAACACATCATAAACTAAATATTGGCAATCTTCAATTCACATGGCACATTCAATTTCCCAAAAGGGCTATAATCCCCATCTCTCGGGTTGGAGGCGTGTTTGGATGGACTATTAGATTGAATTGCAGTTTAGTCTAATAGAGTAGAGATTGCCAAATCATGATTTTATTAACATACATATTAAGGTTTTGGGCTCCCAATTAGTAAACAATACTTTCTCATCATTAACATTAGGAAACCTCACTAATTATTTTGTCATTTCCTATTGATTAAGGATGCCTTTGGTTGCACCATATATCACGAATTTGCTGCAACCAAACACTCCCTAAACTAAATATTCACAATCTTCAATTCACAGGGCGCATCCAAATGTAAACCAAAAGAGTGATATTTGGTGCAACCACATATTTGCAATCTTCAAATCGAATCCGGATCTTCTGCTTGTCACAAACAATAAAGATCTATTTCTATGCATTGTGATAGGTCAACATCATATAATGCTAGCAGGAAGTTCCCCTGGAAACATAGGTGGGGCCCACCTTGATGTTTGTGAGAAATCTACTCCATTCATCCATTTTGTGAGCTCTTTTTAGTATTTAATACAAAATATTATAGAAGGATCCAAGACTAAAGTGGGCCGCATTAAAGGAAAAGGTGGGTAGGAAAATTCCTACGGTTGAAACCTTCCCGGGTCAACAACAATGTGTACATGCCATCCTTACTCATTGCTACTTAGATGAACTGAAAACACAAATATTAGCCTGATTCAAGACCTCTGTGGCCTCACAAATATTTCAACTATGGACTTTCAATATTTATGTTTTTGGCCCACTTGAGTCTTGAATCCTTTTCATTTTTGGTGGCATGTCCTAAAATGATCTTAAAAAAAAAAAGGATGAACGGTTGGATTTCTCACAAAAATTATGTGGGCCCACTTAAGTTTCCGGTGCAGGAAGTTCCTACAAAGGCTTTCAGAAATTGATAACGTGGCGCAATCACATTACAGTACAAACGTGTTTTCCTATTTATGATAAGCGAAGGATCCAGATGCATGGGAGGTATGAGAGGTTCCATCATACGGGATACATGATGTGATGGAAATGATACATGGGTCAACTAAATCCAATCACAAAAAGAAATTTATATCTATCCTAGGAGACACGTGCACCGGCCTCACGTGTTAAAGTGTCGGTCCAATCATGTATTGGCAAGAATCCAATGGCTATGGAGCCTCACGTGTCAGATGTCTACTGGACCCCACCCACAAGGTGTACCACACAACACCAGTGCAAGCCATCCGTGAAAACCTTAGATGGTTCTTTTTATCATGTACTACTCGTGACCATCTGTTCCTTCACGTGATCAGAGAGTCGAAAGGGAAGGAGGTTGTGAGTTTGGTGTGGCTGGCCATTTTGATTTTTTATTTTTATTTTCTTTTAATGGCTGGGTATTGAGATTTCTAAGTAGGCTAAGTGTAGGTAAACGTTTCTATTCATCTAGTATCTAAACGGTCTGCTATCTTCTACAAACGATCTTGTCCCATCCATTTGCATGCCACTGATTGTGATGGGATCATCCTAACCATAGAAGGAAAGATGAACTGATCTGATTAAGAGCAGACCTGGGTGAAACTGATCTATACCCAAGAGCCAGCTAATAGACAAGATCGACATACAACTCACATTTTCTTCGTGATCAGATCATCGGATAAGATTACTAAAATGTTTGGTGTAAGAGTACAAGCGGTCCAATACATTCGAATTTAAAGCAGGCTAAGAAAATACAATCTCAGTAGACCCATTACGTAGAATGTTGCTAGAACATGAAAATAGTTTTTTGGTGCATGTTGAAAACTAGGTTGGGAAATAGAAATGGCTTTTCCCTGCACCATGGTTGCAGCGGCAGGAAGTCCATACATTGGAGGTTTAATCCTTTAGGATGCAAAAACGGTGTTATTTTTATTTATTTTTTTTTTTAAAAAAATTTATTTATTTATTTTACCAACGAGATATGTTCGCACATCACGTATGCCACCTAAAATATCTCTCTTTAAATTGGGACTGATTCATAGATGGCTCCCAAAATGATTTTCCTTCTTTTTATGATTTATCCCTTAGTTCGATAATTATTTTTACTTATTTTCTTATTTGCCCTTAGAACTACAAGAGTGTTTTGATTGGTGGAGAGTAAAAGCATTCTCTTCCTTATTTTGAGTTAAGGAAAAAAGTTTGCATGAGAAATAAGTCTTTATAGCTTGTTAATAAATAGGCTCTCGCAGACCCTACACATTAATTTTTATATATATAAAATTTTCGAGATTTTCCTTTTCTTAGCTCTTGTGAATCCTGTGAGAGAGCTAAAGCTCTTGATTTTCCTATGGTTCCCTCTGTTCGGGCCATATATAAGCCCCCAATGTGTCTGCACATGGTGTCTTTTGCTAGATATCATTCTCGGCTGCGTGCATTACCAGTTCATGTCAATCAGGCTGGCTTTAGAGGTGTACACGAGTTGAATTGAGTCGAGCTTGGCACAGCTTGACTCGGCTCAGCCACTAGCTGACCTCAGCTTGAACTCGGCTCGGCTCAGTCCTCGAGCCTGACTGGCTAGCTCAGCTCGGTTCGGTCAGCAGCTTGGGCCAGTTTGAGCCAAGATTGAGTCGAGTTCGCCTATGCTGCATTTTCTCACAAACACATGGACTACACCTTTAAATTCTCATTATATGTAAAACACCAGCAACGGTTTTACAAGTATTTCATCAAACACCTTTTAAGCAACATCAAAATTAAGAAAAAAAAAAAAAAAAAGGGTATTTGTTTGATGAAACATACCTTCCTTGCTACCAGCCGACACTTCATTGAGTCATTTCATAAAACACTTGGTAAGCAACATCAATATCAAAGTAACCGAGTCATTGAACTGGTTCGATCAGAGTTCGATTCGATCCGAGTCGAGTCGAGCTCGGGCAAGCTCGAACTCAGTTCGAAATTTTTTTGAGCTCAAAAAATCAGCTCGAATCGGCTCGAACTCAGTTCGAACCGAGTTGAATTAATCTTTTACGAGTCGAGTCGAACGAGCTAACCGAACTCGGTTTGTGTACAACCCTAGATGGCATCAACTAGTATAAGAAAAAGCTTCATTCCTCAGGTAACTCTCTCCATCGATCCTTATGCAGTTTTATTGTAATTAACGTGTCTTTCAAAGTCACTATGGGTAGATGGGGAAGGGATGTTGGCCCTATAGATGAAGATCCGATCATTGAATCAAAGGATGAAATGATTGCTTGACAAGCCAAGGAGAATACTAGACTCTAAAGGCAAGTGGAAGAATTGGGGTTATAAGAGAAATGAGAGGATAAACCCCTTCATGACCATACTCCACAATAAGAGCCACATAGTGGGGCCATTTGACCTGCTATTATATAGGCCATCATATAGATTATGGAATTAAGGTTGAAAATTTTAAATTTTATAATGGATGAAGTTTCAAATAGTTTATTGATAATCTTAGTTGTTGAAGATAGTGTCATGAAAAACCAACGTGAGCCATAATCCACTGGCCACGTGCTTATGATTAGGGCGATCTTAGCCTTAGATCGTGATGACCATAAGTCCTTGGTGGACAATTGTATAATTCTTAGTGTGTAATGTTAAATTTATATTATGGTTTGTTGAGGAGTAGTTCCTCTAGAAACCCTTAGAAAGTTGATATTGGATATGATGGTCACTGAGCAAGAAGTGTCATGTTCCATTGATCCCAGTATCTTATTAGACCATTATTTCACTGGTACGTGAGACACACCTGTGGACATCAGCTCATGGGATTTATGATCATCTTATGTGAGGGCGTTGACTTGGGTTAGGATAGACAATCTCCATTTCAGGACCAACTTAGTGTCAGTTTATGCTGTGCCCTTATCCTGCATGGGAGTGTGAGTGAGCCATGAACAAAATATCCAAGTTCAGACTTTTGGTCACCCACATTGGTAGATTAAGATTAAGTTAATAATCTAGGAGCTCATTAGACTGAACTGTGATCGTGAGGTCAAGACTTGATGATGCATGAATGATGGTTAACCCTTAGACTTAGGGACGAGTAAGGATCACAATCTTAACTGGTCTGCTTTGATTCTTCTTACAGTGTCCATGCAAGGGCTGATAAAGTGGATGTATTCGCGTACTTCTATAAGGACCCATTGATTCTTGCATGGGCCAATAAGGGATCTATTGGTTTGCCTGGGAACATGTTTATTACTTTGATTTGGATAAATGAGGGATTCGTCAAGTGATTTTTCCCTAGGCCAAGTATTTGAAATGCTTTTAGCATGTTTTCAAGGGTTCCAATTGTTAAAGTTTTATTTTAACTGTTAAAACTACTTTGATTACACTTAATGATAACCTGATGACCCATATCTATTGGTCCACTTTTAATTAGCATGCGATATAATCATTAGTAGATGGTTATGACAATAAATGGATCGGATCATAAGTATATCCATGTATGAAGTGGATTGATGTACTTCCCTCACATTAGGTTATAAAGAAGTAAGTAGGGTAGCGAAGCACCATACTAGGTGTACCCCTAAAATCATGAATTCCCTCTTTATATAAATTCTATCCCAGAGGAGAGCCCAATAAAGAAACTTTGGATGTTTCCCCCTTGGGACATTTTTAAGAGAAAGACAACGAGAGAGAGAGAGAGAGAGAGAGAGAGAGAGAGAGAGAGAGAGAGAGAGAGAGAGAGAGAGAGAGAGAGAGAGAGAGAGAGAGAGAGAGAGAGAGAGAATTACTTCCACATCTTCATCATATTCTCCTTCCTCGATCACACTTGGGCGTGTGGTTCACTTGGGTGGATGGCCTGCTTTTCTCTTAGCACCTACCATAGGGAAAGGTTGGCTTCATCTAAACTCTCTGGTACTAGGATAGATCAGAGAGAGACTCTACGTTAGAGGGTCATCATCGGCATCAGATCATCCTATACCATAGACTTTCCATTTTAGGTAAATCTAACATTCTCAAGTTAAACTTTATATTCTCCAAATTATACATGATTATATTTAGAAGGTCTTGGGATTGAAATTTTTATTTTTCGAATTTAGAGAAAATCATATTCTTTTGTGCATCTTCGATAAATCTCACCATTAGCGTTGTTTAGCACATGTATGAGTACAAGGAGATTGCTGAAGATAAATAGGATAAGTTGAATATTCTTTGGCTTAAGGGACATGCATTTGCATAGCAAGAGCATGTGCAAGTTGCCCGTCCATGTCAAGGCAAGGCCAATGGAATCTCTTAGACTAAGATGAAAAACTCATTTATAAGATCTTATCATATAACTACATACAAAATATGTATGAACAACTAACTATACATGCTATGGTAGGAAAATTGGATCATGGATAAATAAACAAACAAATTCAACCAACTTTTGTCATGCAAAGATCTCACTGACTTAAAGGACCAACTCATTGCGCGTCACATTAGTAGGCTCCAACTGAGCGACCGTGATATCCTGCTATTAAACCCCCTTTGAACGATACCCAAAGTATATCAATCGGCAACGATAGTGAAAAGCTAGGAAAGCAAAACTCAACTAGGGCTAATGGGTCCCAAATTATCAATTGAGCTAGATTATAAAGTGGGGGCAACGATTATGCCATCGATCCACCAAATTTGATCCCCACCACTCAATCTAATTAACCACTGTTAGTGCACTTATTTGTGCACATATTTGTCAATCATGTGGATTAATGTGTCAGTGAGTCAGTTGAACCCTATGAAGTTGAAAAATAAAGACATAAGAGGACATGAAGCATCAATGAGTGAAGAACAAGTAAATTATGAGGTACCTTGGTGACCCTAATCTTAAATTCAAAACAACCTAACCTCTAGATGATCGATTTCTTAATAAGTAAACCCTTGTTTGATCATCCTATGGCCTTATGATATTAATTTGATCATAATTAGATAAGCTTTAAAGGTGCAAAACAATTGTAAATACGTAGCCCAAAATAATTTTTTTAGTGGTTCTCGATCATATCGACAAGCTGTTGATGAGACTTGATAAAATCGAAGGCCAGCTCGATACGATCGAAAAAATAGTCTAGCAACCAAATGGATTATTCCTGATTTTTTTTTTATGGGATCAAAGGACAGTTCGATCCTATTGATAGAGCCGTTAACTAGCCATTAGAAACTTTTTTCTATTGAATGGGCATTCAGTTCTTGGGCAAATGGATGAGTTTTGTGTGTTATTAGAGCTTAGGTGATTTTTCACTCATATCCCTTATCCTAAGCCTCTAAACCTCTGAGATTTAAGTTATATTCTTGAGCGTTACCACTTTAATGAGGATTCCAACCTCTATTATGAAGATGCACTTGATCTCTAACATTTTCTAAAGATTAGACACAAAGCCTATAGGTATATCATTGTTCATATCCTCTAGAATACCTATCTAGGTGAATCCCTACTAAGAATCAACTGAAAACCTTAGTTGTAGGAGATTCAACCCAACTCCTACCACATTGGTGACCTCATTGGTACATCACATGTAAGGTGTTTTATCGTGAAGCTAAACTATTGGCATCGACGAACGTGGGAGCAATTGAGAAGCTAATTCAACCACGGGACAACATCGAAAAATCATCTCAAGAAGGCGCTACAAAGGGGCTCAATCCAACAAGTTGTCAATTACAGAGTCCATATTATACTTCTTCCTTTGTAAGATTAAGTGTAGAGTTTGTGACCTAAACTTGAATAGCGCCTCTAGGATTAGGATTTTTAAAGAAAAAATACCAATTCCTAATCAAATCAAAGGAAATTTAGATAAGATTCATATAATCTAACGTGAGATAGTTTAACCAGGAGGTAAGAAGCATTTCTTACCTCCAATCATGCGTAGGGGTAGATTTGATAGAGGAAAATGGTAATAGTCTGGGTTTTGTCAAATAAATTCTAGTGCAAGCAAACACCAAGGACCTCACTCACTCTCTATATACACAGTAGGATAGTTGACCCTAGTGGTGATCTACGTATGGATACGATCGGCTCGCCAGGTATGATCAGAAGTCAGTTCGACGGTCAGCGATGATCGATAGGGGTCGCGATTATACTGATATGTGCAGGGTATTAACTTATGTTATTTTCTAAATTTGGTCGTGATCTAACGGTCTGAAAGCCATAACTTAGACAAAAACCGGATGTAAACAATTAACTTAAGTTATTGATTAATTTATGAAATATTCGCACATCTCATGTACTAACCTTGCAAGTTCAAGTTGAGCGATTCGAGACATGATCTCAGATCGATGTCCCGCTATGGACGTGAAGTCTACTAAGATGAATGTCTTTCTATAGTCTCGGGTTTAATGGCCACTAACGAGCGATCTAGAGCTTATTTAGATAATTAGGGTGTATGTATGTCCTAAATTTTCGCATTTTGGATTTTCAAAAACCCTTGAATTTTTTAAATATATTTAACTTATGTTGTCATTTACTGACCATTAACACTCGATATTAGCCTATACGTGGGTGATATTAATAAAGAACCATACAAATCCAAATAATCAATCGTAGGAAGCCAACGAATCTGCCTAATCACATAAACCTCAAATTTAGCCTCATGATTTGTTCATTTAGGGCCCAAAAGTAGTTGACCTATCACTGACTAATCGAGACAATTGTAAGTAAATTATAAAGACCTACCTGTAGACACCCCACCCAGGCTAGTAATCTGATAAGGCATGGACGATCCTTAGAAATTGAACATAAACCCCACATCCTACCTAAAACCGTAACCTAACCCTAGCCAAACTTAAATCATCCCATTACCCATAACCGAGTCATTTTCAAGCCATAACCAAGCCATTCTAAAGCAACAACCGAGCTATTTTTAAACCAAAAAACCAAAATGGGCTTTGGGCCGCACCCAGACCCGAATAGAGCCCGCCAGTTGAAGTTCAGAAACAACAGTGAAGGGGCGGTAATTGGATCAGATGTGCCCCTCTGAGATACAACTATTACACCCTCCCAAAGTCAACTCTTTTCACTAGTTTGACCTTGAGATTCACCCTATTTACCATCCTACCAAGCTTATGAACCTATAAGGAAGTGTTCATGTGGCATTACCCTCTCCTCCACCAATCACAAGCCGCCACATCATCATTCACCCTCCAAAGTCCTTAGAATTACCAAAAGAATCCTAAATGGCTATAAATACCCTTCACTTCTCTTCATTTCTCACCAACAACAATCATCACAATCACCAACCAAAGAGAAGGAGAGAGAGAGAGAGAAAGAGAGAGAGTAAGCAAGTGAGAGTGAGGAGTGCTTGAATCTTCAAGCCCATATCCTTTTAGCCTCCTCAGCTATCTCCTTAGCTTCTCACTCCCACTTGAGCCAAACCTTCTAACCATAGTGCACCAAAACATTCAAGCCTTTTCCAATGCAAGCCAAGGGTCACATCCGTCATTAGCATTCATATCGCATCATTACCTCCCTTCTCAACCCCCTCGCTTCTCTACATTGCCATTGAATGTATGCTTTATGAATTGTCAGTACTCTAGATCTTGTCACACCACAAGCTCATGGTAGCCTAGTCCCCTTTTTAATGGTATTTTAGCATCATCACATCTATTCAAAACTCCTCTAGACATTCATTGGACGTACGCTCTGCAGTTTATCGGAATTTCGGACCTTGCCACATCAGAAATCTGAGTTGGTCTAGTCTCATTTCAATCTTATCATCTCATCCCTTAAGACTATTTTACCATACGAAGTAGAGACCGTACATCGCACGGCTAGAGAGGGTGCCTAACACCTTCCTCTTTGTAACTAAGGTCCCTTACTCAGAATCCTGAATCGCAGATCATGAGTCAACTTAAAGTAAGAGAGTCTCCGGATTCTCTAGCTTTACATATTCTGCAGGTTTTAGCCGATTGCGGAATTTTGAGTTAATTGGCTAGTGACGAC
Source organism: Magnolia officinalis (assembly GCA_021015155.1). NCBI lineage: Eukaryota > Viridiplantae > Streptophyta > Magnoliopsida > Magnoliales > Magnoliaceae > Magnolia > Magnolia officinalis. The sequence goes on along the minus strand of JAJHSJ010000012.1, from coordinate 13,783,839 downwards.
TCCAAGTCTATTGCATCATCAATCCAAATCAGCCTAATCAGCCCCAAAATAAACATAAATTTGCATTGGCGTCGATTTTCAATGTTCACACTATCTAAAGCTGAGATGGATATGGGACAGATCTTAATTAACAAACCAAGTCAACCTAGTTACTCATTTAGCTTAAGAACTAACGGTTTAGAGTGATTATGATTGAATCGCATTTTCGCTAATTTCAAATATGCCACACTATGAGCATAGATAATCCAAACCCTAATTATTGCGCACAAGAAATATCCCTACCCAGTTCATTCAAGAAATGCCTCGATTATTCGAACAAGTTTTAGACCACTCGTTAGTTGGCCACTAGTCCCGAAGCTATAGAATAATGTCCCTCTCACTGGGCTTGACCCCCATCACGGGTGAAAAATGAAGAAAGTACCCAGAATTGCTCAACTTGGGCCAAAGGCTGAGTGCTTGAAATACGTGAATGCCCTACGCTGAAGCCTGAAACTTAAGTGAAATAGATATTTCACTCTTTTACGAAGTTATGGCTTTCCAACCGTTAGATCGCAATCAAACTTGAGGTATGAGTTAAAGATAATTTCCTTCTCATATTTGTATAGCCATGGCCCCAATCAAGCACCGACGACTGTCAATCATAAGTGGGCCCCCCATGGCTAATCAAAGCATCTGATTGCCGCCTAATTGGGATAAAATGTAGATCCCATAGCGGGGCACCTGCCCCATGGTGTAGATAAGCCAGTGGGCCTCCGAAAGACCTTGCAAGTTGAAAACACCTCCCCATGGCAAATTTAATGGAAAAATGGGCACCGAGACTATTTGTGCACATTTTGGCACTATAAATGGCCCCCCATTTTCACTATTTCACTCCCATATGAATTTTTTCATTACAACTAGAGAGAGAGAGAGAGAGAGAGAGGAGAAGAGAGGAAGGAGATGCGAGAGAGGGGTTGATTGGAGGAGACATGCCCCGTCCTTACTAGCCAACAGTGCAGCCGCGATCACACCGCACCGCCGGATTTGCCCCAATGACGATTAGAGGTAAATTTGTGAGTCCCTTTTAGGAAATTTGAGTCTTGAAAGGGCTTGCATGAATCTTACAAGTTAATCGTACTAATATAGGGCATCAATGAACCGTCCCACAAATCACTTGCCCTAGGAGCGAGTTCGCATTCGATGAACCTGTCCAAGGTGCAAACTATTATTTTTAGGTTGCCGCTTATCAAATCTTATGCTTCAGTTAATGATTTGTGCTTGTTAATTTGAAAATGCATGATAACTTATGCATATTTCAATTTCTGTCCGTAAATTGTGAATTTTAGCTTAGTGATGCTGGATGTTCGATGAAATGTCTGAATGAGTAGATTGATGGACTTGATGTTCGCATTTGAATCTCATGATCTCTACTACTAGTTAATTAGATTGGACTGGTAAATAAGACTACGAGAGTAGTCAGATTAGTTGGCAACTTAACGAATACGAGTTGCCTGAATTAGGTTGGCCACCCCAAACATATTCGATTGATCCGGGTCAAACACGAATGACAGATAGTAATTGGACTACGTAGGGCATTTGCACCCAATGCTGGATGAGCTGGTGGTCGCCCGAATCAACCGAATTCGTCTAATAACCGACTAACTTTGCATGTTCACCATGTATGGTCACAACTGCTTGAATCTAGGACATACTCATACCAATTGAGAAGGTCTACTAACAACCGTTAGCGATACGATCTTTAAGTCTCGTGAGCTGGGCATGGTGGTATGGGACGCCGTGTCGATGTACTCAGCCTAAGTTGGGGTAACGAATCTCCCCATAGTGATCATGAGCATTATTGTTACAACTTGTCTTTCGTATGCATTCAACTGGAAGTGACAAACCTAGGCAGATCAAGGGATACAGGCGTGGGGCCGCTTTGGTCATCTCGTGCCTAGTGATTCAGATAAGACCAATGACTAAAATGGAGGTACTCTAGCTTTCCTAATATGCTGGACGAATAGGCTTAATTAATCACTCGGCTAACATAACCATTCATCACATTGCATTAGACTAGGTTGTGGCGAATCAAGAGTTGAGTTCGCGTGTTGAGGGAGTATTGACATTTGCGAATCAGGTGTCGAACGCGCTTATTAAGGGAGTCTTAGACTCTAAGTGCATGCATCATTCCATAAATCCCATTAATGTGCATTAACAAAAATACTTAGGAATTTGGTGTTCATGTTGCTTTATCATTACCTGTACCAATAGGCTTGATAAATGCGTAACTTGTAACCAATGGAGTCACTGAGTTTATCACTCACTCCCACTCTGGGATGATGTTTTAAAATACCAACCAGACGTTGATGTAGATGCAAGGGTTACTAAGGCCGATGTGTTGGAGGAGGCGTAATGGACTCAGAGGTGCAGTTTTCTTACTTCTAGCTCTCGGACGAGCCGGTGTAGACGACACACTTCTCGAATGAGAGCGTCAAGCGTTTGAGTTTAGTTGGACATCATGTTGTGATTTTTAGATTTTTTAAACTTTATATTGGGCCCACCGTGGACCCATACTTTGAATATTCATGTCATATATGTTTAGTTGATTTATCTGCTTTAATTGCGTTTATTGCAGAGTATATTGCACCGTTTAGCTTAATTCTATGAATGCTTAAATGCCAGATAAAAATGTATCAAAGAACCCCACTTCCGCAAGGGAGCGGATTAGATACTGAACGCTTCGGTAGCCAAAAGGCTACTGAAATGACGTGGTGAAACATGATTGGTTGGAGTCTCTCCCCTTACAATGAATCAATGAATGCTCCTTCCGCCAACGCTCCACTAGACATCTTCCTCCCTTAGACATCTTCCTATTTTTGTAATACTTATGCGAGGACATTTTAGTAATTTGTAGAGGAAGTGATTTTTAATTTAGGAGTAGATATGTAGAATGATCTGAACTGTCCATTTATAAATGGTCCATATAAAATGGTGTGCAAACATTGCTTATCAGATTTCAGTGAATCCGATCATCATCATGATTTCTTGTAATAATATCTAATGGTTCTGATCTTTGTACAAATATGTATTGCACACGTGTCTTGTATGGTGTAGAAATTCAGAGGGCAAAAATTTCATCATCCTAAGTGGAGTTTCGCACGTGCGAGAGATCTTAGGTGGGTACATCTTGATCGGGTAAGATTCTGGACCAATCATCAAGTAGGCTAGACACGCATGTTGAGTGTGGATGCTTCGATGTTTCTTTATAACTGTTGATAGATGATGGACGGAAGTTCGAAAATTATGAATGAATAATGATCACATGCATTCTATGTACCCTAAGTGGGCCTGATGAATGAATGACCTCTCCTTAAACTGAGGAAAATGAGAGATGGACCGAAACAGTGTATGTCAGACTTCTGTAGAAAAAGTAATAACTGGCAATCAAACGAAGGGATATGATTGAGTGACGTGGAGATAGGAGACACAATCTATGTACCCCCAAGTGGGCTTGATGAATGATGATTCCTTTCTCTTGCATAAGAGTCTATGTCCTCCTAACCCTTGAAAATGGTTCATATAAAATGGAGTGGATTAGATAGTGAATACTTCAGTAGCCAAGAGTCCATCTCCTCCTACCTGGTGATTGGTCCAGATTCTTGTTCGTTCAAGATGCACCCACCTAAGATCTCTTGCACGTGCGAAACTCTACTCAGGTTGATGAAATTTTTTCCCTCCTAATTTCTACACCATATAAGATATGTGTGCAACGTATATTTGTACAAAGATCGCAACCATTAGATATTATTACAAAAAAACATGATGATGATCGGATTCACTGAAATCTGATAAGCAGTGTTTCCACGCCATTTTATATGATCATTTATAAATGGACGGTTCAGATCATTCTACGTATCTACTCCTAATACGATATAGAATTTTAAGAATTAAAAATCACATTCTCTGCGAATTACTAAAATACCCTCACATGAGTGTTAAAAGTTGGAAGATGTCTAACGAATGTCCAACTAAATGAGCATCCATTGCAAGGAAGAGACCATTTCACCACGTCAATTCAGTAGCCTTTTGGCTACTGAAGTGTTTAATATCTAATCCGCTCCCTTGCACAAAGCATATATAATTGGCACCTGGGATATCGGGAGTCGAGTATTTACTCGGCCCCCGAAATCTAGGGCGTTACATAGGGCATTTCTGAAATGAATTCGGTATTAAGATTTCTTGTGTGCAATGATTAGGGTTTGGATTAGATAAGTTCATAGTATGGCATATTCGTAATTAGCGAAAATGGCGATTCGATCATAATAATTTTATACTGTTGGTTCTTAGGCTAAATGAGTAACTGAATTAATTTTATTTTTTAATTAAGATCCGACCTCTAGTTGTCTCGGCTTTTGATAAGTCTTTATTTATTTGCAATTGTCTCGTTTATTCTGTGATAGGTCAATTAGATTTGACTCCTAGATGAACAAATTACAAGGTTAGACTCGAGGTTTACCTGATTGGGCGGATTCGTTAGCTTCTTACGTTAATTAATCGGATTTGTATAGTTCTTTATTGGTACCATCCACAAATAAGCTCAGCTCGAGCGTTAAAGGTCAGTAAGTGATAACGTAAGCTAGTTATATCGAAAATTTTTAAAATTTTTTGAAAATTCAATAGCAGAAATCGAGGACGAGGACGTTACAGACCTACATCACGCATCAAGTCAATTCTATAAGTCTTCTATCTTATTTCTTTTATTTTCTTTTTTATTTTCAGTTTTAACAATTTATTTGATTCAACCAAATTATCCAACAGGACAAACCAATTTACAATTTAAACTGCACCTATACATCATTGGTGGGCTTCACATAGTAATTGTTCTACTCTATAAGTGTATTGAAGTTGTTTTGATTTCAAAATAAAAATCTATAGTGGCATAACAGCACATGCTCCATACAGCCCTACAAAATTACCTAAATACATATTCTTGTGATAAAGAGCATATACGAGTATTACTTATGTTTCATCTTTAAAAACTATTTTTTCGGTTACTAAAAATCTTTTAAGATATCATACAAAAAGAAAAGTCTTATAATAAGGGTTGCAAGGTAGGTTAACTCATAACTGGTTGTAGGTGGTTCATTTGACAAAGAGAAGTCTATAATATATATGTGGAAAATTTCTATGGAATCCTTAGAAAATGCAAAATGATAGAATCCAATATTAATTCCGTTGTTTGATTTGGAGTGTAATTTTTTATCGACATGTTGACGGGTCAAAAGTCAAAACAACAAGAGTTAGAGTCTTCTCTTAATTTTATAAATGTATATTTAAGAGATTTTCTCTTAGGATGCCGCTTCGGTTCACACTAAGGTGGGTGGATCCTTGATTGTGGGGCCAACCTTGATGTATACATGTGCTTTGTATCCATGCTATCCATCCGTTTTGACGGCTTATTTTAGTGCATGATCTCAAACATGAAGCAGATCCAAATGTCAGGTGGACCACACCATAGGAAACAATGGTGATTGACCATTAAAAACTACTTGAGGGCCACAAAAGTTTTGGATCAAGATAATATTTGTGTGGTCCCTTCGTCCAGCTATTTCTGACCTTATCAACAGGTTGGATGGAAAATAAACATTCCAGTGGCCCGCACGAAGTATTTAATGGTGAGTATTTAATCACTGTTGTTTCTTGTGATGTGGTCCACCTAAGATTTGGATCTGCTTCATTTTTTAGAATCATGCCCTAAAATAAGCTGCCAAAACGGATGGACGGCACAGATGCAATGCACATACATCATAGTAGGCCGGGTGGGTCCCACATGTGGGTATGGGGATCCACTGAATTCTGCTTCATTTATGAAAAAGAATGATGATTTCGTGTAAACGATGTTTTCGAGAAATTGAGTGGAAATGAAACGGAATTTTTGTTGTTTATTTCCACAAAAATAAATAAATAAATGGTGGAAATTGGCCTTGACTGCCATTTCTCTTAATTGTCCAACTAATTTCATTTAAAATGAAAATGATATGGTAGATTGTTGCACAACTAACATTCATACAGCGGCAGATCTTGATCCATGGCCCCACCTCACACGTGGTTGACCTGCATGCATTTTGCACAATTACTACACTCTCTTAAAATAGCAATTGTGTCTAACACATGTTATTTCTTGATACACTCATGCCTATTTTTTTTTTTTGCGACCCAAGCTGCACCCTGCCACCCTGGTGCAGTTGATCTAACCCACAAGAAAGAAAGTCCACTCATCAAGTAGATTGAATGTGGACGTTTATCAAATCTTTTGAAACAGACCGTTGTTTATATGCATGTGTGGCCCACTAATCTTTTGAAACAAACCGTTGTTTGAAGCAGAAGGGTGTTACTTTCATCAGATCCAACCCGTTCATTAGGTACACTAGCTAATTTTAACCATTGAAACCGGAAATCATAATAATCCATTATTGATTTTTTATAGAGCCTGCTGCAGTGCTTTCATGCCATCCAATCCGTTCATCTGATCTGCACAATAGGATAAGAGGATTACCCAAAAGTAACATCATTCGAAACTCATGATATTTTCTCTTTACATGCATACAACATCAATGATAGAATATGATAGGCGGAATGGATTTTACATATAGCTCGTGGTAGGCCCCACAGACTTGGATGTTCTATGCGCAGCCATAAAGAGGTGTTGTGGATAGAGTTGTACATGAACCGAGTTAGCTCGGTTAACTTGCTTGACTCAACTCAAAAAAGCTCAATTTGATATTGAGTATGAGCTAAGTTGAGCTGATTTTTTTAGCGCTAAAAAATTTCGAGCTAAGTTCGAGCCTGTCCGAGCTCAAATCAACTCGACTCGAACCTCAACTCGAATGAGTTAGGATCAAATCAGTTCAATGACTGGTTATTTTAATATTGGCGCTGCTCACCAAGTGTTTGATGAAATGACTCAATGAAGTGTTGTTTCAGTTGCATACATTGTCCTCAGGATCGGTTGATGGTGAGGAAGGTATGGATATGAAACAAATCACTGCAGAAATATAAAATAAAAACTTAACGTGATTAAACTATATATTAATTTTGATGTTATATGTCGAGTGTTTGACGAAATACCTGTAAATTGCTATTGTTGTTTTGCATACCATGAGAAATTGAAAGTGTACTCTTAAGTGTTTGAGAAAATGTCCAACAAGCTCAAATTGGCTCGAGATGCTAACTAAATTGAGTTGAGCTGACCAGTCAGGCTCAAGGACTAAGTCGAGCCGAGTTCAAGTTGGGACCAACTTCTGGCTGAGTCAAGTCGAGTCAGCACAACTCAGTTCAACTCTTGTACAGCTCTAAAATTTATTTATAAATGTGGAGCTACTAGTCCCTCAGTAATTACCAACGGTCGGTCCTATATGTAGCTTGCCTACGTCTAACAAATCATGGAACAGAACGTGCATGAGATCCATGCCGTCCATCAGGTGCGCTGATTCATCTTTACCTTGGCAACCAAAACTTGTTTCGGTCCAAAACTCAGGTAGGCCACACAATAAGGGATAATTGAGATGTAACACCTACGGTTAATTGTATACGAGGCCCACCATGATTATATATTCCATCCAATCCATTCACATCACTCTTCTTACCAAGATGAAGTTACTCTCCAAAAATTACGGTATTCTTAAACTCAGACGGACCACATCACATGAATTTAGAGATTTCATGTAGATTCAAACATGGGATGGGGTACCTGATGGATGGGATGGATCTAATATATCCACATGAATTCATCCTTCCACACTCGTTCATCCTCACATAGACACGTGTCCAACCTGTCATGTATGCAAGAAATTTAAGCCGTGTATCAGGTAAGACCATCATGTAGATCATACGGCCGAGAACGCAGGATGGTCACCATGTAGAGAGAAACATTGGAAGTTTTCCTCACCGTCAGTTACTGCAGTACTGTGGGCCGTCAAGTAGTTGAATGGACTGAAAACTTCGGAAACGGATTGGCTAGTCTCCCTGCCACACCATGATGTATGTATTTCATCCATTCCGTTCATCCATTTTTACAGATCATTTTAGTGCTTGATCCCAAAAATTATAGGGATATAAATCTTAGGTGGACCACACCACAGGAAACAATATTGATTGGATATCCACCATTAAAATCCTTCTGAGGCCCACTGTTCTGTTTATTTGACATCCAATCTGTTAATTACGTCATAATACCCAGATGAAGGGACAAAACAAAGATCAGCTTGATCCAAAACTTTTATGGCCCCCAAAAAGCTTTTAATGATTGACATTCATTCAACACATTTTCATGTAATGTGGTCCACTTGAGATTGGTATATACTTCATTTTTTGTCATAAACTATAAAATGATCTAGAAAAATAGATGGACGGCATGGATGAAACAAATACATCATGTTGGGGCCCGAAGAGCACCGACCACCAGCCATTGGATGGAGGCAGGGGGAGTACCCAATCCGTTTCCAAAATTTTCTAGAGAACTAACGGTGTGGGAGTGTGTCCCACTTGAGTCCCCCAAAACCACGACAGGTTGGAACATGTGGCACACGTGCGACGTGCAGGGGAGCACGTGGATGGAGGCGTGAGGCGCAAGCTAAGCGCATAACATAATTGAAGAGCGATGAAGCGAATAGATTCGGTAGCAACTTGCACACGTGGACCAGAGCTGGGCCAATCGTCAAGTGGGTCCGACCATGAACATGCTTTGATCTATAAATAAGGTCCATGCACCCATTAGGTGCGACATATGATTTTTTTTAAAAAAAAAGGACGGTTGGAAAGAATCACCAACTGTCTTAATCAAACAGATAAATGTGGGCCCACGTGATTTATGGATTATACTGGATTTCGGGAGAAGGTAAATTACATAAAGACGTACCTTGTACACGGGCCGGATCTCACACAAGTATGCCATGTTGGCACGTATCTCGTGTTTACCTCTTTGGCATTGCAAAACAACCTTTGATACACGTGGAGAGGTTTTATCTCATGTGTTGTAACGTCGTGAAAATCGGCACCTAAGTACATAAACTCTTGTCCTGAGTTTTCAGGTGTTAACTTAATAAAATACACGTGTGTTTTCATTTTAATTTACATTAAGTCTATACACGAATAGTTAGAGTTGCGCAATTCAGCTTAGCAGAACCAAAGCGAGATAGAGATAACAAAAATTAATAAATATAGAGCAAACATTAAAAGTACAATTGAAAAGTTGTGTCCACCCATATGAGGATTATTTAAGCCACAATATACATACCCAAGATGGTTAAAATGTAAAAATTTTAGTTTACGCCCAATCCTCCAAAATATAACGGTGGTGACACAAGTCGCTCTAAGCCTACTCGTCTGAAGTCTTACTAATACCTGCATCAATTATATGCGTGGTTAATGTTTTAAAACATCGTTCTAAGTATGAGTGATTAGCTAACTCAATGGTTCCATTAGTTCTAAGTTATGATGTTATCAACTCAATCAGCGCAGGTAATGATAAAACAAGAAATTAAATAATTCTTAATACCCTTGTTGAATGCACGAATGAGATTATGAAATGATGCATGCGCCTTACAATCCAACACTCCATCACAAGTAACTTTAACGCCTATTTCACAAAAGCCAACACTTCCTCACAAGCGACTCTAATGCCAAATCACAAAATCCTCTCTAATGCAATGCGGTGAATGCATATGTTAGCCGAGTAATTATTAAGTTCCATTTATCAGCATTAGGGGTGCACACGGTTCGGATCCGGTTTCAATAGAGATAAGAACTAAAGGTGGTCCCCTTCACATAAACGGTCCATATTGATAGCTGGCAGGACCAATTCAACTATCTCCTTGGCCATTCGGTTCCAGTTTCAAAATGAAACCGAACCGTGTGCACCCCTATTCAGCATATTGGCGAAGCTAGGATACCGATATTATATCACTAGTACTTATCCAGATCACGTGGCTCATTGCGGCACGTATTGACTCCTAACCAGTGTCCCTTGATCCAAATTTAGGTATCACCCGTTCATCGAAAGGTACGACATGATACCCAAAGGTATAAGGATCAACCCGGTATGAGTCGTCACCCAAACCAAGTATGATCACTCAATTCCGATGTGCGGACTTATCATATAAAACTAAATCACTACAAAGAAAGGGCTCATCACCCAATTCCATTCGTGCCCATGCCCGGGTCGTTCGAACGGTATTTTGGCATGTAACCATTGGCCAGGTAATTTGATGGGGGTCGTTCAATCAATGATTTATCACCTCCATCAGCGCTTACTGGTCACTATGGGGAGGCTCAACACCCTAGCATAGGCCGACAGCTAGGACACAGTGTCCCATACTACCATGCGTAGCTCATGAGTCGTAGTATGATTGTATCACACTAATGATTATGAATGGACTCATCCATTGGGAAGAGGTTATTTTAGATTCAATTTGATCATGTCAGACATTGTGAACATATATGATCAGTCGGCTAGTGGACTAATTCGATGGACCTGAGAGAACCTCATCGCAATCGGCAATGGGTGCAAGTATCCCATGTAGTCCCGCTACTGTTGATCATCTGTGTTCAATCCGGATCGATCGAACAAGTCTAGGGTGGCCGCCCCAACTCGGGCAACCATTTAATTCAGGCGGTTAGCCAATTGACCTAACGTCGTAACAATCCTAAGTATCGCTATAGAATAAACACTACATCACGAAATTATATCATATGTTCTACTACACAATCACCTATGCATTTCATCGAACATGTGAGCATTCATAGGGTACTATATTGACTAAAACATTAAATCAAATATATAAGTATGCATAAAGTAATACAACCACTTAAGCATTAAATCAAGCATATGAGCATCAACAAAGCAACACATTACACCACTTAGACATTTCATCAAGCATGTGAGCATCTATATCCAACCAATCATATATATTATAGCAAAATCAAAATATTAACATATTAGCATACACAAATTCATATACAACCATCTAATCATTAACTGAGATCATCAAGGGTTGATATAAGATAACCTAGAGATAATGGTCCGCACCTTTAAGAATGAATCTCTAATTTTGAGCTCCTACGGTTATGAATTTGGGAGAAAATGATTCTAACACCAATTTCGAAGCAACTAGGTAAAACTCATGCAATTTAATTTAGAAAAACTTAGGTTTGGAAGTAGGATTCGTTTCTTACCTCTCGATCACGATTGAGATGGATTTGGTGGAGGAGAACGGTCGAAGCTAGGGCTTGGTCGAAGGGAATCCATCAAGAGCACTCCAAGATTTCTTCCTTTTTTTACACACGCACACACACTCACGCCGTAGTGAGATTTCACCACCTATGGATACTCGAACCCTTGATCGGGTGTTGAAACTCCTGAGAGTCTACCACCGGAGCAAGAGTAAGGATCCAAAAAGATCTCCCTCCTTCACTCTTTCTCTGTTTCTCTCTAAGGCAAAATTCGTATGGGAAGAGTAAGTGCTTAAATGAAGGCTTTATATAGTGACAGAAGTGGTGCAAATGACCCTAAAGGCTATGTTTTCATTATACTAGCCATATGGGAGTGTGTTTCTAACCTTTGGGCTCTCTACGAGGTGTAGAGGTTGATATACACCATAGGATAGTTAGCCCTAATGATGATCTACGTAAGGATACGATCGTCCCGGCATTTGGAGTGTAGATCGACAGATATGATCAGAAATCTGTTTGACGGTCGTCGGTGGTCGATCGGGGCCGCGGATATACGAATATATGCAATGTATTAACTTAGATTGTTGCCCTAAATTTGGTTGTGATCTAACTGTCCGAAAGTCACAACTTGGGCAAAGACCGAACACAGACAAGTAACTTAAATTTTTAATTAATTTCAAGGATATTCGCACATCTCATGCACTGACCTTGTAAGTCTAAGTTGAACAATTCGATACACGATCTCGGCTCGATGTCCCATGATGGACGTCAAACCCACTAAGATGAATGTCTTTCTAGAGCCTTAGGTTTAGTGGCCCACTAACGAATGGTATAGAACTTGTTTGGATAATCAGGGCATTTCTGGAATGAATTGGATATCGAGATTTCTTGTGCGCAATGGATAATCAACATAAACCATTGGTTCTTACGCTAAAGGATAACTGTATTATCTTGAGATTAGAAAAGTTCATAGTGTGGCCTATTCATAACTAGCGAACATGACAATTCAATCATAATCACCATAAATCGTTCGTTCTTATGCTAAAAGGATAACCGGGTTAGTTTGGTTTGCTAATTAAGATATGACCTCTACTTGTCTCGATTTTTTGTATGTTTTTATTTGGATGCGGTTGTCTTGATTAGTCAGTGATATATCGACTAGATTTGGATCGTATGTGAATAAATCACGAGGCTAAGCTCGGTGTTCAAGTGATCGAGCGGTTTCGTTGGCTCCTACGGTTGATTAATCGGATTTGTGTTGTTCTTTACTGGTACCACTCATGTACAAGCTAATTTTTTTCCTAATAAGCCCAATCATTTATTTTATAGGGCTCTCTTTTAGTGGAAATGCCTTAAAAAACATCTTAGATTGGATAATCGATTATACAAACATTATGATGACTGTTAATGTTTAAAGTAAAAGAGCCAAATTACCATAGCATAGTCCAGTTGCGAGTTTCTGTTTGTAGAATTTACACTGTAGAGTGTTAGACTCGTTGCCTGAACGGTTTGGATCATTGAATGATGACCCACATTCAAAGGGAAGCGGATTGGGTGGTAACCCAACGCGGGAAGTGGTGTTCAGCTCTGTGGGGCCGACCATGATGTATATGTTTGCTGTCCATCCGTTTTGCCCGCTCATTTTACGGCACAGGATAAAATTTTTAAAAAAAAAAAAAAAAAAAACAGATCTGAAGCTCAAGTGGACCACATCAAAGGAAAAAGTGGTGGTAATGAGACCCACCATCGAAACCTTCTTAGGGCTACCGTAATGTTTATTTGCCATCCCACCTGTTGATAAGGTCACAGACCTGGATGAAAGGAAAACACAGCTATCAGCATGATCCAGAACTTTTGTAGCCCCAAGGAGGTTTTTAACGGTGGATGTTCAATCACTATCTTTTCTGCGGTCTGATCCACTTGAGCTTTTGATCTTCTTCATTTTTGGGTTCAATCTGGCAAAACAGATGGACGGCGTGGAATAAACCACGTACACAGAACCGAAAAGTCCCGACGTATCATATTCGCGCGAACCTTCACGAAGAAATAAACATGCCCACACACCACAGCACGATCCACAGTCTCGGCTTCCTGCGGTAGTAATTATCTCGTGCATTGCCTGAGTATGAGCATCCATGCGCATGCATTTAGCCGTTGCAGACATGGCACAGATGTCTCCTATTCTAATCCGTTCAAATAGTGGGTCCGCTGTAAACTAATCACATCCGAAAAAGATACCATTCAAAATGTGATTTTAACCATGAGATCGGTTGCCTTCAAATGGATGGCTCACATGGAAAATGGTCAACGGTCCAAATTCAAAAAGCAACGTCCCCACGTGCATCTAAATCAGGAAATATGAACAACAGGTGGCCACACATCCGCGAAGAAGTAAGACCATTGATCCATTTTGCTCAACCGTTCATTCATTTTGAACATGTGCGGTCCAAATGATGCTATTTTATATATGGCATCTCCTGACTAGTGGCTATAATCTCATACAAGTGGGCCTCATTTCGATCGTGTGGCCACGAATTCATCAACACATATCGGATTGTTGTAGTCAATATTATCCGTAATCTTTTCCAGGTGAATGATAGCCGTTGATCATTTTTAGCTCTTCCCAACCACTGGAGAGTCTCCAAATCGGATGGATTAGGTTTGTTTGATCGATCTGGTTGTGTGGGGTCCAGTAAATCATTTCCCCTCACCTAGGATTGTGCCCATGAACAGCATAGATCGTGAGAGCTACAGATGTTTCGTAGTCTCCCGTACTACCAAATACAGTGATGGTATTTGTCATGGCTGTGGCGATTCCCAGAGAATACAAATCATTGTCGAAACGGTTTTCGGCGGCATTTAAAGAAAGATTTTGAAACCTTCGAAGAATGATAGCATACGCCCGTACGTATAAAAGCTCCCATACGTTCGAGACATATGGGACCCACCGTAAAGTATCTATGACATCCAAACCGTCAATCAAATTTAAAACCCACATGATTATAACATATACTAAAAATATTCTAATAAAAGATTCATGTGGGCCACAAAACAGGGAATAACAGAGAACAATGGAGTGAGGAATTCCACCATAGAAACTCCTAGATTTTGCGTGGGGCCAAAGTGCTATATGTAGGCCATCTGATCCATTCATCATACGTGAACATCTAGGATTAAGAGATAAACCAGAATTCAGTTCATCGAAAAATTAATGTGGGCCACACCACATGAATTCGAAGGTTTTAGTCTTTATTTTATATTGTTCCCGGTGGTGTCGTTTCACTGACTTTTGACTCGGCCTGGATATCGGGATGTACGGTGAAATAATGAGGCTCACCTGATGTACGGCCCTACAGATGTTCGAACGCATGGAAACTCACGTTCATACGGATGTGATCATTCAAGCCGTTGGATCGAGATTTTCATTCCACCCAACGGATTACTTTCAATCTTTCATGTGTGCCGGACATCTAACCCGTCCAATTGGTTCGCCCCATCATTAGAATCACCTTTCGCAAAAATAGGCCATAAACAATCATCGAGGCACCACACTTGTATTTTACTACTTACCAATATGTGGTTAACCTTGGAAGGGTTGGATTCTACATATAGTTAACAGGTTGGAAGTTAAACACTGGATGTACCATAACTTGTGGTCCAGCTAGTTGGACTTGAGACCTTCCTAGCAATAATAATAGCCTTCTTGGAGTAGATAATTGCAGTAATAAGTAACAATGATCAACACAGATGGTGGACCGTTGGAATCCTATATGTAAGGGGTCCTGGTACCACTTTTTGAAATATTGGAGCCCACCTTGAGTAAGCTTAGAAGAGACTGGGATTGGTGCTAACCCTGCCCAGCCGTGGCTAGAGAGAGACAATCATGTCAGGGGACCTGTGGGCCACCATGATATTGATATATATGCTTTTCTATGTCATCCATTTATTTTGGCAAATTATTATAGGGCATAAGCCTAAAAAGAAGTAGATTGAATGCTCAAGTGGACTTCACTATGAGAGGTAATGGAGATTAAATTCTTATCCTTGAAAACTTCTTTAGCCATATCATAATGTTATTTAACATAGACATGTTCATAAGATTACATACAATTATACAAGGTTTCAATCCCCACCTTTATGCTTTCGAGAAATTTTCAATGGTAAGGTTTCAATCCTCACTTTTCCCGAATGTAGTGTGGTTCACTTAAGCTTTATATATATCTCCTTTTTGGACTCGTGTTATAAAATGATATGTCAAAATGAATTGTGGTGGCTCTACAAAGGACCCCGACACCGCTAGCTAGGTATAGAAATTAACTGCTGGCTAAGTCTGGAAATCGGATTATGTACTAAGTTACTCAGTTCGCTCTTACCATAGTGAGTAAACTCAGTTGGGCCTAGCTTAAATGTATTTGGTGTATCCACGTTGTCCATTTTTCCATCTAATTTAAGGGGTTGAGCCCAAATTGAAGAACATCCAAAGATCAGGTGGATCATACCATTGGAAACATGGGGGGATAATGATTTCCACCATTGTAACCTTTCTAGGCACTACGGTGATGTTTATTTATCATCCAACCTGTTCATAAGATCATACAGGCATGGATGAAGGTAAAACACAAATATAAGCTTGATCCAAAACTTCTATGGCCCCCAAGAATTTTTTAACTATAGACGTTCAATTCAACTGTTTCCAGCAGTGTGGACCATGTGGTACATTTGAACATTGGATATGTTTACTTGTGGTCTCAATCCCTAAAATTATCCGATAAAATGGATGGACAGAGAGGATAAAATACATAAATTATGGTGGACCTCACTGACTTTACTCATGGATTAGGTGTTACCGGATGATAGCGTACTGGCTGTTACCCTTATTTTAGGGTCCACCTTACGATTTTTTGTATATCCACCGTCCATCCGTTTCTATCGTCCATTTGAGGATAGGGTCCCAAAATCTATGCAGATAAAAGTTTCTCAGGTGGACCACAGAACAGGAAATAGTGGTGAGTGAGTGCCTCACCATTAAAAATTCTGAAGAGCCCATTGTAAGATTTTCGTGATGTTTATTTGCAATCCAACCCGCTGATAATATCAAGAAAATCTGTAGTAAGGGATAATATGAAGATCAGCTTGATTCAAAACTTTTGCGGCTCACAAAAAGTTTTTAATGGTAATTCATCACTGTTTCTAGTGGTGGTCCACATGAGATTTGAGTCTTCAAATCGCATGATAAAATGCGATGAATAAACAGATAGATGGCATGGATATACAGCAAATTCATCAAGGTGGGCTCCACACGGTTAAGGTAATACCCACTAAGCTATTACCCGGGTAACAGCTAATCCGCTCCCGAAATCTCACCAGTCCAAGATCCGACCGTCCATTCAAAGGTGAGTCACTAACAAACACGAATTAAGGAAACAACTGTCCGCGGAATCAGTTTCTAACTCACATTTGCATAGGCGGTGAGGATTCCAGGGATTTTTGTAATGTAGCATGTATGCGGCCAGGCCTTCTGAATGAACGGTTTGGATCATCACTTTGCGCGGCAGAAAGGCCAAGTCACAACGATGGACGTTGAGGGACGAGCCTAAGTATTTCTCACCTTTGAAATGTGTAGGTCCCGCCATTCTAATCAAAAGTAGGGCCCAGCTGAGCAAATTCAGAATCCAGCCGTTGAAATGTGGAGGTGGCATTAGATTTTTGAAGTCTCGTGGCTCATCCAGACCCTTGATCTGATGAGTCCCACTATACATGGAATTACCCTAAAAGTTCCACACGTGTGATATCTGAGCCATCCATCAGTTAAATAATACATGAACATATCTTGGTCCCAAAATTCAGGTTACTCTCTGACCATGTGCTAAACATATATGTTAAATATAGAAAAGTCATCTCTTTTTTAGTTGTCCATCATTTTCACACAAATGTACTTTCATAATAAATAAAACAAGCTTGCTTTTGAGACAATTATTTATAGTATTAGAATAATTTAAAAAAAGTGATAAAAAGTGCTACATGCGCCTGTCATATTTAAAATCCAAAAAAATTAAAATCTGCAAACACTTTTCTACTATGGCCTACTTGGCTGGCGCACCCATTAGACAAGTAGGCTTACTTTGATATTTATGTTATATCTATATGATTTACTAGTTCCATGAGCTCACATGAAAACTAGATTTATAAAATCAAGCCAATTCAAAACTCAAGTGGTCGACATCAAGAAAAGTAGTGAGGATTGAACTATTGTAACTTTCATTATTTTCAATCCACACATGATTTGAATTAGGTTGATATTTATAATTTTCTTTCATCTAAATGAAGTCACCTTGTGAATGAGGTAAATGGTATGTATACACCCCCTTAAGTCTATATATATATATATATATATATATATATATATATATATATATATATATATATATATATATATTATATATATAATTGCACTTGCACTTGTATTAGTGTTTTATATTGATAAAAGTCAAGCCCTGGGTTTCATGGGGTGCTACATATGAAAGGTTTAGATTTTACACTCATGTCGTACTAGGTGAATTATGAAAAAGTTTTCATGAGAACTGTAGTCGGATGAGCATACATATATGAAGAGAGATGCTCACCTACGCACCTCTTACATGAGCACCCATGCACACCTTTTCACACATGCCATGGGCACATAATCTGAACGGTCCACATAAAGTGGCACCCCTTAAAACCTCACAACCCACTTTCTAATCTGATCCAAAACTTCAGTGGCTATGGCAAAAGGAAACAACTTCTTCCCTTGATTTGCATTTTTCTTTGCTATGACCCACTAGAGTTTTGGATCAGACTAAAAATTAGGCTTGTGAGGTTTTAGGAGAGTGTCACATCATGTTCACCATTCAGATTATGTGCCCATGACATGTTTGCAAAGGTGTGCACACGTGCACACGTAAGCATTCCTCACTCTCTATACATATACACAGGAATGCTCACCTATACACAAGTTCTCACCAGAACTCATAAAAACTTTTTTAAAACTCATATCATATGATATAAGTGCAAAATTTGAACTGTTCATATGGTACAGCACCCTATGAAACCTTAGGTATAACTTTTTACCTAATCCAAAACCTTACTTTGACATGGCAAAAAGAAATAATTTACTCCTTTGATTTGTCTTGGGCTCTTAAGGTTTGATAGGGTGCTACATCAAGTGGACGTACAGTTCAGATTTTTAAACTCTATTATAAGAGATTGAGTTATGAAAAAGTTTTCACGAGTTCCAATGAAAACTATATATATATATATATATATATATATATATATATATATATAGAAGAATGCAGTGCACCGGTTTGCAATAGAACTCAATGAGAATTTTTTTAAAACTCATCTTGCATGATACGAGCGCAAAATTTGAACCGTTCATAAGAAAATTTTGAACTGTCTATATGATGCAGCACCCCATGAAATTCTAAGGCCCAACTTTCACCCTAATCCAAAACTTTACTTAAACATGGCAAAAGAATCCTCCCTTTTGTCTCTCTCTTACCATCGCCCACCAAAATTCAAATAAGGATAAAAGTTAGGCCCTAAGGTTTCCTGGGGTGCTACATCAAGTGAACCGTTCAGATTTTATGCTCATATTATAAGAGATGAGTTATGAAAAAGTTCTCATGAGTTCTAATGTTGCAACGGGTATTTGATGTATATTTACTGACTTGCTTATTTGAGTAGTAGATTCACTGTATTTGCTCACTAAAATTTTAGATCGACTTTACTTTCTACCCAAGACTGCAAAGTTGATATTCATGGATTGGATGTATATAACAAGGACACGTCGGATGAAGTGTACATCAAACGGTCATCATGGTAGGTCTCACAAATGCTATTAGAATAGTGACCTCTTAAGTAGGGAGTTTATTAGTTTCCCTATATGCCAAAGGTTTTTGAGACCCCATTCAAGATATGTGTTTTATACCTGTTATCTGTCCATTTTGATAGATCATTTTAAAGCTAGAGTCTATAATTACATTGAAAATACGTTACTAGCCATAAAAGTTTTTGGATCTAAGCTGATATTTTTATGTTCCATTCATCCCATTTGAATGACTTTTACCGATAGGTGGGATGGAATGGAAATTAAACGTTAGGCCTTAGGAGGGTTTCAACAGTAGTTGGTGTTATTATCCCCACCGCTTCCAGTGGTGTAGTCCACTTGAACTTTGGATCAGCCTTATTTTTAGACCATGTCCTGAAATGAGATGCAAAAATGATGGGACAACAAAATCAACGGTCGAGATCGGCAATATCGAACAATGGAATCACGGCCTGAAGAAAGAAAGCAAATAAAAGCCCGCGTGTCAGAGCCGACCTAGTAGTCCACGCGTCAGGAGCCCATAGCCAAGAAAACTGGAACCTCAATCTCGCGAAACGGACGGCGAGCGTCTCGCCACGTCGTCCTCTTCCCTCAACGGTTAATCCCGATAAAAAATACGGCATCCATGATACATACCATTTCCTTCCCACATACATACCATGATAATAAGTCCAAATCACCACAACATGTATGTATGCATACATTACATTACATGCATGAAAATGCAATGATTACAGAGGTGGGGCGGAGCGATGATGGGAAGGCCTCGCTCCTTCCGTAGATAGAGAATGATTAAAATCAGCGTAAGTCTGCGCAGCCATCGCCGCCAAATCTCCACCGTCGATTCTCCTAGTAGTGATAATATCATTTATTTCCTAGAGAGAGAAACTCAACCTCTCTCGATTCTAGAGAGAGAAACTCTCTCTATTTATATCCCTTTCAACCCTCCCCCAATGATAATCTACTCACTACCACATAGGAGGAAAAAGATAGAAAAAAAAAAGCTACTACAACGAATGAAAGATGTTGAGATTTTCAGTATGCAAAACACCCATAACGAAAGCTCGTTGTGTATTTATCCCATTAAAGTAGATTAGATTTTCTGGGTTCTTTCTCTCTCGCTCTGGCTGTTGTAGCTTGCTATTACACGTGATTCAGGAGAGGAGTAAAAGGCTGCAATTGAAGGGCTGATGATTGTTTGCTCTCTTCCATAAAATCGCTGTATTCGCGGTTTGCTTTAAAAATTTTTTTTTTCTTTATCTTCTCTGTTCAGCTACAGCAGCTGTAACAGCAGGAGCAGCAGCAGCAGCTGTTTCTTTTTTCTGTATTCTTCTGATTTGGGTTTTCTGGGGGTTGGAGAGATGAGTGAGAAAGGTGTGGGTGGTGTTGTGGTAAGGGAGTTTGATGCGGAGAGAGATTGCTATGGTGTTGAAATGGTTGAAAGAAGGTGTGAGGTGGGCCCCAGTGGAAAGATGTCCCTCTTCACCGATTTGATGGGCGATCCTGTTTGCCGTGTCCGCCATTCTCCTGCTTTTCTCTCATGCTGGTTCTACTCTCTCTCTCTCTCTCTCCTCTCTCTCTCTCCTCTCCCCGTCTCTGCCGTGGTTGTTTTTGACGTGGGTTTTTTTTTTTTTTTTGTTATTTTTATATAATATCAGGTAGCTGAGATGGGTGAAGAAAAGGAGATCGTTGGATTAATCCGAGGATGCATCAAGACTGTCACTTGTGGCGAAAAGCTCTCTAGAAATGGAAAGAACGCTACCGAAAACAACGTACCTCTCCCGATTTACACCAAACTAGCCTATATACTCGGCCTTCGCGTCTCTCCTTCTCACCGGTACCAAACACCATTTCCAGAAATAAAAGACACCCATTTCAGCTTTTGGAAATCCAAGCAAAACCCATATCTCATTTTCTCAAATCTCTTTCGTTTCTGCCATTTTTGCAGGAGAATGGGTATTGGGCTGAAGCTCGTTTCTCGCATGGAAGACTGGTTCCGAGACAAAGGAGCCGAGTATTCATACATGGCGACCGACAAGGACAACGAAGCTTCAGTGAAGCTGTTCACCGACCGTTGCGGATACGCCAAGTTCCGCACTCCCTCCATCCTCGTGCAGCCTGTATTCGCCCACCGAGTCAGGATACCGAGCCGAGTCAACATCTTCCGACTCTCCCCCAACGAAGCAGAAAACCTGTACCGACGCCGCTTCTCCACCACAGAGTTCTTCCCTCGCGACATCGACTCAGTCCTCAACAACAACCTCAGCCTCGGCACTTTCCTCGCCGTATCATCCTCCCAATCGTTTCCAGGTCTAGACCAGTTCCTCGCCGACCCGCCCGAGTCGTGGGCGGTTCTCAGCATCTGGAACAGCAAGGAAGTCTTCCGGCTCGAGGTCCGTGGCGCGTCCCGGTTCAAGAAGGGGTTGGCGAAGACGAGCCGGTTCGTGGACCGGGTTTTCCCGTGTCTGAGAATACCATCCGTTCCTGAGCTGTTTCGGCCATTCGGGTTGCATTTGCTCTACGGGTTAGGTGGTGAAGGACCCGACTCAGTGAGTCTGACTCGGGCGCTGTGTGGGTTCGCTCACAACATGGCTAAGGAGAGTGGGTGTGGTGTGGTGGCGACGGAGGTGGCGTGTTGCGAGCCGCTTAGGTTAGGGATTCCACACTGGAAGAGGCTATCATGCGCAGAGGATCTTTGGTGTATGAAGCGGCTCGGGGAAGATTATAGTGATGGGGCCCTCGGTGATTGGACTAAGTCACTACCTGGGCCGTCCATTTTTGTTGACCCTAGAGAGTTCTGAAAAGAATGGCTGAGAAAAAAATAGATTTTTCTTTCTTTTTTTGTTTTTTTTTTTAAAAATCGTTTAAGGGTATTTTGGTAATCTTCTTAAAGCTCTTGTAACGGTTTTTTTGAGAAAGAAAAAACACGAGATGGAATGTCACATGTAAAATGGGTGTACTTTTTATTTTTTTTTTAGGCATTTTGAGGAATGTTATTTTTTTCACGTTAAAATGACATTTTTGCCCTTTTCTTGTTTTTGAGATCGGTTGCCCTAGAGAGAGTCGAGATATCTTCTTTCATCTATGGGTTGCTGTCGGTGGATCCCTTATTGTGGGCCCATATTGATGAATGTCTTATATCCACTCCATCCATCTGTTTTTCCATATCATTTTAGGACAACAAAAAAAAAATGCAGTGGATCCAAATCTCAGGTGGACTACACCACACCATAGATTGGGATATATCCTTTTTCATCCATAGATTGGGATGCCGTCGATGGATCCCTTATTGTGGGGCCCATATTGATCAATATCTTATATCCACTCCATCCATCTGTTTTGCCCGCTCATTTTAGGGCAAGAGTCCAAAAATGCAGTGGATCCAAATCTCCTGTGGAACACACCACAGGAAACCGTGGTGATTGGCCATTAAAAACTTCCTGGGGCCACGAAAGGTTTAGATCATCCTGATATTTTTGTGGTCTATTCATCCAGGTCTGTGTGACCTTATCAACAGGTTCGATGTCAAATAAACATTCCGATGGGCTCCAAACAGCTTTTTAATGGTGTGGTGTCCAACTGAGATTGGATATGCTGAGGGAAACGGATTGGCTACTCCCCCTGCCACCAGCCAATGGCTGATGGTCGGTGCTCTGTGGGCCCCACCATGATGTATGTGTTTCATCAATGCCGTCCATCTATTTTTCTAGATCATTTTATGTTATCATACAAAAAATGAGGTATATTCCAATCTCAAGTGGACCACATTATAAGAAACAGTGTTGAATGAACGTCAACAAGTAAAAACTTTTTGAGGCCCATAAAAGTATTCGATGGTGCTGATCTTTGTTTTTTTTCCCTTCATCTGGGTATTTATGACCTAATAAACAGATTGGATGTAAAATAAACAGTACAGTGGGCCTTAGTAGGATTTAAATGATGGATATCCAATCACTATTGTTTTCCTGTGGTGTGGTCCAACTGAAATATATATCCCTCTCATTTTTGGGATAAAGACCTAAAATAATCTTTAAAAATGGATGAACAGAATGGATGAAATACATACTTCATGGTGGGGCCCACAGATCACCGACCACCAGCCATGGGGCTGGTGTCAGGGGGAGTATCCAATCCGTTCCCTATGCTGAGTTTAATCACACTGATAATCAATTCAAACCACACAATTAATGGGCCATCAAATGGATGGTTAATACTAACTTATCCGTGCAAATATTCAGTTGTGATCTATCCACATGTAGGACAGAGATTTGGATGGTCTGGATTGCCGAACAATGATGGCCAGTTTTAGATGGTGTAGAACTAACATGGAAACGTGGCCTTTGGCTTTTATCCAAGTTGGGGTTTTTTTTTGGTGGGGTGGCGGTTGTGGAGTATCTGGGCCTTTGGTCTTTTGCATTTTGTAACGGTTTTGAAATTGCGGCAACGTGAAAATGGAATATCCCTTGGGAGTATGTGGCCTTATTGCAAGTGACTTTTGGACTTTTGGGTCCCATCTCATTTTGGATTTACTATCACACAATGAGGACTCTACATCATGTTTATTGATGTGGGGTCCATCGTTGAGTGATCCTAACCGTTAATGTGATGATGGTTCTTCAATTGAAGGCCCGATGTTCTGAAAATCTCACCCAGTCACGAGGGATATACCTGTCGGCAGGACTATATAGGGCCCACTGCGATACTGTGATGTTATGTGTTTTATCCACAGCTGTCCATCTGTTTAGCCAGCTTGTTTTAGGGCATGAGCCAAAAAATACGTAGATCTAACTTCGAGTGGGCCGTACCATAGGGAACATAGGAACGTAATGATCCTCACCGTTGAAACTTTTCAAGCGATGATGTTTATCTGTCATCCAATCTGTTCATAAGTTCACAAAGACCTAGATGAATATGGCATCTGAGTGGACCACACTACCAAAATTCAAGTGGACCACACCACACGAAACAGTGGACCACAGATCCAATCCTCATTGTTTCGTGTGGTGTGGTCCATTTGAGCTTGGATCTGTCTCAATTTTGGGGTGAAGACCTGAAATGAGGTGGCTAGAGAGATGGACGGTGTAGATAAACCACATGCATCACAATGGGCCTCACAGAGGTTATGACACGTCATGTCAATAGCAATATCGTGCGGCAGGCAATTCGCTTCCCGTACCAATGGACCTGTACAAACTAAGCTTTCCGTGTGGTGCGATAAATGCAAAAGTCTCTGTCACGATGCGGACCCTGCATTGAAATGTATCATTTTTGTATCCCGTTTGTTGTCATTACATTCGAATCCAGATGCACAGTAACGGATCGTAATCTACAGTATCGGAAGGTACATGTCATGACAAATGCATCAATACAAATGGATTGTTTTATTGTGTGGTTGGAATGTAATCACTTCATGAGAGTGGACGACCGGACATTTTTCCCACGATTCCTTCCCACTAGAGCTTTGACTCAACTAGAAACTCAGTTGAGTCGAGTCAACTCAAGAACTTGGGTGTTTTTTTTAAAAAAAAAAAAAAAAAATTAGCACGGTAGGCTCCTTCCATGTATGCCTGTTTTTTTTTTTTTTTTTTTTTTAAAAAATTTATTTTTATGCTAAAAGCCATAAGATACTAAAGTAGATTTTTAGGATACGGAAAGATGGTTTTGGACAAAAATACCCCTGATTTTTAGGGTAAAGTAGCTGAAAAAAGTAGGGGTATGTTTGTCTTTATGGGTTCGTCAGTACGGGTAGAGGTCTAGTTTGGTTAAGTAGGTTTACTTCGGGTCAAAAAAAAAAAAGGTGAGTGTTACGTCATGTCTATACTAAAAAATTACCCTTTTTTTTTTCAATATTATATAATATATAAAAAGTTTTATGTTATTAACAAAGAAAACTATATTGTAGAAATGAATATTATATATGACAATGATAGGAACTAGGAGCTGTAAGGCTGGGTTTAGATCATAAGCTTACTTCACATAAGTTGCTTCGCGTAGCTTGGATCATAAGTTACATTACATAAGCTACTTAAGCCCCAATATATATGGGAAATGGTATTATGAGATCGACCTGTGTGGGCCCCACCGTGATGTGTCGAACATCTACCCATTAGTCAGATGTACCATTTCATGGTGGGCCATGGGCTTAAAAATCAAGTCAATCCATGACTTGGGTGGACCAAACCACATACAATAGTTGAGAGGGGTAACCCTCCCATTAAAATATTCATAATTATTTATTACGCCCACCGAAATGTGGTTCACAAATCCAGCCCATCCATTGTATGTGTCCCACTTGGATGAGGGGTTGGAATAGTTTCAGCCACATCCAAAACTCAAGTGAGCACCACCAAGTGCTTTTTTATGTTTTTAGCATGTCTTCACATGGTTTCAGATGGTATGGCCTACTTGAGTTCCATATACGACTGATTTTTGGGATATCCCATAACCTAAATGGGGGCCCATAAAATGCATGGTGTTTCACACGAGTGATAAAAGGGTGCATAATCTCTTCCTTTTCCATAACTGAGGCGCTTACCCAGAATCCATGACGCGGATCAAACCCAGAGTCACTCGAGTCAAGAATTCTTCGGTTTTCCCGATTTCAATGTGATTCGACGGATTATATCCTACCGAAGATTCTGGAGCCTTTATTTTGGCTAGTGATGACTCTAAAACGGTGCTCAATCGAGCCATTCTATCAATATTGTAAAATGCAGTATACAATCCAAAACCATATTGAGTTATTGCAAACCAAGTACACACCCCTCGAGGCTCAACATTCAATGATATGAGCATGTTGCATGAGGGATTACGAACGGTACAAGTATAATTATTAACTTCTCTTCTCAACCCCTCTGTGAGGTTCGGGTATGAGGGTGTTAGTTTTGGTTCTATTGGATCTAAATAGACTTCAGATCTAGGCTTTCATATGCTGCTACATATTTCAACCAAGCACCTAAAATCATTAAAATATCTTCTTAACCCCTCCGCGAGGTTCGGGTATGGAGGTCTTAGCTATGAGTTTCACTGGATTTAGATAGATTCAGATCTGGACCTTCACATGCTATCGCTCGTATTATCTTAGCATACAATATTTTAGGTTTATAAAAGATGTATACTTTGTGACTTTCCAGGCATCTGAATCTTGTCACATCAGAAATCCGAGTAGATTCTAGTCATATATCTATCACCACAAATAAATATGTGTGTGTGTGTGTGTATATCCATCGTTCGACTCATGCAACCATTAGACGGTCCAACCCAAATGCCTAGTGGGCAACCTGAGGGAAAGTTTCCTTAAGCGTTCATAGAATGGCGACTCTGTTGGGGATTGCTCATAGCTAAAGGCCCGAATTGAAACGCCGAGCTATACGTTTTGAAAGGATTCATTCAAACTTCCAGTATCATGCTAGTATATATCTGCTAGTTTAGTTTACTTTCTGGCAACCATTCAACATTCTAGTTCCGTACTAGTCCTATATACTTTTCCTGCAAGCATCCATTATTTCAATCTTTCATTGGTCCCTTTTTACATTCCTATCTTCACTTGATCGCTTTTTCTTTTCATTTTTTTCAAAAAAAAAAAAAAAAAAAAAAAAAAAACCTGAAGAGAAAGACAACAGAACAACAAAGGATAGAAAGCAAAGAAATAGATAGGGATATAAAGGGAGAGCCAGAAGCAAAGGCAAAGTCAGGTGACCTGACTTAACCATTAGTAATCATAAGCTTTGCAAAATCTTTTAAGCTTTTCTCTTCTTTCCTTTTTTTTTTTTAAAAAAAATAAATAAATAAATTTATAACCAACCACACTAGAGCTATTCCCTGTCTTTGTTCTGTTCTCAATCTCTTTCA
The DNA here is from genome assembly GCA_021015155.1 of Magnolia officinalis. Taxonomy (NCBI): domain Eukaryota; kingdom Viridiplantae; phylum Streptophyta; class Magnoliopsida; order Magnoliales; family Magnoliaceae; genus Magnolia; species Magnolia officinalis. Next base: position 13,756,913 of record JAJHSJ010000012.1, on the reverse strand, counting down.
CTAAAAAATAATAGAAGAGAGAGAAAAATATATTCTGAGCCTATTCATGTGAGAGAGTTAAACCATCCTACAATCATTGTGTAATGCCCCAAATTTTGAGGGTCGAGCAAAGCCCGACTCTCAAGATTCAACGCATCACTTATGCAACATAGATAATGATGTTTAAATGTTGTCCATATTAGTGCATTAAACATGAGTGGGATTACACTAAAACAGCATATCATACTTCAGAGGTAATTTGATTAAGTAAGTGGAAGACTGTAACATGTATATTTGAACAAGTACGTGATTTACAACCTCCAAAGTATAAGTACGTAACTGGGCTGAATGTTCATGTATTATTTCCAAAATTTACAAAATGGCAAAAACATAAAGTCTCCAACTAATCCATGTATCCCTGTAATCCCGGCGACACAGCTCTAGGTCTACACAGACCCCCCTGAGAGTTGCACGTATGAGAACTCTTCCTCCTCGTCTATGAAATTTGGCTCTGTCGTGTAAGCCTCGCCATAACCTGCATCTAAATTAGAGTCTGGTTGGTATTTTAAAACACCGTCCCAGAGTGAGAGTGAGTGATCAACTCAGTGGTACTATAAGGCAAAGGTTAACATGTTATCAATTTAATCAAGCAGTAATGATAAAGCAATACAACAATCACTTCCTAATTACTCTTGTTAATGCAGTAATGATGCATGCCCTCGCCTGCACTCCCTCAGCGACTTCATCTAACGATCGCGCATGACAAACCGCTAAACGTGCGCTTCTTCGCCAAAGCACATGCAATGCGGTACATGGTCATGTTAGCCAAGTAATTGATTAGGCTTATTCATATAGCAAATTCGAGAAACTAAGGTACCTCCCTTTATATTATTAACCCAAGCGGGGATCCATCTAGGGTTGTCAATCCTAGTTAGTCACATATGATAGGCAAGTTGCAGGGCATCACCCCTAACGAAAGCAGTGGATAGGTAAATTTAAGTGTTTATACTCAAGATCACTACGGGAGGCTCGTCACCTGAACGTATGCGAACAACTCGAATACAGTGTCACATACCACCGTATTTGACTCACGAGTTTGGGTTACTTACTGGTCATTACTGGGAGGCTCGTCACCCCAGCATAGACCGACAGCTCGACCACGGTATCCCATACCACCATGCCCGGCTCATGAGTATTAGCGGATCGTGGTACCATGGTTAAAACGGGCTTTACAATGGTAAGTGGTACCCTAGACTCAAGCAGTAGTGTCCATACATGGTAAACACACAAGAGGCCAATCGGGTTATTTGACGAGTTCAACTGGTACGGGCGCACGCCGAATTAATCGACGTGGAGCGCATAAACACTCCACGTGGCCTAACCACTGTCGATAATTATCGTACGACCCCGATTCCTCGAACGTATCTACTGTGGCGAAGCTAGTTCGGCCACTCAACCAGGAATTGTTACCGATTGCCTAGACTAGGTTGTAGTCTCAATCTTACTTAGACATAGCATGTGGATACATGTGATAATTATATAAGCATTTAACAAACAATCCAAGTACAACACTCATTTGAGCATTTTATCAAACATATTGAACATATTACCGAACATTGCAATTCATCCATAAATTGCGTAATTGAAATTAAGGTTACGTAAAGGAAATTATACATATAGTTAAGGTAATCGAGAATCTTATCTCGACACCCTTATTAAATACAATTCATCAAACATTTCTCGTTCAGACATTTTATCAAACACTTAGCCTATACATTACCAAATACATAAACTAGATTAGTTATGACATGAACTATAGCAATTTCCTACACAACATAGGCCATATAACAAACATGGATCTTAGACTAGATATCATGACAAACACAAAATCATAATTTCAAGTTCATTCAAACATTTCAACAAACACATGGAATGCATATTTGTTCAACATAGATCACACATGCATACTATATCGAATACGTCGTATCTAAAACAATATGGTAACAATTAAGTCAGACATAAATCATTAGCTGACATTGAAAGCCTTGAAAACCATAACCTAAACATTTATAATCCACACCTTTCGTCGAAATACTCGATTCGGACTCGGTTCGAATCGTACGCACCCGAATACAGAACGACGGTTACCTAAACATTGAAATAGGTTAGCTATCACGTCGATTACTCTATTTTGGGCTCCTAAATTGAGATTAGGGTTAAGATTCCTTACCCAAATCGTAGTCGAACCGGTTTGAGTAGCGTAGTAGAGAGTGAATTGGTGTGTGGAGTTGTGGGAAAGGATTCCAATAACGATCTCCAAGAACCCTTGTTTCTTCCTACCTCTTCTCTCTCTCTCTCTCTCTCTCTCTCTCTCTCTCTCTCTCTCTCTCTCTCTCTCTCTCTCTCTCTCTCTCCGAGGGTTTCTAGGAAATTCTTATGAGGGAGAGAAGGGATGGTTTAAGGGCCTTATATAGGCTCAAAAGTGAAGTAAATGGCCCCAGGGCCATGATATACTTGGGTTATAGCCAAAGGGTATCCGTTTCATGCAAACGGGACTCACCTGAAGGTCCATTACTTGTCTATGTTATAGAGTAAGTCCCCTGACAATAGATCTAGGCCAGGATGCGATTTCAGCGCGTTTGGATAGGCCGATCAACCGTGACGGACCTGCATCAATTCAACGGTCATTGTCACTCGATCAGGGCCACAAGTATACCGATATGTGTAGGAAAATTTCCCTGATCCATGGGTGAAGTTTGACCAGAAACTGGCGGTCTAAAGTCTTCAATTTCACCCATAAGCGAATGGTCCAATTTACGTAAGTTTGGGTTTATTTTCTAAAGATATTCGCGTTTCTTACACATTTCACTCAAAGCTCAAGTTGTGCGTTCTGGATACTATTTGGGCTCGATTCCCGCAATAGGTGTCAAGCCCAATAAGACGGTCATAACCCTATAGTTTCGCGGTTATCGGACTTTCGACGTGCGGTCCACTTCCGATACAGAGTTTCAATGTGCTCTCGGGAGGCTTTTGGGATTCCTCTTAAGTTTTTAAGTAGTGTTGAGTTAGTGATTCTGACGGTTTTGGGTCTTGCCATTTGTATAGATAGTGTTTCGAGCAAAATCCATCGATTATTTAGTTTAGTACTTAACTAAATTTTCATCTAATTTCTACAGAATAATGTCCTTAGGGATATCTGGCTAAGGTGTACTCGGGTCTTTGTACGGATTTTTTCAAGACGTTACAATCTACCCCCCCTTAAAGAAAAAATTCGTCCCCAAAATTAGTACCTTTTCATACTCGAGGATCTGAGGGTAGTTCTTACGGACTTCGGCTTCTGTTTCCCAAGTAGCCTCTTCCTTAGGTAATGAGTCCACAATACCTTCACGAGCGGGATAACTTTACTGCGTAGCACCTGTTCCTTCCTATCTAGAATACGTGTCAGTTGCAGTACATAGGTAGCGTCTTCGCTTAACTATACTTACTCCCATTTGATAATATGGGAAGGGTCAGGAACATATTTCTTCAACATTGATACGTGGAACACGTTGTGCACGCCTACGAGTGGTGTGGGCAAAGTGAGACGGTATGCTACCACACCCACTCAGTCTAGAATCTAGAATGGGCCAATGAATCTCGACGTAAGTTTCCCTTTCTTGCCAAATCGAAGGACTCCTTTCATTGGAAAAACTTTCAGGAATACATGGTCTCCGACTTCAAACTCCAGCTGTCGCAGTCTGGTATCGGCGTAACTCTTCTGTCTACTCTGGGCTGCAAGAAGTTGACGCTTGATAATGTCGATCTTTTCTGAGGTCGCCTGTACTAAATCTGGGCCAACCAAACTCTTCTCACCAACCTTTGCCCAATAATGTGGTGCTCGACATAGTCGTTCATATAGGGCTTCGTAAGGAGCCATGCTAATACTTGCTTGAAAGCTGTTGTTATAAACAAACTCGGCATAGAGGAGACAGTCATCCCAACTGCCCTTGAAATCAAGCACACACGCTCGCAACATGTCTTTAAGTATCTGATTTACCCCTTCCGTTTGCCCATCAGTCTGTGGGTGGAACGCGATACTAAACTTCAGTTGCACTCCCATTGCTTCTTGGATTCGAGTCCAGAAAATAGACGTGAATCGCGTGTCTCGGTCTGACACAATCTCCATAGGCACTCCATGCAGCCATACAATCTCCTTGATGTACAACTTGGCTAAATCATCTGCTGAGTTTGAAAAGGAAATGAGTCAATTTCATCAATCGGTCCATAATCACCCAAATGGAGTCATGTCTCTTCCTCGTCTTCGGTAACCCAGAAATGAAATCCATAGATATGAAATCTCATTTCCATTCTACTATGGGCATGGGATGAAGTAAACCAGGAGGTCGGCGATGCTCGGCCTTGACCTGCTGGCACGTGAGACAACAGGATACATAATCTGCTATGTGGGCCTTCATGTTGTCCCACCAGTATGAACACTTCATATCTCTATACATCTTCGTACTGCCTGGATGCATCGCCATCCTTGAATTGTGGGCGGCGTCCAGAACTTCCTTTCTCAAACCATGGAGATTTGGTATGCATAGACAGCCACGATATCTCAAACCTCTATCTAAGCTAATCCTCTATTCAGATTCCTCACTGTCACTTGCTCGTTCTCTCATCTTAACCAACAGTTCATCTTCCTTCTGATCCACAATGATTCGGTCATCAATAAGTGGCTGTACATGGATATGTGCGACACTCTCGAATTGCTCCTCTACTGTAAGCTTCTGTTCAAAGTCTCGCACAAACTCTACCATATTCCACTCTTCTATCATCAGCGGAGCTGTAAGTTTTATTGTCTTCTTGCGGCTCAACGCATCGGCTACAAGGTTTTCCTTGTCAGGATGGTAGGAGACCTCAAACTTGAAGTCTTTCAAGGTTTCCATCCAACGTCGTTGCCTCATATTCAGGTCTCTCTGTGTGAATATGTACTTGAGGCTCTTGTGGTCGCAAAAGATCTCGAACTCCTCTCCGTAAAGGTAATGTCTCCAGAGCTTTAATGCGAAAATGACCGCCGCTGATTCCAGGTCGTGCGTGGGATAGTTTTCTTCGTGTTTCCTCAACTGTCGCAATGCATAGGCAATCACTCTGTCATTTTGCAAAAGTACACAACCCAAACCAACACGAGACGTGTCGATGTATATAGTATATCTGAACCCTTGCTCTGACAATACGAGCACGGTGTGGATGTCAGCTTGTCCTTTAATTCCTGAAAGGATGCTTCTGCTTTCTCGTTCGAAGCAAACTTAAGATCTTTTTGAGTGAGTTGAGACAATGGTCTGGCTATCTTGGAAAAATCTTTAATGAATCGGCGATAGTAGCCAGCAAGTCCGAGGAAGCTCCTCACTTCGGTAACGGAGCTGGGCTGCTCCCAGTCCTTTACAACGGCTACCTTGGCAAGGTCCACGGCTATTCCTTCCTTGGAAACTACGTGTCCCTGGAACTTGACTTCTTCTTTCTAGAAGTCGCATTTCGGTATTGTGCAAACAATTGATTCTTCCTGAGAGTATCGAAGACAGCTTGCGGGTGTTCTTCGTGATCCTTCCGACTCGTGGAGTATATCAAGATATCATCTATAAACACGATAATGAATCGGTACAGATATGGCCGAAACATATGGTTCATGAAGTCCATGAACACAGCCGGTGCATTTGTAAGTCCGAACGGCATCACGAGGAACTCGTAGTGCCCAAAACTGGTTCTAAATATTGTTTTCTGCACGTCTTCATTTCTGACTCGTAACTGATGGTACCCGGAATGTAGGTCGATTTTAGAGAAATACTGTGCTCCCTTCAACTGATCAAACAAGTCATCTATCCTGGGTAGAAGATACTTGTTCTTGACCGTAACGTGATTGAGTCTGCGATAATCAATACGCAGTCGCAGTGATCCGTCTTTCTTCTTAATAAACAACGCAGGTGCTAAGGAGATACGCTCAGTCGTATGAAACCTGAATTCAACTGATCATCAATCTGTGTCCTCAGCTCCTCCATTTCACATGGAGGCATGTGATACGTCGGTAAAGAAATGGGTGTCACACCAGGCACAAGGTCGATAGTAAGGTCGACCTCGCGCCGAGGAGGTAGTCCAGGTATCGTCCTGAACACGTCCATGAAATCTTGGGCTACGGCGTGTCCCCAAGTGTCGGACCATCAACATTTTTCAATAAGGAAGCGTAACAGCTTATGTAGTAGGGCCAACTGACCTGAACTGGGAAAGTAAAGGTCGTGCCCTCAGGTGCACGGGCTGTCACCAATTTAGTATCACAATTGATCTCTGCCTTCATTTCGGTGAGCCAATCCATGCCGAGGATGTCGTCGTAATGATGCGGCGGGGTGACAATCAGGTCATTGTGCACCGTTCTGCTCCCTAAGTCTATCAGGCAATCTTTACAAAGCTTGGTAGTGTCGGAGAAAGTCTCTATCGCTGTAAGGACTCTCACTCCAATCATAGGGGTAGTGTTCAACCCCAAATGCTTGACTGTAGAGCATGATACTATTGAAATAGTGGACCCGGTGTCTACCAATAGAAATACAGGTATACCTTGAATGTGGGCAGTGACTTCAAAGGCTAAAGGCACTACAGTTGCTGTCTCAGATGCCCCGACTGCTAGTGCATGTACACAAGCTTGTTGAGAATGATTTGGTTGCGCTACCATAGATCGTTGAGGCGGCCTATTTCGAGGTGTAGGTGGTCGATAAAATGGTTGTACTGGCGGTGCCGATCGTAGAGGTAGAGCTGATATAACTTGTGGTGGCTGGCAATTGATCTTCTGACGCAGCGTGAAGTCGTTGTCCCTCATCTTAGTAAAATAATAGGTGTCTGTATGACCCATCCTCTTACAGTAGGTGCACCATAGATCTGATCGCCTTTGCTGGGTCAGTGGAGCTATAAGCCTTGGAGGCGAATCTGCACGTGGCCTCTTGCCGAGGAACGGTCGGTTCGAAAAATTAGGTCGAGGCCTCAGGCCCATTGGTGAACGGGTGCGAGACAGACTGTCTCCATCCTGCTCAGCTCGCAGGAACATGTTCACTAGCTTAGCATAGTTGGGAATGCTAGCGCAACACATCTTAGTAGCGATTTTAGGCCCCAAACCCTCTGAAAATCGCCGCATTCTCATCGGCTCGTCTGCTAGGATCAAAGGAGCATATCTGGCTAGCTCCATAAATCTATTCTCACATTCTGACACGATCATTCCTCCCTGTCGGAGGTGAAGGAACTCACCCTCCTTTTCATTACGGTAAGTGAGGGGGAAGTACTTTCCATGGAATCGAGTTTCGAACGCGTTCCACATCCACACATATCCTGTGGGAACTGTTCATAGGATGTTGTTCCACCAAAGACTAGCCTCCTTCTCGAGCATATACGTAACCAACTCAACTTGCTCTGCCTCAGTGTAGTGCACCGGTTTTAACATCTTAGAGATGCGATCTAGCCAGTATTCGGCTTCCTCAGGCCTATGAGTGCCCGCAAAGGTGGGAGGTCGGAAGTGCTGGAAGCATTCAAATAGACCACTGGTATTCATATTTCCAGCAGGGTGCACAGGTGGTACATGCGGGACCATACTCATTTTTTGGGTAATGACCCCCGCAATAGTGGCTCAAACTTGTTGCTGCTGTTGTTGCATTAAGTGCATCATCCAGTCCAACCTATCAGGGGAGGAGCCGCCTGAGGCATGTGTGGCGTCGATGAAGACGCACGGTTCTGTTTCGGAACTGGTGGTGCATAAGGTGTTGGCCCATTAGTGGGGCCAATGGCCGGCTATGAATCCAGCTTTGTCTCAAAATTCGGGCCTAAGCTAGGGTCCGTCTGGCTATCGTTCAAGGGAGGTGCCCCATCAATCGATCTGCCAAGTGTAAGACATGTCATATTCCGAGTGGTTTTCGAAGGCATTCCCTATATACAACATAAAGTGCAACATGTGTAAGACTTTGAATAACAACACTCAATTTTTCAAGCATTCTACACATTCCAAATCAAAAGAAGCTTCATGCATTTTATTTAACTAAAATTGTCACAATACATGAGATGTAGTCTTACATAGATCATGACAGAAGATGCATGTAAGCTAATCTAGTACAAGTTTTAACACCAACTACTCTAACATATAATTAAGCCTACCAAGGCTATTACGAAGATAAGCAAGAAACAAGGAAAACTAAAAGACGACTAGAACATGTGTCTAGTCCTCTGACTCTGGTGAAGGCGGAGGCGCACCTTTTTCCTACATACAGCACAGGAGGGCCTTCAGGGTGCGAGACATTCTCTTGAATTTCTGTCTTAGATAGGCCTGATTCTCCTTGACCTCTTGTCTCAGGGCGGCTTGGTTCTCTTCAATCTGAGCCATGCGGGCTTCTAATGCGGCCCGACCACGGCGGTCCTCACGAGTAGCAGTAGGAGGTCCCCTATCTGAATCCCGATCCTCCTCTTCTTCCTCACTGCTTTCCTCATCATTTCCTTGCTCAGTGCTTTCCTCTTCACTGCCTTCTTCCTCTTCACCCTCTTCATCTTCTTCACTTTCTTCATCTATTTCATCCCCGGACTCATCAAGCCTTACTTGTCGCTGCTTGGGGCCTATGCCCATATTGTTGAGTGTAGTGTCACTGATGATATGAATCGGGGCATGGTTCTCCATATGGAGTCGGAAGACAAAATTTCGGGTGATCTTACAAATAAGTCCACCGAAGGGAAGTGAGGCATCTCCCCATGTAGATCGTGTAGTACCCACAATCTGAGACAAAACGAATGTAGGCGGGCATAGCTTGTCTCCCTGACCAGCTCTGTACAAGAAATCCACCATGAGCCGAGTACACTCCGTGCGGTTACTCCACCTGGGATATACGTTATACATAAATGTGTAGTGGAGCAGGCGAAAATCGTTTGTCATTTTGGTCGATGCAAGGCTATTTCCTCGCCTCCACCGCTCAAGCTGGCCACAAAGGAAACGTGTGCGGTGATTTCTTTCTCGTTCACTAGTAAGGTTTGTCTCACTAACATGTACAAGCCCACGTTCCATACCCATGATACGAGCCACCACATCTCCATTGACTATGGCCTCCTCTCTTCCCAAAGGGATGGTAAACTGAAGAGGCTCCAACAGTGGGTTCCATATATGAAGGTAGAAGGCTCGTACGGTGCTTTCATTCACATGAGTATTTCCTTCAAATATAGGACCCCATCCATTTTCCAGGAGCAACTCCATCACTGGGTACAACCCGAAAATTCTTTCATCAACATGAGCCTCGAATACAACTTTACGATTATGGAACCTACCTAGTTCGACCTGCCTGGTAGCGATCTTTCGATGGGGATCCACAGGTTAAGATCTCGTTTTGATCTTCCCTCTCGCTTGGCGCTTGTGCTTGCTTCGACACCCGTCTTTTTTCTTGAACTGGTTAGGCGGCTAGGCCTGGCTTCATCCGCGAACACCCTCTTCTTTCCCATAAGGGAAAGGAGTGTTGAGAGCGAGAATATGGCGGTAACTAGCTCGAAGAGCGCTATAGAAGTGGAAAAGCTTGGATATTGAAGTGAATGGGAAAGTTTAGGGATTTTGAACACAAAGATGGGTTTGTGTGCTCAAATGAGGAGAAATAAGGGAGATGGAAGGTTGTAAGAGATGAGTTTGTGAGAATAGTGGAGGATGGGTGTGTAATGTAGAAGAAGAAGAAGCTTGAGTGTACGGGATGGAGATTTGAGAGGAAAAATGGAATTTTGGAGGGGTTTGGAGGTGAGAATGGAGTGGAAAGGGCTAAAAGGGGTTTAAGTGGAGGGTCCCACACGTGAAACAGGGCCCCACACATGTGGGTGAGTCCCGCGGCCCGCTGGAGGTTCGAGCGGTGCCGTCGCGATCCCCAGGACTGTCAGCGGTGCCTTAGCCTGGGGGCAGTGACCACCCCATCCCAGCACACCAAAATTGTGTGGGGGACCTCGTGGGTCCCACCAGAAATCATGTAATGGGCCCCTATGCCTGTGTAAGGTATTTCTCGGTCCAAGAACCGCGTATTCACGCTTTTTGATTTGTTTCAAATTCGGGATTTGCTGAGAGCAATAGGCTTTTGGGATTCCTCCTAGGTTTTTAAGTAGTGTTGAGTTAGTGATTCTAACAGTTTTGGGTCTTGCCATTTGTATGGACAGTGGTTCAAGCCAAATCCATCGATTATTTAGTTTAGTACTTAACTAAATTCTCGTCTAATTTCTACAGAATACGGTCCTTAGGGATTTCTGGCTGAGGTGGTACTCGGGTCTTTGTACGGATTTTCCAAGACGCTACACATTGCGCTTAGAAGGTAGCTAGGGGTCCGACGCCCTGCAAAGCTAGCCTATTAAGCATCATCCGAACACGCGCACAAGCCAACATGTCGGTATAAGGATATTTGTCAGATCTTACCCCTGATTCACTCATACAACAAACCTTTTAACCCATAATAGACCTTGCAATAGCCAGTCTAGCTTGCGGTATGAATAGGATTGAGAACTTGATGACTTAGAATTTCCAAACAGTAGCCCAACAATCCATCCACAGTGCACAACAACCTCCTACTCATGTGAAACTTTGACATCCTACCATTTACCACTTTCAGTCTATCCATCTCAAGGAAAATCGGGTCCACTTCCAATATCCTACAACAGCTTAACGTCCCACCCATGATCAGCCAAGTGTAGGCCAACCAGTGCTTCGCCAAGCATACCTTAGCAAGTCTCAATCCAATCAATTCTAGCCATCTCCCCCTAGCGGGAGTGCTACCACATTCTAATTTGTACAACCACATGCACAATCTAGTCTAGCACAACTTTCGATCTATGTACTCACTTACCCTAAAAGGCAGGCTCCCCTGCAGCGAGAAATCCATTTCAATCACCTCTGTCTATACCCCACCAGCAAAATCCTCCTATCAGGGATAACCAAAACATAGGAGAGGCAGATCATTATGAAGAGGAAGCTACTCAAACCTCTCCAGGGGCATGGGGCCCCGTTTAACAATCACAACAATTTGAGATCGATGAACTCCAGAGGTATTTCGAGGATTAGCTCAGAGATATGAGAAATGACCTTTAAAAGCAATATGGAGTGGAACTGTCATCCACTCGACTCAGGGAACTTTGTCCCTTTCCTGATGCTAGGTTACCTCTTAACTTTGAAGTCCTCAAGTTCCAAAGGTATGAAGGAACGGGATATCCCACTGGCCATTTAAAAGCTTTTTACGGTGAACTCAATGTCGTGACAGGAGATGATGAAAGCATAATCCGTTTGTTTAAAAATCCCTAAAGGGCAACGTGCTTGGTTTGTACACGTCGATCGATCAACAAAAAATAAGGACTTGGGAAGACCTTTCCCAAGGTTTCATCAATTGCTTTACTTGCAACCTAAATGCTACACCACAAAGGGCAGTTTTAGTTGTCCTAAAATAGAAAAGCGATAAGACTCTGTTGGCGTATGTTGGACGATGGAGAGCCAAAACTGCACAAATGAAAATACCCATTGACGAGGAAGAACAAATTTCTATGATTGTCCATTTGGCTTATCCAAACATATTTGGATATCTGATCTCGTATTCATTCGTCAACTTCTCCCAGCTTATTCGTGTAGGGGAACAAGTGAAAGTTGAAATTCGAGCTGGCACAATTTCACGATGGCCTCACCCGTCTACCCATGTAAAGAAAGCTAAGTAAGAAGAGAGGCCGAGCAGATATACCCTTAGAAATATGGATACCTCTACTCCTCGTCCAACAAAAACCAACAATTTCATTGCTTTACCATAAGGCCGACATTTCCTCCATCTGAACATCGCAACAACAATAGCAACAACAACAACAACAGACGTAACAGCCTAGGTGAAACCCTCAGTATTCCAATCAAAATGGTAAAATGGATATGGTGCAGCCTCAGAGGCAGTTCACTCCTTTACCCCAATCTTACACTGATACTTTGGCCATGTTGGGTCAGAAACAATTGTTGATCCTCATGCAGCCCGGGCCTCTACCAAATCCATTGCCTATGGGCTACAACGAAAATGAATATTGCACATTTCATAAAGGCAGGGAGTATACTACAGAACGTTGTTTCTCTTTGAAACATGCGATCCAAAACTTAATCGATTACAAGAAAATCACAATCATGCCCCCTAACCAAGTAGTTGCTGGCAACAATATCATATTGTAGAATCCTATGCCACAACATTCAACAAGTACATGTACATCAATAACTCCAACAATCAATGTCGTTCAAGGGATTATCCCCCAAGCTAATCAGTTCCAGAATTACGACCCGAAATTCGCCCTTCTTATCTCTCAAGGGGCATTCCCAACCGACTCAAGAGAGGATTCTTACTCCAGTCAACTAGTCCACATCCATTCAGTAACGATGGGACCAACCCTTGGTTTGTAAGGGCGCTACCCTTCTTCCAATCTAGGTTACGATCAGAGTTCATCTTGGGACTAGCAGTCAGTAGTGCTCATGAGAAGATCACCGGATCCACCTAGCTTTTCCCACCAATTCAAGTTACAATCAGGATCCACCTTGGGACCAACAACCAGTAGTGCTCATGGGCGGAGCACTAGAAATACTCAATTCACCAACCAGCTCAAGCGACAATCAGGGTACATCTTAGGACCAACAACCAATGGTGTGCAAGGAAGAGCCCAAATCCACCGTCTTACATCTACCCTCCAATAGTTACATTGCAAGGAGGATACTTCTCTCCCCATTCAATAGGCCACACGAGTCAACTCTGATAAGTCCAGTCAAATCTGATCACCCGCAACAAGCTCTTTTCTTACTAGGGGCAAGCCCATGCCACAACCAGATCATCAGGCATTGGTGTAACGCCTTGAAAATCGGGGGTCGAGCATAAGCTCCACTCCCGAGTTCCAACGCATCACTTATGTAACATAGAAAATGATGATTTAATGTTGTCCATGTTAGTGCATTAAACATGAGTGGGATTACACCAAAAAACAATCATACTCCAGAGACAGTTAAATTACGTAAGCGGAAGAACTGTGATAGATATATAAAGTATATAAAGTGTTGTAAGTCTCCAGAGTGTGAACATGTTACCAGGTTAAATATATACATGTATACTTCCCAAAATGGACCAAAAAATTAATATACATGTGTGATTCAAAAAGACAAAGTAGCAAGTGTAAGGGCATCTAGTCAACATCCCAGAAGTCCTCGTCGATCAGGCCACGGCTCACATGAACCCACCTGAAAACTGCATGAAAGAGAATGTCTCCTCGTCATCCTCATAGTCCGGCTTCGCCTCGTAGGCATCGCCTCCACCTGCAACTAAGACAGGGTCTGGTTGGTGTGTACAACACCGTCCCGTAACGTGGGAGTGAGTGATTAACTCAGTGGAACCATAAAGCAAAGGTTAACATGTTATCATTCAGTCAAGCAGTAATGATAAAACAATTAATCAAACATCCCTAAGTACTTTGATTAATGTAGGAATGGTATGTATAAATGATGCGTGCCCTCTCCTACACTCTCTCTGTGATCTTCATCTAACGGTCGCGCATGTCAGTCACTTCCTCAGTGCTCTCTACTCAATGCCAAACGGCACATGCAGTGCGGTGCATGAATGTGATTACCAAGTTCTTATTAGTCATTTTCATACAACAAGATTGGAAAACTACGGTACCTCCCTTATATCATTTCCCAAACAATGATCCATTCTAGGGTCGTCAGTCCTAGCAAATCTCATACGATATTGCGGTTCTAGGTCACTGCAAAGGGCTCGTCACCACGATGCAGTGTAGGCCTAGTTATACTCTAGTTGCTACAGAAAGGTTCGTCGCCTCTACGCAGTCTCAGAGTATGCTCGAGGTCACTACAAGGGCTCGTCACATTATCAGTGTAGGCTGACAGCTCGAATACAGTGTCTCATACCACCGTATTCGACTCACAAGCTTTGGTTGCTCACTGGTCACTACGGTGGGCTTGTCGCCCCGGCGTAGGCCGACAGCTCGACCACGGTGTCCCATACCACCATGTCCGACTCATGAGTCTTAGCGGATCGAGGTACCAAGGTTAACGGGGTTTTCACTAGTGAGTTTGGTACCCCCTAGGTTCAAGCAGTAGCGTCCAACCTGGTGAACATACATCGGGTCAATCGAGTTACTTGACGAGCTCGACTAGCACGAGCGCACACTACCAAAAAATCGAGTAAAGGCTATGGACGTTGCAAGCTTTTAGCTACGGATTAAATCTGTAGCAATATAGCTACGGATTTAATCCGTAACGAAAGCCTAAGTGATCTGTAACAAAGCGTACCTCCTCACTTAAACCATATTAAATATAGATGGTGTTTAAGGGGATCCGTGGGGTCCATTGGAATATATGTGTTTGATCTAAGTCGTCCAACAATTCTGATATATAATTTTAGTGCATGAGCCCAAAATTATATAGATTAAATGTCTAATTGGACCACACCATAAGAAATAATAAAAATTAAATTTCTACTATTAATATGTTGTGTGGTCTCCTTAAAGATTGATCTAACTCATTTTTTATATCAGCACTTAAAATAATAATTTAAAATTAATGGACGGAGTGGATATATGAAATACATCACGGTGGGCCCACGGTCCTAAAACCCAACGTCCCCAAGAGCCGTCGGTCACGCGCCCCTCCAGAATCCAACCCCCTCCCAGAATTTAAAAAAACTCATCCCGTCCTCCATTTTCCTCCCGCGCACAAACGAAAACTCTCTCCATCTCTCTCTCACCCTCAGTCTCTCTCTTTCCCTTGCCCTCTCTCGATCTCCCGCTCTCCCTCACCCTCTCTCCTTGTCTCTTGGCCGCGCGCACCCATCTTCCCAAAACCCAAACCTAAAACTCTATCTCTCTCTTTCTCTCTCTCTCGCCGCACCCTCTCCTCTCTGTCTCTTGCCTCTCTCGTACCCTCTCCCTCCTCTCTCTCTCTATCTCTCTCTTCCTCTCTCTTTGATCTCTCCACCCTACCACGCAATCCACATCCAGTCGGTGGTGGCAGGGTCATCATGCAATTCTCGTCCTTTCTCTTGCCTCGCCATCTCCTTCTCGCTCGCGACCTCACGACCAGCAGCTCTCTCTCTCTCGGCAGCGGCAGTGGTATTCTCCTCTTCCTCTTCTCTGTCTTCTTTTTCTTTTTCTAATAGGGCTTCGAAATTAAAAATCTCTAATTGGAGAATTTTGAAATTCTAAATTCCTAATTGAGGCTTTTTGAACTTTCAATCCCTAATTGGTATTTCTGATTTTGTAATTCCTTATTTCTCGAGGAGCTCTATCCCAGATTGGAATTTTGTATGGTTGATCATCATTTACTGTGTCTAAGGGTGAGGAACTTGAAATTGAAAATCCCTAATTAGGGTTTTTTTTTTTTTTTGGTTCTCATCATGGATAATGGATTACTTATGATTCTAACGAATCACATTCAACAGATGATCCTAACCATCCATATATGGCTTACGACTTAGATAGAAGATGGCCATAAAAAAACAGATGGTTAGCTTTCAGGTGGATAGGATCATCTGACTGGTGTGATTCTTTCATGGTGTCCCATAGGTTGTAAGTTTGTAACTATGGACAGTCCAGATTCATTCCTTGAAGACAGTTGCCTAAGCAGAAATTGTTGATTGGCACTGTATGATGGCTGATAGATGGATTTTTATGATAGTGGTTGGTTTAGTTAGTTGATTTTGTCATAAGAAGCTCAGATTTGCTATATAATTTAATTTTAGTTGCAAGAATTCAAATGCAATTTGGATATATCTGTAGCTTTGATCCCACCTCAAAATGACCCAATCCCCCTTTTTTGCTGGAAATCTGTTGATTTTATGATTTTTTATAGCATTTTTATGGTTGAGGTTTTTTTTTTCCTTTTTTATTCAATTTGATGTTGATTTCATCAGATCTGATGGTTTAGTTCTGAAATTCTTTGTTCTTATTTATGAAGAAGGCAAGGTAGTAACTCCCAACTATGTTCTTATTTATGAAGACAATGAAGGAGATCGAATGCTTATCGGCAATGTGCCATGGGAGTATGTCTATTACATTTGATTTTGCATTTATGTTACGACGCCGTGTGTTTTCCACTACATCTCAATCATATTTAAAATAAAAATACAACTCATTCATACATGTGTGAGAATGTGAGTCAGGATGATCATCAAATGACTGAAATTCTAACTCTCCATTCCTATAGGATGTTTGTCAACATCATGAAAAGGTTGTATATCATTAGTGGCTCTAGGGCACCACTTCCTGATTTCCCTTTTATTAAAGCTTGCTACAAGTGAAGTTAAATTAGCAAATCTTGAGAAAATTATATTTTAGTTGTTTATTTTTTTTAGTTGGAAATCTATGTGTGGACTGATCAAATTTTAAGCTTTAAAAAAAGAATATAATCTGCCCATTCTAAAGGTTGGAAAAATCGATTAAGATCCTGCAATGCTTTGGACTGAATATTGATTCTAGATCAAGCTCCTAGATTTAATCTCCATTACTTGTGTATGCATGTAAATGTAAAAGAACACTTCTCCTATTTGTTAATAAAAATTCTGAGCATGTCAATGTCATAGTGAGACATTTCTATGCATCATAACAGCTGAAACTTGAATTTCGCGACTGCCAAATGGACTCTATTTTTGCTTACTTTGTTGTCCTAATAAATCTTTGTCGTTGGCTGAGTTTCATGGGTGCACTCCTGCTGAATTTTAGGGCAACTTGTATGGAATGACAATCCTAATAAAAAACACGACTAATCTAGAACACTTGGTGTATATTCCATGTCACTTATTATCCAAATAAAGTGTTATTCCTGATCCCTTGAAATTTTCCCGCCTGAATTCATCTTTTGTTGCAAACTTCTCTAGAAAGTAGAAATCAACTATTGTTTCTAGCTTTCTATGCATTGATTATCTAAAAAAATATGTTCTTTATTATTATTATTTTTTATATGGATATGATTGTAGGATGTGCATTTCCAATATATTAACTGTAGAAAGTAGATGATTTAAATTTAAAGGTGCCAAACAAAACTTAACACACTGAAATTCTCAAGAATCCAATTACTATAGATGTAGATTCTTCAAATTTCAAGTGTCCAAACCACCTATAAATTCCTTCGAATACTTTTCTAACCTAACTTCCATCTTTTTCTACCTTTTTTCCACCTTTTTAGGCTTGCTTCTTAAAGGTGTTGCAGAAGAGGAGGAAGAAGAAGAAGCAGAAGCGGGTGGAACCATTATAGGATTACAGAGACCTTTCCATAGTACACATGACAGGGGTGACATGCCAATTCAGTATTTTCATTTATTGCCCTTCTTGATGATGAAACAGGATTAAAATATATAAATTGGATGGTCGTGGCCATCTGGTTGGCAGATTCCAAACTAACAGTCCCCCCCCCCCCCCCCCCCCCCCCCGAAAAAAAAAAAGGGTCGATGGCCCCCATTTGGTTAGAGGAGAATAAATTTAGGCTAGGATTACCTAGCAAAATAAGAAATTAGAGCGAACATGATTTAAGATGGGACCTACTGGATGGACAGTCTCAATTGACACATGACCATAACCCATAATGTGTAGTAAAGGGATGACACTACCACGTTCCAGTTCTAATGGCTCTACCTCATCAACTTTCTTGTTTTGTTACCATTTCCTTTTGTAGTGGTATACTCACAAGGACCTCCCTTGTTACAGATGATCAATCCATCTGATTCTTCTAAGCATACATGATTTAGAAAAGTATAGCAATGGCTCACATGCTCTTCTAAGCATATTGAACATGAAACTATGTGGATTGAACGCCTAGCAATGACAAAAGTTTTGTATCATGATAATATTTGTTCCTACGGTTTATTTGAGTGATAATGATTCTATAAACGGTGTGGATGTCATATGAACATTATGGTCTACAAAAAGGTTTCAACAGTGTACGTGGTTGTTCCCACTCTTTTGTTAGTACAACCACCTGAGTTTTGAATCTGCCTGATTTTTATAATCCTGTCCCACCGTTGTCTTTCAAATAGATGAATAGAGTGGGTGTGACCCCACAGAGATATCTCTATGCCTAGGGGCACATGCAATCCTACACATACATCAAGGTGGGCCCCACGGTTAGGGACTTACCAACTAAGCTACTACCCTGACTCACCTTTGAAGAATGTATTAATTCATTAACTTTGAAGAATGAAATATTCTTGAAAACAAACTTTTTGGTTTTCTTTCATTGCTGATTTTTGTAATTGGGTTAGAGATTTTCATTGTCTTTTTCTTTATTTATTTATTTTTTTTTGCTACAAATGTGCATCCAGAATTAGTATTCCTCATGTTTAAAATCACTTATTGGATGATGAATTATGAGATCCTTGTCTAAGGGTGTGCATAAGATACTTAGATTTTGAGGAGATTGCAGTAGTTTGGTATTTGTCATCTGTAATATTGATGTTGGATAGTGATGGTCCTGCAGTCTATATAAGTTATTGATGTTCTTAGATATGAGAAGATAAATTGCTTCACATCTGGGCTTTCCTGATGGTTTTGTAAGCCACTATGGTATGGATGTTGATGTTAATAGTGTGTTATTAATGGCTGACATTGTTCTTTATGGTTCCTTTCAAGAGGAACAAGGTTTTCCTCCATTGCTAATTAGAGCCATGTCCTTTGAAGTATCTATCATTTCTCCTGATTTGGCTATCATAAAAAGATATGTGAGTTTATGTCACGCCCCAAACTCGGAAATCGGCTCACAAAATTTCCAATCGTCGAATCCGGCGCTGACAGCCTCCGTAGAACCCCATTCTCGGCTCCCAGCGCCCATATACCAGGTTCCGATCCTGGGATGCTACAAGGAGGATTTTTAACATCAGTTTAATTTGTAATAAGCATAACCAAAGGCATAACCCACAAACAACAACTAAAAACTTCATCACATTTTCACTATGATAAAAAACTTTACAAGTACAATGAGCATAAAGGGAAATACAATGAGAATAGACAAAAAGCTTCAAAAGATCTGCTCTGCGCTCCTGCCTCAGCGCTGCTGCCATCCTCTCGTCACCTGAACGCAACGGTCATGCATAAGCTTATAGAAAGCTTAGAGGGTGGTGAAAGTGTGTGCGTAAGGTAGCAATGCAAATATGTAGTATTAGAGTAATGCGGAACATGCTGGTGAATTCATGAATACCGTTAGCCGTACCGAGGCTATGCGATGCAAGGCATGAATGATGTCGGCCATACTAAGGCCATGCGATGCGAAATACAACTCAAGCATACAAATTCTCATCTAAGTCCACATATCAGTATAACTCAAAATCTGAGATATCACCGGGGTCTAGTACACTCTAAACCAGATTGCTGCCCCATCGCGCGCAATAAGGTAAGTGGAAGAGACCTCACTATCCGCCTGCCAATATCGAGCTCAGCTCGTCGATAGCGAACCCATTCCTCGAGCTGGTCAAACTTAGCCTAGCATTGCCCCCTCCTCTCGGGCGGGTAAGGCCGTAACCCCTTCCAACCGACCACGACACAGTGGAAAGCGCGGCCTTCTAGTAATCGGCCCTCGGCGCTCATGCACCCACTCGGTGTAGACGCTGGAGCAACCTCTTGGTACCATAAGGGTTTAGGGACTTTCACCCAGGGATATCTATAGCACCCCATGTAGAACAAGATTTTCGGTATCCAATCCTGCCAACCACGATATACCTATGGAGGCTACAACCCTGATGTCGCTAGGGCGTACGTACGGTAACCATGTCACACGATGCGAAATGCATGAATCACACTACCAGTCATGCAGCAATCATGCGCATCTCGTGCGCTCATGTGGGGCAACACCGCCTAACCAGGAGCCCCTAAACAATCTGCCCGAAGGCATATGCTATGATCAGTCACTTCTCATATCAAGCATGCATATGATGCGTATGATCATGAATCATGGAACTATACTAAACATGTTATATGGGATAGATGCTGTTCATAAGGAGATGGGCCTAGACGACCTACAAGTATGGGCCTAACAATGGGCCCTAGGGAGAATCAGAATGCGGACATTTAACCAACATTATTCTACAATGTGGACGTCAAACCAACATTGTTCCCAAGGCATTGCTCGGCGTAAACAATCATTACATAAACCATGTTGGGATCACACATTGCAATGGACCTTAGGTACATCCCATTGGGCCTTAAATACATCAAATGGGCCATATCACATGGGCCTTACATTCATTAAATGGGTCGCATTAATGAGCCTCACAACGGGGCCTTAAGTACATTGCAATGGGCCATAACCCATGGGCCTTAGAATGCATCAAAATGGGCCTCGCAACATGGGCCTTATATATATCAAAGTGGGCCTCAACCACGGCCACAAATACATCGAATGGGCCTCATAATATGGGCCCTACAATCCACATCAAAGTGGGCCCCAATGATCTACCACAAATACATTAAGATGGACCTCAAAACATGCCAAGGTGGGGTCCACTTGGACTTTAGATTCTGTTTCATTCTTTAACTCATGCCATAAAATGGCCCTTCAAAATGGATAGACGGATTGGATGTAACATATACATCATGGTGGGGGGTCCACATGAGGGTCCACCATAATATATTTATCTAATATAATTAATATATTTGTATATATATACAATAATATATATATATATATATATAATAATATATATATATATATATACATACATATATATATATACACACACACACACATACGCACCCCGCACACACCCACACGCACACATGTGCATGCACCCACGCACACACACATGTCCACACACCCACACGCACACATGTGCATGCACCCACGCACACACCCACCGTCCACTGGATGGTGGGAAAAACATGCATCACACCAGCGGGCTCCACCGTCCGCTGGACGGTGGAGAAAATACATAAATCACTGTGGGTCCCACGTGGGGCCCACTGTAATGTTTACGCCCATCCAACCCGTTCATAAGGTCACGCAGACCAAGATGAGGGGTAAAGCAAATTTCAGCTTGATCCAAAACCTCCGTGGGCCCAAAAAAATTTCAATGGTAGACCTTCAATTCTCACTGTTTCCTTTGGTGTGGGCCGCCAGAACGGTGGATGGGCCTGATCTTTGGAGGGGTCCTACTGCTGGGAGTGGCCCACCTCGTGAACGGTGTGGATATAAGATATACATCATGGTGGGGCCCACGGCAGGAGCCGTGGGTCCCTGCCTCTTGGCCGCCCGCCCGTGTAAAATACAGCAGCGTCTGCTACTGTGTCAGTGGCAGCAGGCGCTGCCTTATTTTTTTTATTTTTTATTTTTTTGAAATCCCGTGTTCTTGGGGTTTTTCGAGTGCGGGGCCCACATCAGGCGGATCCGTCCCAACCATCAGTTGCTGGGGCTCAAAACAAACCCAACGAGCCCAATATTGGGTATTTTTCGGAGTACAGAAACGGTAGGGTGGTTTTTGACGGTAAAGAAGTTGTTTTCCTATGCTCTGGCCCACCAAAAAATCGGATTAGTCCCATCTTTAGTCTCAACGCCTAAAATGATCCCCTGAATGGGATGGACGGTATGGATTGAATTTATTCATCAAGGTGGGGCCTGCATAAGCGTCCCACCCCAAAAGCTTAAAGCAAGTTAGTATTTGTGTTTTCATTTTGACGTCCAGCGTCCCTGGACGCTGGACGGCTTGACGTTGCACGTGCGTACACTGAGGTGGGCCATGCTTAGGTGGGCCACACATGATGGGTGGTGCGGGTACAACACATTTAAAGTGGGCCCCCACACATAGATGGCTTAGATACAATACCCACCTCATGGTGGGGTCCACAACAATGGATGACATGGATAAAGGCATGCATCAAGTGGGCCAAAGCCATCATTCACAAGGAAAAAAAAAAGAGAGGGAGAGAGAGAGAGAGGGAGAAATCGGTGAGGATGGAGGGACCCCGCCACTATGGGCCCCTCATACAAACATACATTAAGGTGGGTCCCACATATATGGACCCTTAATCCAATAAAATGAATGAAAAATAAAGATCTATGATCACCCACCGACTTCTTCTTGGTCCCAAGGCTTCCTTTGCTCCTTTGCTTTGATTCCGACGGAGGAGATGGGGTTTGGATGGTTGAGATGGAAGATGGAAGGGTAGGAAGAGGTGGGCCACACTTGTGGTTTTTGGGAGAGATGGGAAGGGCTTGGACTTGTGAGGATTTGGAGTCGCTTGGAATAGGTTTAAAAATGAAGGGGAGAGAGAGTTGTAGAGAGAGAGGAGTGATGGGTGATGGAGTGATGGATGTGGTGGTGATGGGTGTGTAAGAGCACCTTTTTTACTTTGTTGGCCATTTGTGTAAGAGAGGCATGGCTTGTGTAAGATTTTTGACTTTGAGCTTGCTTGGGAAAGGGTGAAAAGTGATGGATTGATGGGATTGATTGATGGGTGATTGATGTGACATTTCGTTGAGATTCTCTTGGGTTTCGCAATGCGCGGCGTTTTCCTCGCACCGAACACTAGCCCACATCTCCTGGCCAGAGTATCGCCTCGGCGGCGAGTCGCGGCATCGGAACCGCGGCGACGGTACGGTCACAATGGTACAAGTCTCGGGTTGAGTCGAATCAGATTAACAACGTATGAATCAAGGTCGCGTGCAACGCCGGTTAAGGGTCGAAGGTTGCCGAAATTTGACCGGAAAGACCGCGGGAACCTACGGAACGGTACGGTCTAAGATACGAGTCTTATAGTTTAGTGTCATTTAAACTCATCCTTGTTTCCTTGACATTTACATGATTGAAACGGATCGTAATTTATTTAATTTATATACATTTTTACCCAGTCATTAATACAGAAGTAACGTAAAGTCCATGGTTTGATTTTTCAAGCACGTGAACTTGAGACATTGACTAGAGCTTTCTCGATTTTAGTATCGGACATGAAGCTGTCTAAATTTTCTCATGTAGTTGCTTCCTCTGGAAAGTTACTTGCTAGGAACATACTCGCATTAGAGTGCATAACAGGCTACGCAAAGCTTCTAGAAAATGTTCTTCAGTTTCCATCAGATTCCATGCTCCCCAAGTCCATTTCTCAGCTTCAAAAATACAATTAGGAATGGAGTTTGTTCAGGAAGAAATCATATGAGAGAGGCACGAGCCAACAATGAAGCCAAAACTGAACTTGAGAGTCATTTGAGAAAATCTGGGAAGCGAGAAGCTACCCTTGTTCAAGCACTTGAAGAATTGAGGTAGACTCTTAGTAGAACAAAACAGCAAGTATTTATTTGATCCTGATTCTTGGACTGTAATTTCACTAAGTAACAAAAAATTATTCATTTGTTGGTTTGCTGTTGTAGGCAGTTTTTAGAGAGGACATGGTTTGAAGAGACATTGATGATCCATTGTATATAATCTCTTGTATGTCATGCATGCTAACTGTTTGATGAAATGTCTCAACAAGGAATGTTTTGTGTGGATTGCATTTGAGTCCCATTTTTTTTTCTCTACCCATGAGTCGACCCACATGGTTATATGGCTGGTGACCTACATTGAAACTTGATGCTGCAGGACATGCCTCAACAATTGAAAGTGAGGCTTCTATAAGAGGTGGGAGAGCACGATAGAGAATGGATTGTCTGTAAGCACGATATTTTCATGCCTTAGATTGTGTCATGAGTTTCTTGGGTTTGAAACTATTGATATATGGTTTTTTATTTGATTTTATTGTTGATATATGTGTGAATGTTGCATGTGGGAGGATTGGAGCTGCATATTTCAGATTCAAGCATCTGGTAGAACAAAAATGTGTAGTTCATCAAACAATACATTATGCGATTATAATTACATTTATTTGTTGCAAATGTGAATGAAAATAAACAACTTAATATATATATATATATATATATATATATATATATATATATGTTATCAATAGAGGATACCTTGATTAGGGGGACATGCAATTCTTGTAGAAAACATATGGTATGTAATGAGATCATGTAGAAAAGAAACTCTTCATTGAAGGCAGCCATAACCTTGGTTAGGGTTTGGGCTGAAAGTACGAGTGCGGGAGCCGACGCTTTCAGAGTCCAAACTCATTCTTTTGAGAAATAGAAAAATGAGAATATTAGTAAATATGGATTTTCTTGTTAAGAAGAAAATGGAAGGTAAAGAAGAGACATAACTAAAACTTTGCACTGTGAAAAGTAATATTAACCATCTTACTTTCCCCGTTGAATTTGACGTCCAGGAAATGGACCTCTTCCAGAAAACTATGGATTTAAAACCATTAAATCCTTCTCAGATATCTGAGTTTATTGAACTGAATTGAGTTATTACAATTCAATTTTGTTGAATATCTAAACGCAAGGTTTCCATGAATTAGGCAAATGAATTCATTCTAACCCATTTTGTTGAATATCCAAACGCAAGGATTTATTTATTTATTATTTTTTTTTATTATTATTTTGTGATATGCAATAGGTTTTCAGAATTCATATGTAGGTGCATACTTGTACTCATTCACATGGACTTTGACTATCTTTCTTAAATTTCTTTGGTTTTTCTAATTTTTGTATCTAATTTTGAATTTTTAGGCCCTAAAACAAAATTCGAGGTGCTGTCAACAATGTTAACAGAATCCTCCAGGTCAGATTGTTAATTGGACCTGATTTTATTTAAATGATCTTGATAATCCATTTTATTTAAATGAGCAGACTTGGATGTGCGTCGGAGCTATCCGGATGTTGAGCGGGGGTCTCTGGAATGTGGGAACCGCTATTATGACTATGATGAAGCTGTCTATTTCCTATGGACAACATTGGAGTGGCCTGGCCATTTGGACAGGCCGTGTTTATATCTGTATTTGCTCGAAATTGATGGAGCAGACCCGGATGTGCGTCGGAGCTATCCGGATGTTGAGAGGGGGTCCTTGGAAGGTGAGAACCGCTGTTATGACCATGATGAAGCTGTCTATTTCCTATGGACAGCATTGGAGTGGTCTGGCTTTTTGGACAGGCCGTATTTATATATGTATTTGCTCGAAATTGATAGAGTAGACCCGGATGTGCGTCGGAGCTATCCGGATGTTGAATGGGAGTCCCTGGAAGGTGGGAACTGCTGTTATGACCATGATGAAGCTATCTATTTCTTATGGACATCATTGGAGTGGCCTGGTCATTTGGACAGGCCGTGTTTATATTTGCTCAAAATTAATGGAGCAGACCTGGATGTACATCGGAAGCTATCCGGATGAGCGGGGGTCCCTAGAAGGTGGGAACCGCTGTTATGACTATGATGAAGTTGTCCATTTCACATAGACAGCATTGAAGGGGCCTGGTCATTTGGACAGGCCATGTTTATGTATGTTTGTTTGAAATTAATGGAGCAGACCAGGATGTACGTTGGAGCTATCTGGATGAGCGGGGGTCCCTGGAAGGTGAGAACCGCTGTTATGACCATGATGAAGCTCTCCATTTCCTATGGACAGCATTGGAGGGGCTTGGCCATTTGGACAGAGTGTTGTTTATGTATTTGCTCAAAATTAATGGAGTATACCCGGATATGCGTCGGAGCTATCCGGATGAGCGAGGGTCCTTGGAAGGTGGGAACCGCTGTTATGACCATGATAAAGCTGTCTATTTCCTATGGACAGCATTGGAGGGGCCTGGCCATTTGGACAGGCCGTGTTTATTTCTGTATTTGCAGGTACCACACCCTAAACCTATAACTTAAACCTATTCTCAATTCCCTAAAGCTATAACCTAAAATCTATAACCCAACCTAAACCTAAACTTATAACCTAAACCTATTCTCAAATCCCAAAACCTATAACCTTAACCTATAACCCAACCTAAACCTAAACTTATAACCTAAACCTATTCTTAAATCCCAAAACCTATAACCTAAACCTAAACCTTAACCTATAACCCAACCTAAACCTATACTTATAACCTAAACCTATACTCAAATCATTAAAACCCATAACCAAAACCTAAACCTTAACCTAAACCTATAACTTATAACCTAAACCCGAACCCGAATCCTAACCTAACTAAAACATATAACCTATAACCTATACCTAAGCCTATACTAAACCTAAACCTAAACTAAACCTAAACCTAAACCGATAACTTAAACCTAAACCTATAACCTATAACCTAAACCCTAACCTAAACATTATAACCTTAACCTAAACCTTAACCTAAACCAATAACCTAAACCTAAACCTATACTTATAACCTAAACCTATTCTCAAATCCCAAAACCTATAACCTAAACGTAAACCTAACCTAAACCCAACCGAAACCTATACTTATAACCTAAACCATTCTCAAATCCCAAAACCATAAACTGAACCTAAACCTTAACCTAAACCTATAAACTATAACCTAAACCAAAACCTATAACCTAAACCAAAACCAAAACCTAAACCTAAAACCTAAATGTACTCTCAAATCCCTAAACCTAAACCTACACCTAATCCTAATCTCAACTCCCTAACCTAAACCTAAACCTAAACTTGAAAACCCAAACTTAAACCCGATCCCGAACCGGAACCCGATTTCCTAAACCTAAACGTTAACCAATTCTCAATTCCTAAAAACTATAACCTATAACATATAACCTATAACCTAAACCTAAACCTAACATAAATCTATAACCCAAACCTTAACCTATAAACTAAACCTATAACCTATAACCTATAACCTAGACCCAAACCTAAACCCGATCCCGAACCCGACCCGATTTCCTAAACTTAAACCTTAACCTATAACCTATACTTATAACCAATAACCTAAACCAAAACCTATAACTTAAACCAAAACTAAAACCTAAACCTAAAACCTAAATGTATTCTCAAATCCCTAAACCTAAACCTATACCTAATCCTAATCTCAACTCCCTAACCTAAACCTAAACCTAAACTTGAAAACCCAAACTTAAACCCGATCCCGAAGCCGAACCCGATTTCCTAAACCAAAACCTTAACCAATTCTCAATTCCCAAAAACTATAACCTATAACCTAAACCTAAACCTAACCTAAACCTATAACCCAAACCTTAACCTATAAACTAAACCTATAACCTATAACCTATAACCTAAACCCAAACCTAAACCCGATCCCGAACTCGAACCCAATTTCCTAAACCTAAACCTTAACCTATAACCTATACTTATAACCTATAACCTAAACCAAAACCTATAACCTAAACCAAAACCTAAACCTAAACATAAAACCTAAATGTATTCTCTAATCCCTAAACCTAAACCTACACCTAATCCTAATCTCAACTCCCTAACTTAAACCTAAACCTAAACTTGAAAACCCAAACTTAAACCTGATTCCGAAGCCGAACCCGATTTCCTAAACCTAAACCTTAACCAATTCTCAATTCCCAAAAACTATAACCTATAACATATAACCTATAACCTAAACCTAAACTTATAACCCAAACCTTAACCTATAAACTAAACCTATAACCTATAACCTAAAACCTAAACCCAAACCTAAACCCGATCCCGAACCCGAACCCGAACCCGATTTCCTAAACCTAAACCTATATCCTATACCCGAATCCAAACCCGAATCCCTAAACCTTAACCTAAACATATAACCTATAACCTATAACCTAAGCCTAAACCTAAACCTATAACCTATGACCTAAACCTAACCTAAACCCTAGAACTTAACCTTAACCGAACCGAAACCTAAACCTAAACCGAAACCTAGGACTTAAACCGAAACCGATTCGCAAAAGCCCAAAACCTAAACCGGAACCTAGAAGCCAACCTAAACCTATACTTAAACCTAAACCTATTCTCAAATCCCAAAAACCGAAACCTGGAACCGATAAGCCAACCCCGAAACCTATACTTATAACCGAAAACCTAGGCTCAAATCCCAAAACCCAGAACCGAAACATAAACCTTAACCGAAAAACCTAACGACTATAGGATAAAATAAACCTATTCTCAAATCCCAAAACCTATAACCTTAACCTAAAAAGGAAACCTAAACCAACCTAAACCTATACTTATAACCTAAACCTATTCTCAAATCCCAAAACCCATAACCTAAACCTAAACCTATAACCATAAACTAAACTAAACCTATAACCTAAACCAAAACCTAAACCTAAACCTAAAACATAAATGTATTCTCAAATCCCTAAACCTAAACCTACACCTAATCCTAATCTCAACTCTCTAACCTAAACCTAAACCTAAACTTGAAAACCCAAACTTAAACCCGATCCCGAACCCGAACCCGATTTCCTAAACCTAAACCTTAACCAATTCTCAATTCCCAAAACTATAACCTATAACCTAAACCTAAACCTAAACCTAACCTAAACCTATAACCTAAACCTTAACCTATAAACTAAACCTATAACCTATTACCTATAACCTAAACCCAAACCTAAACCCGATCTCGAACCCGAACCCGATTTCCTAAACCTAAACTGTAACATCCCGGATTTTTGCCAACCTGGGATTAGACGTCCTTAGGCAATGGGTCGATCCTAACACCTTATTAACTTGTCAAAACTCAGTCCCAAAGGCTAAAATCGCTTGTGAACCCATTTCTTTCACAAATCTCATGCTTCACCATCTTGTTCTTTCAATTTTTCTAAGCACTTTCATCCTAGATACTATTTTAAACTAGCTAAGTAGTATAACTTGGATTACTTTATATACAAACTACAAAGGACTAAGTACCACCTCAGACCGAAATCACCCAGGACTAAATTCTTTAGAAATTAGGCGAGAATTAGCCAGTTTAAACTAGAGTACCTGTGAAATTAGCACCAACCACTTTAAATACGATCTGCAAGACCCAAAACTTGTAAAATCATTGACGCTAGGTTACCCTAAAATCTAGGATCAATCTCATTATCCGGCTGCCCTCGGGAGCATCTCGAAACTCCGTATCAGATCTGGACCGCACGTCGGAAGTCTGATTAACACGAAATTAAGGAATTAGGACCGTCTTACTGGGCTTGACAACCATCTCGGTAATCAAATCCAGATAGTGTCCCAGCGCTATTCGCTTGAGCTCGGAGTGAAGAGTGTGAGAAATGTGAAATTAATTCAAAATAAAATATCTCAAATAGTAATCTGGCACGTATCGCTTGCAGATCAGTTTTAAGCAACCAGACCGTCAGAATCAGACCAAATTACACCCTCAAATCAGGAGAAATTTCATACACATATCCATGTGCTGGGAATCTCCGATCGAGATCCGCTGACCGTTGAACTGAAACTGATCCGCCATTTGCGATCTGGAATCCCGACCGAAATGAAAACTTAACTAAATGTAGATCCGGTGTCAGTGAGCTTAAGTTCGACCTTTAGCTCAAGGAGGCCCGCTAGAAGTCCTCCGTTGAGCTGAAACTAACCCACTTTGGTTATAACCTAAGTATACTTTGACCTGGAGTCTATTTCGGTGAGTTTTTAGACTATATAAGGACCTTAAACCCTCTCTCATTGCAGCCATACGAATTTGAGAGAAACTCTAGAGAGAGAAGAGAGAAAAGAGAGAGAAAGTGTGAGAGCAGTGGGAGATTCTCCCTGCCACTCTTCCCTGCTGCTATCCATGCTCAACCACTCCATTCTAATCGCTTTCCCGGCGATTTCAGCTCCGTTTCTAGGTAAGAAACCCTAACCCTAATCTGTTTTGGAGTTTTGATAGTTGTAGGTTATGAAATAACTAACCTAAATCATCTTATAGGTTACCAATCTGCCAAATACGAAAGCCTAGCAAACCTATCGACTTCGTTACGATTCTACGACAAAAGGTGCGGACTTTAGGTGTATAGGTTATGGTTTTTAATGCTTTCAATGTCAGATAATGATAGATTCATGATCTGCATGCAATTGCACATGTACAAAGTGTTGTCTGTTTTCTGTTTCAATTAAAGATGAAGAATATGAGATTTTACATACTCTAGGTATTTGTAGAAAGTACCGTATACGTATAAATTTTGAAAATGTGTTTGCCATGATTATTTGTTGTATTAATATATTATATATGGATAAAATATTTGTTTGGCGAAAGGACTCGCCCTAATACATGTTTTTGCTAATATACGCTATGTATGTTAAAATAGTGTATTCTAAGTGTTTGTGAAAATGACCGAATGAGTATAAAATTCTCATTCGTGCTCGCCATGACTAATTGTCATGGATTTATGATTGTTGTATTGGCGATACCCCTTTGACGAAAGGATTTGCCCAAAATCACGCCACGGCCTATATACATTACTTATATTAAAATGTGTGGCCCAAGTGTTTGTGGAAATGACTGAATGAATATGGAATTTGGAATCCTGCTTACCATGACTATCCGTCGTGGGTGTATGCGTGTTATGATCGGGGCAACTCCCTAGTGAAAGGATTTGGCCTAATGCCTATGTGATCAACATATGTCATGTATGTTGATGTATGTATTTTTAACGTGTTTGTTGAAATGTCTGAATGAGTAGTAGGTAGTAAATTGTAATGTTTAAGGGTGTTGAGATATGATTCTCAACTCCTTTAACTATGTGTATGATTTCCTTGGATAGCTGTGTGATTAGGAATTTAATATGTACAAACTCATGCTTGTGTTGTGCTTCATAACATGCTCAAATGATTGTATGATTTTATCTATGTGATGCATATGTTTAAATTCATGTTTACGTTGTATGATCCGTCATGGGTGATGGGGGAGTAGAGCAATGAGTGCGTGTAACAGCCCTGGCAGCCCTAAACTGATAATATCAGTCTTTGATTGTATGATTTGAATTTTGATCCATTACTGCTTTAAATATCTGAAATTGAATGTGATTGGGGCTATTGTATAGTCCAGGCAGTCGGTAACGGGATCGAATTCATGGTTGAGTTTCAGTTGCCACGTGAGATGTGTTCGACGAACCCGAGTCGTACTTCTGTTGGCGATAGTGGTTGGCCACACGAAGTGCTTATGCGCTTCATATCGTTCAACTTGTTGTGCACTCGAGCTAGTCGAGCTCGTCAAGTAACCCGATCTGTCTAATGTATGTTCACCATGTTTGAACGCTACTGCTTGAACCTAGGGTACCAAACTTACCAGTGAAATCCCTTTTAACCATGGTACCTCTATCCGCTAAGACTCATGAGCCGGGCATGATGGTATGGGACACCGTGGTCGAGCTGTCGGCCTACGTTGGGGCCACATGCCCCCCGTAATGACCAGTGAGCAACCAACTCGTGAGCCGATTATGGTGGTATGGGACACTATATTCGTGTTGTCGGCCTACATTGATAAGGTGATGGGGGAGTGGTGCAACGATTGCGTGCAACAGCCCTGACAGCCCTTTGTAGTGACCTCGAGCATACTCTGAATTTCGGTGAGGCGACGAGTTTTGCCGCAGTGTATAGAGTATGAAACTAGGCCTGTATCTGTATAATGATGAACCGTTAAAAAGGTGATGGGGGAGTGGTGTAACCTTTGTCCGTAACAGCCCTGGCAGCCTTTAAAGCGACCTAGAAAACACACCATCGTCTGAGATTAACTAGGACTGATGACCCTAGAATGGATCATGTTTGGGAATGAAACAAGGGAGGTACCTTAGTTTCCCAATACTGCTATTTGAAATGGACTAATAATTACTCGGTAATAGTGCTCATCATCGCACTGCATGTGCCTGGTAGATGTGGAGCACTGAGGGATGAACGCATTTGCGAACGTAAGATGGTGTCGCATGAGGGTGGTTTGGCAAGGGCATACATCATGTCATTTCATACTTGCATTAAATAAGAGTAGTTAGAATTGTTTGATTGTACTGCTTTATCATTACTGCTTGACTGAATTGATAACATATTAACCTATGCTTTATTGTTCCACTGAGTTGATCACTCACTCCCACGTTACGGGACGGTGTTCCAAACACCCACCAGACTTTGTCTGATTACAGATGGCGACGCTACTCCTGAGGCGGAGCCGGACTTTTGTGACGATGAGGATGCTTTCTCGTATATGCGGTTTTCGGGCGGCTTCATGTGAGTCGTGCCTTGATCGATGGGGTTACAGGGATGTTGACTAGATGACACTACACATTTGGTATCATTTGAATTGTACTTGTAATTCTTTAACCTGGTAACATTATCACACTCTAGAGACTTACCATAGTTTTTATATTTTATATATCTATCATAGTCTTCCACTTGCAAATTTAACTGTCTCTGGAGTATGATATGCTGTTTTGGCTTAATCTCACTCATGTTCAATGCACTAATACAGACAACATTCAATCATCATTCATTTTGTTGCACAAGTGATGCGTTGGAACTCGAGAGTTGAGTTCATACTCGACCCTCGATTTTCAGGGTGTTACATAAACCTATAACCTAAACCCGAACCCGAACCCGAACCCAAATCCCTAAACCTTAACCTAAACATATAACCTATAACTTATAACCTATAACCTAAGCCTAAACCTAAACCTAGAACTTAAACCTAAACTATAACCTATACCTAAACCTATAACCTTAACCTAAACCTTAACCTAAACCTAAACCTAAACTTTTAATTAAAACCTAACCTATTCTCAAATCCCAAAACCTATAACCTAAACTTAACCTTAACCTATAACCCAACCTAAACCTATACATATAACCTAAAACCTATTCTCAAATCCCAAAACCCATAACCTAACCTAAACCTTAACCTAACCTAAACCTATACTTATACCTAAACCTATTCTTAAATCCCAAAACCTATAACCTTAACCTAAACCTTAACCTATAACCCAACCTAAACCTATACTTATAACCTAAACTTATTCTCAAATCCCAAAACCCATAACCTAAACCTAAACCTTAACCTAAACCTATAGCCTATAACCTAAACCAAAACCAAAACCAAAACCTAAAACCTAAATGTATGCTCAAATCCCTAAACCTAAACCTACACCTAATCCTAATCTCAACTCCCTAACCTAAACCTAAACCTAAACTTGAAAACCCAAACTTAAACCTGATCCCGAACCCGAACCCAATTTCCTAAACTTAAACCTTAACCAATTCTCAATTCCCAAAAACTATAACTTATAACATATAACCTATAACCTAAACCTAAACCTAACCTAAACCTATAACCCAAACCTTAACCTATAAACTAAACCTAAAACATAAACCCAAACCTAAACCTGATCCCAAACCCGAACCCGATTTCCTAAACTTAAACCTATAACCCGAGCCTGAACCCGAATCCCTAAACCTTAACCTAAACATATAACCTATAACTTATAACCTATAACCTAAGCCTATACCTAAACTTAAACCTAAACATAAACTTATAACTTAAACCTAAACCTATAACCTAAACCCTATACCTTAACCTAAACCTTAACCTAACTTATAACCTAAACTTAAACCTATACTTATAACCTAAACCTATTTTCAAATTCCAAAACCTATAACCTAAACCTAAACCTTAACCTATAACCCAACCTAAACCTATACTTATAACCTAAACCTATTCTCAAATCCCAAAACCCATAACCTAAACCTTAACCTAAACCTATAACCTATAACCTAAACCAAAACCTATAACCTAAATCAAAACCAAAACCTAAACTTAAAACCTAAATGTATTCTCAAATCCCTGAACCTAAACCTACACCTAATCCTAATCTCAACTCCCTAACCTAAACTTGAAAACCCAAACTTAAACCCGATCCCGAACCCGAACCCGATTTCCTAAACCTTAACCAATTCTCAATTCCCAAAAACCATAACCTATAACCTAAACCTAAACCTAACCTAAACCTATAACCCAAACCTTAACCTATAAACTAAACTTATAACCTAAAACCTATAACCTAAACCCAAACCTAAACCCGATTCCGAAAACCCGATTCCGAACTCGAACCCGATTTCCTAAACCTAAACCTTAACCTATAACCTATACTTATAACCTATAACCTAAACCAAAACCTATAACCTAAACCAAAACCTAAACCTAAACCTAAAACCTAAATGTATTTTCAAATCCCTAAACCTAAACTTACTCCTAATCCTAATCTCAACTCCCTAACCTAAACCTAAACCTAAACTTGAAAACCCAAACTTAAACCCGATCACAAACCCGAACCTGATTTCCTAAACCTAAACCTTAACCAATTCTCAATTCCCAAAAACTATAACCTATAACATATAACTTATAACCTATAACATATAACATATAATCAATTCTCTAGGTTCTCAACTATCTTATTTCTATGTTTTCCTTGCATTTAGTTTTCATCCTTCTTCAATTGACTGATTCTTTGTTTTTATGTTGCAGAGTCCTCTAGTGGTGGTTCGCCCTTGAATAATTACAGAAGACGCACAAGAGAAGTTATTGGTATAGCTGTCAGGTGTGCAGGTAGACTACTGATACTTTTATTCATTTTCTATTTATGGTGGATGAAGGATGCACCTGGCCATATGCGAGTGCACATAGACACACCGAGATTTGTATTTTCAGCATTATTGTAATTATAATTGTAATTGATTGAATGAATGATTGTAATTGAATGAATGAATGATTATACAGGTGGTAATTGAATGAATGAATGATTATAGCACGGATATTGACCGTAGCTATAGGTCTATGGCTACGGATTAATTGAATGAATGAATGATTGTAATTGAATGAATGAATGATTATGCAGGTGGTAATTGAATAAATGAATGATTATAGCACGGATATTGACCATAGTTATAGGTGTATGGCTACGGATTAAATCTGTAGTCTTTGTTTTTTAAATGTACAAAATAGCTAGGATATTAACCGTAGCCGATAGTCTGACAGTTGTAGCCATTATTAAATTTGGCATATTGCTACGAACTTTTACCTACAAATAATATCCGTAGCTGTTTATGCTTATCGCTACAGATATAATTGCTACGGATTATATCCGTAGCTGTTGTAACCTATAGCTACGGATTAAATCCTTAGCTATAGGTTCCAGACCTATTGTTACGGCACCTACGACTACGGTCGTGCTACGGACTAAAACCGTAGCCATAGGTCTATGTCTACGGATTTTATCGGTAGCCTTTGCCCGTTTTTCTGGTAGTGGCACGTCGAACTGATTGACATGAAGTGCATGAGCATTCCGTGTGACCTAACCACGTCAACAACCGAAGTACGGCTCGAATTCATCAGGCATGTCCCGTGTGGCGAAACAACATCAGCCACCTAATCCAGATCTATTACCGATTGCCTAGACTATACTGTAGTCCCAAACGCATCCAATTCCAACATGTAATAATATGACATAGTCAAACAGTAATGAATAAATAATTCCAATCCTACAATCATTTGAGCATGTTGTGAAATGCAACATAAACATGAATTCGCACATATTCATTCCATAAATATAATTGACATCATAATATAACATACATGGAGGAAATCATACACATCATTAACGTAGTTGAGAATCATATCTCAACTCGCATACAAGTACACCTTTACAAACACCTAGTCTACACATTCCAACATACATATCGTATGTCGGTTACAATACGTATTAGGGCAAACCCTTTCGTCAGGGGATTGTCACCTATGCAACAATCATATACCTACACCAGTTAGTCATGCCAAGCAAGAATACAAACCCTATACTCATTCAGACATTTTCACAAACACTTAGGTTACACATTATAACATACACGACGTATGTTGGCATAACATATATCAGGGTCAATCCTTTCGCCAAGGAGTTGTTATACATACATCTAGCATATATACACGGCAAATAATCATGGCAAACACAATTTCAAATTCCCTACGTATACGATCATTTCTACAAACACATGGAATACTCTAAACTCAAAATAGTTCATATATATACGAAAAACGAAACAAACATCGCATTTGTCATGTGAAATGACACCCACGTCAGTTATAAACCATTAACCAATATTGAAAGCCTTGAAAACCATAACCTATACGTTTATAGTCTGCACCTTACGCCGGTAAATGCGTAACAGATTCGTTTTAGACACTTAGTCTTTGTCAACAGCGGATTGGCAACTTATAGCATGAATTAGGTTAGCTATTTCATAACTTACACTATCTGGAACCCTAAAACAGATTAGGGTTAGGTTTTATTACCCAAGTACGTTGTCAGAAACGCCGGAGTTGTGATACAGATAGGGTGGCTAAGTGCGTGAA
This sequence comes from Magnolia officinalis, assembly GCA_021015155.1. Lineage (NCBI taxonomy): Eukaryota > Viridiplantae > Streptophyta > Magnoliopsida > Magnoliales > Magnoliaceae > Magnolia > Magnolia officinalis. The sequence continues at coordinate 13,720,732 of JAJHSJ010000012.1, read as the reverse complement.
GCTACGAGATCTAATCCCAGGATGAATCTCCAACTCTCTCTCTCTCTCTTTCTCTCTCTTTCATTTCCTTTTCCTCTCCTCTCTTTCTTACGGTTTTAAAATTCATATGGAATATGAGAGAGAGGGTTTAAGGCCCTTATATAGGCCCATAACTGATAGGAATGGCCCCATGGTCATGGTATACTTAGGTTATAGCTAAAACCCATTTATTTCGGCTCAATGGAGCACTTCTCGAGGCCCCCTTTCTGCGTGCGGTTGGACTTAAGCTCCCTGACATTGGATCTAGGTCGAGTTAAGTTTTTGGTCCGATCGGATTTACAGATCGACCATGGCGGACCAGTTTCAGTTCAACGGTCACCGGTACTCGATCAGGGCCACAAGTGTACTGACATGTATGAAAAATTTCTCCTGATCTGAGGGTGTATTTGGGTCAGATTCTGACGGTCTGAATCCTTATATTTGGCCCGCAAGCGACACGTCTCAGTTTACTTAATTTTGGATTTTATTTTCAAAAAAAAATCATGTTTCTCACACACTTTGCTCCGGGCTCAAGTTGTGCAGTTCTGGACACAGTCACGACTTGATTTCCGAGATGGTTATCAAGCCCAGCAAGGCGATCATAATCGTTTAGTTTCATGGTAATCGGACTTTCGACGTGCGGTCCAAGTCCGATACGGAGTTTCGTGATGCCCCCGAGAGCAACTGGGTAATGAGATTGATCCTAGATTATAGGGTAATGTAACGTCAATGATTCTGCAAGTTTTGGGTCTTGCAGTTCGTATTTAAAGTGGTTCAACGCGAATTTCTCAGCTAATCTAGTTTAACTCTTAGTTAATTTCATCTAATTTCTAAAGGATTTGGTCCTGAGTGATTTCTGCGTACTCGGGTCTTTGTACGGATTTTTCTGAGATGTTACAGTTGGTCTCCCTCCAACACACATTCGCGTCATCGCAGCCTCCTTTAGTTCTTCAGGGAAGGGTGGTACCGGTATATAGAAACAAGGTAGTCCTATGACACTACCTAGAGTGCATGGAAGTGGGAAACATGAATCTGAATCAACGATGCATTCGGGGAGATATACCCATATGACCATTCACAAGTATGGCTTCCAACGCCAAAATCACTTTTGATGTGGAAACTCAGCTCAAAATCATTCCAACTCACATATTTGTGTGGAAACTCCTTTATACATCCCAGGCACATCGAGAGATATTTGTCAAAATACTCAACGATGCACATATCTCTCAAGATGCCCCACTCAAAACCGTTGCACACATGATAGGTCAACTCCTTGCCCTCAAGCCATCACCTTTTTTGACAATGAGTTGCCACCAGAAGCTGCAACCATGGGCATTCCATGAACATAATTGTCGCTCATAAGGACTGTAGCATTCCACTCATCCTAATTGACAATAGTTCAAGTCTTAACGTTTGCCCAGTTTGAACTACCAGTACTTAGGACTGGACTCGTCTACATTCAAACCAAGTAGCATGAATGTCAGAGCCTTTGATAACTCCCGAAGGCAGGCTCCGGAGAAGTGACCTAAAATTGCAAATCGGTCCAGACACGTCTACCATCTCTTTCTAGTTACTAGACATCCCATCATCATTCAACATTTTCCTTGGTAAACCATGGATACACTAGGTAGGCGTTGTCTCTTATACTCTCCATCGGAGAGTCAAATACATCTTCGGTGACAAGGTATTGTCCATTGTGGAAGATCCAAAGTAACTCTTTCCCATTCGAGTCAGCCTATCCAGAAGAGCCTAGTATTTCGGTCATTGATGTCTGGGCTTTAGAGAAAGACAATCCATGTCAAAGATTTCTATTTGAGGTAGTAGACCATGTGCCAATGACGTGTTCTCTCGAACCTAGCCTCGACTTTTCTCCCGTTGAACGCCAAATTGAGAACTATCAACGTGAGTATCAAGATATTGCCAAAGTGATCAAGGTATAAGAAAGGATAAGAAAAGCGAGACTGGATATGAATCTCTTCCTTCAGACAAAATAGCCACCTTAGAGAACAAAAGAAAAGGGAATGGTCTGCAAGAAGGTCACTATTTTCCCTTCACTCTAGTCTAGTTCATGAGTGTCTGAATCTTCCACCTGGACATTCATCCAGATTCCATCCAGCCAAACAAAACCACACTCTCACTCATCCAAGTCACAACCACAACCTTAATCTCTCAAATTCCATCCAGCCAGATCAGGGTCATATTCTTGTTCCCTCAGCTTCGCTCTACCTACAAGAGGGAAAGGGGCTAGAATGACCTCATATCGATTGGACCTCCATCATGGTCCCACCACAATTGCAATAACCCGATCGAGGAATGTCATAACTTCATGAATGAAGAAGAGCATACTGCGTTTGACACGGATTCATACCATAGTCCTCGTTTCATCATGATGATTAGGCATGACAGAGACGATTCACCACCTCATTCGCAAGCCCTGTCTCCCAAGGGGAGGGAGTACGGGGCCTAATTTGGTTTACAATTCCCCTGACCACTGGGGAATGACAGAGACGATTCACCACTTCATTCGCAGGCCCTGTCTCCCAAGCGGAGGGAGTACGGGGCCTAATTTGGTTTACAATTCCCCTGACCACTGGGTTAGTAGGCCAAATGCATAACAAAGCCGGCCACCAAAAAAAAAAAAAAAACACACACACACATCTATGTAGATAGACATGCGTGTCCCAGGTCGATTCAGGTTAGCCCTTAGTTCGAAGCGCCATCTTGTTCGAGGACCAACATTTGTAAAAATCTAAAAAATCAGAAAGCTTACAAATCCCAAAAATAAAAAAAATAAAAAAAAAAAAAACCCCAAAATTTTTAAAAACATCAATGCATCATTATAAAAAAGTAAAAAATATCTCAATGTAATGCCCCGAAAATCGGCACCCAAGTACATAGATTCTGATCCTGAGTTTCCGGTATTAACTTAATAAAAATACACATGTGTCCTCATTCAAATTCATATTCATTTCACACACAAATAATCAGAGTAACATATTTCAACTTAACAGAACCAAAGCGAGGTAAAGATACAAAATTCAAAAATATAGGGCTAACATCCAAAAGTTACAGTTCCAAAGTGGTGACTACCCATGTGAGAATTATACGAACCATAATAATTGCAATAGAAATAGAAGAACAACTACTAAGCGGGGAAGATGCCAGAGATCTACTTGGCACCCCGAGTGCACCACCAACTAGTCATATTCCTGAGTTATCTGCATATGTCAAATAGGAGGCGTCAAACGCCAACATGATGAAGAAATATCCCCAAGATTATTACTTGAAATATTTTAGTGATTAGCAGGTTCACAGCAAATATATATTCATACATGTAATACATTTAAGCATGTTACCTTTAATGCATAGCTACTAAGTAAGTTACACATATTACTAACACAACCAAGCGCAAGTAAAGATGGCACAGCAAACAAACAGTTTCCTCATCTAATTGGTAAATATATTAATGCTATGATGAAATGATGCATGCTCCTTACAATCTAACACTCACTCATAAGTGACTTCAATATTTATTTTGCAAATGCCAACACTCCATCACAAGCGACTCCAACGCTAAATCGCAAACTATCCTAGGGTATGCATAATTAGCCAAGTGATTATTAGTCACAATTCATACAACATGTTGGCAAAGCTAAGATATCGTCGTTATATCACGAGTCAATATCCAGATCATGTGGCTTGTTGCAGCATGTGGCGGCTCCTTATCAGTGTCCCTTGATCTAAATTAAGGTATCAACATGATACGGGTCGTCACCCAATACCAAGTATGAACAATCAATTCAGAAGTGCAAACTTGTCACTAAAAACTAAATCAATACATATGAAATGGCTCGTCACCCAATTCCATTCACGCCCGGTCGTTCGAACGGTACTCTGGCATGGAACTATCTTCCAGGTAATTTGATAGGAGTCGTTCGACTAATATTTTATCACCTCTATCAATTCTCATTGGTCACTACGGGGAGGCTTGTCACCCTAGCATAGGCTAACAACTCGAACACGGTGTCCTATACCACCATGCTTGGCTCATGAGTCTTTGTGGGATCGTAACACACTAATGTTTATGAGTAGACTAAATCACCGGTAATTATGGTTTTCAAAAATTATTGAATATTATACAATCACTAAGCATAAGAACGATCGAGCTTACATTAAATTAATGCGATCGACTACGGAAGACCCCTGTAAAATGGCATTGGGTGCAAAGCTTCCTGTGTACCTCCAACTACTATTGATCATCTGTGTTCAACTTCGGTCGGTCGTATAAGCCTAAGATAGCCTCTCTAAAGCAGCTATCCACATATTTAAATAATTTGCAGATCTCGATCCACCACAACAAGACAATTCAATATTATTAAAAAATTTTAGCATTCGACATCGAAGAATTCTAATATTAAGAGTTTCATGTCATTCAAGCATGTTATCAACCAAATAGCAAACGAGTACATTTAGTTATTCTAAAATATCAGGTAGAAGCTTAAGGATGGATCTTTACCTTAGAATCAAAATCATCGACTCAGATGCGGCCCTAGGGTCAGAAATTTGGGAAAAACACTACAAACCTAAATTAAAGTACAAGACTATCATTAATTATGTTGATTTAATCTTAATTAAATTTTAAACAATGGATTATGGCTTAACTAACTCGATTGTAGTGATCCCTCAACTCAGTTCGACGAATCGAAATCCAGAATCGACGCACAACCAAAACTCTAACGGATACGAGCCTGATTACGATTCCCACAAGAGTATGGACCATCTCAATCGATAATTGAGACTCAAAACCCTAATATACTCAACCCTAATATTATATTAGAATTTGCAATAGGGTTGCTAACCCTAATGACTCAAAATATAGGAAATGAAAGAAAGAGATAGAAAAACAATTAGAAAATCTCTTACCTAGTAAGGGGTGAATAATCTATCCCAAAATGAAAGAAAGAGATAGAAAGACAATCGGTTCCCACTTAGACTCCCTGCTTCGGCAGGCAGCCTCACCTAAGCGTGTGCAGGCTCTGCTATGAAGGACGTTATTTTAAAGTTTTGCATGGTACTTCAATTGGGCTTTTGTTTGGGCTTGCTTTTGGGCTTAAATAGGTGAGTTAACTATTTTGTTAGACTGAGTAAACTAACCAGGTGAGTTGACTAAGTGAGTCAACTTGTTGAGCTGACTCAAGGTTCTTGGGTTTTAGGTTCCTAAGGTTCAGGATTATGCTGACTAGGCCGACTGGGTTGTCTGGGTTAAATGGGCTGACTAGGTCGAGTTTAGGATTTTACGACTGGGATTCCTAGGATTTAGGTCTATAAAGTTAGGGTTTTGTTGACCATCGATCAGTTCAAACTCAATTAACTTATAAGCCTGTGGTGGGGTGTATACAAACGCACACTCTCCAAACTGTTCTCGTCAGTATGACCCACCTAAATCACAGATTATTCTTTTATTTATTTTTTATTTTTTTGTCATGCCTAAATTTTCGTGTGGCATCTAATGGCTTAAGTTGATTTCACATAATCATCACAATTTGCCTAGTAAAAAATCAACGGAGGACATGTCTTTCCCAATTGTTTCCTTTAACCTCACCCATTGAGTTACAGGTCAACCTGATTAATGTGGGATTACACATCTACCGTCATGGTGGATTTGGCATCCCATAAAATTCCATCTTTCTTTTTTTTCAATATATGAGCAGAGCCCCATTTTTTACCGGGCCCACCATGATTTACATGTGAAATGTACTTCAAGCTAATAGATGTGTAATTCCATGTTAGGCCTGGCGCTGTGATTCGCATGGGTCACATCAAAAGAATTAGTTTAAAGAGAAACATTGACGGTTGATTTTTGACAAGGCCAGCCATAATTATAATATGAAATCCACTCAAGCCATATGATGCTACACAAAATTTAAGTATGTGGCTCAAAAATCAGAACAATCTGTGATTCAGGTGGGGGCATACCAAGGAAAACAATTTAAAAGGTGGGTGCATTATCCTGTATACTATTTCCAATCGCGTGGTCCACCTAAATCACATATAGGCTAGTTTTTGAGCCGTTGTCTAAAATCGATTCATGCAACTGATAATCAGAGTGGATTTAGAAAATACATCATGGTGAGGCCCACGTAGCTTTTGTTTTCCATTGGCAAACATGATTTAGCTTCCATACCGAGTGGGTTGGGCGGTTTGGCTTTGAGAGCTGATTAGGTGCCCGGGCTTCACCCCAAGACAGTTAGCCCTTATTGTGGGGCCCACCTTGATGTATGTATCCTGTATCCACGTAGTTCATCCATTTTGTCATATCATTTCAGAGCATGAGCCAAAAATGAAGTAGATCGGAACCATAGTATAAGAAATAATGGTGAATGAACACCCCACCATTAAAAACTTCTTAAGGCCCACTGTAAAGTTTCCCTAAGGTTTATTTACAATCCAACCTTTTAATAAAGTCACCCAAACCTGGATGAAGGAAAAAAATATATCAGATTGATCCAAAACATTTGTAATCTACAACAAGTTTTTAATGGTCAATCACCACTTTTTCCTTTGGTATGATCCACCAATATTTGGATCTACTTCGGTTTTTGTCTCATGCCCTAAAATGAGCTGAATAAAAAAATGGACGGTTTGGATATAGAATACATACATCAAGATGGGCTCCACAGTAAGAGAGACGCTGGGGCCAGGCCGCATACACGTATACATATGTAAAAATGTTTTTCCTAAACTACCGAGTAAAATCATTTTTCCTTGACTACCCTGAAATTGAAAATGCTACTCACGCACACGTGTAAGGAAATTGCTGCTCACGCACACGTGTAAGAAAAAGGTGACCAGCAAGCACTTTTGATTAGTTAACATAATGGTTGGACATTCCTGTGATTATGGGCCACTGTAATCTCATTTTTCCTGTTGATTTTGGACCGTTGTCTAATACCCTGAACGTCCATTCAATGATCACCAAGTGGATGTTGACAATTGTCTGATTGATCACTCTCAATTTTTGCCTTTGGTGCGTCCACTAAGTGGCCCATGATTTGGACGGTTCAGATGGCCTACACCTATCCCATGTGCACTATCCACATGTACTGTCGATTCGTTGCTATAGCGCTCGACCATCCGTAGCGAACTCTCAACTCTCTAAGTGCTCTAGCCCAGCGACTGTTCACCTAACGCCCTCTTCTAAGGACACTCATTTAAAGTAGTATCAGGCACTGCCATCGTGACACGTGTGCAAAATCCATGCCGTTCATCAAGAATATCCACCATCAATGTAACCTGGTCCAAAATTCAGGCCCTTCTACTTATCAGGTTTGCCTCCCACGTACGAACATTTAAAACCAACCAATACTACACGTTCGAGGTACGAGCATAGCTTACACGATAAGGGTACTGATCTGAGTTTGTGGCAATGGCCCATTCAAAATGGATGTGATCGCCTGATGATTTGTCAGGATATTTCACGCGTGTGCAGCTGGCATGTGGTCTCCCATTCTAATCCAATCCATGCCTGCATTTCTCTTAATCCAAAACTTTCCAGATTAGAGGATCCTGGCCCTTCAGTTGGTGCCCTACAACCAGTCAACATTCAATGGACAAAAAAACCCAAATATTAGACGGTTAGGATCTACCGATTTTAGATATTTCCTAATCCAAACCACAGTTATTACACGTGGGATTTTTTGATACTCGGGAAGGCGCTTGACGCTTGATACTCAGGCACTCGGATATTGTACACGTCACATACATTGATCCAAATTGTGTAACTCGCTGTCTTTCAAGTCATGGACCCAAAATCAGATAGGTTGAACAGTCCTGATCTCTGATACGTGTACACTTGTTTATTGAAATTGGAGATGATTTTTCATTTTTAACCGGCCAATAAATATCCACCCATCCAATAGTTAGATAATCAAATAATGGTAAATTTTAGTTCATGATATATCCGAACAATAACCCATAAATTGGACAGTTCAATTTGAATTATATGTATACAACATATGCAATTTTAAGTAATTTCTAAGTGTATGTGTATCATCCATCACACACTGCCAGAGTATCAAAGCTTTCCTCTTATTACAGGGGCTATTTTGGTCACTCAAGATAGGGTTACCTCTGTTGGAGCTTCGTGGGACTCACCAGTAATCATTCTGCAGAATCCAAACCGTTCATATGGTGAGACTCCTCATGATGAGATTACATGCCAAAAATCATCCCTATCAATAACTCCAGTGGGACACAAGAAAGGAAGAAATGTAAAGTCATGATGGTGGGACGCACCTGATGAATGGGTTAGATGGCACATAAACAAAATCCGAAGTTTCTATTAGGTAAGCATCCCCTTCCCAATGGACACGGATTGCGTAGTGTGGAACACAGCACCAATAGGTACTGTGTATACATGGCAAAGCATTGTGGGCCCCACCATGATGTACGTATTTTATCCATGCCGTCCATCCATTTTTTCGGATAATTTTAATCTACAAACCAAATAATGAGGAGAATTCAAAGCTCAGGTGGACCACACCACAAGAAACAGTGGAGATTGAACGCCTACCACTTAAAATTTCTTGGGGACCACAGAAGTTTTGGATCAAGCTGATATTTGTATTTTCCCTTCATCCAGGGATCTGTGTGACCTTATGAACAGGTTGGATGGAAAATAAATATCATGGTGGGCCCTAAGAAGGCTTCAACTGTGGGCGTCATTGTCCACGCTTCTCTCCATGGTGTGGTCCACTTAAAATTTGGATCTGGCTCATCTTTGGGCTCATACCATAAATTCATCTGAAAAAATGGATGGACGGTGTGGATAAAACACATAAATCATTGTGGAGCCCACATAGCTTTGCCACGTATACACAGCACCATCGTCGGCGCTGTATTCTACAGTACGGAATCCAAGTCATGTGTCCTCCAAAGTTCCATTGGTGTGGCCCACCTGAGTTATGGATCAAGCTGGATTTGGGTCGTCATCAACATCCAGGGGTGCATCTAATGAACAGTTCGGATGGCAGTCATACATCATGGTGGGCCCACACAATTCAAACGTACGGTAATCATAGGATGAGTGGGAGTGGGAACGCATGCAATGGGTTCTTGTAGAAAGAGCCCGCCCATAGGCCATAGGTCGTTTTGTGAGCAGCGATTTCTTGGTAGGTGGGCCCTTTATGTCGACGGTTCGAGCCTAACAAGAATCAAGTTGCCGCATGAATTCCTCCTATCTTTTGCTTTTTTCAGTTTTAAAATCTTTTCTTTTGGGTGGTGGTCGGCGTACCTTTTGTTTCATGCTCTTTTTCTTCACCTTTTCTCTCTCTTCTTCGCTGCTGTCTCTCTCCTTCTCTCTCTACGGCTGTTGTTGGTGCACGAGCGTGCCGTGCGTTTGATGTGAAGGATAGACGTGGGTGGGTTGTTATTCTCTCTCCTCCTTTTAGCTTCTTTGTGTTTGCACTAAAATCATGAGAGAGATAGGTGGGGATGGTTGTGATTTAAGACCAAATAATAATTAAAAAACATTGGTACTCCATCAATGTATACCATGATCAATACATCTTCACATGATTCCATACAAGTGGGTCACATGCGATCATCAAAATCATGGCCCCACCCAAAAATATAATTGATCAGAGGCTTCATTGGGTTTGGACTGATGAGATTTTTTTATTTGATTATCT